>CM053806.1:40225000-41437500 GCA_028671895.1 Oenanthe sinensis
GTTTAATCTTGCAAGTTGTATATTGTAGAAATGCATGTTCAGTTCCACGTTTCTGGTACAGTATTTTGCAATGTTGGTTGGGTTTAATCTCTACCAAAACTTGACCTCTCAACCTCGTGAAAAAATTGTGATATCTATTTATGAACATTTATATCTGAGCAAACGTTGCAAGTATTTAAATTTTTACAAATATACCACAATCAAAGTTAAAAGTGCCAGCATACACTCACTCACCATAACTGCATTTGGCAAGCAAGTTCAACCTCCATTTTGTCTTTAAAAATCTTTTCATCCCCCGTTAATCATTTTGTACCTGAATGTGCAAACTGCGAAGAATACTTGTGCCATATCGCTCTTTCTATTAAGCTTCATTTCTTCATAAAAAATCAAACTACCAAGGAACTGTATAATTTTGTAATCTCGCAATAATTGATTATTATAATTTCTATTAAGCTTCATTTCTTCATAAAAAAAACTGAAATTTCTGCCGAGTTTTTGCAACGAAGCCAAGAAACAAAGTCAGAGGGGAAAGGCCTGGACTTCGTAACAAGCCAGTATCTTAAAATTGCATTATCAATCCATTACCAACAAAATAATACCACAACAGCTATTATTTTGCAATATTGCTATGCTCTATTATAGACTATCTAGCCACCATAGAAGATCTAAACATTTTTCTTTACTCCATTAAACCTTGATGGAAGTGAATCAGAGAAAAGGTTCCCGTACAGCCGTATTTAAGTTTAATTCAGGCTCAACCTCGGGAAGGGGGGCAAAATAGCAGTCAACCATATCATTGGTTACATCTCCTAATGTTGGAGGATCCCACTGCAAGTTCATTGACAGAGTTCACAAACTAATACATAAATTATTAAAATAGGCAATTGCTGAATGTAGATTTATCAAAGATGAATACCTTTGGAGCAAAGTCCTTGTCCACTAATCTTGCACGAACACCCTGTAAAAAACATAACAAAGATTTCATGCCATAATTTGCTATAAATATGCGCCTAAAACTTTCCAAGTGTTGACTGTTGTAATATCACAGAAACACATACCTCAGAGAAGTCATTAGAAACCTGTTTGGAGATCCAATTATAGGACATACGATATTCCCGAGCCAGACAGAGACCAAGAGGTTGGTATCTACCGAATCTTATCTAAATTTTGCAACTTTAGTCAAAATCAGTGAGGTTTGGTAGTTATCAAAATGAGGATCCTATCTGAAGAAAAAAACAGTACAACTCACCGATTGCAAGGTGACCTTCAAGCTCAAAGGGGAGGCTTCCTTAAGTTTCTTAAGGGCTGTTGTAGACCATTCACTATAAGACTCTGCAGCCTCTTTTTCCTGAATTACCAATTAGCTATAAATTATATTCCACACAAAAACATGAACACAATAGACCAAAAGTTACTGCAATCTAGTCGGCACAACTCATCATATCTCTACTTCAGAGTAGCCTGCAGATAATCTCCTACCTAAATCGCTCTCCATTTATATGTTAAAGCAAGTATAACCTAAAATCATCTATAATTGCACCAATAATGTACATTTATTAATCCCTAGGAAAAAATTGCAAAATCCTATAAGAGCTGAAACTCGAAGACTTCACATGACAAAAATAAATTATATGCAATCAAGGGTCCATTCAGTATAAGGAAAATGACTTCCAGGAATAGCTCTTAAAAACTTGCTATGGGAAAAGCCTATAACTTCCTACCTTAAATTGAAAAGCTGAAAATATGATTGAGATGTTATCATCTTTGCTGCCAAAATTGTATGAGCAAATATTTTTGGCAAGGTAGCTGTCTCAGTGTAAATGATATAACTACATAGTATTCCACTTAATATTTTCGTAAAAATTAATCCGTGATAGAGTCAAAACAATCGTCATATATGTACTGAAAAGAACACTACATGCCAATTATTCGATTAGCGGAAACACTCAGTTAAAAAAGTGCATATAATAAACCATCTCGATTATTACTGTAATTCCTACACATGATACCATCGTGATGATTCACAAAATCCCAGGCATTTTCTAGTGAGAAATAGTGGTGTACATGGGAGTCTCCATTATAGAGAAACAAATTTTCTTACTACTCTTTTAAGTCGGTAATCTATTTCTTACAGAACAAACGATAAGCCAAACTGTAACCTATTGCTGCCTAAACATGTGTCTATATCTGACACTATAAGGTTTTCCTAAACATAAAAGAGATCCCGTCTTAAGTTATACTCCCTCCGTCCCAACCAATTCTTTACACTTTCCTTTTTGGGACGTCCCACCCAATTCTTTACATTACTAAAAATAGTAACTTTTAACAATAAATATATTATTACACCCACTACTTCACTCCACTTTTTCAACACTTTACACTATTACACCCACTACTTCATTTATTTTAACAATAAAATCACTATTACACCCACTATCCTTGGTCTCCGTGCCCGGACCAAATGTAAACATTTGGCCGGGACGGAGGGAGTATTAAACAGTAAAGAGAAAATGCCCAGCTGTTGATCTTATCCATGTACCCCATATATACTTTACACAAATCAATTTGCAGAATTTATAAGTTGAGTTCAGAAGTTTTCAGTCACAGTAAGTTTTTTTCTCTTATTACTGTTATATTTGTTTGATTAATATTTCTTCTTATTCCCGCAGTGAGTAGTATTCTTTAACTGTAAGTCATATCAAGTAAATATCATATGAACCAGTTTCCCATTAAGATTTTATCAATTATGCAAATAAACTTTAAGCAGTCAAGTCAGATATTATTATTTCTACTTTAAGGAAGATAATTTTGTGAGTTCACGTGTTGCTTGAAACTTACCAGAGCATCCAATATTTCCTCAACAGTGTCCTCACAGAAACATTTATCAATGCTTTTAATCCTGAATGGAGGTAAAGTAGAGAATGAGTTTAAGACAATCCATGCATAAAACCCTTGACAGCATGAAAAACAAAAAGTTTTAATAAGTTAAAATCCATAATGACATAGTATACTCAACATAGTAGAATTTTGACACATAATATTATGTACAAAAGATCGTGCATAGTAGAAAAAAGATCAAAAACGAAAACATAAACAATCAAGATTGTTATAATAAGAAAAATTATTTGCCATTGCTTCCTTCATAAAGTAAATAATATTGAAGATCCCTTTCCATGTGGAAGTAGATGTTAGGAAGGGTTTTTTTCAGGTCTTTCTACCTATGGGAAGCACTTTGAAACATGGAGATACAGTTTGGTTCAAAGTTCAAATTAAACTATGGCTATGCAAAATCAAGACAAATTTGCTGAGGACTAAATGTGGGAGATTGGTTCTCAAACTCCAAACATGATAATAGTCTTATACCTACAATTTACTGTGTGCAAGTATCAATTACATAGGATGTAGCTGATCTACTAAATTTAACAAGCTTTCAGAGTATATATAAACTAAATCCTTACAAACTGGATTGGAGTCAGAACTTACACTAATTATGTTCATTCGTTCTAGTATGTGATTTTCAGTTCTCATGGATAGTGTTCTCTCTTAGTTTTGACACCGCAAATTCAGTATAATACTGTGCATAAAAACAGATGTCATATTGTGTTACTTATCTTTTTTCTAAAATTTACCTTACGTTAAATTAATTATTATATTTCATTACCCATATTCTGCCTAATGTAGCCAGCCACCAAAGTGCTTTAGTTGTTCAAAAACAAAGCAATGAAGATAAATCTCAATAAGACTGGGGACAGTTTATCTATCAGAGAGGGGGTGCTATGCATCCTGTACATAGCACCCTGCAAGTAAAACCCAAATAGCCATTAATTAGAGGGGGAGGTGGCCTGATAATTGCATTACTGGAAAATAGCACTCTGCTAAATATTTCAGGAATGTCATTTTTCATTCCGGTCCAGTACATGTTTGCTTGCAATACAATTGTAGGTTCAGAGAAAACCCAAATGTCCACCTGTGTGATCTGAACGGAGCTTCATAAGAACAACGATAAGTAGGTAACCCTGTTAGATCCTAAAACAGCCAGATATTCTTTGTAGAAATATTAACCCAATGAGAGGCTACTAAAAGTCTAAAACAGCCAGACTTTCTTTAGAGAAATGCAATCGCTGGGGGTTGTCGAGTGGTTATGCTCCAAAAACGTCAGAATACAGGACAAAGAAGAACTATATTTAACTGATTTCGCTACAACATGTGCTTCGGTCCATTAAGAGATAGTTGATAAGATAATTCAGTTGGGATCGATGCAATGGTCCCGGAGAGGCCTTTGGCAATTAGTAAAAGTATTAGCTGTGGAGTTTTCATTACACAGTTTTCGTCTTTCTGAATAATTGTGAAAGCATAGCGCCTTAGCCCAATGGCCATTACAAAGATTTTGTGATCAATGCAAACAAAAAAGTGACCTGCTATTTAAAAAAAACAAAAAAAAAAGTGGCCTGCCTAGCAAATAGGACCATGAATTGAGGATGGTTGAGAGTTGAGACCATAGCCAAAAGAACCTTAAAAAAACAAAAAAAAAGCGGCCTGCCTAGCAAATAGGACCATGAATTGAGGATGGTTGAGAGTTGAGACCATGGCCAAAAGAAACTTCTTATGAGGGAATTCTATCGATTAACTGAGAGGCCAGGCGTTGATTAGGGTTATTAAAACATACAGAGAATAATAAAGAATGTGAAGGTATGGTATAGTAATCAAATAATATTGCCCAAAAAATTCATATAGAGGAATTTAGCATGCAAAAAAGTAAAGAAAAGATGAACAAAAAATATTAGAGAAAAAATAACTTATTCAAAATATCTATACTATATTATTTTAACCGAGCAAGAGATCTTTGGTTGGTTATCTTTCTGGTATAATTTGGTTAACAGTCGGCTCACATAATTTTTAATATATATTAATAATTCAGTTATTAGAGTTCTATTTTAAATTAATCAGAATTTATTACCTTAACAACTATTAAAGTTATAATTTAATTGGACAATTTATTCTATGTAAATAAATTTATAAGTATATAACAACTTTTTTACTCTCTCTGTCCCAAATCCAATTTAACGGGCTAATTTGACTTTTGCAAGTAAATTAAGAAAAAATTATTTTACTTTGATTTGGACTGAAGTTCCCTAGGATTTGTATTAATTGTATTACTCTCCATAAAAACAATCTTCCAGCTATGGAAAACTAATGCACAGATGCTCACGCACAGTCCAGGTTTATAAGTATAGACGAACAATATGTCTTATTGAAACTTTTTAAGTATATAAAATTAAAATATTTTTTTGCAGTTTATATTAAAAATTACCCAGCAATAAAAATGAAATATGAAAGAGAATTATAAAGTACACAAGTTTTAAAAAAATTCTTGATTTATAATCTCAATTTTGGTATATTTGTAACACAAAATTAAAAATATTTTAAAATTTTCCTAGTATAGTTTTAATACATAAAACCAGATTGATTTTGGTGACTTAAATTTGTAATCTATTTTGAAGTAAATAAAGCTTTGAAACTGGAAATAGGAACGGTTCATTAATCAAATGAGGGTGTACATTAAATAACGTGACCAATTTCAAGAAAAATTGAAAGTACCCACACATATTAATACGAGGTATAAATGTAATAAAATATACAAATAAGGAAACTTGGACAGAATTTTGGGACAATTCAGAAAGGAAACTCAGCCAGTTAAATTGGGAAATATTTAATTCTAATTCTACTGAAGTATAATAAATTATTTACATTAAAATTCTATTTGAATAATAATTCATTGTTTATATTAGAATTTTATTAAAATTATAATAAATTACTCTTTTGTAAGTAATATATAAATAAATGAATTATTAAAATTTCAAATAATGTAAGCCTTTAAGAACTATTTATTTAATAACTTCTTAATATAAATTATTTTTTTCTTTTTAATATTTAAACTCGTGCTCTGCACGGGCTATACACGTTCTTCTGTGTGTGTGTGTGTAAGTTTAATACAGGAAAAGGGAAAAAGTATTGTCTAATAAAACAAATAAAGTAAAACCAAGATATAGATGCGGGAGAAAAAATTATAAAGATACAAAAAAGATAAAATGTACATTCCAAGGAAAATAACAAAATGTACATAACAGGGAAAATAACAAAAGGTTACTTTTATTAGCGTACATATTGTTGTATTGTAGATTGCACAACTACTTTTTGTTAAATAATTTCATCTATTGTGAGGATTGCATCTCCAATTTACATGAATATTGAGCATAATATGGGGCACTAGGGAATTCACTGTTCATGTGGTTTAGTTTATTAAGTGTTCCGTTTTCTTGTTAAAAGAACTTGGTATCTGAAATTCTGTAATGTGAGATAAAGAAAATGATGCAATCTCAGATCTGAGGGTTTGCTTTTGTAAAAATTTAATAGAAGCCTAAATTCAAGGAAATTTAGAATTAAAGATGCCTATAGATGGATACTCTGTAAAGACCTGGTATGAGATGGAACATTACTTATTAAGAACGCTCGTTTCATCTAGGTAGACAAGGTCCCCATATTGGGCAAATGAGTTCTCTATGACAGATATATCATCTGTCATCAGCTTACTGAGTCGTTCATCAATCATAGGAAGTCTCTATCACATGAATAAAATTGGTTAGAGAAAAAACGAATTAGAAGCACTAGTTGACAGCTAGTGTGCGAAAAGCACCTCTTTAAGTGAATAGTGGGTCGCTAAGCCACATGCCACCATTTCGATGCCATTTAATTTTTCCCCTGTTAATGCCAAGTACTCTCCTGCAATGATAAGAAAGACAGTCACGTACCAAAACTTCAAATATATATTAACATCATAAACCCTGCACAAAACTCAAGGTACTAATGCAACTATGAAAGCCTGAAGGTATTCTTTATATGTGCATTTAGCGGGGGAAACATATAGTGAAACTAAGAAGTCGTCGTACTGAAGTATTAAAGACTGCATATTCAAAATAGGATACCTAAATACCCAGGTAAATGAGAAAGGTAAAAAGAAGCTCCTGCATCAGGATGGAAACCTATTTGAGCCTCTGGAGTAGCAAAAACCTGCAAATGATTAAAGGAGGCTTCTTAATAATATGTTATGCATGACACATCTCACCAAATTAACACAAATTTGGATGGTCTGCTTAAATTAGATCCAGATCCATATTGCGCTAATCTGGCTACTTGTGAGTTACAAATATATGAATATTCACGTATAAGGATATACATACAAAGGGCGGAGAAAAAATCAAGCACATTCATGTCCATCAAGAAAGAAAACATGCTTTGTATGGGACAGAAAAATATAATTATAACAAACAGTAACTTGTAAGGCAAAAAGTTCAACATTCCAGAACTTAGGAATCGGCAAAAAAAAAGGTTATGCCTGGGTATTAAGTTTAGGATGGATTATGATGATAAGTCATGAAAGAGACGACTCTAAAGAATTCATGTCTATTATAGCCAAACGACTGTTAATTAATTGATATGACTTTTTACCCATATTTCATTCATGTTTATTATCCCTTTTATGCAGCAAGCAGCTTAAGACTATTGTTTAACTCATGAAATTATATAGCAAGTCTTTCTATTATTTTATGCAGCCTGGATGCATCGAGAAGATTCCGCTGGGCATACTACGAAGACAGCAGATCCATGTAAAATTAAATCACCTGCTTGGACTATGGTCTTTGATAGGATAAAAACCAAAAATATATTTACGGCAACATGTGCCCATAATGCCCGTTTAAATTACCTGTGGGGTAGCAGAATTAGCTTTCATTATATATCAAATTTCCTTTAATATAGAATTTGTCCTGGTAGCCTATTAACAGATTATTGTATTTATATCCAATATCCTTTAATATAGAATTTGTCCTGGTAGCCTATTAATTATTTAGTGTGTTTGATTAGTGTTACATGTTTTCGCCCGGTGATGGCACAGGCACAGTTGATTCTTATCGAAATATAAGGGTTCTCTACGAAGGTATTACAAGATTCTTTAGTAGGCTTATTTTGCTCAACTTTAGAGCATCCACCCGGAGATTACTTCATAGCTACCTTCCTGTGTTACCCACACTCTTTATTTTATCTCGAATACCATGTTGGACACTCGACAATTCATTTGGGCCAAAACGAGCAAACCTTTAAGTATATACTAAGATCATCCAAGTTGGAATAACTTAGCATGAAAGTTTTCTGACCATCCCATATCCTTTCAACTTCTCTGGAACAGGGATTGTTGGTCATTAAAGATTTATAATTTCTTTGCAAACAAGAAAAACAAACCAAGCCTCTAGATACATTGACCCTGTATTCCTGTAATGTTGGCCTGGCTTGGTTCGGTTCGGTTTGGTTTGAATTACCCCTGTTACCTTAGCTCTCCAATTTTGTCCTCGCACTAGTATCGACCGGACATGACATGGGTGTGAATATGGGACCTGAGTAGGATCTTTCATATTTAAACAAGTAAACTGGACACTTTAATAAATTTAAGTTCAAAATGATATACAAGGCCTTGCAACTTGTTACAAGTAAGTGAGCTCCAAGGATGACTTTTTCTATGTTAGCCTTTTGATTTTATGCTATAAAATTGACATACAATTACGTGTACATATTTTATTGGTCGAAGACGCAAGTTTTAAAATTTTAAAATGAATTAACAATATATAAAATATCACTTATGTGAAGCTTATATGCGAGTCTCTGCACCCGTGTACAATTTCGGATCCACATCCAAGAATACTAAATATTTTAAAACTAAGAACCCGACACTTGGATCTGTATCCGGCACCCAAACCCGAGTCCATGTAACATAGTGGATTACAGTCCTAGGCTAGGACAATAATACGTAAGTATATCGAACAATCCCACCTTAGGCCCACAACCCTATCTACCAAATGACTCCTTTTCCGTATTTTAATTAGGTGACTAGAACACGACACTTAACATATTAGATTTAATATCACTGTATGTAATATGTTCATGTGATATATACATAAAGTAAATTCTTTTGAATACCATAATTTCTATGCTGAAACAAGATGCACAAATGAGAAGTTCTCTTAAAAGGAACAATGTATGATATGTACATATAGTGTCAACATATACAAGTTTAAAGAGGAACTTTTAGTAGCATGGGATAGAGTTTAAACCAATGATGCATACCATACCTCAGAGTTTAGGGTATTAATATGATTAATGAGACAACTAGACAAGAAACAATACAAATAATCTACTTGCACACAACTGAATTTGGAAGAACATTCATTTCGCTGAAAATTTAGCCATTTGTAACAGGTCAAATTTTGAAGTAAAGACCTAACTGGTCATATTCAGCAAGTATAATGCATACCGTTTTATCAGTTACAATACGGAACATGCCCGGAAATGAAATACCCGCACCAGCTCCAAAAGTTAAACCATTTAAGATAGCAACCTGTACAAATTAAAGTTAAATGATCATTAAGTATCTGATTGCAGTTCACAAACATGTAACCAATCATTTTAATTAATTTGTAGAAGCTGGCTCAGAAGCAAGTTTCTTGATGTTATACAGCTACATAAAACACCACTGGATTTAAAACGAAGATATAGATCAATTTCAACTTACCACATCTCAGATAGAATTTTAAACTAGAAAAACACATGTTCTCTATGCCTACATGCATCCTCGAACCAGATACCAGTTTTTTTCCTCTCTAGTGTCTTGTAGTGCAAGTGGAAATAAGAGGGACACTTTATATTTATAATTAAGTAGTTTAATTATACATACAGTAGAAAAATTAATGTATTTATCTTAATTGGTTTAAATGTGGGCTCTAGCTATATACACATATTATAATGTTAAGGTAAAAAAATTTAATACGCCCAAATGTTCATAGGCCTTAATCCACTAGATTATTTTGTTATGTTAAGTGTTGTGTTCCCCCATGTTGCTAAGACTTTGGATTGAGTATTGAAATTAAGATTCTTCTCTATTTGTTGGTTGTGATCCAATATCTTCTTTTTCTTCAGCAGCTGTATAAACCAGTTGAATCACCTCAGTTCTCATCCTGAGGTAGTGGATTTTCTGTAGATAGTCCACCCAAATCTATCTTTTTTTCTTTAATTTTATAGATGATGTCCTGCATCATGATGGACCTGGTATAAGCGCTAACCATTTCTGTGACTTTAGCTTGTGTAGGATTTGTGTCAAAATGTGATGAACAAAGGTGACAGGAGGTACTGTTGCTTTGGGGCTCTTGTGACTGCTTTATATGGCTTGAGAGAATGATCCAAAATGTTAAACAGTCGAGCAATCTACCTTTCGTTTAATTTTGCATTAAGATGCAACTGGATAGTGGATATATTAAGATGGTCAAAGAATTAGCGACTATAACTTACTTGTATACCTGTGAGACCACAATTGGGGGTTGCCTGGGGAAAGGATTTTGGACTTAAATCAGGGGAATATACCTTGTGAGTTGTAATTCTATGTTACTCGGACTTGGCTAGAAGTGTCCAACATGGATACGTGTCCAAGTATCGGACTCGGCAACATTTTGAAAAATATAAATGTTTTTTGCCTTAAATAAGTGTCCAAGTCCGAGTGTCGAGGGTCCGACACGAGTACTCGAAGGTAAAATGAAGAGTCCGATTAACATAGTTGTAATTAATATATTTAATGAGCTAAGTACTGTTTAGATGGTACAAAGATACAGTTTCCTAATTTAAATCATGATCTAGAATGTTTATCCTAACTAAATTAAACCTTTTAAATTTGGGACACTATTATAAGAGATGATATAGAATTAGACTAGACATGGCTTTCAAAGTCTCTGGCACCAACGGGCAATGGCACCGAAAAAGAACAATGTATGGAGGTGTAATGCTTGAAGATCCTCACTCCCAGAACTAAGTCAACTACCTCTTTTTTATAAACATTGAGGTCACCACATTAACCATTATAATAAGGAAGACAATGAATGACCTTGCCTGATATGTGTGTGTATGTGTGTGAACACCTATAACCATTACTTACATCCAATAGAATCACACTGAAATGCAAATTGAACATCCAAGTACAGACCCACTGTATTATTCTCACAACAAGTTTTCATGATTAATGACGAGCTTTTACCTGTAGTGATTTAATATAGACAAGTGGCATCTTGTTGATTAATTTTAATATCACCAAGCCTTCTTAAATAATAGACTAGCTCATGTTGGGTTCCTAAATCTAGTAAATCTAGAGCATGAAGTTCTGAGTTTGCTATAAACATAATAGGGATGAGATTTAAAACCAGTAACAGACCTACAGCTATTTAAAACAAGCTTCAAGTTCATTAAACCTATTACCAAGCAAGAAAACAACAATATATAGGAGAGCACAGGCACTATATATATATATATGTGTGTGTGTGTGTGTGTGTGTGTGTATTTTATAGAACAAACATTATATTATTTTCAAAAAAAAATAAACAGTCTCAGTTTTGCTAATTATTTAATTAATCAAACTCCACAAAAAATGAAACAGATTGCATCCTTACATGTGGCTTGAAATATGTTCCTAAAAGGTATACAAACTTGTACAATGTCTGGAAAAATACTTTACAATCTTCAACATCTCCTGTAGATTGTCCAAATCAATTAGCAAGATGAGAAAAATAGCAACAATACTATGTTACATTCATGTGAAGCAAATCAAACTGTAAATGTGAGATATGACTGTGATTATCGAAAAATTAAATAAGATTTTTGCAAAGACTAGCAAGATAGAAAAAAGCTGAATTAAGATAGAAGTATTAGACTTGGACAATATCCCCCATCGATTAGTTACAAATATAAAAATATATAGCTAAATATAATTACACACATATATGATAATCGATATAGATAGCATATATTATAAATTCTGATATAGTATTCACTATTACATTACAGTTGTACATAGTTATTCATACCACTTATTCATATATCAAAAAATTATAATTTTAACATTACACATGAGAATGTATATTTAATTTTACTAACAATCTGTGTGGAATAATTGATGGTTGTCGGTTGTTAAGTCGGAAAGTGAAAGCATCAACAAGAAAAGGTTTAGAACCATATATATATATATATATATATATATATATATATATATATATATATATATATATATAAAATTTCCATGTAAACACCCTATGGATATCAAAGTGAGCACCAAATCGATATCTTATAGTGAAGGTCATTATAGTCATGGCTCGCTGCAACACCTTAATAACCTTTCTATCCGCTATCAACCAACTTCATGGTCTTATTAAGTTAATGTCTGAAATAAATGCTTTAATGATGACATAGTGGTTCCGTCTATCAATCGATTATGTTCTTGCTCTTGCTGAGAACTATTTTTTCTGTATTATGTACCATAGAGCTCTACACCTAATTACGTTTTCAAGATGCGGTTTTAATTATTTCTAAAAATAAAGGTAGTAATTTGGCTCGTTTGCCTTCTAGACACCTAGTGAAAATATCAGGACGACTTCTGGTTTTTGTCTTTTGTGTTGAGCACTCAAAACTCTGTACCCATTGGAAATAGCAGCACGGGGAAAAGGCTTGAAGGTCAGAAGCACGCAATGCCTCTGTTTTTTGTCACATTTCTGCTAACATAACTATGCAAATGATTTACAGAGCAGAAAAAGTATATTAATACATTTTAAATTCACTTACACCGATCAAACAGTTGCAATTTGGCCACGACTAATTTGTAATTGTAGAACTATTTTGTTTGGAATAGAATATGAGTTTACGGCCAGAATTCACTTGCCAAGCAGATTAAGTTATGCTCCCAGTGTCAAGTGTGTTACTATGATATTTATGACCAGATAACACATAGGAGACATTACGGTTTATGCCGCATGTAGAGCTTCCAAATCAACATATAACCAGAACGTATGTAAATATCAATGTTACATAAGGTGGGGTTCGATTTGAAACGGGGTACGGAAACGGATACGTGGAACATCACTTTTAGTGAATCCGGTACGACGGAACACATAGGTACGATGGACTAAATATATACTCATAGATTGCTCCTTTAGTACTATGTATGAACAAACAAAGCAAAGTACTCACCATTGCTAAGATTGTTGTAAAGACTAACAACATCAGAACCAGAAGAAAACGCCCTGCCATTATTCTTCAACAAAAAGTATGTTAGACTTGGGACCCCTAACCTGACACAATTAATTACTTAGACATCCCAAATATTTGTTACCTTCATCAAGACAAACCCAATATCTGGATTTTCTTCCCATGATTCATACAATCTGTTTAGTCGACCAACCTAAAAGAACATCATAAATAAATAAAAAAATATATGAAAAATGTTTAAAAAACAAACTTGTAACAATTAACACAAGAACACTAAAAAAACATTTTTTTTCCAACTGAACCTACTCGAGAAAACATACCTAATACGAATTCGTTCTTATTTATATCAAATAAAACAACATTGCAACAAAACCCTACAAACAAAATATACAAAAATCAAAACCAAAACTAACCATAGTAGTAGTAAGAGCATTCAAAGAATCTGGCCTATTAAGTATAGCTGCTCTTGAATAAGCCTTTCCTTCAACTAAAACCTATAAACACATAAACACGTGTAAGCACACATACAAATACAAATACACACACTAGAATAACATTTCAGGTACAAAATCAAGAACCCAACTTGAGGATTCTTGAAAATTGATTAAAACTCAAATGGGTCAGCTCAAAACATGATAAAATCAAAATGGGGTGTCAAGAAAACTCATAAACACCTGTAAGCACATATATACATACACATACACACACTAAATAACATTTTGAGTACAAAAATAAAAAATGATGATTCAATAAAAACCCAACTTGGAGTTCTTCAAAATTGATTGAAACTCAAATGGGTCAGCTCAAAACATAATAAAATCAAAATGGGGTGTCAAGAAAACTAACATCATCTTCAAGTTTGTTGACATTAGCATAGTTGGGCAGAGCAGAAAGGGTTCGAAAGTGAGTATTGCAATGCAATGAACGCCTCGCTGCTAACAAACACTTGAATCTCTGCATCTTTTAGAAATAAACACAAACTCAAAGCTCTCTCAGTTCAGTCTTTTTGGCAATTTGCAAACCCTTGGCCGCCCAAAATGTGTATTGTAAGTTGTAACCTATTAGAACCGGGTAGCTTTATTATACTTCAAATTTTGATAAATTTATTTAATGTAATATATAAAACACTTGTATAGTTTTACATAATTGGATAATATATAAATTTTAAAGTTACAATTTAGAGATATATTTTTGGAATGCTGATATTGTTACATATATTGATTTTGCAAGCTTTGCATTTTGCACGGATAAATAATTTATAGTTATTTAGAAGATAAAATTTTAATATAATGGCGTTAAACTTTTCCATAATTATTTTATACATTTTTCAACTTATAAATTACTTATTAGATTAGTTAAATGGGGCAAATTTTCTTCAATTTTAAATTCAATTTTAAATTTATTATGTTACTAAATTTACAGGCAAAGTTTTATACTTAATTATAATTAAATTTTAAATTTTTTCAAATTATTTATTTATTATAATATATAACATTTCATCTTGCACCACCTTCACAAGCTTTGCACGACAATCACAGATGATTCGAATCGGACCATATTATTCATAAAGAAAAAACGAGAAACCTGAGGAATATCTGTGGCGGGGTAATGCAATCCCAGATATGGTTCAAGGCCTGGCTTTGTGATCTCAGCTATCACTTCTCCATGATCATCATCATGAAATTTATAGACCATCACCCTGTCATAACCTGTGAGTTCGAAGATCTCTTGAACCATCACACAACAAAGTTTCTGCAGGTTCCCTCTAGACAAACACTGCAACCTCTTAATTCCTTTTTCTGCAATCATGTATGACTGCACTGGCCCAGCAACAGTCATAGGGCCTTCCTTAGTATCCACTGGCTCAAAGTCTATGATTAGAGCATGTTTTACTCTATGAACCATCGCATAAAAATATTTTCCAGAAGTTTTCAAAGGGACTAATATGGGATTAAACACAATAGGATCTCTAGAACTGAAAGCTTTATGCAGGACAGCTATGCCAGGGGCATCGAAAATATTTCCCAGATCAGCTCCGAAGCAAAGATCATGAGAGCCCATTGTCAGCATTTCATGAGCATTCTCACTGTATGCAATCACTTTCAAGTATTTTTCATCCAGAGCTAACAAACAACCAAATGACTGGATAAATTTACCTTTTTGCAAGAAACTTTGAACGCAGATTTTATATCACTGTCCTGAGTTTGTCTACTAGCAAGAACTTCATGTGTAGCACAAATAGAACTTGTGTAGTCGAATGAACCGTAGTGAAAAGTTGATGATAACTTGGATTATTCCGAAGTCTTGACAAACAATTTCAAATTGAAACAATTTGGTGGTTATCCAAACTTTTGAACCGGATAAAATCAGAATGCAAGACAGAGAATGATTATGTATTTTATGTGATTTCTACAACCCTTTTTCTCATGCCCATGACCAAAACACATGTAATTATTATATAGGTGTCCAACAGACATGTCTAAAGACATGAGACATGTCTAAGACATGTCTAAAGGCATGTCCAAAGACATGTCTAAAGGCATGTCCAAAGACTTGTCTAAAAACATGTCCAAAAGACATGTCTAAAGTCATGTCCAAAGACTTATCTAAAGGCATGTCCAAAAGACATGTTTTTGAGGTCTGCAGTTGTGTCTAAAAGACATGACTTTTGTAGTCAAAAATGAAATTCCTGTACAACACTAACCTTCAGACCCCATCTATGGGCACTGCCCCCGGACCCCCGTTAATACCGAAAATCATAATATACTCAAACAAGCATGCACTCTGCACTCTGCACTCTCCCGACTTGTTCGATGAAATATTACAATCACATTGATCGACTAGTCAATCCAATTACACTAAAATATCTAACAATCCTCCCCCATTTTAGCGTAATCCATGATTAACTAAAACAAAAGCACAACAAACAACAAACTTATGCATAAATGAAATATCATGACGATTGAATTTCATATTAGTATATTACACATTCCAAATATTTGAATATCAAGGTGTCATAAATGATTGAACCTCTGTTATTCATAATGAATACTCGAAGATAATATACACATAAATTTACAATCTCAAATGTTCTTATTTGACACTATCTTTTACTAGCCTTGTATCCTAATCCTTCATAAGCATAATAAAGCCAAGTCCTAGCTTCTTGAAGCGGCTAAACTTCATGCTCAAATAGGTAGCTTTTTTATTCTTGCACTTGCATATGCAATTTTTCAAAAAAACTATTAAGAAGATAAACTTCAACCTCCTCAACTTACAAGTCTGAACACATACCTTGGGATGATATTATTAATGTGTTCCAATCTCTAGATGTTAAACTTTCCACATTGAATTCAGTACCTAACGTTAAATTAGATGGGAATTGGGTATTTCAACATGAGAGATTTTTTATGGACTTCAATCCCACCCCTACAGCCGATTTGTATACAAGATCTCTTCTCAACCCTTTGGTTAAATGATCGGCTAAATTATGTTGAGTTCTTATAAACTCCACTGATATAACACCATGCGTGATAAGCTCACGAATCATGCTATATCTAACACCTAAGTGTCTAGACTTTCCTTTGTACACTTGTCTATAAGCATTGGCCATGGCAGACTCACTATCACATCTGATAGATATAGGTTATATAGGTTTAGGCCATAATGGAATTTCATATATCAAATTTCTTATCCATTCAGCTTCTTTATCAGCTGCCGATAGCGTCACAAACTCAGATTCCATTATTGAATCAGCAATGCAAGTCTGTTTCTTTGATGCCTAAGAGATAGCACCTCCCCCAAGAAGGAACACTCATCCACTTGTAGAAGAATGATCTTCCTTATTGCAAATCCAACTTGCATCTGAATGACCTTCGAGAATCGAAGAAAATCCAGTATAAGTCAAACCATAATCCATGGTTCCTTTTAAGTACTTGAACACTCGGTTTAAAGCTTGCCAATGATGTGAACTAGGTTTGCTAGTATACCTATTAAGCTTTCCAACAGCATAGGCTATATCTGGCCTAGTGCTAATCATGGCATACATGAGGCTACCAATAACTCTGGAGTATTCAAGTTAAGATACTGCAACTCCTTTATTAGGTAGGAGCTTGATACTAGGATCAATAGGAGTGCTAACTGGAAAACAATCTTTAAAGTTAAATCTATTCAGAATCTTCTCAATATAATGAGATTGAGAAATTGAAATACTATTGTTCTCACGCTTAATCCTTATACCAAGAATCACCTCAGCATCCCCTAAGTCTTTCATGTCAAAGTTAGATGACAAGAATTTTTATCCACTTGATTTTGGTCAGTACCAAAAATCAATATATCATCCACATATAAGCAAATTATAACTCCTTTACCAGAAGTATCAAACTTGCTATATACACATTTGTCTGCTTGGTCTAGGTATAGATGTAAATCTATTTTCATCAAAATCATCATCTCTGGACTCGATAACCGTATTCACAGATACATAATCATTAGATTCTAATACATAGAACCTATATGCATAGGAATGCTCAGCATACCCAATAAAAATACAATCTATACCTCTTTCACCCAAGTTTCTCCTTTTGGGTTCAGTAAGCCTTACAACTATTCTACATCCCCAAACTCTCAGAAAACTCAATTTTGGTGGCTTTCTATACCAAAGTTCATAAGGGGTAATTTTATTCCTCTTACTAAGAATCCTATTCAATAAATAACAGGCTATTAACATAGCCTCACCCCAAAAACCTTCACTTAAACCCGAATAGGATAACATGGAATTAACCATCTCTTTTAGAGTCCTATTCTTCCTTTCTGCTATACCATTTTGCTGTGGTGTATAAGGAGCTGTGATTTGATGTATTATAACAGTAGATTAAAAATATACTGGATCATAATACTCACCTCCTCTATCAGTACGTAGATTTTTAATCATAGCACTTTTATGTAGCTCTACTTCTTCTTTATAGATTTTAAATTTATCAAGAGCTTCATCCTCAGCATGCAACAAATAAACATAGCAATATCTAGATGCATCGTCAATAAAATTAATGACATACTTTTTATTTCCCAATGAAGGTGTAGGTGTAGCATGAAAATCACATAAATCGCTATGCATCAGTTCCAATACTTCGAAAATTCTGTTTATGTCTTTGAAAGGTTTTCTGGTTATCTTGGTTAACATACATGTTTTACATTTCTCATTATTTACATCAATAGCAGGTATGAGACTCATTTTAGATATATCCTTTATTCGTTTATAATGTACATGCCATAATTCAGATTTATTCAAATTATTGCTAGCACTATTAGAAACCATGCAAGCGGACTCATTATCAAATGAAATATTTACATTCAGCATAAACATACCATTACATAAATAACCAAAACCATCAAAAGTACCATGTTTCGACAAGATATACTTGTCACTTTCATACACTTATTTGTAACCACAATTATTCAATACAACACCAGACAAGAGATTCTTTCGAATCCCGGGAACATACAACACATTATTTAATAATATACATTTTACAGAAGTAAAAACAAACTTTACATTTCCTAGTCCTTTGATTGTTCAATTGCAACATTTCCCATCTTTAACATAGATCCATCTTCGATTGGTCGAAAACCTTTAAACCAACGAAGATCTTTACACACATAACTTGTTGTTCCTGAATCAATCCATCATGCAACATTATCATCCTTGTTACTTTTCTAGATCCTTAGATCCACTTGGACCAGCATTATGCTTGCCTTTACCAACTCGACAATCCTTCTTGAAATGACCAGGTTTGCCACACTTCCAACATGCCAATTTAGGTTTCTTGTTGGAAGAGTTGTTATTTCCTTTAAATTTCCTCTTGTTACCCTTGTCTTTGTTTGAATTCTTAGAATATCCACCATCTTCAACCATATTTACAAAAGAGTTACCAACTTGGTTCTTACCCTTAGAATTACTATCAACTTCTTGAGCCCTTAAAGTCTCTTCAATTCTGAAGTGACTCCCAAGTTGAACAAGAGTCATATCTTCCTTATTATGTTTCAGGGTGTGTTTAAAATCATTCCATGATGGTAGTAGTTTGTCTATAACACTAGAAACCGAAATGGATTCATCCATTTTCATGCCGTGTTGAACAAACTGTCCCAAAATCCTTAACAGTTCACTATACTGTTCCATGACCAGTCTAGTATCAACCATTTTATAGTTAATAAAATTACTAACCAGAAACTTCTTGCTAGAAGCATCTTCATCCATGTACTTGGATTCAAGGGAATCCCTCAATTCTTTTACAGACTCAACATTTTTGTATATATCAAAAAAAGAATCAGACATACCGTTCAAGATGTGACCGCGGCAGATGTAGTCATCATTCTCCCATTTGCAACGCCTTCGAGTCTGTTCTACAGTTTCCTCCTCGATCATTTCTGGCATTGGAGTACTCAAAATATACACAACTTTTAGTGTGGTTAACAAGAAATGCATCTTCTTCTGCCATCTTCTAAAATCATGTCCCTCAAACTTGTCCAGTTTTGAAAACTTGCTAGTCATGTCTTTTGCATATTCGTTGTTCGTCATCTTCAGATAATAAATTGTTTCAATCTTTGTAGTGAAAAGTTGATGATAACTTGGATTATTCTGAAGTCTTGACAAACAATTTCAGATTAAAACAATTTGGTGGTTATCCAAAATTTTCAACCAGATAAAATCAGAATGCAAGAACAAAGAATGATTATGCATTTTATGTGATTTCTATAACCTTTTTTCTCATGCCCATGACCAAAACACTTGCAATTATTATATAAGTGTCCAACAGACATGTCTAAAGACATGAGACATGTCTAAAGGCATGTCCAAAGACATGTCTATAAACATGTCCAAAAGACATGTCTAAAGTCATGTCGAAAGACTTATCTAAAGACATGTGCAAAAGACATGTTTTTGAGGTCTGCAGTTGTGTCTAAAAGACATGACTTTTGGAGTCAAAAATGAAATTTCTGTACAACACTAACCTTCAGATCCCAGCTATGGGCACTATTCCCGGACCCTGTTAATACCGAAAATCATAATATACTTAAACAAGCATGTACTTTGCACTCTCCCGACTTGTTCGATGAAATATTATGATCAACTAGTCAATCCAATTACACTAAAATATCTAACATGAACTACTACATGCATCAAATTCTGCATCCAGTTTTGCATCTGCTACGATTTGAGTAATCTGAGGACTTATTTTTGTTGTGCTGGAGAACTGGTCATCACTTGAAGATGACATTTCTGCAAATGAAAACATCAGCATGATTGAAACTAGTAACACTTGCAGTCCCATACTAACATAACGATCATTTCTTTTGGTTATATGATGATTGTATCAGTTCTAAACAGACTATACATAAACTTTAATTATATAAATTTTATTACAAATCGAAAAGAACTTCAAATTTATTGAACTACCATTAATCTTCATATACAAAACACTTGCACATTTTTTAAGTTATGTATAATATAGTACTAAACTTGTTGTTTTATAGGTATAATTATAATTAAACTAATAATTTTTTAATATTTATATTATATATGGAGTTAGACTCTATATTGTTTTATCATGTATTATTTACAAATTTATAATACATATTTTGACTTTACAAAAAAATAATTATCATATTCATATTGGAACAAAATATTATAAATTATAACAAAAACTAATTTCAACATTTTAAATTTTATACAATATACTAGGCACAATTTTACGTAAAACATGAGATAATAAAAAGGGCAGGTTACAAAAGGGAAAAACAATAACTAATTAATTTAAGGGAGTAATTAAAAAAAAACTAAACACTCCCAAAACATATTTCGTTATATTTTTTTAATTATGAACTTAAACAAAAACTATTTTTATATATTACTGATAATTAAAATAAATATTTAATCACCCACCCTCATCTCTTTTATTTGTTAATTATTTAAGACAAAATTTTAAAGTATATTAAAGACCTTAGGATAAATCTGTGTACTCTAGTTTAATGAAATCAAATTATTTTATTTTGTATTTTGTTGAACTAAAACTATGTTGTACATGGACTCCATAGAATAAAAGTACTATCAACGTGTCTAACTTGCTCCAAACATGAATTTAAAGACTATATATATCAACTCTTATTGATCAGTTACACTAAGAGTTAGATAATAAACTCTTTTAAATTTAATTAAGAATTCTTAATTATTATTTTAGATCAAACAATTGTATCAAAATTATAATTAAGTATATAACTTTAAATTTTATGATTTTTTACTAAATTAATTTTTACATATATAGGTTAACTCGATCTTATCTTGTATAATTATAAAAATAAATTATTAATCTCTACTCAAATATCTATACTAAGGGTGTGATAAAATTTTGCATGGCTTGTAATTTTTATGCTTATAGTTATAAGTAATTTGCGTGCTGTATCTTGAAGATTTTATTGAAGATTTTATTTTCAACTTGTACAAATATTATGTACACAACATTAGTTGATAAATAACTACAAATTTGAATATTTTTTGTCTTATTATAATAATATATGTATGTAATATGTGAAATACAAATGCTTAAAATATTTATTTTAGTAATTTCATTATATTTAAATTAATATGTATATTTTTTATTATCCCTAATGGTTTGAAATCATTATTTATCGTCCTATTTTTTTTTGACAAATCAACTATAGTCCAAAGTTTGTACCCATTTCAAATTATACCTGATATGGGTAAAAATAGCCCTAAAAGAAGTAATAAATATAGCATTTATTATGCCTTTAATTAGACCTGTTATGGTCCAAAGACTTAAGGCCCTCAAAACGAACTAGGAAAATAAATCCTAGGATCAATTGGATTTGTAAGTCCAGCCCACAAGCTCTGTTGAAGCCATAGGCCCATTAAGCCTTTGTTATTAATTAGTTTCGTAATTATTTAATAAAGGCCCAAGAAAGGCCCAAAAAGCCTGTTGAAGGCCTTCACCCTAGAAGGATCTAGGAGCCCAAACGTGGGAAAAGTCCGACAAGGACTGTCATTCCTATAAGGTTTTGGATACCCCTGCTGCTAGGAGACTTAGCCCCCAAGTCTCCTAACCCTAATCTGATTCCAAGGCCTTCATGTGCCTATTTAAAGGGCCTAACCCCTCAACATTAGAACTACATTTTTGGCTTGATTCTCATACGAACCGAGATACGTAGGCAGTTAACGAGGACCTGTGTTTAGTCATGAAACGTTAATGCAGCCATTAAAGCTTGAAGCTCCCCCAAACCCTAGCATTAATTACGTATTAAAGACACCTCGTTTTTAATCCGTAACATTTGGCGCCGTATGTGGGAACCGAATAATAACCATGGCAAGAACACGAAGTACTGCAAGCACCCTTGAAGGAGAGATCTCTGGCGCCGCTGTCGACACCACTGTTCCCCCTATTACAACTCAGGGGCAACAAGCTGTTGTTCCAACCACCTCCGTTGAGGACCCTGAATTAAGCACCCGGCGTGCTGGACCCCTCAGCATCGTCGTTCATCCTTCCAACCCCGATGTGTCAATTCATGCTTCAGCTCCTCCGCTCCAGGTAATTCCACCCCTTCATACTACTTTTGTTGCTCCTCCTACTATGCAGGTCCCGTCTGCTATAACTCCCGACCCTCGTTATTGGCTCCCAAGGAACTATGGGCCCCCTTATGAGCAAGGGCTGTTGCCCCACTATACCTCACAACGAAGAAGTCGGGACTTCTCTGGACCTTACTCAACTGATGATGAGAAGTCATCTGACGAAGATGTTAACCCACGAAGGAGGCAACCTGGTAAGGAGCCCCTTGGAGGGAGGAGTACCCAGCCCCGAGGGCCTCAAAGTAATGACTCCCTGAACCTTCAGGAAAGAATACGCGCTCATGAGGCTGAAGCTCAACGACTAAGGAAAGACCTGGAGAAGGCATTGGCAAGGCGACAGCGCCCCAGAGTGGAGGGTGCTGGAGAGTTGATGAGAAACACCTCTGTAATAGATTTGGATGAGCCCCCGAGGCAAATAAGGACAAGTCATGTCAGGGCTGATCCCCAAGACTTATTGCCGCTTAGAGATCCTGATGATCCCACACCCCCCTTCACAGAGAATATTATGAATGAAAAGATATCAAGGAAGTTTAAGATGCCAACAATCAGGGCCTATGATGGAACGGGAGATCCCTCAAATCATGTTCTCACGTTCTCTAATGCACTGTTGCTGCAGCCTGTAAATGATGCCATCAAGTGTAGGGTGTTTCCCCAAACCCTGAGTGGCATGGCTCAGCGGTGGTTTAGTCATCTACCACCCAACTCTGTTGGGTCATTCAAGGATCTGAGCAGGGCCTTCATTGGTCAATTCATTAGCAGCAAGACTCAAGAAAAGAGCTCAGCTTCGCTAATGAACATGCACCAGGGGAAGAACGAATCCTTGAGGGATTACATGAATAGGTTCACAAAGGAAGCCTTGAAGGTCCCTGATCTAGATCAGAAGGTAGCTATGATAGCCTTGCAGCAAGGGACTTCTGACGAAAATTTCAGGAGATCGTTAGCCAAGAGGGCCCCTGAAACTATGAATGAGCTCCAAGAGAGAGCAGGGAAGTATATCAAGGCTGAGGAAAGTATGAGGAAAGCTCAAGGGTTTCAGGCCTCGAACGCCTATTCTAAAAAACGATCCAGCGATACCGAGTACACTGTTGATACCAAGTATGCGAAGAATGGTGACGCCAATGACTCCAAGAAGAAAGAAGGTGCCAGGTTCACCGAGTATGCAAGGCTAAACACCGCCCGTAGCCAGATACTAATGGACATTGAGAAGGGTAAAGATCTTCGATGGCCGAAGCCACTGAGGACTGATCCTGAAAAGAGAAATAAGAGCGCATACTGCCGGTTCCATAGGGATGTGGGACACGACACTGACGACTGTCGTCAGTTGAAAGACGAGATCGAATTTCTGATTAGAAGAGGGAAGTTGGAAAAATACACCAAGGATGGTGCTAGAGACGATAGAAGGAACGACAAACGAAGGGACTCAGACCCCAAGGAAAGAAACAATCAGCCCAGAGGGCCTGTGATTAACGTAATATCAGGAGGGCCAACTGCAGCAGGCAACTCCCGAAACTCCAGGAAGGCGTATGCCCGGGAGGTAATGAGCATTGTAGGAGAACCTCCTAAGAGGGCAAGGACTGAAGTCTCGTTGACCTTCGACGACTCCGACCTAGAAGGGGTGAGGTTCCCCCACGATGATCCCTTAGTAATCACCCCCACCATAGGGAATTCTCCTATGAAAAGAGTCTTGGTAGACAATGGTTCTTCCGTTGACATCCTATTTTATGATGCCTATGTAAAAATGGGATACAGTGATTCGCAGCTAACCCCCTCCAACATGCCCATATACGGTTTTAATGGAGTGGAGTCTCGGATCGAGGGGATCATACAACTACCAATGACTATGGGCGAAGAACCTCGACTGTCCACTCAAATGCTGAATTTCTTAGTTATTAAGGCAAGCACTACCTATAATGCAATCCTTGGGAGGACAGGGTTGCATGCCTTCAAAGCAATAGCTTCTACATACCACTTGAAACTCAAGTTCCCGACTAGGAATGGAGTGGGGGAAGAAAGAGGAGATCAGAAGATGGCCAGAAGCTGTTATGTGGCTGCTTTGAAGCCTAATGGCACTGGGGGGCAGGTTCTCCCCATTGAAGATATGGATGTCAGAGATCACGAAGAGAGGAGGGGGAAACCTGCGGAGGACTTGGAGTCCATCCCCCTGGATCCTTCATATCCTGAGAGAGTGACATATGTTGGGGCTTCACTCCCCAAGGACCTGAAACAACAACTGATACAGTTCCTGCAAGATAACAGAGATGTTTTCGCTTGGACAGCAGCTGACATGCCAGGAATAGACCCCGAGCTTATAACACATCAGTTGAATGTAAATCCTGGAAGGACAGCGGTCAAACAGAAGAAAAGAAGTTTTGCCCCTGAAAGACAGGGGGCCATTAAGCAGGAAGTGGAAAAATTGCTAGAAGCTGGATTTATTGAAGAAATCCAATTTCCTGAATGGCTGGCCAACCCTGTGATGGTTAAAAAAAGCAATGGGAAGTGGAGAATGTGTGTGGACTTCACTAACTTGAATGATGCGTGTCCCAAGGACTGTTTCCCCTTACCAAGGATAGACACGTTAATAGATGCCACAGCTGGGCACGAGATGCTTAGCTTCATGGATGGTTTCAGTGGCTACAACCAAATTAAAATGCACCCCGATGACATTCCTAAGGTATCATTCATCACTGACTTTGGTGTTTTTTGTTATCTGGTTATGGCTTTTGGACTTAAGAATGCAGGAGCCACATATCAAAGGCTTGTGAATAAGATCTTCAAACATCTCATTGGTACGACCATGGAGGTCTACGTAGATGACATGTTAGTCAAAAGCTTAGACAAAGCCGATCATCTTGCGCACCTGAGTGAGGCATTTGAAATTCTGAGAACCCACAAAATGATGTTGAACCGGGCCAAGTGTGCCTTTGGTGTAGGGTCTGGAAAATTTCTAGGCCTGATGGTCTCCAAAAGAGGCATTGAGGCCAATCCCGATAAGATTCAAGCAATCTTGGACATGGAGCCCCCCAAGACTGTTAAGGAGGTCCAAAAGCTCGCTGGAAGGATAGCAGCCCTGGGGCGTTTCATATCCAAATCTGGAGAGAAGTGTCTGCCATTCTTTAAGGCCCTCAAGAAGGTCAAGAACTTTGAATGGAATGAGGAGAGCCAAGCAGCATTTGAAGAATTAAAGAAGTACATGGCTGAGCCGCCCTTGCTTGCCAAACCAAAACCAGGAGAGGTGCTATTCATGTATCTGGCTGTCTCAAACTCAGCCCTGAGTGCAGTACTTGTGAAAGAGGAAGCTAAGGTTCAGAAGCCCATCTATTACGTTAGCAAGATTCTGCATGGTGCAGAACTAAACTATTCAAAGATTGAAAAGTTTGCATTAACATTAATAATGGCTTCGAGGAAGTTACGCCCGTACTTCCAGGCGCATGTTATTGAAGTCCTGACAGACCAACCCTTGAGAAACATACTGCATAGCCCCAAGGCCAGTGGAAGGCTAATCAAATGGGCCATTGAACTTGGAGAGTTCGAAATCAGATACAAGCCAAGGACAGCCATCAAAGCCCAGGATCTAGCTGACTTCGTGGTTGAATGTACCATTCCAAACCAAGAAGTCGGGGGGCAAGGAGAGGATAAAGAAGGTAATAAGGAGAAAGAGGAAAAAGAGGAAGAACTCAAAGAATACTGGTTGCTCTTTTTTGACGGAGCTTCAAAAACAAAAACTAGTGGAGCTGGTCTAGTTTTACAAAGCCCGGATGGCTTCATTGTCGAATATGCAATCAAATTGGACTTTCCAACTACAAACAACGAGGCGGAATACGAAGCTTTGATAGCTGGACTTGGTCTGGCCAGAACCCTGAGGGTGAAAAATATGAAAGTATGTGGTGACTCAAGGTTAGTAATCTCTCAAGTAAATGGGGAGTTTGAGACCTGAGACGTGACTATTGCCAGGTATTTGAGAGTCGTTAAAGCTCAAGCCACACAGTTCGAAGAATGTCACTTTGAGTACATCCCGAGAGAGGAAAACATGAAGGCTGATGCCTTGTCCAAATTTGCATCATCAGAAATTGAAAGCTACTCAGGCAGTGTTTATTTTCAAGTCTTGAAGACCCCAAGCATTGATGCAAAACTAATAGCTCCTATTGGGCCGGGAACGTGTTGGATGGATCCCATCAAACTCTACTTGGAAACAGGAAAAACACCTGCCGACCCCGTGGAAGCTCGCAAACTGTCGGTTAGGGCCTCGAGGTATGCCCTCATAGAAGGAATACTCTACAAAAAATCATACGTGATACCCTATTTGAAGTGCCTGAGACCCCATGAGGCTGAAGCTGCCCTGAAAGAAGTTCATGATGGAGTATGTGGCCAACACCTTGGAAGCAGGGCCTTGGCTCATAAAGTTATAAGGCTAGGATTCTATTGGCCTGAGATGCTTAAAGATGCAAAAGCATATGTTAAGAAATGCGATCGCTGCCAAAGGTTTGCACCCATCGTCAGGCAGCCCCTTGAGATGCTGACATCAGTAAGTTCTCCAACCCCCTTGGCCATGTGGGGAATGGATATATTAGGCCCATTTCCTATGGCCAGCGCGCAAAGAAGGTTTCTCATTGTTGCCATTGACTACTTCACTAAATGGATAGAATCCAAGCCATTGGCCAAGATCGACACTAAGAACGTAACTCAGTTTTTCTGGGAGAATGTTATATGCAGATACGGGTTGCCCCGAATCCTAGTGACGGACAACGGAACTCAGTTCAACAATAAGGACTTTATGGAATACTGTGGGAATTATAACATTGAACTACGCTTTACTTCAGTAGCTCATCCGCAGTCAAATGGGCAAGCTGAAGTTGCTAACAGAATTATCCTAGATGGACTCAAGAAAAGGATAGAACGCTCCCAAGGGACTTGGGTTGATGTGTTACTCCCAATCTTATGGGCATATAGAACTACTTACAGAACATCAACAGGAGCTACTCCATTTCAACTAGCCTATGGAGCTGAGGCAGTGGTGCCCGTTGAAGTTGTTCAGACATCACCAAGGATTCAAGAATTTCAAGTTGACACCAATGAAGAAGGCATGAAGCTGGCTCTAGACCTAATAGATGAGCTGTGCGATGAAGCTAATGCCAGAATAGTAGAAAGCCAGAAGAAAGCTTCGTTCTACTACAACCTGAGAGTCAAAGAAAGGTTCTTCCGCGAAGGAGACTTAGTCCTGCGAAAGATCGAGGCATCTGGAGTTGGTCCCAAGGGCAAGTTAGCCCCAAACTGGGAAGGACCGTACCAAGTAAAGGAAGTCACCGGGCAAGGAGCATACAAACTCCAGACCCTTGAAGGGATTGAAGTCCCTAGAAGCTGGAATACTGCCAACTTGAGAATTTATTATGTTTAAATTATTAGTTTTTATTTTTGAGAACATTTAATTAATGACTTGTTTAAGCCTCGAAGGCATAAGTTATTTCTTTTTATACTAAATTATAAGTTTTGAGAAATGCTTCCAGTTTTCCTTATATGACACTTGTCATTTTTTACTTGGTCTTTTTACAAGCCTCGAGAGTAGTTGCTGTTTATGTTCAATATAAACACGAAAAACAAAGCAAAACTAAGGCACAAAGAGAGAAGGCAGGAAAGTAAAATGCATAAATAAAAGCCCGATGGCTAAATGTTTTTACAAGACCCCCAAGGCCAACATAAATAAAAATAAACTATTTAGGGGATTCCTCCTCCTCTTCAGACTCCTCCTCACCCGAAGAAGAAGTTCCAGACGAAGATGAACCTTCTTCCCCAGAAGAGCTTTTTTCTGTTAGAGTTGCTTCTGTGGCAGTCTTCCCCAAGGTAGTTCTGGGAGGAGAAGGGGCTGATGAAGGAGTAAGAGAAGGCGCACGATTCCTAACATCAGGGCTATCTTCCTCATCCGCCTCCTCATGCTCCTCGAGCAGCTTCTTCAAGGCATCGGCCGATTGGGGGCAGTTCAAGTACACCCTTGGGTCGAATAAGCCTGGATGTTTGTCCAGCACTTCCTGCAAAGCATCATTCCACCCAATGGTATAGTTGGCTGGGAAGACCAGATCGTCGTGGGCCTCAATCAAATCTCGATACTCGTCCAAAGCCATATATTTATCAATAATGGCATTTTTGTCTGCCCGCAGCTTAACCACCTCAGCCTGAGCCTGCTTTAGAAGCCCCTCCTTCTCGGCCAACTGCTCCTCCAAGTACTTGATTTTGGCGTGGGCCGTGGTCAGCTCCTTTTTGTGCTTCCCCGCCAGGGTCTTCCACGATTCTGCTTGATGTAGAGAGGCCTGAAAATAGGCATTAGCCTGGAAGAGAACGAAACCAGTTAAAAACCTAAAACATAAATGGAGGCATTGTGAAATATGAATTAACCAAGTAAAGAAACTTACCGATGCCAAAGCCTGCGCGCCCAAGGTTTTGATGCCCTCCTCGTCGCTTCCCAAAACAATGTCCTTGTAATCACAAGGGGTAAGGGAGTGAAGGGACCAATCCCTTGCATGATCTGTGCAGCCGACAACGGTGTCCGACTTCCTAAAGCCCCAACCTGGCCTGTACACTTGAGATTTGGGCGCTTTGACAGGCTCGCTGCCCTCAGCCTCGCTTGGCCTGGAGTGTGGCTGCAAGAAGGCCGGAAGCTCCTTCCCATGCCTAGGGTCATGCATCAGTTTTAGCCGCTTCATCCGACCTGTTTCTTCCGTGGACGGAATAGTCCACTCGTTGATCAACGCTGTAGCTGAAAAGAAAAACACAAGTACGTCAGAAAGACACTAAATCGACAAGGTAAATGAGGTAAAGCAAGACATATACCTTTGTTAGAAGTCCTGGACAGGCCCACAGCTTTCAACTTAAACTCAT
Source organism: Oenanthe sinensis (assembly GCA_028671895.1). NCBI lineage: Eukaryota > Viridiplantae > Streptophyta > Magnoliopsida > Apiales > Apiaceae > Oenanthe > Oenanthe sinensis. The sequence continues at coordinate 40,254,630 of CM053806.1, forward strand.
CAAGAAGAGCCCAAGCAACTTGCTTGGTTTCCGCCTGAATAAGCTTGACATAGGCGGCCTGCTCCTCATCTGAGAGTTTGATGGAATCGACACTCCCATCTGAAACCTGGCCAAATGTGGTTCTAAAGAAAGTCCCCCAATCTCCCCCTTCCCACTTCACTTGAACGAAGTTCTCCTTCCAGTGAAGGTTATTGTCAGGAATTGAAGTGGTATCGAAGATGTGGGGTTTGTTAGGCCTGCGTGCTATTTGAACCCAACCCAAGGAAAGACTCGAAGAGTTTTTAAATTGAAAAATTTTGCGGAAGAGCGGGACGGTCATTTTTATTTTATTTTCTAAACATAAAACCATAAAGCAGTGAATAAGCCTCCATGCATTGGGCATCAGTTGGCAGGGGTTGATTTGGACGTCGGCTAAAAGAATGGGGATAAACTCATGTAAAGGAAACCTAAGTCCTGCTAATAGGGCATCTACATAAACAAACAAACGACTAGGATTCCAATGGCAGGTCCTGTCACCAGGTTCCACCAAAGAAATGGTAAATCTAGGGGGGAAATTAAAAAGTTTATTGTACTCCTCTATTACATCATTATCGAAAAACTTACTGCTACGGCTATATGAATCTAAATGAGACTGGCTGGGATACTCATCCCCCCTTTGGTTGATCATATCCATCAAAGACATGTAAGTTGAAAAAATGGGGATTCGGTTTAGGGGTTTACCTCTCTTGGCCGACCCCACATTCATAGCTGCCAATCTCGAAGCTCTCTTATCTGCCATTTGGTTTTCGATTTGATGTTTATCTTCGAGAAAATTAACGACTGGAGTTGCTTAGAAGCTTGAGAGCTCAAATACGACCGAGAAGAAATTCGAGAAGTGAGAAATGAGAAGTGTGAGAAATGAGACCATCACACCACTCATATATACGACCCCCAACAGGTCACCTATCCGTTTAAACTCACCCTTTTACAGGTGTTTCTAGGTTACTCGGCCATTGGAGGGTAAGGCAACCGGTATGGCCGGTAAATGGGCTCAAAAGCCCATGCTTCAAGGCCCAAATGCCTGTCACCCGAGAACCGAGAAAAATCCACAACTTAAGACTGCAAGGCCCATGATCCTAAAAAGCCATAAAGGCCCACTATATAATGTTGAAAGCCTCGAAGGCCTATAACATGGAAAGCCCAAGGCCCAATAAAAATGAAAGGCCCAGAGTCTAATTCGACTCCAATTCTAGTCGAAAAATATGAAGCCTTGAGGCCCCGAGAAATTTCGACTTCAAAGGGTTTTGGAGTCTAATTCGACTCCAATTCTAGTCGAAAGTTATGAAGCCTTGAGGCCCCAAGAAATTTCGACTTCAAAGGGTTTTGGAGTCTAATTCGACTCCAATTTTAGTCGAAAATTATGAAGCCTTGAGGCCCAAAGAAATTTCGATTCCAATCCTAGTCGAAATCGATCTCAGACAAACATTTCGACTCCAAGGATTTTTGAAGTCTATGTCGACTCCAATCGAAGTCGATGTCGACCCCAATCTAAGTCTTCGGCTTCAAAAGAATTTGAGGCCTAGTTCGACTCCAATCGAAGTCGATTTCGACCTCAATCCCTGGTTTCGACCTGGGGCTGTATTTGAAGATTTGATCGACTCCAATCGAAGTCGATTTCGACCCTGATCCTTGGTTTCGACCTGGGGTCATATTTGAGGTCTTTTTCGACCTCATTTCAGGTCGAAATGGACTAAATTTTGAAATTCTTATCTTTTGGAAATTATTATAAGTAAAGTTCTTAGAAGATCGACTTATGTAATATTGATTAATAATAGAAGGCCTGAGCCCAAAAGTCGAGATACAATTAATTGAAGCGAGTCAAAAGCCCGATAAGGCACTAAAAACCCTTTGTAAAACTTTTATAAAAACTCTCGAAGTTTTCCCAAAAAGTCGGGGGGCAAATGATATGGGTAAAAATAGCCCTAAAAGAAGTAATAAATATAGCATTTATTATGCCTTTAATTAGACCTGTTATGGTCCAAAGGCTTAAGGCCCTCAAAACGAACTAGGAAAATAAATCCTAGGATCAATTAGATTTGTAAGTCCAACCCACAAGCTCTGTTGAAGCCATAGGCCCATTAAGCCTTTGTTATTAATTAGTTTCGTAATTATTTAATAAAGGCCTAAGAAAGGCCCAAAAAGCCTGTTGAAGGCCTTCACCCTAGAAGGATCTAGGAGCCTAAACGTGGGAAAAGTCCGACAAGGACTCTCATTCCTATAAGGTTTTGGATACCCCTGCTGCTAGGAGACTTGGCCCCCAAGTCTCCTAACCCTAATCTGATTCCAAGGCCTTCATGTGCCTATTTAAATTGCCTAACCCCTCAACATTAGAACTACGTTTTTGGCTTGATTCTCATATGAACCGAGATACGTAGGCAGTTAACGAGAACCTGTGTTTAGTCACGAAACGTTAGTGCAGCCATTAAAGCTTGAAGCTCCCCCAAACCCTAGCATTAATTACGTATTAAAGACACCTCGTTTTTAATCCGTAACAATACCTTAAATATAACTACGGCCCACGGGTAGGGAGCCCAAGTCTTAGTGAAGATAGGGTTGTCCGTATAAAATATTATTTTGAATTTAAAAAATAATTTAGTGAGATAGTTGTTTATTTTATTTTTATAATTTATATCATAAAATTTATTATTATCATTCACATGTATTATTTACAAATTTATTTTAATTACTTATAATTTACATAATTAATAAATTTATTTTATTAATGGAATCAAAGTATTTTATTTTGTATATTTTATAGATTATATTAAAAGAGGACAAGTGGCCTCTACTGATGCCACCCTACTCTTTACTCTTAAGGGAGTTAAAGTCATAAGGGAGTATACTCCTGCTTCGTAGCACACTGTTGAACAAAATCAATAGATTACATAAAAAAAGTAATGATTACACTTTCAATCAAACAACAAATTTGGCAGTAATACCATTTGGCAGTAATACCATTAACATCTTTAGAAGCACCAGCCCTACTATTATCTTCCTTTAAAGCATTTGTGGTTTGTGGCAAAGTTATGTCCTCTTCAATGCACCATCCCACTGATTGGGCCTTCAAATCGTGCTAACTAGTGCATCCCTGAGGCTTGGCATCCTTATCCTGCAATTCACCCTTCTCAAACATAACTCATTTCCCTTTGTAAACAGAAACCTGTTCGGCAAGAAACACCTAACTCATATAAGCCACAACAAGTAGAATCAAATGTAGGATAAGGATAATAAAAACTTTGACACTCATTGCCATGATCAACCAGCATTTGGTTAGAATCCCAGGAAGTAGACATAGAGGGGTCATCCCTATAAGCACTAGAATCAAAGGAAGCACCATAATAGGGATCAATGTGCGCTATACAGACAAGTAAAAATTAAGATCAGTCAATGGAGGTATGAGCCGGGGACAAACACTTGTGACATAGTCGAGTATCCTGATACTGAACTCTGACCCACGTAGTAGACTCAAGCAACTGAACCCAAATGTATGAAAGCATAGGACAATCAATAGCAATGTTAATCAAGATAAGTGTTTGATGTTGGGGATCATGATGACTAGCACCCTTAAACGTATTAGTAGACATATCTATTTGAGATCCCAGGGCTTGGCTAATATAACACAGACCTTGAGTCGACTAATACAAGAGTGAGATATTATGAAGGGTAACCCAGGTAGCAATTTTGTCATGAGAAACATTAATATGCAAGTCTTCAAACCACAGTTTCAGAACAAATAAACTACCATCAATTTCAAAAGGACTAAACTTAATGACTCTAGACAGAGCAGATTTATTCTTAAATTTAAAGACCAGATAACCCGCATTGTGTTTAAAACTATTCTTGAGACCGATAAACTCAAAAACAGGTGGAGAGACACATACTGACCCATTAGCTCGTGTTAACACATTATTGTTCCTATTGGTAGTGGTTAAATCATGTGAACTAAACAGGTAAGAATGGATCTTACCAAGAGTCCTTGTATCCTTATCATCCTTGCTTGAAGGAGACTTGTTATGAACATCATAGGCAGAGATTCGCCTCGCCGCTAGCAGATGACAATTTTTACCAGTTCTCAAGGACAGAGTGGAGATAAACTTATTATGAGGGATGACTATTGAATACCTAGATCGAGTCATGATTAGGTAGAACAAAAGGAGATCGTGATGGAAGGTAAGAGCACCAAAGGCAGACTTGAGTGTAAAGGCTGAGTTTAAGGACTTACGTGAAAAATAATAGAGGGAAACAAAATAGCGTTCTTTGCCCAAGAGAAAAGGTCTTAAATAGGAAACCAAAAGGCCCATAGGGATACTAGGAAAAATGAACCGGGGAGAGGAAACGACGGAGAGGGGGAAGTAAAAGGTAAAGTAAGAGAGAGAAGGGGAGAAGGGAGACGAGAGAGAAGAGAGAAGAGAGAAGAGAGGGTTTTGAAAAAGACGACTCTCATATGTCATATATTTTTTTATGTATTTTGTTTAACTCAAACTATGTTATTAGTATATGGACTCCATAGAATAAAGATACAACAATATATATATGGACTCCATAGAATAAAGATACAACAATATATATATATATATGAACATTAACTTAAATGTTATATATCAATAAAAAAATATTATTAATTTCTGTTCGGGAGTTATTATGAAATGAAGTAGACTCGTTGATACTGATGTTATGGGTTTATGTTAGATTTGAGAAAATAGACGATTTTAAAGAACGGAGTAGCCGGAGCAGATATAAAAAATACATAACTTGAAAGAAATGCATCGAATATTAACAAACACATGGACGATAAAAGAATAGTATGAACGCTGATAGAATAACGTGAACACAGTAGTGAGAGAATTACATTGGCGGTGAGAATACTTGGTGTTAACCTAATTTTCGTTAGGGTTACAGCCTCAAGATTAAATTTATAGGTAGGGTAATTCCTATAAAACTGTAAATTAGGGTTTAGGGTTTTGTATGTTAACATGATTGAGTTTGAGAGATTTCTTTGAGTGTTGAATTCTCAGAACCCCTCTCAAAGTGTCTACGTATCTCTATTTATAGATAATCAAGTCAAGATAGTTTTATCTTAGTGTTTCCACCGCTAGGTCCTTTTTTCGGCACAAGTTACGTTCCTTGAAATATATTTCTTTTTGGAACAATATCCTAATTTGAGTATAATATGTATAATTGTGGTGGTGGAATGACCATGCGTCCTTTTGTTATTGGGTTGTGCTCATCTTTTGGGTTAGCCATGCCTGTGTCTGATCCTCAGTCTAAATTTCCTTGTGTCCTTATCTAAAATAATACAATCTCGGGCTTTTGGATGAGTTCACTAAACTGACATTATTGAGTCCAAGGACTTTTTAGCAATATATACCCGGACCTCTACTTTTATTACTTAGAAACAATAAAAGTGATCCGGGACTACTTGAGTCTAGATAGTATCAACAAGTCCCCACTCTTTTCCTAGAAACTAGTTCAGGAAAGGACTCAAATAATTAATAATATAAGGATATAAAATTTATTTGAATCAAAATATTAATTTTTTCAAATAAAATTTATATTTTCCTCGCCTTTTATTATCTCACCGTGCGGTGAAGCATGGAAATCCTCGAGCTTTTAAGGACTCGCGCCCTAGCCCCTTAGTCTTTGTAACAAGTAAATTGGATGAGCAAATATAGCCGAGGCACATCACTAGTCACCTGTCTTCTTCCATTTCGTGTTGTCCACTAATGAGATGCCAATATTACTATTAAACCACAAGCATAATTTTATAATTTATTAACATATTAACAAGCACTCACGTGAACTTTTTATGCTAATATAAAATAATAGTCAACTTTTATTGACTTGTCCACTTCGTTTCACTTTTTTTAACACTTCCCTTTGCTAGCTGTGCCAGGTCCCTCATCATCACTTTAAACTAGTCAACCATATCTTTACTTCACATATTCCTTGCCTCACTGTTTCACCGTATTGCATTAACATGTCTTTTTCTAGCATGTGTAGTTTTTACAACAGGTAGTAGCTCAATAAATATTATAGTCAACTTAAACTTGAATCTTGTTCTTAGCTTTTGCACTTCAATTTATAAATAAACACATCTCCTCAGGACAAGTTTTTCAAGATGAACGTACATTTTACACGTGCCAACATGCTCTTTAGAACACATTTCCATATTTCATCCATAACGTAGATTATAAAATGTATAAGCAACTATGTAGTGTATCTTTCTTTAGACTCCAGGATAAGTAAGAAGTATGCCCAATGATATTTTTATTTAACCTGAATATTCACCGGTGAACTTAACATCGAGCATTCTATCATTCGAGCCACAGATCTGGTCCATTTTCATGTGATCTTTCCCAAGTAAGTTACCATTTTTAATTTCAACGAGTATCTTGCTCGTTTTTTACGCTTGAAATTTCAAGTTCTTGCTTCTCCGACGAGCACTTTCAAGTTAGGGATATATCTTTTTGATTGTCCATTACTTACATATATGCACGTATTTTGGCTATAGATTCCCATAGATCGTCCCACGTTCAAAAGGAGGCTGTTGGTGGAGGCATTTGTCTAACTTGAAAATGACTGAAATTCTGATCAATTTTTCAGCGGTGTTTCACTACTTTTAACAACACATCTGATTCACTTTTTCATAAAATCAACAAGTAAGTTTTCTTTCTTACTTTTCATTAGTTAGGTAGTCATTCTTATGCATTTGAAGTAGCAGTTTTTCATTTATTGCCCCCTTCTCTTATATTCTTCAAAAATGGGTATGTGGTATGTACTGACCGTTGGAAATTTAAAATTCTTAGTTCCCTATTTGAAATGCTTAGTCATATACAAAATATATATGTTGCTTTTGGCTCTGAAAGTCTTTTACTCTTGATATAATAAGTTTTCCATACTTTGCTTTGGTACTAGCTAGAAACTAATTAGCTTTAAACAATCCAGCCATTAGTGATATATTAGCATATATACACATGTTTGGAACCCCTTTTAACTTTTGTTTTGGCTATCGACTTGTTGCTTCTGTCATATAACAATGTGTATTTGTAGTGGTCTGGCCATCATAGCATTTCCTAGTTACTTGTACGAATGAGTTGAGGCGAGACACATGGTTGAACCCTTCAAATTAATATTCATTGTGCTAGTAGAATTTTCTAACCTTGGCCTATAACATTCCTCGTGTTATATTTAAGATTGTAAACTTAGCCCAATTACATCTCATACAGCAAAGTCCCCTAAGTCATTTCAGTAGGTGAAATCAACTTCTTCGAGCCACCTTGTTATCTTGATTTTTATTTTGATACAATGTTGCACAGGGTACTTTGATTTTGTCTACAGATGCTTCCCGAACGAGGAAGAACATAACCTTATGATAAAGAAGTGCTTCTGTCATTAGTCCCCATTATCCCAACCCTAGGTGAAGCCAAACATGGTGGAACCTTTGAATGTAATATAGATGTTGTGGGAGATTGGAAGTTATACCCTTTGACTAATTTTAGATCTATGATTAGAGAAGAGGTTTTTGATTCCATCAGATCTGAGTTTAACATTTCTGAAGAGTATGTTATCCTCAAGCATGATCCTCAATATCGAATCTATAAGGAGGTTAGGTATGGAGAGTAGCTAAGACTAGGTATCGCCTGAATATCCATTCAATATGGCCTAAGATTTCTAATTTATCCTTTTGTTCGAAGCATAGTTAGAGAGACAAGAGTTGATCTTGCTCAGTTGTCACCTAATAGCTTTATCCATAATATTTCCTTCATAAATTGTTGCGAAGAGAAAAATGTGTCTCTATGTAGTCGCTTATTCTGGCACCACTTCATCTTAACCACATCGGCAAGGTCCCTCCCCTGGGTTTTTCACTATAGGATCGCGTCCTGGTTGTTAGAGATGGTCTTATGCTCCCAATAATAACAAGAGAACACATCAGGAATGGTTTTACCTCTTTGGTCCTTGGTTAGATAGTCTGAACAAATGGACTGGTGATGCTTCTAATATGCATGTGTATAAGTTCAATACAAATCATGAAAAAAGTATTCTAATTTGTTTAAGGACTATTCTGAGTCCCAAATTCTAAATACACAGACATTATATTTGAGATCACCTTGATGTTCCTTGAAGGTAAGTGCATATTGTCTTATTTTTATTCTCCTTGTATTACCTTATTTTCTTCCGTACAATCGTCTTACTTATCCTGTTACTGATTTTCCATCTACTTGTTTCAGTATCAGGGCGCGATGTAGAGAAGGAAATGGAAAATGAAAGGAAAAGAGAGTTATTTAGACAAAAGAGGTCAAGTGCTCAGGGAAAACATAATTTAGTTGTCATTGATAAGGCAATTGTTTAAGTTACTGACGACACCGAGGATCAGCTAGTCCTTGCCAAAAATCATATGCATAGTCAGAGAGATTACCAAGACATGACTGAAGAGACCATTGCACCAAAGAGGCTAAGGGCAACTAGTGATGGCCTTTTAAAAATGTCCAAGAAGGTGCTATATGAGGCTTCAGAATCTTCTATTAGTTGTGAGAGAGAGATAGCTTCCTTAATGACTCTATCGAGCGACCGTATCAACCGTGATAGTCATCCGCCCTGTGTTTTCTCAAAGCAAACTATGGCACATCTTGCTCCAATTTTCCTCTCCATTTGTATCTTCAACTTCAATCATTTTTCTTCATTGTCATACCATCTTATTTATCGTCTATTAATATTATATCTTGACGGCCTTAGCTTAGATTGTTATTGAGGCACAAAAGGTTGTAGACCTTACTAAGACCTCACAACAGGCGCAAAGAGAGGTTGAGGCAAATCGTTAGGCTCGGGAGAAGATTAAAAAAAGGGTAGATGAACTTCTAAAGAATTTGGATGAAGCCAACAAAAAGATTCAGATTCTTTTGACTTTCATTTCTGATGCTGAGTGCACTACTACCATTTTGAGGATAGAGATTGCATGGTCGAAAGAAGCTGAGCAAAATGCAGAAGAAGAATGGTATTGTGAGGGACTTACGGATGGTCGTAAGGATGGACTCAGGGACCGACTAAAAAGGATTTGAGAGCTTATGCCCGATCGCTATACTGAGTTCATGTTGGAGGAGTATGTTGATCCTTTAGTAGGTGTCCCATTCTCTGAGCATACAAAAGAGATAAGTGGCGATAAATAAATTCCCCTTTATTTGTATTTATTTATGACATTATTGTACTTAGCGTAGTAAGGTGAACTTGATGTCATTGATAGGCCTTTTGGTATTACTTAGTTTCCTCTACTGTTTATTCACTTTTGATCACCCATTTTCGGGGTCGCTTATGGTTTTTCTAGCTTCATGTCTATAAGTTATTTATATTTAACTTATCATGAACTTTATATTTTAATATTGTCTATTACGTGCTTATACTTTTTTCTCTTAGCACCTTAGGGTACTATCCCGGGTACCAAGCTTTTAAATATTCTCAGCATATAGAACTCTTTAGGATATATCCATGTAGAATATTTTTCCTGTTAGCATTTTCTCAATTTTTGACTCAGGTTTTTACAAACCTTTATAAGTCAATTACATATTACAATACCTTGAGCTCCCTAGTGATCTTCTTTCTCATAGATGAGGAAAGTGGATCACCGCTCTAGGATGGATTAATGCGAACCCACACATCCAGCAAATAATTCTAACATATACGTAATCATAATGATATATAGAAAAGAACTTAAGATTTTATTAGATAAAGCCATTAGTTAATGCATAAGATGTTTAATACATAAAAACAAAGTATACTTAGCAATAATAGTGATAAAGCTTGGGACTATATGTCCTAAGTAGATAAATAGGGAGAAGGGTGTATCTAACTCATAGGTGATTTCTTCGGAATATTTGCATGTATTTGGTATTGATGACACTTCTGAACATAGGTAACTGCATCGTTGTGTATGGTTGGCCAAAAGTATCCTTGTCTCAGAAATTTGTGAGCAAAGGATTTCCCAGCCATGTGATCTGCGCATACTCCTTCATGTACTTCTTCAAGGATGAGTCGTGCCTCCTTAGGGGAGACACATCTAAGCATAGGTTGTGTCACTGCTCTTTTATAGAATAGGTTTCCCATCATAGCATAACTTGCTGCTCTATAAACCACCTTGCGTGCTTCGGTCTTCTCAGATGGATTTTTTTCCCTCTAGTTATGCTCTGATTGAAGTAATCCAATTTTTAATCTGACCTATAAAATTAACTTTGTCCCGAGTGATGAATGGTTGTTGAACAATATGAATGTAGATGGAACCTTCTAAAGTTTTGTTATTTGTTGTAACCAAACTTGATAAAGCATTGGATCGGCTATTATTTTCTCTAGTGACCCCATGAAGGGTGAACTGATCGAATCACACTGCTAGTGATGGTACTCTTTAACATAAGCCCTGAGCCTTTCTTCCTCGAGCTCATACTCCCCCGAAAATGTTTAACAATCAGTTGGGAATTACTAAAAGCTTCAAGGAACTTTACCTCAAGATTTTGGGCTAGACGCAAGCCGGATAACAATGCTTCATACTCGACTTCATTATTAGTAAGTTTAAAAGCAAAACGAACAGCTTGAGACACTTCAAACCCATTTGGACTAGTGAGGATCATCCCACCCCCGTATTTATCTTGACATATAGACCCATTAATGTAAAGAAACCATGATTTGGGAGTATGAGTTAATGGTGGGTCATGTACCTTATCCGTGTCACTTTTCTTATTTTTTAATGAGCATTCTACTATGAAATCCTCTTTGAAATAACAAAAGTGACACGGATAAGGTACCACAATTAGAGATTGAGCTCTAATGCCCAGGCCATTAGCCTTCCTGATGCCTCCACCTTTAGCAAGACTTTTTTAAGAGGTTGGTCAGTAATCACCTCAATAGTCCTACTTTGGAAGTAGTGTCTGAGTTTCTCGCTGCCATTACCAAGCCAAGGGCTATTTTCTCAATGTTAGGGTATATTGTTTCTGCATCCTTTAGAGCATGGCTTAGATAAAATACGGACTTTTAAACCCCTGGCTCATCATTTATTAAGACTGCTATCACGGTTCTATCAATTATCGCAAGATAAAGTTGTAAGGTTTCATGCCCCTTGGGCTTGGCAAGAAATAACGGGATTGCCAAGTACTCCTTTATTTGCTTGAATGCTTTTTCACACTCCTCCGTCCATACAAAGTCTTTGACTCCCTTTAAAGTATCAAAGAAACAACGCAAGGCCGCAAGCCTTCACATAAGGCATTGCACCTCTCTCTTAGTCTTTGGTGCTTCCATGTTGATGATTGCATCGATTTTTTCCGGGTTAGCTGTTATGCCTTGTTCACTTACAAGATATCCAAGAAACTTACCTGATCGAACTCCAAAAGTACATTTGGATGGATTCACCGTCATTTGGTGCTCCCGAAGAGTCTGGAAGCATTCTCGTAAGTCGTTCATGTGGCCTTGATCACTACTCTTCACAATTATGTCATCTACATAATGCTCCATATTGCGTCAGATCTGTTTTTCGAAAACCTTGCTGATCATTTTCTGATAAATCATCCCTGCGTTCAGCATCCCAAAGGGCATTTTCACATATTGATAAGTACCATTATGAGTTATAAATTAAGTCTTTGGAATGTCTTCTTCTACCATGACAATTTATTGATATCCTGATAATGCATCAATGAAGCTCAACATGGAATATTCTGCGGTTGCGTCGATCAATTGGTCAATGTTGGGCACATGATAGTAGTCTTTGGGCAAGATTTATTCAAATCTGTGTAGTCGATACACATGCACCATTTGCCATTGGCCTTTTTTACTACCACTACATTAGCCAATCATTCAGGGAATTGTGACTCCTCAATAAATCCAGCCACAAGCAATTTTTTTACTTCTTCCTCAATCATCTTATGGCAGTTAGGGGCAAAGTTCCGTTTCTTCTACTTTACTACGCTATACTCCGGGTTTATGTTTAGCTTGTGTACATAAATTTCTTTGTTAATCATATCTTCGGGTTTTAGGTAAAATTTTCTTTGTACTTCCTCAAAGTCGTTATCAGCTCCGCCTTAACGGCACTTGGTATATCCTTACCAATGGCTATTGTTAGATCAATTCTTCCGGGTTCCAATTAAATATGTTAAACTTTATTGCTTGGCTCAACCCTCAATGTAGTTAAGTCTGTCCAAAACGTTCTTGCACGAGTATATGATTCCAAAAATATTATTTAGAGTTAAAAAAACAACTTGGTTAATAAATTAATTTTAAAAAATTTATTATTATCATCAACATATATTTTTAATAATTTATAAATTACATAGTTAATAAATTAATGTAAAGAGATAATAATTTATATTTTAACATTTTTAAAAAATTAATATATATACATCTCGGCAGTTGGTACTCCACTACTCCATATCCATGTAACTTTACCTATACATACATATCTATTTACAAGAGAGCAGGAGTGAAGTTAATTAAGGCCATGGAGATCTCAATTGACGAGCTAAAACAATACGATGGCACTAACCCATCAAAACCCATATACGTAGCTATAAAAGGTCGCATATTTGATGTCACTACCGGCAATTCTTTCTACGGTCCCGGCGGTTCTTACTCCATGTTTGCAGGCAAAGATGCTACGAGGGCTCTTGCTAAAATGAGCAAAAATGAAGAAGATGTTATTGCTTCTGTTGATGGGCTTACTGATAAAGAACTTGGTGTTCTTCTTGATTGGGAGAAGAAGTTTGAAGCTAAGTACCCTGTTGTTGGTCGTGTTGTGTCTTGATTATATGTATAGATATGGATTTGTGTGTGTATGTTTGTTATGTTCTTGGGTTGGTGTTGTGTTTGGTGGTTTGTTATGGATGGTATGTTAAAAATGGTGTCTTTCGATGAATTGGATGTGTTGTTTTGATGAATAAATGGATTTGGATTTGAATATGTGTTTTATTGTGAATGGTATATTAAATGTATGGATTTGTTTGTACATGTGGATTGAGTTTAGGTTTTGTTTGTGTAATTGAGTATTTTAGGTTTCTTAATTGCGTGTGCAAGGACTGATTTATTGGGTGCTGGCTCTTTTTACGATATAGGATCTATTCGTATAATGTTTGTCATGTTCGGAAGGTGATGCATATGTCTCAGTTGCAGATCTTTTGAAATATTAGGTGATACGGATATCTGATGAGACGAGTATCTTTTCAAACTATTTATGCGAATCTATTGGATACACATGTTGAGAATGCTTGTTTCCTCCTTTAGATGATATACATGATGAGAATTAGTAATTTAATGTGGTGATTTTGATTATCATTATGGATTATGTTATTTTTGGCCATCTTTGTTGAAATTGTGGTGTTTTCATCATTGTTTCTGATATTTAGAAAGACTAGTGGTTTGTTCAATTTAGGCCAATTTACTGAATCTATTAGTTTTGTAGCTATTTAAGGAGGATCGTGAGTGGCAGTACTGTTGTCGAGAGCGCTTGCAAAATAATTAGATGGACCACACTTGCCTTTTGACGGCTTAAATTTTAGTGTATAGAAATAGGGATCTGGGAAAGTGAATCCTTGGGTACACTTCTACCGTGTAGGTAAACAATAGGTGATTGGTATGTAAAACAAATGCCATAAAAGCTTACCTCTAGTGTTTCACTGATTGTGGAGGCAACTCGATGATCGAGGCCGTGGAAACATAAACTGTTTGGTGCTCGGGGGAGGGGAGCGGCACTTGGATTTGAGTGGTGGAAGTATAGAAGCTAAGGTGGTGTTTGGTATTTTTTTCTTTCAGGTTTTTGTTTTTAGTATTAAGTTTTTTAAAGAAAAATTAGAAAACTGTTTTTTATATTCTTTAAAACCAATAGGTGCTTGGCACATGTTTTCTGAAAATAATTTTTAAAAAACAATACACCATTTCTTTTTTCTTTTTAATAATATAAAATACCCCATTTCGCTTGATATGACCCAAAATATCATGAAACAAGTTAATTGAGTCATTGCAATGGTGATTAGGATGGTTGAAGAGTTATATTGAGAGAGTTTTAATTTTAGAAAACAAATATTTTCCCAATAAACAACATTTTCATGTAACCAAACTGTTTCTATAAACAAAAAACAGTTTTTTAGTTATGTTACCATTCCAAACACCATCTGAAGTGTTTTTGGAATATAAGATGGAAAGAATTATATGGATGGATGAGTGTAGGGAAGACATTGAGACTGAACAAATTATTTAACTTTTTCAGCCTTGGCTGAAAGATAGAGAGAGATGGTGGAAGGGAGATTGGTGACGATTCCATCAAATGTGGCGAAGAGGGAGGGAGGGTGGTGGTGGACGGAAGGGGAGATTGGTGATGATTCCAACATATGCGGTGAGATGAGGTAGGAAGGGAGATTGGTGACGATAACATTAAATGCAGTGGATGATAGAACTATAGATTACCAGGTTTCCTTGGAAAATTGCAGTAACTGTTGAGTGTTGAGGTAGGATCGACTGGCGCACAAGGGGGGGGGGGGGGGTGATTGGTGGGAGGAGAGAGAGAGAGAGAGAGAGTTTCACCATATGCGAAAACTGTACAATGACATGGTTTCCTGAGAAAATTGCATTGTTGCTGAGTTGGAATACACTGGCACATGTCCCGGGCTTTATATATCATGCAACTGTAGATGGTGAAAAGTTTCCATTTACACAGTGGTTTGTTGATTCGTCAATTTTAATTACTTTTGTCAAACATGTGTTCTGTGTCTGATTGCAATTTAGGTGGAAAACACGTATTAACTTTATCCATTTCTGAAGTATAATCAGCTTTAGTCTATTTGATATTAAAGAAAGTTCTCTAGTATGCATATGTTGGTATGAATTTTATATCTTCTATACAATTTTAATCATATGTTCGATCAAGATTGTTTATTCAGATAGAGCTGGATATATACCACGGCCCATGCTAGGCCTTCTGGCTTCTGGGTGCTTAGGCGTCTACACCTTTGTTCTTCACAAATCGTTCTTACATCCTTTGCTCTTTACTATTCTTATTTGTTTCATTTTGTTTTGGCTTTATCTAGTTTATTTTTCAAGTAATTAAGTATTGAATTTGGATTCACAAATAATATTATTTTTTATAAAGTATTTTTAAGTATTTCTTTGGCCTTAACAGAAAATTTCTTCTAAAATGTAATTTGTTTTCCTTCCACCTATTTCTATTTTATTTTTTGTTGGCCTCACATATTTTACTTCCTATTATGTATATGCTACCTCTCTAGAGTCTAGACAATGATATAATTTCGTACAATATTAAAAAAAATTATTGAATGTATTCTTCAACTAATGGATACCTAACCAGTTCTCCGTCTAGGATCTTAGACAAGTTATAACCATGGTTGGATAACACCCCTATCCAATGGTGGCGAGGTCACCTTTCTATGGCCGGACAAAAATCCATACAAATATATAATCTAAGTGTCTATATGTAATGCTTCCAGGATAATAGTTGGGGGGAGAAGTTTTTTATTACAGAATTGTAGAGCTACAAAAATGCCTGCCATACCAGTTTATCTAGACTGGAAAACAATCATTTTTAGGTGGAGTAAATATCTAACGACGGTATAGGAAGATCTCGAAAGTGAACTGACACGTGAACTGACACCCGATAAGGAAACAGTCTAAGCTGCCAAGATATCCACAGCCACCCCGTTCGAAAAAGTGCCCAGAGTCGTAGCCAAGCCCAAAAATGACACAAAAGTACATGGCACGATTCTTTCTTCCATGCCTCTTGCAAACCAAAGAAAGTGTGTGGTTGATTAGTAATGCTACGTTCAATGGTACCTACTGACTTTACCCTTTCGTAGCAACGGAGAGGTCATTGTGAAAAGAGTAATCACATTCATCACAACGATAAAGCCAACACTGATTGTTATATTGCTCCATATATTTCACAGTATAATACTCCGTAGAAGAATGGTGGATTTTTCAAGGTAAATGGGGTGAAGATCATATTTGTGGTTCCATTTTGCTTGGATAAAATGCACAAACTATACCAATTTGGAAGGTACTGCATGTTTTACATGCATATCCAACGCGTTTTCCGAACCTTGCACTACAATTGGATTCTGTGTCTGGACACTGAACAAGGGAGGGCTGCTTGTGAGATTTATGTTTTATCTTGGCGGGGAGGAAACGCGTATCAATCTTCACCTCACAAATCTTACAGCAGTAGTAGAATCCATGAGTGGAGCAGATGCAGGCTCCACGGTGAACTGGGCATGCTCCTCCAGGCAACTCTTGTGGTAACTTCGTGGCACAGGAAAAGTGGAGAAAGAAACTACATTGTGTACTTGCGTAGTATGTTGGATGTGAATATTAATAGCTTGAATGCATCCGTTGCATTTGAACACGGGTTAAACATCAAAGTGGTCACTGAAGTAGATGTCTAATATTATTTTTATCATTGATCTCAATGGCGTATCATTTGAATCATTTAAGTTTTCATAAATATCATATTAATAACTCTAGAATTGATAATATCATTTTTTTCGAGTTCTACATATTTGTTTTACATGCTATAATAATCAAACGAAAACTTATAAATTCTAGTATTTTTGTTAATATTTTCAAAATTTATGAAATTATTTTACTATTTTTATTAATTTTATAATTTTTTTTCTTTTGATTTATTATTTTAAAAATAATTAAACATAGTAAAACTCATTTTTTTGGCAAAATGGGGCTGTTTGGCAACCACTTTTTTTCCGGAAATAAGCCCTTATTTCCGGAAAAAAGTAGGGATGCATGTACTTTTTCTGAAACTAAGTAACTTATTTTTTATTTTGAAAATAATATTTGGTTTTAAAATTCTAAAATAAATATTTGTCTTTAAAAAAAAATGAAAATATGTAAAATATGAAAATAAAATAAGTTACTTATTTTAAGTTTAAGGAACCCCAAACGGCCACATTATCGTCAGTATCATTTTACGTACTGTTGATATACTGACACTGTTAGTACCTTCCCCTTGAATGTCAGTTTGGAGCTTAAAACACTCTGTTATAATGAGATCAGATAGTGATTTCTCACTCTCCAGAGGAAGTTGTACCAAATAAGGTTTATATATATTTATAGTAAATAAAATATATAAAATAAGTACTAAATTTAAATAAGAAAATTATAAAATATATATATACGGGATCATCGACGGATGCTAAAGAATTGAATATCTTATTCAATTCATATGCACTTAATTTTGTACAGACCTATACATATTTAGCACGAAGAAGAAAAGAGTTATGCTCAGTTTAGTTAATAGGAACGGAATGAGATGGAAATAGAAAAATTTGTGGACATATATCCTCACATTGTCTAACTTCTAAAAAGTTATGAATTTAAACATTCTTGACACTAATTTTTGAACACTTGCAATACATGTTTTTATGATGTAGGGAAACATATTAAAACAAAATAGCTCTATGCCAGTGCATCAATTACTTCATTGACGTGAGAAAAATTTGACTCAAGTGTTCTTCATGTATTCAACTTCTGCTGAACTCTTTCAATGAATATCACGAATGTTATAGGCTTTAAAGTTGTGAAAACTATGTATCCCGTGGATAATCCACCTACCAAACCACTTCCATACCCTATTAGGAACATTTTCTAATCAGGCCAACTGTCGTCGACATCATCATCAACATTTCGTGTTGGCAACTCATCATCTCTGCAGTTCTTTGTTAGAGGAACTCCACACAGGGCCAAGTTACCTAAGAATGAATCATTACTGAAAGTGTTCAATTGCCTTCCTCGTGGTATTGCTCCAGAAAGATGGTTTTCGGATAGATTCAAGGTTGAAAGAAATGTCAGACTAGTTAATTGCACAGGAATTGTACCTGTCAATTGGTTTGAAGAGAAATCTAAAGATTCAAGAAGACTCATGTTTCCCAGCAAGGATGGTATGTGGCCTGTAAAGCTGTTATGAGAAAGGTTGAGCAACCAAAGTGATTTAAGTTCTCCAATGACCTGTGGTATTGAGCCATTGAACCGGTTGCTTGATAAATCTATACTTGAGTAAATAAAAAGAATTTTTTCCACTTCAATGACATTTCCTTTAACAGTTAACGAAACAGAAGCTTCATACAATGAACCATCTATATCATAACCTGTATTCAAACCAACAAACTGATCTGAACTGGCCATATCTTTGAAATTACCCAGAAAATCGATTGGCAGGTTGCCACTGAATTGATTGTGAGACAAATCCATGATTCTCAACTTGGGGAAGGGATGTACCATCTTACTAGCATTTAACTTACCATAAAGTCTGTTTGATCGCAAGACAAGGATTTGTAGATGTGGAAGACTAACTAGCCCCGGTGGAAAAATGTCACTTATTTTGTTGTTCCCAAGGTCAAGAATCTGTAACAACACACAATTAGCCAAGGCTGGGGGAATCGATCCTTCCAAGTGATTGTTGTTCATGTTAAAAGTTGTTAGTTGACAGCTCTTTGTGAAGGTGTTCGGTATTGCCCCTTGAATTTTATTCTCATTTAAATCTAGTATAGAAATGCTCATATTTCTCAAACAGCGTGGAAGTTCACCGCTTAAGTTGTTACTTGAAAAATCAAGCAAAATAAGGGCCGTCGCTTTACAAATCGATGATGATATTGTCCCTTGAAATTGATTCTTGCTAAGATTTATTACGGTCATCAAATTTCCTGAACAATGTGTTAGTGCACCGCTAAAATTGTTACTTGACAAATCAGGAACACGAGCCGATTTGCAAATTGTTACAGGAATTTCTCCTGTCAAAACAAAAATAAGATTGGATAAATTTGTCAAAGTCTACAAGGTAGCACCACTGACAACTGGGATTAAAATGAAGATAGAGATCTATATTTTTATTATTTTATTATGTAATATAAATATAGATGATGTGCAAGGAACATGCTAATAGTGACAAATGCATGAAAAAGCATGAGGTTGCACTTTGACAGGTTTGTTAAGTCTGGGCTGCAAAGTGTGTTTTTTAGTGTCCAGAAATACAGATGACAATTGAATATTTTAGTAAAGCTTACCAGAAAATTTGTTCTTCGATAGATAAAGCTCAGACAAGTAAGGAGAATACTTTCCAAAGTCCTTGGGAATGCTGCCAGAAAACCTATTGGAATTGAGTTTAAGATTCTGCAAGCTACTTAACTCAGAAATGGAATCAGGCAATTCTCCATTCAATTGATTGTTGTCGAGAAAAAGATACATTAGCAGAGTTAAGTTCCCAATCTCTTTGGGAATCGGTCCTGTGAGATTATTATGACTTAGACGGAGGTCCATAAGATTTGTCCACACACCAATTTCAGGAGGAATATTTCCACCGAAGCTATTGTTTGTAATATCAAAAGATCCTAAGCTAGTCCAGTTGCTGATGATATGAGACGAGATCTCACCAGAAAGATAATTATCATGTAGGGATACTTGAGAAATTTGTATAAGATTTGAA
Organism: Oenanthe sinensis; assembly: GCA_028671895.1. Taxonomy (NCBI): domain Eukaryota; kingdom Viridiplantae; phylum Streptophyta; class Magnoliopsida; order Apiales; family Apiaceae; genus Oenanthe; species Oenanthe sinensis. The sequence goes on from CM053806.1 coordinate 40,274,134, forward strand.
AAGGACAAAGGCAGGGGCCCTGTAAGAGAATTATTAGATAGATCCAAACTTATGAGCCTAGTGCACATTCCAAGCTCCGGAGGAATATTAGAGTTCAAATTATTCGATGAGAGATCAAGTGTCTGAAGCTCCGTAAGATGACCTATAGAAGAAGGAATTTTTCCTTCAAATAAATTAGAGCCAAGAAAGAGTGCTTCAATATTAACCAAATGGGTAAACAGTGATCCAGGTATGGATCCTGTAAAGGAGTTCGCTCCCAAGTCTAAAAATCGTAAATTCTGAAGCTGACCAATTTGGTAAGGAATGGTACCATTAAGATTGTTGATGGAAAAGAACAAGTACTGAAGCTGTGTTAGATTTCCAATCTCCTCTGGGATACTATCTGAAAGATAGTTGATCCTCATGTCCAAGGAAGTGAGGTTTGGAAATGAAGAGAAATTGAACTGAGCAAGTGTTCCTTTGAGTCCTAGAGCAAATAGTCTGAGCTTAGAAACTGTTCCTGCAGTAGTGCACCTAATGCCAGTCCAGTTACAAAGGTTCTCGAGATTGTTGATAAACTGTTCTTCCATTTGACAAGAGCTTGTGCTTCAGTTGTTGGTGATGATGTTATGTTGAGTGGAAGCATAGAGATGAAAAGAAAATAAAATAGTAAGAGAAGAGGAGGGTTGTGAAATATAGCCATTTCTTTGCCTGCTTGCTTCTTGTTTCTATAATTGCTTGGGGATCCTGCAATATATATATAGCAGATATATATATAATATGCATGTCGTTTTTATTTTGTGCACATATTTTGAAATATATAAAAAAAGCTTTCATATATTATTTTTAATTTTTTAAAATAAATATTTTAGTATTAAATTTTATTTTAAAAAATTCTTTTGAATATAAAATTATAATTTTTATACATTTTAAAATATGTACGAATAAAAAAACCATACATATTGAAAAGAAAAAAGTCCACAAAATAGACTTGGTCACACATACAATGGGATATAATTAAATTAATAGGCAGTTGAGCTCTAATGACATGAAAGATGCAGCTAACAAACCCGACTGACCTTGGTTTTTCTTCACTTACGACCACAAATATATCTATGTTCACAACAGGAAAAATGGTATGTCTTGGTCGACCATAAATATTATAATCTAACGAGTAGACATGACAATTCAGGTAAAGGGTTCGATTTTGGATCGGATTGATTTTCGGTTATAGTATATTTGTATCTGGTTTGATTCAGATCGGATTTCATTCAGTTCGGATCCAGTTTCGGTTTTGCATAAATTGAATCGATTTCGGTTCGGATCGGTACAATTTCGGTTTAGGTCACAATCGGATTAAAATTCGGAAGAATTTTGGATAAAAAGGGATTAAATTCGGTTCAGATCTTTTTCGGATTTCTTATTTAAAATTAAATTTTATTTGGATTTGAAAGTTTAATTCGATTAATGTTAAATAAATTCAAATTATCGTCGAATTTAAAAAAAGACCATTAAGCAAATTTGTCAAATGATAGTTAAAATTTAATAAAATAATATTGAATAAATTAATTTTCTCGATTAAGTAATACATTTCTTTAGTTCTGACTTTGGTTAATATAAAAAAAATCACAAAATATTTGCAATATAACAATTTTATAAAAAATCTTGAGGGCCAAATTAAAATATAAATATATTTTAATAAATTTTATATGCACATATATAATGTACAATATTTTTTTTTTTTTGGAATATGAATTTATATTCACTTTTCTTTACTTTTTAGTAAATTCAAAATAAATATTATTCTTATTTTTTTAATATTTTATTTTACGAATACCTGAATTATATGTATGAATTAGGTATACGTGTATAATATATTTATTATGTAACGAGTCATAAGATTGTATGTTTGAAGTATACGTGAGGTCTATTTAATTTGAATCATATTCATTCTGTATAATTTTTCATTTGGATTTGGTCGATTCGGGTCATTATCGGGTCTGTTATTTCAGATTATTTTCGGTTAAAATTCCGGTTCCAGATCATTTTCGGATCGAATCGATTTTCTGATCATTATGGGATTTTATTATTTTGAACCGATATCAGTTCAGATCGGATTATTTCTGATTCAGTTACATTTTCGGATTATCAAATTCGGATACAAAATCGGATCTCGGTTCCCTATATTCCTGCTCGATTCTTCGGATCCAGACCCATTTTGTCAGGTCTACTAACGAGTATTAGCGATTTAGGTAATTATTGATATATGTGAATTTTAATAATAATTTTAATGTTCATTATTGATTATTATAATAATAATAAATTTAAATTTAACTATTTTTGAAAAGTAGGGATAAGAAAAAAAGAGTAAAATAAATTTTTTATTAAAAAAATAAATAAATAGTAAATGCTTAGAGGACTTCTAAAAATAAGAAATAACTAATAAATTTAGAGATTTTTTAAATAATTTAGGGAATCGAGTTTTAATATATTTTCTATTTTTGAGATTACGACATCATTTTAAAAAATTGTTAAGATGCTCTAAATATGAAATATACTATTCAAGCATAATGTTACATATTTAGGATTACTAACTAATAGTGAAAGAGTAAGACACAATTTTTTAAAATTTAAATTAATAAATAAATTAAATATTATTATCAAAAAATTATATAACTAAATCAAAACAAGAAAACCCTGTTAATATAAAGCTTGAAAACTATAGGTCAAATAAAAAGAAAGTGCAGAAGTTAAGTTTTAGAAAAATATTTTTAAAAGATGCAACGCAAACTAGACTAACCTGTTAAAATATAATTTAAAAAATATATCTTCTTTTTTTAATCCTATAAAGGGTAATATAATGTTCAATATGTACAATTCATTTTCAAAGTATGTAAAAAATGAATAATTATATGTAGGGTTGCACTCTATAAACAACATTGAATAATAACATCATAAAATTTTATTTTTTTAATAAAAATTCGATTATTAAGATTATAATCAGAAATTTAACAATAATTAAGTTTAATATATTAAATCTAACATCGAATCTCATCAAAATTTAAAAAATCAAAATGTTACACAATCTAATATAACATCCCGTATATAATCTTATATACATTTTTGTTACCATGAAATGGTCACAGGTTCGAATCCCACGGGAGTAAAATGTGTGATTATGCCATCCTAGGTCAGAGCATGTCGCACTTATGTGGTTTATCTGGTTCACGTGGTTTGCAGATAACGAAGATAACGAGATTCTTAGGTCCTAGAAAGGCATATTTAAGAGTGTCAGGAAGAGGTTTGAGTTCTAATTCCGGCGGGCTTAACTCAACGAGTTCACTAGCTTCGAAAAGAAGGCTTGGCGTGATCTCTTGATTTGTTGTGGAAATGGTGGACTCTAACATTTGGTTGACCTCATTTGTGTAATTGGAAATATCCCAATCCTAACCAAAGTATTTTAAACAAAAGTCAAAAGCATTACTTGGAGTCATGAGATCTTGATCAACTATTTCATCAATTAAATTGATTCTCATCGGTTGATCAAAATCATTGGATTGTTTTCCAACATAAAAATGTTTAAGTCTATGGTCATATTCCCAAATGTTAGTTTCATTAATCCATTCCTGCAATTAATCAAGGCATTAGCAGTGGCTAGAAAAAGTCTTCCTAAAATGATAAGAATTTGGTTCTTAGGGTTCTTGACCGGTTCAGTTTCTAAGACCACGAAATCAACAGGAAAGACAAAGTCACCTACTTTAATTAACACATCTTCAACAACTCCCTTAGGAATTTTGACAGAACGATTCGCTAATTGAAGTGTAACATTTGTCTTTTGAAGTTCTCCTAAACCTAGGGCTTGATAGACAGAAAATGGAAGAAGGTTCACGCTAGCTCCTAAGTCAAGCAAAGCTTTATCGATGAAGGTATCGCCTAAGACACACGAAATAGTAGGACAACCGGGGTCCTTATATTTTATAGGAATTTGATTTGAAAGGATCGAACTAACATGTGATGTCAAAAAGGCTTTCTTCGGGACATGATTGGTGCGCTTATGAGTACACAACTCCTTTAGACACTTAGCATAAGAAGGAATTTGTTGGATGGAATCTAAGAGAGAAATGTTTATCTTGACTTGCTTAAAGACTTCTAAAATCTTGTCTAATTAGTCCGTTTGCTTAAATGAAATGAGTTTTTAGGGATAAGGGGCTTTGAGTTTATAGACTCTTTCACTTGGTTCTTCAGAAGAAGGTTTATTGATCTGTTCACTTGTGGATCCTTGACTTTTCGAATTCTCGTATTTTTCTCCACTTGGACCCGGAAAAGGATGACTTGGTTCAGGAGTCGATTCCTCATCCTCACGATACTTATCACCCACTTGGTTATCAACTTGTTTGCTAGACCTTAAGGAAATAACTGCATTCACATTGTCATGAGGTCTTTGGTTCATGGGAAACTTAGGATTCACCTCGGGTTGATTAGGAAACCGGTTCTTCTCCCGCTCACAAATCGTGCTAGCTAACTGACTCATCTGAACCTCTAACTTAGAGATTGCTTGAGAATTGGAATTTAAGATTTGCCTATCTTGGATCATGGTTTGCATGAAAGTTTGTTTAGACTAAGTCAAATTTGTTAGTGATTCAACAACGCCTCAATACTCTTCTCTAAGGAACTAAGTCTCTTATCCGAATCATTAAAAATAGGTGGGTTCAAAGGTGTTTGAGTTGATTTTGGATAAGGACCAAGACTTTGATTTGGGTAAGAGCTAAAATTGGGCTTTTGAAATTTGGGTTGAGACGGTTGATAGTTTTGACCTTGGTTCCATGAAAAGTTCGGGTGATTTCTCCACCCGGGGTTATAAGTTTGTGAAAACTGGTCATATCTAGGTCTTGGTTGGAACATAGCATTCACTTGCTCCAACTCTTGAAAATTTTGAAGTGCTTGGTTCGGAGAATTATAGTTCGCACACATAGACATTTGTGAGGGAGTTCTGATGGCTTCTAAAGCTTCTAGTCGCTTAGTAAGGGTAGCTAACTTGGCCTCGGTGGTAATCGAATTATTAACTACATGCAAACCCCTAGATGATGAAATAAGTGACTCATTAGATTTAACAGGCTCCCTAGTGGACTCCCACAATATTGTCTTTTCTGCTAGTTCCTCGAAAAATTCCCAACCCTGATCCTCATATTTTTTCATGAATTTAACTTGACACATAGACTCTAACAAGCCAGTAGTCGGACTATCTAAGTCTTCGTAAATAATCTTACAGAGTCTCTATTTCTCTATTCCGTGGTGGGGAAATTAAGACATAAGATTTTTAAAACGGTCAAAATATTTCCAAAATGATTCATTTTCTTTTTGATGAAATTGGTTTATCTCATTTGTGATTTTTGCGGTCTTGTGATTTGAAAAATATTTTTTAAGAAAAATTACCACAAATCCCTCCCACATTGAAATAGAGTTGACCGGTAGACTATACAACCATTTTTTAGCTTTTTTTTTAAAGCAAAGTTGATTAGTCTAAGTCTAATGGAGTCCTCAGTTAATTGTTGGAGTTTTTATAAGGCACAAACCTCCTTGAATTCGTGAATAAAAAGATATGGATCCTCACCCTCACTCCCGGTAAATTTTGGTAACATGCTAATGTGGTGTGACTTAATCTCGAAATTATTACCATTAACCGGTGGTAAGGTAATACACGAGGGTTGGGCAGAACGGACAGGGTAACAACGGTCTCTAAGAGAAACAGTCATGTTTACTACGGTTTCACTAACTTCTACGGGTTCAGAATCTGAAGAAGAAGAAGAAGAAGACAACTCAATCGATCTTACTAATCTAGATGATTCGTTCCTAGCCCAAGCAGTTCGCATAAACATGTAGCAAATAAGTACAAGAATTTAAACACTCAAAAGAAAATGTGAAAAATCGAAAGAAAGAAAAAATTCTAAATCTAGGGTTCCCTAAAATTAACTAGACATTGCTCCTAACAACAAGATAATACTAAAACTCACAAAACTAAAAGTATTCGTCCTGATTGGCCAGGTCGGTGCAAGCATTGCCAAGAGGCTAAACACCTTCCTAAGACACCAATCCAAATGGCCAGGTAAGCTTTCGCTAGCCTAGACACCAACGAATGAATACTTCTAGATTTGTTCGTTTTAGGTTCTCTTCCTAGTTTAGTGCGAAATCCTAGGGCTAACGTCTAATTAATTTTATTAAAAAGGCTAGGGTATGCAAGATGAGAGATTAATTGTTGTGGGCTAAGGAAAGAGTGATGAATTCTCTCCCCTTATCTTGTGATTGAGTTTTGCCCTTAAAATTTATTTAAATGATGCAACACACAACGAGTTATAAAAAATGATAAACAATTATGGATGCTAAAATTATGTGTCCTAATCTAAAGAAAAGAAGGAATTTAATGTACCTCATTACTCCAGCAATCACCACAATTTACAAGGTACGAAAAATTAAATACAAGAATTTAAATCTAAATGATGTGCTCCTAAGTGATTAATGCATGATGCAACAATTATGTATTTAACCAACTAGTTTTTTTTGGATTTTTAAATTTTGATTTTTTTTAATAACTAAGTGATAAAAAGACGAAAATAGGAAGATACTGGTTACCGAAAAACACTTTCCAAAAATTTCTTCGAGTTTTGGAAATTTCTGTGTTCCAACGAGCTTTTCGAATCTCTAATTTTCTGGAAAAAACAAGCAAAGAGAGCAAGTAAAACTAATTCAAAAAATTAAAAATTAAGGTGCGAAAAATAATTATAGTCCCCGGCAGCGGCGCCAAAAACTTGATGTGCTAAAAATATTAATTTTGAAATTATCGCAAGTGCACGATCTCGTTTTAGTATTTTAAGATTTGAATCACAAGGACTAAATTAATTTCGCAATCCTTAAAATTTAACTTCGGCGAATTAGAGAATTTAATTTCAAGGTGAATTTTGTTTATACTAATAAAAGGGAAAAAAAATAAGTAAGCTAGTAAACTATATCTAAAAAAAATTAAAGAACCTATTTTAACACTACTAAAATTATATCCAAAACTAAAAAAAACAAAATTAAACTACTAATAGAGAGAAACCTAAATTTAAATTATTAAACCCGCTAATAAAATTGAACTTTAAATATGTGTTTAATATTAAAAGTGACATTAAAGTAACCTCAAACCAAACTAACATAAAACACTAGATCCATAAGCTCTAGTCAACAACCAACTAATAAAAATATATCTAAATGTTATGTGAATCAAATTCACTAACAGAATTGAAATTTAATAGAAGCTCAACCACAAAATATAAAAAAGAAAAGTAGATCTAAAAAGAAAAAAGATAAAATGAAAGTAGAAAGAGAAACTAATATCTACAATCTAGAATCAAGAACCAACAATAAAAAAGTTAAAGATCTAAAATCATTAAACCCACATTTAAAATAGAGATTTAAAAAGGCTCATGACAAGATAATAAATAGTAAAACTAAGAAGTAAAGTAGAGAGATGAAGTAAACTAGATCTAGAATATTAATCTAAAAGGGATCCTTTCATTTCCCAAGTATACAACTTGTGGTACTTAGAAAGATATCATAGCCAAAATTTAAAGAAGATAAGATGGAGACTAGCATAAAAGAAACTAAGACTTATAAAAGATGAAGATGAATACTAGTATAAAAGAAAATAAAGACTTGCATTAATATGAAAAGTGTTTACAATATTTGAAAGAGCTAAAAACTAGATCTAGAAAATTAAAAGAGAGGCTACTACTAAAACTAGGGTAAACTAATGATGAGAATACAATGGGAGAAGGGAAGTATTTATAAGATAAAATTAGGGTATTGGGTAAATCCTAACCCTTCATCTCTATCCATCCACTTGTTCTTTGCTTTGGCTCCAAGTATAGCTTGATGGCTTGGCTCAAACTTTACTTCTTTTCTTTTCTTGCTCTTTTCTCCCATTTTCTTTTTTTCTTCTTATTTAATCAAATATCTACAAAATTATAAAAATGCATCAAATTAATTAATTAAAAATACTAAGGCAAACAATAAATAGGTATAAAAATATGCAAAAATATGCACTAATCAATGAGGTACCTATGAAGGATAATGAACTGTAAACAATGATTTCTATTGGCATTGGTGCTAATAAAGAAAGAAATATTGAAGTGCTTGAAGAGGTTTCAACTATGTATACTGATGGTATTTTAGACACCTGCAAGACATTGGAAGGAGTGGAGTGTATCGAAAGTGAGAAATGTTTTATATTTCCTACAAACTCTACTAAGAAGCAGCTACCTTTAATTGTTCAAGCGCCTTAATTGGAACTCTAACCATTTCTTGATCATCTCAAGTATGCGTTTCTCGGTAAGGAAGAGACATTGTCAATCATAATTTAATCAAAAATAACCGCCGAACCAGAAGAAAAAGTGGTAAAATTAGTTCGCAAGTATGTCAAGACTATTGGTTGAAGCTTGACAGATACTATGGGAATCACCCCACACTATGTGTTCATAGAATCTATTTAGAAGAAGGTGACAAGCTTGTGCGAGTACCTTAAAGTAGACTCAATCCTCCCATGATGGAAGTTGTGAAGAAAGAAGTCATAAAGATTGGATAACAAAGTAGACTGTTATATATAGTTTAACAGTCCACTATCCACATCTATTTTCTATCGACAAATAAATGTGAATTAAAATTACATTTTACAATGTTTTAATCAAAATAGATTGTGGTTCCTTTTCACAGTTTCCTTTGCTCTCTGTCTTGTTCTGGAAAAATCTTTGTCTTGATCTTTTCCTTGAAGACTGTGTTTCCTTGAAAGTCTTCACAATCCTGATAGGACTATTTTCCATTGATTCAGTTTCTGCAAAGATTTCATTCCATTTGTCCTTAACCATTTTGGGAAACCTTGATCAATTGATAATTGTTGTTAAGCTTATCAGTCGATCCTTCTTTGTTTATTCATCGATGGATAGGTTATTCATTGATCAATTGATGTATCAATGGATATTTTAGTTATCCATCGATCTCTTATCCATTGATTGTCTTTTATCCGTTCATTGTCTTGGTGCCTTCATCCACTGATGGAGATCCATTGATTTGGCTTTAGTTGACTCCATTGAACGACATCCATATCCATCGACTTCAATATCTGTTGATCACTTCATTTGAGAGAATTCTGACTTAGAATATTTATAATTAATTAGCCATTCTTCACATCCGTTGAAGAGCTATCAATTAAAGTCAATAAACATCAATTGACCAGTTCGCATCATCCATCGACATATTACAATCAATTGATAATAAGAAAACATGACTTAATTGTTACAACCCAATATATCAGTTGATTAACATTTTCAACTGATAATTGGTTTCCTAGTCAATAGATATTTATAAGTCATATATCCATTGACCAGTTACATTTAAACTTGAATCTATATTGAAATTTTAAGTAATTTGTTATCATCAAATCTCATAATTCTTAACATTCTTGTCACTTTTAATATGGGGACAAGCAAAGTTAACTTTTAACCTGTTGATTTGAGTTGGCTGATTCTAAGTAATTAGTTAAAGTATTTAGTACCTATATAATTATCTATTGCCAAAATATGATAACATATTTTTCTTCAGGGGAATGCGACTAGGTGATTATTTGTCCGGGTGTTAGAGAAGTTTCTCTACATGAGTTGACCGAGAGGCTTCCTTTAAGGAGTTATAGAGGTGTCATTGCTCCCTGGTGTTGCATCAGCCTCCCCTGCTTCTGCTGCCTTAAATGCATAAAATCGACTGCAACAAAATCTATCACAACCCGCAACCTCAAATGAAGAAATGTCGGTGATGCATATAATGACTTCACTAGTGAAAGAAGAGCGAGAAAAATCATCCAAAACAAGGTGCAGTAATGGAAGAAAGCATTCAAGAATAAGTATGTTTAATTGTTGGAGAATAAACAAAGAACAATTGTTCTAAATTAGAAAAAGCATTGTGCGTATAAATTAAAATTAATCATTGTGTACAAATTTAGACAACATTTTCTATTCATAATTTAATTATCTAACTATGACATACACAAGCATGTAGAAGAAATGAATTGTTGTATATGAGATTTCTAACAATACTTTTGAACAAAGAAAAGTTTTTTGTGTATATAATTATAACAACATGGTTCTTAGTTAGAAACAGTTATATGAAAGCCCTTAATGTATTTCATTTATTTAAAAAAATAATTGTGGACTCACTTTTATAACAATGGTTATGCTCCACAAAAATATTCTGTAACACTTGATAGAACAATTGTTTCTATTTACAAAATTATTGTCTTCTCTCTTGAACAACAAAAAAATCAAAATTTATAAAAAACTTGAGTGAAATGATTCTAGACAAGAGTTTTATTATAGACTGTTGTTGCTTCTAGGTATTATACAATTTTTTCACAACTAGGCATGTTGTCTTCCACACTTGTTCACAACAGTTTGTGTACCGTTGTCTAAGGCACATAGTAGACGGCGTCTCAATAGACAACGAGAAATCAAGGGTTCAGAAAACGGGCATAAACCGTTGTTAAATCCAGTTTTCCTTGTAGTGGCATGTTCACACACCAAAATTTAACATCCAGATGTGTTTGTCTTGTTTGGCATGCTCACATAGCAACATTGCAATGGTCATGTTAGTAGATTTCAATTCACGAGTTGTTTCAGGTCTTGGCATGGTTGTGCTAAATCAGGCATGCTCTTGTGGCGCGTGTCAAGATGAAGTGTGTTCATGCAACCAGTAGGCTATCGTGCCTTCTACTGGCTATGACTTTTATGTGGACTACTCAATCACTCCAGCATTTGCATAATTGTGATTATATCACTTTCCTTATAATTATAATCAGATGATGAGATTCTAGTTTCACCAAAATTCAACTAATCTTTTTCATAGGGACTTCATGTGGATGTATAGTGGGAGTATTTCTTAACTTATTTATTTCTTTATTTTCTAATTTGCTTCTAATTAGTTTTTTTTAATATATATGTTCTATATATTTATTCCTTAAGGATAATGAATAATTCAAGAGTAGAGAGATATTCCCAATGTATTAAAATATTAGAAAATCCAAAAAAATTCAAAATTAAAAATTTTGTACATAATTATCTTGTCTTAAAGTATTTTAATAGGGGTAAGTATGAATTGTGTAGACTAATTTTGCATGATTAATTTTGATTGTTAACGAAAATACTGATTTAATACATGATAATTCCTTGTTTGTACTTACGAAATTTTAAAAATTGAAATACTTCTTAGTCAATTCTAGTGAGTAAACCATGTTTTCATCATGTGATATTTTAAGATTAATTTTTTATTGATACATATTATATAAATTGATTTTTTTATAGTGTTGTTCATTATTTAGCACGTTACTCTAGAACTTGTTTTCAACCTTATCCAAATTACATGATATTTATATGCATAAAAATGATAAAGGAAGTAGGATTAACCTCATTATCCCAAATAGTACCTGTAAGTAAATTATATCCTTAGTGAATCCCTTTGAGTAAATTATATCCGTTTATATCATCACATTCTCCGGGTATATCATGATGTTTTAATTTGAGAGTTGGTGAATAACAAGTGTGGAGATTTGTTTGTTAAAGGGGGATAATTTAGTGGAAATAAATTAGTTACTTTGTCTTCAGAGAAAAGAGAGGAAAATAAGAGAAATAAAGTATGCAAACAAAGAATCAAGTACTCTTTTGAGAACAATGGGTGAAAAGTTTAATGTCATATGAAAGGGACGATCCATGTACATGTATTGGTATTAAGTGCAATTGTACTACAAATTATTGAGGAAAGTACCTCTTATTTTTATTGGTAACTCTCACAACCATTAATTATTAGAGAATGACTTCCATTTGAGGGAGAAAAAAAGAAGAAAAGATAAGTAGATATTGTGTTCATTGGTTTGGCAATGTAAAAGTAGAAAAGTACATAGTATATGCTTTGGGGTTTAGTCTTGTGAAAGTCTGATCATCTTTTACATGATCTAAATTTTATATTGAGTGCTTTAACTAAAAGTAAACACAATGCTCTATTAGTTTATTAAGTTTAGCCACTTATGAGCCTTTTCATTGATATCTGACCCTTTACCTACAGGGGTGAATCTACAGGGATCGGGGCGGGGGGGGGGGGGGGGGGGGGGGGCAACTGAAATTGTTTTACAAGGCATGATAAAAAAATTGGTTTAGTGCCCCCACTCAAAAAAATAAAATGCCCCCACTCAAATTTAAAAGAATTAAAAGATGAATAAATTTTATGTAGAATTATAATTTTTTTTATATTAATTACTAAAAAGTAAGATAGTTCCATTACACATTTCATACTTATAAACTAAATATACCCCCACTAAAAAATATTTCTGGATCCACCACTGTTTACCTAATTCACGTTACAAACTTTAATAAAAACCTTTTCATTTGTGCATGCATAAGGGCTTTGACGGCTACCCCATGTGGAGTAAAAGCGAGTGGCTCGTGCTAGCGCATTTTTCTTGAGAACTGGCGATAATGATGGGACGTGTCTAGTTGGGTGACAACCGTCAGGTGATTGACCAATGAAGGAAGGCCACGTGTCCCACTAACCCTTTCAGTTTTTCACCGAATCTATATATATTTGTTGCTTTGGCTTTTTAGCTTTTTACATTTTACATTTTCACTGTTTTACGAAAGCTTCTTCATTTTCTTTGTTGAGCAGTCCAACGGTGGGTGGTTGATATCTCGGTGATTCCAAAGATTTCGCGTGTTTTCTTAGCCATCGTGTAAGTACCTCTTTTTTGTTTTTACTCTCCCATATGTTTACTTACCAGTTTATTTGCCTTATGTATGTCATGTTTTTCCCATTAGTGTTTTTGTTGGGGGTCTGTTTGGCTTGGCCTTTGACTTGTGTTTTCCATGTTTCTAGGTCCGGCTAGTATCGTTTATGGTCCGGAGGATAAGTCGAGCCAACAATCCTCGAAGTTCATGCGTCATAAGAGCACCCGCAGCGCGGAGATACTTCATGCATCGGGACACTCAAAGTGTCCAAGTGACTAGACAAATGGAAAAATCAGCATTAGAGGACACAGTTTGAAGTGGCTAGAGCCATTGTCCCGGGCCAGGGTCATTTAACCATAAACTAATTTTTTAATATTACTTTTTTACAAGACTAGACATGCATCTGACTATGTGAGATTGTGAGTATATATTCACAACTTTTATTTTTAAAACAACGGCTAGAATATTAACATTATGAATAATAACGGTTATAAATGGTAATATCTTTATTTCTATAAATACCAATTTCTATACTCTTATTATTCGCACTCCTTACTTCCAAAAAAATATTAGCAAAAACTGAATCCAAATAATCATTCATCTTCAAATCAAAATTCAAATTCTCAAAATATAAACCATCAATTTCTATATCCATATTCAAACTCTTATTTTCCAAACCCATAAAATTTAAACTTTAATTCTCAAAATTTGAATTCTCCATACCAATTTCACATTCTCAGAATTCTCAATTTCCATTTTCATATTCTCAAAATTCACCCTATCACTTTCCATTTTCAAATTCACAATTTAAAACCCAACAAACACCAATTAATATCCAAAATTCTCCAGAAACACAAGTGCTAGTCTTTGTCCATGAAAATATTATTGATCTAAATGATGATTGTGAAGAAAGCGAAGATGTACGAGAAAATACCGGTCAGTGGAAGTGGGTTGAAGATAAACTCTTAATAAGTGCATGGTTGAATGTGTAAATTGATCCACTAGTCGGTACTGATCAAAAGGCCGAAGCATTTTGGAATCAAATTCAACAATATTGCGAAGATGAATCTCCCGATATCATTAAGAGAGGAGTTATGTCAATTAAAAAAAGTGGCAACGAATAAATGAAGGTGCTCAGAAATTTGTAGTGGCTTATGACGAGGCTCAACGAACAGCTGGGAGCGGTACAAACTTGGACAATTTAATTGAGAAAGCTCGCGATTATTATTTAACTAATTTCAAGAAGAAGTCTAACTTTGAGCTTCATTGGCGTGAGTTTCGTAGACATCCTAAGTGGAGACCTCCTCAAATTAGTGCAAGTTCTAAAAGAACAAAATTAAGTAGTTCTGGATCTTACTCATCAGAAAGAAATAACGATACACCTACATCTGATGAATTTGAACCGGTTCGTCCTAAAGGTATAAAAGTTGCAACTAGTAGGAAGGGAAAGGGGAAGGCCACATCTGCAGAAGTTGCTGAATATGAATCTATACAAGTTGTAGACAAAAAAAGAATGGATATAATGAAATCATTAAACGAAATCCGACTAAAGGAGCTTGCGGCAAAGCAAAATGAGATGGATTTACAAGTCATTATGGCAGATACTACTAACTGAATGATGCTTAGTGAATGGCTCATGCTAAACTGCTTGAGAACATTATGGCAAGAAACTAGCTAGTGTTTGTCTTTTCTTGTTTGTAAACTAGCCGTTAGAAGCTAGTGTTTATTTTTGTTTGTAAACTAGCCGTTGGAAGCTAGTATTTGTTTTTATTTGTTTGTAAACTAGCCATTGAAAGCTAGTGTTTGCTTTTATTTGTTTGTAAACTAGCCGTTGGAATCAAACCGTTGGAATATATTCTTTTTTACCTTCTATATAAACTAGATGTGTTAGTTCTTTCAATTCACATCAAACATTAACATGAATCAAACACCCACATTAGAAAGTTTTGCTAAGAAATTCACTGAAGAGTTCATTGAAGAGTTCTGCGATGACGCTAAACACAATCGTCGACTCGAGCTTTTTCAGAAAATATATGGACAAAGCTCAACAACATCCACGCCTCGTTAAAGTATTTACAGAAATCGTGAAGCATGTCATCAACATCTAGTGAATGATTATTTTTCACCGAAACTAGTATAACCAGAAAATATATTCCGACGAAGATTCCGTATAGGAAGACATGTCTTTCTTCGTATTGTGGATGATGTTTCAAATTATGATCCATACTTTCAACAGAGGATTGATGCAATGGGAAGAAAAGGTTTATTACCTTTATAAAAATGCATTGTGGCAATGTATATGTTGGCATACAGTGTCTCTGTTGATGCTGTTGATGACTACGTTCGTATTAGAGAGAGTATTGCGATTGAATGCTTGAAAAAATTCGTCTCCACTGTATGTACGATATTTGAGGGTGAATATTTATGAAAGCCGAACTCGAATGATGTGTAACGTCTATTACAGATGGGTGAAGCTCATGACTTTCCTGGTATGATGGGAAGTATTAATTGCATGCACCGGCAATGGAAAAATTGTCCAAAAGCATGGAAGGGAATGTTATGAGTGGTCACAAAAGAGTTGCAACAATTATACTAGAAGTAGTTGCTTTATCTGATCTATGGATATGGCATGCATTTTTTGGAGTTGCTGGATCAAATAATGACATAAATGTCTTAAATCGGTCACCAGTATTTGATGATGTGCTACAAGGTCGTGCTCTAAAGGTAAATTATACTGTCAATGGAAATAATTATAATATGGGATGTTACTTAACAGATGGAATCTATGCTGAATGGTCAACATTTGTTAAAACGATACCTCGTCCACATAGTGAGAAAAAATTATTTGCAAAATATCAAGAAAGCCAACGAAAAGACGTTGAACGAGCATTTGGTGTGTTACAGTCCTGTTTCACAATTGTACGTGGTCCGACACGCTTTTGGGACAAAGCAGATCTTGGGAGAATCATGAGAACATGCATCATAATACATAATATGATTGTTGAAGACGAGAGAGACATATATGCCACTCAATTTGGTCCACTACCAACCTATGATGATACAACAAATGGCTTACCGGAACTAAACTTAGGGGAAGAACCTTTTGTCCCGTATGAAACATATGTTCAAAACAATATGTAGATGCGTGATAGACAGACACATCGTCAACTAAAAAATGACCTGGTTGAACATATCTCGCAGTTTCATAATAATTGTTAATTTTTTTTAAATTGCCCCATCATTTTATTGAGCACGAATGGCAACACAATTTATCTACTTGCATTTTACATCTTCAATGGCATACCAACATATCTAAAACCACTCTCCGTTTTATTTTTTATACACATTTTTATGTATATGTTTTGACAGCATAGTAAAAATTATTATTATTAAATTTTTCTTTTTTTAAAACTAAAATATAGATTACATATTTTAATTTAAAAAAATTAAAAATCAAAAATTTTATTATACAGTCAAAACACTTAAAAGCGGAGAAATGCCTCAAAATGGCACAACTTTATAACATAATGTCCAAAAAGGCACTCACGAGTGGAATGACCCAAAATCTCACTCCATAACACAGCATGAAGTTCCATTTTTTCCTTTATTGCCGAAAACGCTACAGGAATTAGCGTTTATAGGCTAAAATTTAACTTCATCTTGTTTTTTGCCCCTTAAACACAACTTCATCTTGCATTATGAACTTCAAAAATTAAAAAATAAAATTGTTCAAGACGCTATACGATGTAGCGTTTTGAGTAAACGTAACACAGATTAGTATTTTAGGATGTCATTTAGGGTCATTTCTCCGATTTGTGCCATTTTAGACATTTCGTCTTCAAATTATGCCACATAGGGCCAACACCCTTAAAAGTGTGTGTGACAAAAGTCAAAGCCAACTTATAAAAAAGTGAAGGCATATATAAAAACTGGGGCAGGTAAATAATGAACACCAGATTTAATCCTCCAAAAAGCCTCTTAAACATTTTAAAATACATATGTATACCAGGTAAAACCAAAATTATGTTATAAACACACTATCCTCAAGTCTATTAAACTTTGGATGCTTTGGGAAGAAGCACAACCACTTCTAGACACGCCTCCACGCCCCTTCCGGTAGATTCAGAATGCTGCTTCTCGTCCTTTTCGAGGAGCCTCGCTGCTCATCCACCCAGGCAACTGTTTCCAGCAGCTCAGACACCAAGGAGCTACAGCTTTTTTCCAAGTTCTTGTACCCTTCTGACTGCACAACCACTACAAAACATAACATGCAAAACTTAGGAACTCGATGTAGAGCTAAATAACATAGTAAAAGAAAATCTAGCTAAACCAGTGTACAAAGACCCCAATGCCCAAAGAAACTAGCATGTGGCATAAAAAGAGGGGGACTTGTTATAGAATTGAAGTTAATCTAAAACATGATTCTTGATACTATATATGATTGAAATTTTCCACAGGAGGCTGCACATGAACCTCCTCAAGATCTATTCACCCCTTGGTGACCATTCTCTATCTCTCTTTCCAAACAAATAACACTATAAACAATTGATAAATGGAAATCACACAGACAGAACACAAATAATAGAGCAACAGAGATGCCACTTCACGACCACAATTTCCAAGAGCATTACTATTTATAGACGTATAATAAGCACTTTCATCGTGACAAAAGACAACCTTAAGTAATTCAGATGAACTACGCAACCTTGAGACACCCTGCTAAAGCTACATCTAAAACATATGATCCATTTCGTAATCCAGGTAAAAGAGGTACAGAAAGGTAACACCTTGTACTTTCAAAAGAATTCCAATATAAAAGTTTCAGGGCCACTCCCTCTGCAATCAGTAGTATCTAAAAGACCCGGCATATTGATATAGATCAACTCCATAGATAGACACAAACAGTTAAAGGAGTTGACACCAAAGATATGTTAATACTTTATACGAAGAACACACTATCTGACGTATTCTAAACAAAAGCTCATGATAACATCAGATACGCAAAATATACATGTAACCAACAACACAATAAGAAGGAACTTTCGCCTCTACATTTGACCTAAAATATAAAAAAACTTAATGAACAGTTAACGTCAATATCATTCATTTATACAAATCTTTATATGATATCATGCAGCATTTTCAATGATTGTTTTTGGTCATTAGATACATGATTACTGCCACTGAAGCTCCAAACACAAAAAAAAAACTAAAATTACCCAGCGAACAGACAACGTTATACACCGAACTCTTATTTACTACAAATGGGCAGGGTACATACAGTTTATAGTAGTAGTAGAATTCTTCTAGATAATAAACTAAATACATGTGTTACGCAGATTCATAGAATTAATATTAATATATTCATGAACCTACTAAATTCCTGAGCAATCTAATGAATGATCAACCCCCTTAACAGTTCCAGAAACTTCAAGAAGTTTGCACAAAATATCAACACTGTCCGAACTTCGAAAATCAAGTCAAGAAGTGTTCTAGGATATTAAAATTTTTCCTTGGGTGATGCCTTATATATATCAGCAAGTTGCAAGCTTGTATCAACATTAATGAGAACAATTTCTCCACCAAAACCTTTTCCTGATTGAAATGATTGTCAATTTCAATATGCTTAGTCCTTGATTGAAATACTAGATTTCAAGCTAGTCGAATCAAACTCTTATTATCACAATACACTTCAACTGGTTGCCATAATAGAATGAGAAATGTCTTTGACCAATCTTGTTAACCATGCAGGTGTAGTAGCATTATACTCGGCCTCCTTTTTATTTGATGTGCTACTGGATTGAGACTTTCCTCTATAGTCAAGCAATAACCCTCGCTCTATATTGA
Source organism: Oenanthe sinensis (assembly GCA_028671895.1). Lineage (NCBI taxonomy): Eukaryota > Viridiplantae > Streptophyta > Magnoliopsida > Apiales > Apiaceae > Oenanthe > Oenanthe sinensis. The sequence goes on from CM053806.1 coordinate 40,292,751, forward strand.
TCAACACTTCAATTACATATACGCTTGACTTTATAATTCCAATTGCAAGAAAGTGGTTTAACTCCTTTAGGTTTGGGAAATAAATCTCTATCCTTTCTTCTTTCATACCAGCTTCCTAAATGGGACCTTTAGAACTATCATATGATCATCAGATTAATTTGGGTCAGCAAAGGAACATTTTATATTTTTATCATAATCAGCTCCTATAGTATAGTCCTTGTACTCTTCATTCCTTCTTCAGAAAAAATCGTTGAGGCAGCTGATCTTTTCGTTCAGTTCCATCATTCGTTTCATAAGACTTATCATTTTCACTTGTACAAGAAAAAATCGTTGAGGCAACTGATCTTCTCGTTCAGTTACATCATTTGTTTCCTAAGACTTATCATTTTCACTTGTACAAGGTTGGCATGGAGCCACAGATGTCTTTAAGGACCGAGAAGACATTGCATAGCTTCAGCCCATAGCCTTTGTTACCGGGACTCGGCTGGAAGTGTCCAACATGAATACGTGTTCAAGTGTCGGAATCGACAATATTTTAGAAATATTTCATGTTTTTGGCCTAAAATAAGTGTCCAAGTGTCCATACTCATGTCCGAATGTCGAGCGTCCGACACCGGTACCGGAGGAAAAATGAAGAGTCAGGGTAATAGAGCCCATAGCTCTTTCGGAAGACTCTTTGCGTGCATCCAACTTCTACTTACCTCGTATAAATGCCACAATATCCATTAAGCAACTCTATCTTGTTGCGATGTTCTTGAACATCAAATTGTCTTCTTACTCATGCCTCGTGAAAAATCAGCAAACTCATCTGGATGTGAATTGTCCTCCATTATTATCAGTTTGCAAATGAAGATTGTCCTCCATTATTATCAGTTTGCAAACACTTCATTTTTCTTGGATGTTCCCCCTCAACATACCATAAATTGTCGAAGATTGGGAATTTACCGAGCTTTTCTTTCATGATGGAACACCCATGAAAACCTTGTATAATCATCAATAATGACAAGCTGACACCAAAAGCAATGAATAAAAGTAGGATGAAGTTAAATAATGGCCGCATTAAGGAATCCACCTTAGAGATAAGATGTCACCAAAAGGAACCTATCCTGAGGGATAAAAGTATGAAGATCAATATTTCTTCTGACACACAAAAGAATATTTGATTTTGTTACCTAGCAGATAGTCTATATTTTAGACTTGGCAAGAAACATGAGGGTTGCCCTCGTTACGGGACTTAACGCAACACCTTATGGCATGCACCACCTGTGCCCGCATTTCCAAAGGCACACCTCTCTTTCAAAAGGATCGCGGCATGTCAAGTCCGGCATGTCAAGTCCTCGTAAGGTTCTTCCCTTTGCATCGAATTAAACCACATGCTCCACTGCTTGTGCAGCCCATCAATTCATTTCAGTTTCATTTTTGTGAACGTACTCTCCACACGGGATATATGCCACTGTATCTAGAATTTTGTAGATTAAAGCGGTTTATTCTGCTAAGTAGGGTTATTAAGAGTCTCAGAATTTTTATCTTGAACGATTGACCATTATTTATTAATAGGGTCAAATGACTATTTAGGGCCCATTTGGATCATGGAATTTGAACCGGGTTAATAGAAATGAGATCCTAATACATATCTCTATTAACATCTCATTCATATTCCCATTAACCGCGTTCAAATCCCATGATCCAAACGGCCCCTTAATTACTCTCTTAATTACTCAACTTGCTCTTAACTTGCAAGTGAATTAATTTTTTGTAGTCTAAAATGTTAAAAAAAAAAAAAAGAACTAACAAAAGTTTAATGTGCAGAATATATTGTTATGATAGATGAATTGTGATATTCAAAAACTAGCCAAATTTTAATTTGATCCACACCGATTCACCTTAATTTCAACCAACCTTTCAACCATTTACATAAACTATTCAGACAATTTATCCACAGACCACAAGATCAAAACCCACTTCTCTTCAAATCCTCGTTAAATTTTTTTGAATTGACTACTAAGTGCATGATTTTGTTTGAAAGGCAACGTTCCCATGATTTTCATCCTTGTCTTAATATATTGCTCGCATTCTCTTTCTTGCCTATTTGGGAAGAGTAATGCTAGAGGTACAAAAAACTATCTCAAATGATACAGCATAGGTAATGTGTCAATTTAGAAAATTTTAATTAATGAGATTTATGTGAATACACTGGAGTCCATTAAATAAAATTACAATCAATCACAATCTGTCACATGACATTGGGAATCTTAAATTTCATTTTTAATTTTAAATTTGATCAAATTACATGTTTAGATAACTAATTTCTTTTATAAATTTCATTTAAATCCAAGACATTGAAATTCTAATATAAATGTGAGAATTTAAAATGACAACTTAATTTATGTCATTTTAAATACATCATTTGAAATGAATTACATATTCCTAAACAAAAATTTAATATATTTAAATCTGAAAATTTTCTTAATGTAACCAAACTTGCCACACCTATTACATGTAATCTTCTTCTTGGCCATCTCATGGGACTTGTCCTTAAAAAAAGTTGGTTACTTTTCGGTTAAAAGGGGTAATATTCATTTTTATAAAGTCATACTAAGTTACTAAACAAGTATTACAAAATTTCAGATTTAACCTACAAGACACTTTAACTTATTACACAGTCATTACACATACAATCAAATAGTTAACTTAGAAGTTACTCCCGCTGTTTCATTTTAATAGATGTTTGATGAGGTGTTAAAAGGTATTAAAATATAATAATTATTTTCAATATTTATATCAAATTAAAGTTTAGAATCTAAACTTTAATTTGTTATAAAAATTAAAATTTTATATTAAGTATAACTATTATTTTTACATCTTTAATATGTGTGTCAAAAAATCAAACATCAGTTAAAATGGGACGGAGGGAGTATTTATTTGATAAAACAAACAAGGCCTATGTTTCTTCTGCACTTGTCATATCTTGGAAATTATTTCCTGGAGTGCTTCCTCTTCCATTTCTATTCATCAAATTTAAATGTTCTCCATCATTAAAATTTCCAACCTTTCCTTTCCAATCAGCTCGCTCTTTTGAATTATTTTCCTTCCAATTCTTATAGTCGTAGCACCTTCTCCAACAAACAATGCCTCGCTTTTTTACAGAACCAGATGCTTTTGCAATTTGCATTGCCAAAAGCTTCTTGGTTCTCCAGGCTGATTTGTCCATCTTGAATGGATGTCAAGAACATCAATAAGATATTTGCGTATCAGTGCTTCCCGCAAAAGCTGAAAAACATCTCTCTCCAAAATCATGGGGAACAAAGGAACCTGCTTTCCCTAAAACTAAAAGCAGTTTTTTAGACCAAAAGCACTTTTTTATAAAGTTGTTTTTGTGTGTCAAACAGTTTTTACCTGTTTTTCAGCCAAAAGATGTTGGTGCTGTCGACACCAAATCAGGGACTTGCGCATCAGTGCCTCCCGCAAAAGCTGAAAAACATCGCTCCAAAATCATGGGGAACAAAGGAACCTGATTTCTCTAAAACTAAAAGCAGTTTTTTTGACCAAAAGCACTTTTTCATAAAGTTGTTTTTGTGTATCAAACAGTTTTTACCTATTTTTCAGCCAAAAGATGTTGGTGCTGTCAACACCAAATCAGGGCCTTGCATACAAAGATTTTAGGAAGGGGTTAGGAGAGTAAAAAGAGTCCAGGAAGTGTCGTATAGATGAATATTAAGTTAGATTGCAGTTATGACCAAACATATACTTTAAATGGTCAATTAATAAGAATACATAATCATAAATAAAAAATTAGCAAATCAAATGCATTCCACACACACACACAGGACTGAAAAATGCTACACCAATCAAATAAAATTCTAAAATCAGTTACAAAGTAATGGAGAAATTTGTCAAGAACTCTAGGTTTCTGAGTTGATTTTCTGAATGTTTTTGTGATTTTATGTATTCGTATGATAGTAATTGCAGTAACCATGGTTGTCACGTCGGCAACTCGTCGACGACTAGTCGGCGACTAGTCGACGAGTCGATAAATGGGAAAAAGTCGAGCAACGACTTCTGAGTTTGAAGTCCATGGGTTTTACCAGGATCCGACCCGGAACCCGGCTCGAAGCCCGACCCAGAATCCGGCCCAAAATGAAAAAAGGTTTTTTAGGTTAAACTTACTTGTTTCTTGTTCAAACATAAAGATATTAAGACAGAGTTGCCCATCGGCGATTCCATCTTCCTCAACGGTCCATCTCCGATCGGATATTCCGGCGCCCATCTCTGGTAAGTTTTTCTTCCTTCAATTATTCTTTTATTTTCATTTTTCAATTATTCTTTTATTTATACAAAAATTATTCTTTTATTTCCATTTTTTCATTTCTTTAATTTTTTTAATTATTCTTTTTACACATAAAATGATTTTTTTCTTTACATCTTCAAATTAATTTCATCATTTTAAAATTTCAAAATACATATGCAAGTTTTGATTTTTAAGTTATCAATTGTTTTTTGAATTCAAGTTATCAATTTTTTATAAAAACAGCTTCAATAATCAAATACAGCTACTCTTTAGTCTTCACAATTTGATTTGATAATCAACTACTGCACTGCTTCACTGCTCTGCAATCTGCACACACACAATATTTCTATCGATGATAAGGAAGTGGAGGATGATTATGGTGTACCACCCAAGGAGAATATTCAAGGAGGAGATGGAGGCGGAAATGATTTCGAGATGGATGACTTTTGATGCATGATTGTGTTTGTTTAGTTGATTTCACTCTTTAATTATGTTTTTAATTGCTTAGGCCTTAGAGATGCTTAAGTTTGAGTACTACTTATTATCTATTAATTTTTATTTGAACTATGGAATTGATGTGTGTTAACCTATATTATAATAATATATATTATAATTACTAAAAATATATGTATATCGACTACTTGTCGACTTTTATGACTAGTCGGGCGACTTATCGACTAGTGAATTCCTAGGTACTCGGGCGCTGGGTCTCGACTTGTCGACTTAACAACCATGGCAGTAACAGATGGGAAAAGTAGAGATTTATCACGAAAAGAGATAGAATCAAAGAGATATTAGCACAGAAATGTACAAAGATTAGAGAATTAAAGACAAGAGAGATAGAGATCAGCAGATTTAGAGATAGAGAAAACTTGGAGAAGATAGAAATTTCTAGAGAGAGAAACTTTAGAGAGAAGGGAGAAAGCAGTTGTGAACAAAGTTCCTTTTTTGTTATTTCATAATGCATGAAGTACATCCAGAACACTATATATAGAGTTCCAACAACTAACAAACACTGAAATGACTCTAATACCCTTGCTAATATCACAGACAACCTTATCTATTTATACTAACTAGTGCCTATTACTAGTCTATGCTATTCCTGACAAAATTACTAACATAATAGTAATCACAAATTGTATTTGCTTGCCCCATGATACATTAATTAATATTTAATTGCCAATTTGTTAGTTATGAATTGCGAATTTCCTATGATTGCACAAATCCAAAAATATTTTGTACATGGCACGTTAGTTCTTATGAATTGGGTATGGGATCGATAAAAGGATCCCTCTAATAATTTCATTCTTTAAATGTTATATAATAAAAAAATTAATATATTTTAATAAAAAATTACTAAAAATTACTATTCATATATATATATTTATATATAGAGTCCTAATCTAGTAGAAAGTAAACTAGAATAGAAAGTAAAATGCACCCTCACACTAATCAAATACACTCTCACACACAATCTCATTTAATTCCCTCAGTTTTTAATTTAATTTTTCCCGCTAATCGGTAAAAAAATTTCAAAATCTAATTTTACCGTATTTTTCTCCATCTCACAACGATTAGTTTCCATACCATATGTGCTATATTTCGACGACTTTCATTTTTTCGATAATCTCCTTGTATATTTATTTAACAAAACTGGTGACTTTGGTGATTCTTATAATAAAAATTAGCGATTGTTATAGTACAAAAACAGTGATTTATCTAATATAAATTAATGATTGCATTTTGATCTGGTAATAAATGTTAATATTAATTTTAGGATGTTGATGACGTGGCAGTGGGTATTTATTAAAAAAAAAATTGGCGAGTTTGGTGATTCTCATAATACAAATTAGTGATTGTTATAGTACAAAACAGTGATTTATCTAATATAAATTAGTGATTGTTTTTCGATCTGGTAACAGATGTTAATATTAATTTCTGATGACATGGCAATGGATCCCAATGCCACATGGCAAGGGTCCCATGATGACCCAGCAGTAGCTAAAATGTAAATTATGTAAATTAGAGGGGGGCATAATGTAAGATTTATAAATAGAATAAAAATAAAATAAAATTTTACAACTACTTTCTACTTTCTATTCTAAGCTTACTTTTTACTAGATCACTAGCCTATATATATATATAGGCACGTGCATTTTGCATTCCCCTTGCCACGTTGGCCCCTAGGATTTAATGCTTATTTAGGGAGAGAATCTAAGAGGAACAAATCTTCAAGTATTTCTACTTTTAGTGTCGAGGAAAGCTAACGTTCATCTAGAAAATTTGGATTAGTGTCTCGAAAGCTGGTTATTTAATTTTGCATTTTGCTTTCGAAAGATTGCAAAAAAGTCCCACACCTGCCTGATCAATTAGTTTGAATACTTCTAGAGTTGTGACTTTTAGTAGTATCTTCAGGCTAGGAGCATGTGTAGATTTTCCTTATGCTAACATTGATTTATAAATTTTTCTTTTTAATTTCCCCCTTTTTTTAGTGTTAACATACATTTCTTACCTACTACGTGCTTAACTTTTTTTTATTTAATTTAGTTATATATTTAAAAGAGATAAATAAACTTCATCTCGTTCCCGAAGGATATAGTCTTAGTACAAGCATACTAGGGGCATTCCCCTACGAAAGACAAGTTCAAATATAATATTAAGCAAACATGGAAAAACAAGATTAATTAGGGTCATTGGAGGCAACAGTGTCCACAATCACATTAGCATCAGTGGCAGAGAACTCTCCTGTCTCCTCCGCGAGGATGAGGATTCTTGCAAGGCAACAAATCCAGGGCCTCAGGGCAAGCCACACTCGAATGACCAAATTGGAATCACATTCGACAAGGATCCTCCAAATCAAGATAAGTGATCTTAACTCTGGCATGATATTGGTCAGAGTGACCTGGGAGAGGAACCAACACTACAGAAGGCCTAGCACTCAAAGTTCCAATATCAATCAACACAAATGCTCTATTTCTGAGTTCATTGTTCAAAGCACCTAGCCAGGTGTTTTCATCAAACGCTACCGGCTTACCAATAGCAGTACCAATCATACAAAGACCATTAATCGACCAATAAGCAAAAAGGATCTGCTCGAACTAACCCAAGTCTCTTTCTGACCAGCTAATTGCAAGCTAAAAACATGCCCATTCCATGGATTCAAATTCAAATCACCCACCCTAAACGAACTATATTTGAGAGCATTTGAGTAGGCATCATAACAATTAAACTTCAGAACATAATAACCCAAGGGATGTTCAAACACTTTTAACAATCCCACATCTTTATACTTAGTCAACAAAGATTCACTAACTTCCTCAACAGTCAAGTTAACAACATCAGAAAAATAACCTAGACAACAATATTTGCTTCTCTTGTATATGCAGTGTTTGGGTTCGATACACTACATCTAGATTAGTGAGACAAACAACCCTTTCATTACCTTTTTAGTTAAACATGATTTCTCTTCACCTAGTAAAATTATGTCAACCGAATGTGAAGCCAATTAGTACTCATGTCTATTCTTCTTAGAGACGTCCTGCCAACATTCATGCATAGTCCTACTAACACTAAATGGTAATAATGTTGAAATCAAGTCTCACATCATTAACATGTTACCTAGGTTTACCGGGGTAGATGTAGATGCAACGGATCCTTATCTTTATATCCGAGAGTTTACAAAGTTTGTGCCCTAGAGAAAATGTAACAATTAAATGATGACTCTATTATGCTGAGACTTGTTAACTTTGCTTTAAAAGAAAATTGCTAAATAATGGTTTATATAGTCTACCCTTTAATTCTTTAATTCTATTTCAACTTCGGAGGGATTTATAAACATATTTCTTAAAAAATACTTTTGAGCTAATGTCATGTTTCGAATGAGAGCAACTAATAACCCCTTTGCACCCACATACAATCCTATTTAGAAGAATCACCTAAATTTTTCACAGAACCAAGGTCAATAAAATCAGTATAACTAAACCTCTCAACCTGCTTTACAAAAGTCTAATCCTATAACATATTTGACTCAAAATAACTCAAATCCTATATAAAATTTGGTCCATATCCAAATTATGTTTCAGTCCATTTAAATCCTCCTAATTTTGATGGAACTGATAGAAAATTGAATTCTTTAAAAAGAGGATTGAGTCGTTATTGAAATCTCAAGCTATTCAAACTCAATCTCAACAAGTTTGCAAGATAGAGATCCAAGTTAGTTAGTTAGCCAACACAATCAATGAGAGAGAGAGAAATCGATTTCTAAATCAACCTGAGGTTAATTCTAAATTTCATCCAAACCAAAAACCTCATGAAAATATGATTTCTCGTATCTCTCCAAGGTCTAGAAATCAATTCAATAATCATGTTGATGTCAATACTCAAGAAGAAGAAAAGCTAACTTGCGAACCAAATTCTTTGCTCTTAAATTCTAGTCTTAACCAATCTTAGTCTTAACCAATCTTCGACTCTCAAGAGTTCTGAAGTTGTAGGGAAATCAAGTGAACCTTATGAATCCACCTTCCAAACTAATCTATGATATGTCTAGTGAAAAACTATGCAAGACAAAAGCCTCATTTTCTCAAAGACTTACTTCAAACAATCTGCTCAATTAGATAAGATTTTGGAAGTCTCTAAGAAAGTTAAGATCAACATTCTTCTTTTAGATGCAATTCAACATGTTCATCCTATGTTAAAGTGTCTAAAAGATTTGTGTACTCATCATGTTCCTAACAAGACTTTCCTAACATCTCATGTTAGTTCTACCTTCTCACATCAACAAATCCCTCTTAAATAAAAGGATCCTAGTTGTCCTATAATATCATGTCATAGCTGATACTTTTATTGACATTTTTACTCGATCTAGGAACTAGCAGTGAATCATCTTCCATTATCTATCAAGCTTTGGGTTTAGGTTAATTTAAAAACCTAGTGTCCACTCATTTAGCTAATAGTTCTTTCAAAACTCCTAAGTTGGCTCGACTATCATGAGGCACCCTTCAATGAGGCGCACGACATTTAGACCATTAGGTTCCTAATTGTATTACTGAGAAACTTAAGTTGTATCAAAGAATTTGTTATATATAGCATGAATGTTACGATTTACGATGTCCCCACTGTACTGGGCATGCATTTTAAAGAGCCAAAATATACATTTTTTGCAACTAAACAGCCTATATGAAAATGTGATATCACTCATGTTATACAAACTACACGTACCTCCCAAGTTTGCTGCCGCAAACTTCAAACATATTCCCTTCAGCCGTGAACACTTATGCTGATCAGCTAAGAATAAAATTGTTGCCACAGTATCAGCAGATAATTCATCACATAATCTTGCTTCGCAGAACTGTTTTAGCCTATCTAGACCAAAGCGATCAGCAGCAGCCAATAAATGTTGCAGTGTAAAAGTAGATGCAGAATCCATCGTCGAGTCACTAAATTCTTGTATATCAGGAAACTCGTCTAAATATATGAACAGGAGCATAGCCTGCAAAAAGTATTAACAGGTTCAACAATGAACAAAGTACACTACTTAATAATACAAAAAACTTAGAGACGAATACGATTATGAATGAACCATGATAATTTAGGAATACAATATCATGAAACGAAAGAGCACAACTACGCTATCATAGTTTTAACTTCTGAACTAAAAACCAAGACAACTATATGACCTCTCCCAAAGTATAAGTGTTTAAACAAAAGTTAATCCAGGCAGTCCCAATAGTGTGTGAAATGCGCAAAAACGAAAAAAGCGCAACTCGCGAAGCCGATTACTCGCATGATGTTTTGCTTAAATGAAATTATTTATACAATTATCTATCTTTATACCTATATACTCCTGAAAATTTTTATTCTAATATTTAACAATAGAATAATACTTAAAATAGTTTCAAACATAATAGAAAGTCATAAACATAATAGAAATATCACAAAAGTATCAAACTATCACTCAATAACATTTAGCAGGTCAAAGGCTTCCAAATCGTTTAGTTCAATCTCGGTTCCCTCAAATTCTCTCACTTCCCCGTCATCATCTTCATCTATGAGAGTTCAAAGATGAGAGTTGAAAGAGAAGCTCCTTTATGACAATTTAGTTTTGCTTATATATGTCTTATTATCAATTAATTTATAATGTTTTACATTATATACCATGTATATATATGCGCTTTTTACTGCGATTTTATGCGTCTTTTTGCGAGTAAGCGCAATTAATCGCGGGTCAAGCGCGGCTTTTATGCCAATTTGATAATCGCACTAAATCGCTCATACGCAACTCGCAAAACCTTCACCTACTAGCGAAGATTAATCGCAATTTCAACAACACCCATTTCCAAGATTATTCTTTGACATGGTATATGATAATTCAAAATGTTAAGATAAAATACACACAAGTACATTTGGTCGATACCCGTTATTACTTCCAGAACCCACGTGATATTTAACTTCCTCAATCACGGATGAAAACCATTTGCAATTATCCTTCCAACAGCTCTCCATTTTTCTTAATTCTCATTACTTTCATCTAGTTCACCCTGTAGCCTTTACTTAACTTAATAAACTGATTATGCCCATCACATATGTTCTACACATGGATTATAGGTTTTAGGTGTGACATTGTTGTTAATTACTGACAGCTTAATAATATATATTTATTTACATGTTATCAATATATTATACAATATTATTATTGTATCCACATGTGCAAAATTGATATAATGTACACAATCTATTAATAATAATAATAATTTACAAGTGTGTATGTGTTCACATTCGTTACGGCGTATGCTGCTTATAGCATTTAAATCATTAAATATAGATGTATCTGCGAGTGATTATACTTTGCAGAATAGTCTAGCCGAATAATTATAGTAAATTGATTTTTGGATATAATTATTATATGATAATGAATGTGGGATCGTTGTGTTTCTGACCATTAATGGTACCTGGTACGACATGTTAGATATGATAAGTGTGGAAGTGCATGCATATATATTATGGGGTCCCTGGCAAGTGTATGTTATAGCATATCTTATCACGGGAATTAGTAGCGGTAAGGTCAACTTATTGTGAATACAGGGGCCCAGTTATTCTTACCGAACTTAGGATTAGGGTTTAGTGTATTTTTCCTTACCGCTAGAATTAAGCTCAGTAAGTAAGCTATCTATCAGTATATCTCATTCCAAATGACATGTTGACATGTCCTTCAGTGCACTAGCTACTTTGTGCAATGACAACCAAAAACAAAAATATGCCTTCTATAAAACCATTTACAAGAATATCCGAACCAAACTCCAAAAGAGCGAACAAATAATAATAATGCATTACTATGCATGCCTCAATGCACAGAGAATGCCAAGATACTTCATCCACAAGTACAAAAAATAAGTTAATATCCCACATAGCATATCAAATTATTAGCATTTTTGTTGAATGCCCAATATTTAGAAATAAACTAGATAGCTAAAGAAGTTCAAAGCACCCATGTCCATTTTATTTAAGGGTGCAATTTCAATCACTTCTTCAAACGCCATTAAGTTCTGAGCATGCAGTCTAACAAGAAAACAAAAGGAGGCTCCAATAATCATGACAATGACAGGTAAGAGATATCAATATTTACATCATTTATGCACAGATCAAAGTATCAAATTTAAAATTATACCTTGAATATATGAGGGTCAATCTCTTCCAGAGTTATTTGGTCCACGTTAGTATTTCCGGCTAGACCAAAAAATTGGGCTCTAAATATAGGAGAACGAGCAGCAAGTATCATCTTATGAGCTTTAAAGGTCTTTCCAGCAACGCTAAAAACTATATCAGAACCAATCTCTGACTCCAACAAATACTTTAGACTCTGGCTCATGTCTGATGGTGGTATAGGAAGAGGCCTCACAATACGGTTAATGATAACTCCTACAGTGCAATATATGGAGAGACAATCCTCCTTCAAGTAATCGGAACTTTCTAAGTCACTCCTATAAAAAAAGCGTCTGTAGCCCCTGAAACGCATGCAATACACTATATGAGGTACTGGCTAGGAGAGGAAATAATATGAGCAGTAAATTAAACGCTATGACTCAACCATCAGATTGAGTCTCCTGCAATTAAAAAGTAAACTTCCTTCTTTGTCAACATTTTTTATTGTCACCGACCCAAAACTTCCATTTTAGCAAAAAAAAAATTAGTAATACACAGGGGAAAAGGCAATTTTCTATATCAAGAAGAGAGATATGTATTCAATGAATCATAGGTGCAATTACCTGGAACAAGGAACAACAATTAAACAACATATCACACAATCCAACATTTTAGGGAATTGGATTCTTCAAAAGATTAACCATGAACCCTAATTACCTCAAATTAAGATATATATACAGAACATCTCGTTATTTTAAAAAACCTATTCATGAGTATACAGTACACACACACGCACACTTGCAATCGAGAAGAAGCTTGGCATGAAAACACTTGACAACTATCATTCTCACGTATAGTGCACTTGTTGGCAAAAACTTTTCTCACTCGAGAACTACCCTACACACATATACAAACAGCAATGCTAGGGGTCCCGTAATAGTATCCTAATTTTCTTCCAAAAGACCCAGACCTGTCCGGTCGAGGGTAACGCGAAAAATACTTGTGCATAGGTACTAAAAATTTATTAATATTATAATTAGTGAAAAATAACCACACATATTTAGAAACAAATGTACCATTCAATTTCATACCATGTTATTTTCAATACACATACATATATACCAATACGGTATAAAACATTTATGGCCTCGTTTGTTTCATGAAATCAATTTCATAGTTATTGTGGTAACTAGAACTTCCTTTGAACTAAGTTACATTGCTCGTTTCTTTCACAAAGTTTGCAATTAATTAGGTAATTTAGAGTTCCAAGGAAATAGGTTATAGTTGATAATTCCCAAGTAAATATAGTTATTCTGATAGATTGAATCACTTACCAATAATAAAGGAACCAAACAAGTAACTTGTAATTACATCCTTGGGTTACATTAAAACGAACGAGGCATATATAGTTTCTAAGTAAACAAAATGTGTGCGTTTGGTTCACCAGTTCATTACAATGCAACTAGGAGTTACATAGCTTATTTCGGTAAATTAGATTATTTTAGTTATTACTAAATGCACCAACCAACTTCTTGTTACCAAGGGTAGACTAGGTAACTAGGGTGATGTTTAGCATCGTTTTCTGCTTTTTGTTTTCATAATTGTGTTTTTCTTCACGGTGAAATCTACTTTATTCGTAGTTTTTAAAATCAATGGGGGTGTTAGTCACCTGTTCTCTTCACTAAATACGACTCAAAATATCATAAAAACAAAGTAATCAAATCATCGCATATTGAAAATTTGAAATAGAGTTAAAATTGGGTCATATCGAAAAACAAACGTAACCATAGAGTACGAAAATATTACCACATGCTATCTTTGTGTTCCCAAGTAAGCCCCGACTTATAGTTTTCCACCTCATCACGAAAATTACTAACAAACACCTTATGATTATTTTTACCACTCTGATCAAGCAACTTTAACTCAAACGAACCTCGAACATTGCTTGCTTCACAAGCCAACACAACAAACACGGACACAAAAACAGACTTATCTTCCTCGTTTTTACCGTGAGGGTAAAAGTAAATGGCCCAGTCGTGACCACCCACGGTAAATGTGTGGCTCGATATGTACTGTCCTGGTGAAGACAAGTGTTTTTGGAGCCGAGAGTAGTTCTTGATGGTGAGTTTGTGGGACCTAGTCACTTTCTCGTGGATTGAATTGGAACGGGGACAGTTGAAATGGAGGACCATTTTGGGTGAGTTTGATTGAAAGTGAAAACCTAATTTACTCTTTCGGGATGGCTTGTTAAAATATACTATAATAATAACTCAATCGACACTCGGTGATTCAATTGTAGGGTCTGTTTGGGAAATTTGCTCAAGCAGGTAAAATAATGTTTAGTAAAATTTAGTAGTTAGTAGTTACTTTGTCCAAAAAATGTACCCGATGCTGTTTTTTAACGGAATTCAAAATTTTGGAATTGGATTTGAGATGTTTTGAATCGATATCTTATCCGAAATTCGATCAAAACCTGAAATTGGATAAGTGCTGAATTTAATGAATTATTCTTAAATCGAGTACACATTATAAGCCTATATGTCATGCATTATTTCATTTTAAATAATTTATATATATTCATTTTATTATTTCATTTTTATTCAATAATCAATACTTATTTAATAAACCAGTACTTCATTTCATTAACATATACTACATTTTAGTGGTATTATATTACACAAAAGTTTCATTTTTATCGGTATGTGAAGTATTATGTTAGTTATTAATTGTATATTAATATATCAACCTGTATAATATATTATATTTAATTATTTTTAAATTTAATCATTTTTAATTTATAAATATAATTATTGTTGTATGCGCGTGTTAGTGATATTGAACTTGATTACATTTTTAAAAAAAAATTGGATACCCAAAATAAACACATCTGAAACTTGATTAATTTAGATTTAGATAACCTGAAAATATTTGGTGGATCTGGATCTTACTGAAATTTTGACCGAACTCGATCCGTTGTCATCCCTATTAATATCAAATTTTTCTAAAAATATTATTTTTTATATTATATTTCAAACATATATAAATTAAAAATATTATCAAACACTAATCTGATTTTTTTACGGTAATTTTTTCAACAACATTTTTTCTAATAATAAACAGCACTCTCAAACGTACATGAAGATATTTTTAATAATTTGAGGTATAGATTAATAATTTTTTATTGATTTAATTCACTCATTGAGTTTTATTTACTACTAATAATTTTAATTATATACGGAGTAAATCATATTAGTAGTGCTCTTTTTTAGATTAGTAAAATAGGAAGTTAAATTTAATATAAATGTATTTTTGTGGGATAAAATAAATTTTTATTTTGAAAGTATATCGAATTAAGAAATCTATTTATATAATAATTACTACTAATTTTACATTTAATTTTTTCAATTATATCATCAATTCAATAACTTCCTCTAATTTATTAAGGGTATTCAAGTAATTTGTTAATTCAGGTAATTAATTCAATTATATTACTATATCTCATTCTTTAATGATTGGATCACACTATCTAATTAATTATAATTTGAATATTAACTAATTATGCTTATATTTGATATTCAAATTTAATATAAATTATTTTAAGAAATGGAATAATAATTTTCAAAATCAATCCATTTTATTTTCTTTATCTTGGATTTTTTTTGTCAATATCAAAATTTTATTATTGATTTAAATACATTTGTTTTCTTTCAAAACAAAAGTGCAAAAGATATTTTTTCACAACATTTTCTATTTCCTTTATCTTGGGTTTTTTATTTGTCAATATCAAAACTTTATTAAAAAATCTAATTTATAAACAAGTTGGTTGATTTAACGAAAAAAGAAATAAAATTAAGGATTTAATAAGATTTATGATATTAAACCATTAATTAATATGATATTAAACATTCAACTAATATCTATGTATTAACCAATTCGGTTACATGTATACTTATACAATTAATATATACTAACTTATATCTTGTGCGATATACAGATGAATTTTTTTAGTTTTTTAATATTTTTATTTTAATATTTTTTTAATAATTTAAATTTTATTTAACATTATATGTATATATTTTTATATAATTTATTGGTATTTATATTTTAATAGAATAATTTTTGTTTATTTTTTATAGAGATATATTTTATTTAGGAGATTAATGTGAGATATTTTAGTTAAAAGATTAATATGAGATTATATTTTAATTTTAAAAATAGGCCCAATAATTAATCAACTATCCGGCCGACTACCAAACTTTCAATATTATCATAAAGTTTAATGATATATTAAATTAAAATTATAGGATAAATTTTAATAATATATTAAATAAAAATTATAGGATAAATAGGATTCGTAAAATAAAAAATATAGAATATAATTTAAATATAATATAATATTATCCTATATGTGATGAGTTGTATAAAAGGAGGACCTTTGGTGTTAGAGTTGTATGTATGATTATATTCTTTTTAAATTTAGATTTTATTAAAATTCAATGGTTAAGATTATTTCTATGGTTCACTTAAAATTGGACGGCTAAGATCTTTTTTATGGTTCAACAAGTACCATACCGACGACCAAAACTTTTAATCTTTCGGTTATAATAATATAGTATAAATAGATAAGTTTATAACCTGCGTCATAATTAATATATAAGTAAATTAATTTTTTATTGATATTTAAATAAAATTTTATAATATTACGAATTTATGGTAATATTATATGTTCTTTTATTTTATATAATTTTATTATATTTAATATAAATATGTTATAATTTGGACATGTATTATAATAAATATATAATTGTGCCTAAAAAAATAAAATTTTAGATAATATTGATAGATATATAATTAGGTTCTGTATTATAATAAATAAAATTATTCTAATACGTGTATATTTTTTAGGCCCATGACCAGTACCGATCTGACCGACCGAGCAAAATTTTTAATCTTTCGGTTATAATAATATTGATCGACTGACCCAAAATTTTAATTTTTCGGTCATAATAATATAGTATAGATTTATGTTAATATTATATGTTCTCTTATTTTATATAAATTTATTCTATTTAATATAAATGTGTTATAATTTGGACTCGTGTTATAATAAATATATAATTGGGTCAAAAAAGTAAAATTTTAAATAATATAGATAGGTATATAGTTAGGGTCTGTATTATAATAAGTAAAATTATATGTATTTTTTTTGGCCCGTGCCGTGGCCCAGTACCGAACCGACCGACCAACCAAAACTTTTAATCTTTCGGTTATAATAGTATAGTATAGATGTATCTAAAAATATTTGAAAATTTGGTAATGATTATAAATTTATAATCATATTTTATCAAAAAAATCTAATTTTTGAGCATGTGGGTTGATTTAACGGGAAAAAAAAATACATTTAATGATTTAATAAGATTTATGAAAGTATGAATAAGATCAATTTTGATTAATTAACTTATTTTTTCTTTGATTAGACAGTTTTTAAATAAATTTTATTAAAAATGATGTAAACTAATGGTATACTTGTGTGTTTAATAACCGAATAAATACTCACAACATAAATATAGGTTTGCAATTCTATTTAATAAAAAATAGTATATATAATATTAAAATTTATATAAAATAATAAAACACAATTTTAACGTTCAGGCGAAGCGGACAAAAAATTCTAGTAATGTTATAACCCGCGTAATATATAGGATATAAGTTTTTGAAATTGTTAAATATATTATGAAGAATTTGTGTTAAACGCTAATTAATGAAAATCAACTTTAACTTTCCAAAAAGATAGATTCTTGATTACAGATCTAAGAAAATTATATAAAAATATTTTTAAATGCTTACGATATAAATAATGTTTGTATTAAATAAGCAGGCTCACAACACAACTATCATTTTAAAACAAAATCCTAATCTAAATAGAAAATAATTCTTATGAAACTCTAGTCTATTTAAAAAATGGATAATATATTTATAGAAAAAATGTATTATTTTATTTATTATCATAATATGTTCATTTCAACATGAGTAAAGTCTATTTTGCAACTGAACATGACTATAATATGTCTTCTAAAATAAAATGTTTAACAATACAACATGCAGAACAAAGTATATTTTGGACCTTAAAGCTAAGAAACCTCCCAAAAAACCCAAATTTAATGCAACAACGAGCACTCAGTCATTGCATCATGATCATCTTTTTCTTCCACTTCTTCTTTCGTTTCTTTCTATTCCTTCACACCTCAATCCCAACTGGTTTGTAAATTGAAGAAATCTCTTTACGGCCTACGACAGGCACCGAGACAATGGTTCTTCGAACTCTCCAACACTTTGATACAACTTGGATACCAGCAATCCAAAGCTAACTCTAGTCTGTTCAACATTCATACTTCTACCACTATCACTGTTGTCTTTGTATAACTGCATAATTTCTATCAACTCCATCAAACACATGCTTTCTCAGACATTTCATATGAAAGACCTTGGTACATTAAGATACTTTCTTGGGCTCGAAATAAGCAGATCTGCAGATGGTATATTTCTATGTCAAAAGAACTATACCATGAACATTCTAAAGAAACACAACCTCCAGCGTGCTAAACCTCTAGAACTCCCTTTAGACTCACACTTAAAGCTTGCGCCAGATTTGGGAGATCCTCTACCCAATCCACTACCCTGTCAAAGACTCTTAGGGCAGCTCATCTATTTAACAATCACTCGACCTGACATAAACTTCAGTGTTCAACTTCTCTCACAGTTTATGAACAAACCGACAACTGTGCATCTTCAAGCAGCCTACAGAATTCTCAGATACTTGTCAGGCTCCATCTCTCAAGGTATATTGTTGGCATCAGACTCTGCAGCTCAGTTGACTGCTTATACAGACAGTGATTGGGCCTCTTGCTCTACTACCAGAAGGTCAACTACTGGATACTTCATATTTTTGGGTAGTTCACCTATTTCCTGGAAATCCAAAAAACAGCAAGTGGTGACTAGATCCTAAGCAGAGGCCGAGTATAGAATAATGGCTCTCACAACATGCGAAATTACCTGGTTATCTGCACTACTTAAAGACCTTGGTCTTCACAAACTTCCTCGCACCATACTTAATTGTGACAATAAAGCAGCTCTAGCATTGCAGCCAATCCTGTGCTACCCGAGCGGACAAAACATGTTGAGATAGACTGTCATTATGTTCGTGATCAGATTAAAGCTAGCAACATTCAAACTGCTTATGTAGGATCTTCTCAACAGGTGGCAGATATATTTACAAAACAACTCCCAGTAAAGCTCCATCAGTCTCACCTTCACTAAGCTGACAGCCTCATTGGATCATTCCTCTGCAGCTTGAGGGAGAGTGTTAAGGAAATACATTATTATTTCTCCTTTATTTTTCCTCGTTAGTAATAGGTTGATGGATAAGAATAAACCAGTACATGAGGTTTGTCTTTCTTGTAACAGACTCAGAGGATTATTATTTTGATGCTCTCATATTCTATGAAGATACTAATTCTCATTTCATTGTTTTTATCTTAAGGTTCTTTGCATTTCTGTTTCATATCATCCTTGTTATCAGATTGGTCTAAAGACTGTAGCATTTTCGTTATATGAATGTAGAAACTGTCTATATCACCGCAGCCTAGCCTCTTTAGCAATATAAAATTATTTAAACTCATCATTTAGCCACCATTGTTACGACATCGTCCACCACAATCAGGATGAAAAAATGCAACTAAATAACCGAATTCTCCCTATTTATATCCGTTGTAGCTCTATAAAGGATAAAATTTAAACACAAAAGAGTAAGCATACAATATCAAAAAAAGATCAAAAAGTGTTCTTTATACATAAACAACATTAGTACAGAGTAAAATAATCTGTTTTCTATTACAGTCAAAGAAACATGAAAATAAAACTGCCCAAATTATGCAAATTGAAAATTCATACACAAATGTATACCAGATCTTCAAAATGAACCCCCCGCTTATTTTCATAAAACCAAATATATGGATCCCAATCCCCGCCTCTGCGGAAAAAAACAAATGCTAAGAGCATACATAAACAAATCCACCAAGAAAAATTGTGGAACCAAACAATGTTTAAAAATACATGTGTATACACAAAAGAAGCTCAGCTGAGTACTTAGAGTCCCAAAGAACAAGACCTATAAACTAAACAAAAATAGAAAATTTTGTAGACATCGGAATACTTCATCACTGAAAAACACAATTACCGTACCTTATGCCTCACTAATGCTGGTTTTTTGCTGGAAACATCACAAAGCTCATCAGATTGAAGCCGTCTCTGGAGCTTTAATATACTTGTGCATTCATCGTTTTTGTATATGACAATTAATAAACCAATAGCAATGATACCTTACATAATGACAAGAATATAATTATCTGAAAATATCAAGTAATCGACAAAACCATGTTTCAATAATTACAGTTTAAAGTCGAACCTATAGTCTAATTGAATATTTACTTGCATCTTGAAAGCAACGATGATAATCGACACTATGTTGCAGGTATGTGTTTTTCCACAATTTCAAAATCAAATAACTGAATGTCAAAAAGAATAACTATGTAGGCCTGAAAAGGCAATTGGTCCTACACAAAACTCAGTCTATGACAGGAAACTTATACGGGGCAAAGCAGAATACCGGAAGGTAGGAAGAAAATGATTCTGAAGTAAGGTGGAGTTCTGACATGATATTCTGGTAATAAATAGCCGCGACAGATATCATAGCAAATAAGCTGTCTCTTCACTCTTTGCAGCTAGGAAAAGAGCAGCAATGGACATCATATGCACAATACATTTAACTTAGCAGAAATGAAAGACCGAAAATAAAATAATGTACAATTTTAATTAATTCAAACAAAGAGATGGTACGATACATCTTAGAATTTCACTCAATTCCCTACTGTTTAATATCGTCTATCATACTGTGCAATTAATTCTGATCGTGGTGACTGGTGACAGTTGATAGAATCCTCCATTTCTCGTTCTTCTTCTTCCTTGAGCAAATTCCACTCGAAAGAATTTCGAATAGGATTCGACAAACAGTTGACATAGTTACACCTTATCCTCCTTGCATTACTGGTACTGGTCGTCACTGATTTTAGTTGCTTCTTAGCAAACAGGACCATCTTCGAATCTTCTTCAACATGTTTACGTATCTGCTGATTAGGCCTGATATCTTCATCTTTGAGCTTCTTCCATTGTGAGGAGTCCTTAATAGTGTTCATCAAAGGATTCACAAATTTACACATCTTGATTTATTTATTACCAACAACAAAATTGTATTTGTATTGGGAGGCGGGCTTAACTGGAAGCATGCATGCATTTATATAGTTGCAGTGGCTTCGGTTCTTTCCGATTTCAACTTGATTTTGGTTCTGTTTCTTGTTTTCTTATTTTAAATTTGATCCGGGTTTTAATAAATTTTTTATAATATTTAGTTATGCAATTTGAAATAGTTAAATTTATATATTGGTCCTCGGATAGATTTATCATTTTCATATAAATTTATCACATACATTTTCGAGGACCGAAAATTGTATACAAATTTTATTATTAATAATCTAAACAGTGTTTTATTATTAATAAAAAAATGAAATTTTATTTATTTAATTTAAATGAGTAATTGAATTTGTTGTGTTAATTTAAGAGGTTTTAAATGTAAACCAAAAGTTTATTGGATGTTGATGAGTCTTCGATGTGAGAAGTTTAAGATATATTAGCAAGGCAATGGTGACTTTTTAAGTCGAATCTTTAAGGCAACTGTGACTTTTCAAGACAATGGTTCTAATTTTTAGTTTTCTTTTTATCCTCCTTTCAAGTCCGATTCTATGTTTGTTTTATTGTAATTGGTTTGTCTGGAAAGATATGTACCCATATTTTTCAACAGCGGCGTGTTATTCGGATCTTCATTATCACTGATATTTTCAATGGGATCAATATCGCCAGTTAATTTATTTAGACTACATATGTGTTTGAACTCTTTCTTAAACATGATTAACTTTATCTTATAAAAGAATCATGTCACTTGAAATTCCAGAAAGTGAATCTTCTCTTTATTCTGGCCTTGGATCTGGGTCCATAACCATGGGTTCCAATGCACTGGATCTACTTAAAAATTCTCTAATTTTCTATTAGAGTAACAACATTAAAGACGTTTTAAGAATGAGTAATTGTCCTTCTCCGATCTTTAGTGTCCAACCAGTCTTAGTGCCCAAACTGAGTTTTGCAATCTAATCGAAATACACTTACTCTACAACCAAAATCAAGAGGTTAAATCAGTTACATATCTCAAGAACGAAATGCAACTTAAATCAACCAAATGCAAATGCACGTCTCTTTGTGACATTTTCTCAAACAGTTAGTATACAATCACAATAGTATTTAAATATATTTTTCACAACAAATCAAGCTGCAACTTTTTTGCAATCTAATCGAAATAAATTTATTTTACAACCAAAATCAAGAGGTTGAATCAGTTACATATCTTAAGAACGAAATACAATTTAAATCAACCAAATGCAAATGCAAGTCTCTTTGTGACATTTCCTCAAACAATTAGTATACAATCACAATAGTGTTAAAACAGCTCACCAAATTTATTAACTTTATTACATCACCAACAATAAGAAAATCAAAATTTTTATTCCAAAATCATTGTAATGTATGTATGTAAAAATCTCGATATTCACTTTCTGTACGAGAAATTAAGATCAATAGAAAGAAAATTATCGACTTTTATTATTATGAAGTACTAATATATAGAGAGGTACTGAAAAAATAATTACGATTCTTCATTGATAAGATCAATTCACTGGTATTATACATATGAATATGTATATATTGTTTGAGAAGAGATAAAAAGAATAAAGAAGGAATAAAGTAAAGAAAATGAAAGATGAGAATATGAAAAGAGTAGAAATGTATAGAAAAAGTAATAAAAATCGTATGATTGTAATTATTTTTAAAAGATCATATAAATGCAGATGAGATTTGAAAACAACGTATTTTTTTATAATTTCTCTAAAAAGATACCTAAATTGAAAAATATTATAAAATAATTATTTAATTTTTCTGAAACACTTGTTCTTAAACCATAATCCCGAACGCCCTCTTTTTTATCAAGTAAATTAAAGTTACTTTGAAACTTATGCAGATTGACCCAATATCTTAAGTATTTTGTGAGAAGAAAGACAAGACAGAACTTTCAACTACCCTTGCCTACAAGTTGCATCCTCTGTTTCTTCTGTAAGTAAATTTCATTCATGTTCATTATATTCCATTTCAGTGCCACTTTTTAAGGCTGCCCTTGTTCTTTTCTTCTTATTTGAGTTATTTATGTTCCTGTTCTGAACTTATAGTGAAATCAACAATGCCATTTGGCCACTAAAAGGTACTGTAGTATTTCTATATGTATAATTTTTTTAGAAGCCAATGGCATTGCAATGTTTCAACATCTGTGAGAAGTGTTTAGTTTAGTTTCAAGATCCCATTCTTAGTTCGATTTGACTTTCTTGGGTTCTTGTGTCATGATACTAAGTTTATAAAGTTCATGTTTATGTGAATATTTATGGTTACTTTTTTGTGATAAATTGTCATTTCCCTGGCGTTGTAGCAGGGTTTGAGGTGGAATTATATATTATAATGATTGTAGGTTCGCGTAAGTGGAGGCATGTGTGCATGAGTATCACCGTATGATCCTTACATTCGGTTAAAATGATGTAAAATTTGGGGAATGAAAAATCTTAGTCGAATTTTAAGATAGCACTGATAAGGATACTAATTAGCTCTGAAGTGAACTACTGTGTTAGTAAATAATGGTGGAGGAAGAACTTCCGATTTCGAGTGATGCTGAGGAAGTTCAACATTGTGAACCCAATGAAGGGATCAGTGGTTGTTTCTGGGGACCAATTAACTGGTTTAGAATGCTTGCTACCGAAATGCATTGGAGTTTTGTTTTCGGAGTTCTGATGGTGTATGGAGTAAGTCAAGGACTTGGAGGAGCTCTTTCTCGGGTAGGCACGGAGTATTACATGAAGGATGTGCAGAAAGTACAGCCTTCTGAAGCACAAGTTTACTCTGGAATCACTAATATTCCTTGGCTTGTCAAACCTCTATGGGGCCTTCTCACAGATATTGTACCGGTTTTTGGCTATCATAGAAGGTCTTATATCATATTTGCAGGTAATGAAAGGTAATTTTGTTATACTACCAGTTTGTAGGTTAGTTTACTAACGCTTAATTAATGTACTGATTCGTTTTGATTGATTTTACATACCATAAATATTGTTAGACTCTAGTTTTCTCTTGTCCCTCATACAAAATCTGGTACAACACTTAAGATATGATAAGGCAGTATAAATTTAGAACTAATATTCTAGAAATATACACACTGGATATCATCTTTTATGGAAATATCAATCCCTGAGTCCAACCTAAATCTTTGAAAATATCAGGGTACCGGGTCACAAACTTGAGACCTCTTGGTATACCGAAACTCTTTAGTACCATGTAAGACCAACTTTCCCAAAACCTTATAGTCAGACGGAACCATTATTCTTTTAGAATACACTCTTAGTTATGTTTGTACTTTGTAGAGGAATAGATTATAACATGGGTATGCATAGTCTTTGAATATCTGTCGAAAGTCGAGATGTTTATAAGCAATGTCATCAGCTGACCCACTAGAAAAGTTCTGCAACATCTATGTTTCCAGTGTAAAGACTGTCACCCTTATTTTTTGTAGCATGTGCTTTCTATATTATTAATCTGCAGTTATTATATAACTTTAATTGAATCTAGTGTAGTGTTTTCCTTACGCTTATTTCCATAGAAAGTTATCCAGCATCAGAGCCCTGTAGCTACATCCCCTTATTCAGTATTGTCCTACAAAATATCAAATGAGGTTATACTATTTTAGGTATTTCCGTTCTGAGTACTTGAGCATTGTGTATTAGTCACCACCAAAATAGATAACTTTCATCAAAAGTTCACATTTCCTACTCTTCACATTAAGCATTGTGTATTAGTATTTACCTGCACTTCATCCTCTTTTAAATATGAGTAGTAGTGAAGTACCGGTATAGGACACCTAGCTCTAGGACTAATATCTCTTTCCATTTTTGGTTCATCAGATGTGAAGTGATAGAAGTAAAAATGAAAAGAAAGATAAAGCTTTCTTGGACTCGATGAAAACCATGAGCCAGACATTATGTTACTAGTTTGTCTGCAATAGGTTATAGGCGTGTACTAGAATTTTAGTGAAGTTACATTGAGAACCAAGAACTATCATGACAAAGAAACACAATTGTCATAGAAGTATTTGATATGAAAAACTAAATGAAATGAGGTAGTCTTGGCAGGTTACAGGTGAAGGGCATTTAGTGCCATACTAAACATCCTGTTTGTATAGATATGTATAATGTATTGTTTTCAAAAATTACTTTTTCTTACAAAGTGAAAATTACAATATATACCGGATGAAGAATGCATCAATACTAAAATATCAAATAATTAAAAATATAACCAATTTATAAGTTTACCAAATACACTTCCAAGTATTGAGAAACTTCAAAGATTTATTTAAATAGAGGCGGTAGATGACTGGTTTCATGAAGGCCTGGCCTTAAACTCTCAATGAGGCTAGAATCAACTTTGTTTTCGATGAGTTTCTTAGAACACTCCCCTCAGTAATGCCATTTTATCTGCCCCTTTTAATAGACTTAACTGCAATATCTTAGATGTCTCCAAATGAAGCTATTATGATGGTTCTAATGTGCTCGATACAAGTCTATATCCAACTGACAAACTTGACCTTACCTCAAGCTATCAACATCTTTGAAGTGTAGGAAGTACAATTAGTATGACTAAGCTCATATGAGTGGAAGTTATAATTTGTCCTAACAATGCAACAAGTACTCAGAACTCAAGTGAATCATTCCGATTACTTTGTGAAAGTTGAGGTCTGCAAATCACTCATAGAACACACTTATCCAGCTTTTTCCAGTATCCTTCAAAGTGCTGAACCTCATGCTAGAACATCTTTTACATTTATAGCTCACTACAATTACGGTGAAGAAATAGAGACCATTAATTTCCAGTATATATAATCAACGGATGTTATTCCTGTTTCTTTGCAGGTTGCTCCTTCACTACAGTGGTGATAAATGGTTTCTTATGTTTTTACATTTTTTACCCTACTTGCATTATTATAAACTAATTTGATGTTTTATGTTATTTTCAGGCATTTTTGGCCATTTTCCATGCTCTTTCTATCATTGCACAAAAGCCTGCATATTGTATTTGCGCTATTGTCTTTGTTAGTAGGGAGTGCGGGGATTGCAATAGCTGATGTGACCATTGATGCTTGTGTGGCTCAGAAAAGTGGCAGTCATCCTTCTCTTGCTGCCGACATGCGAAGCTTATGCTCCCTGAGTGCCTCAATTGGAGCTTTAATAGGATTTTCTATAAGCGGGATATTTGTTCACTTGATTGGCCCACGGGTTCGTGCTATTATCTAGTTTGATATCTCTAATTATTTTAGATTCGTCAGGATTCATGTATGTTCCTGTTTCCCTACAGGTTGCTCCTTCACTACAGTGGTGATAAATGGTTTCTTATGTTTTTACATTTTTTACCCTACTTGCATTATTATGAACTAATTTGATGTTTTATGTTATTTTCAGGCATTTTTGGCCTTGTTTCCATGCTCTTTCTATCATTGCACAAAAACCTGCATATTGTATTTGCGCTATTGTCTTTGTTAGTAGGGAGTGTGGGGGTTGCAATAGCTGATGTGACCATTGATGCTTGTGTGGCTCAGAAAAGTGGCAGTCATCCTTCTCTTGCTGCCGACATGCGAAGCTTATGCTCCCTGAGTGCCTCAATTGGAGCTTTAATAGGATTTTCTATAAGCGGGATATTTGTTCACTTGATTGGCCCACGGGTTCGTGCTATTATCTAGTTTGATATCTCTAATTATTTTAGATTCGTCAGGATTCATGTATGTTACTGTTTCCTTACAGGTTGCTCCTTCACTACAGTGGTGATAAATGGTTTCTTATGTTTTTACATTTTTTACCCTACTTGCATTATTATGAACTTATTTGATGTTTATGTTATTTTCAGGCATTTTTGGCCTTGTTTCCATGCTCTTTCTATCATTGCACAAAAACCTGCATATTGTATTTGCGCTATTGTCTTTGTTAGTAGGGAGTGTGGGGGTTGCAATAGCTGATGTGACCATTGATGCTTGTGTGGCTCAGAAAAGTGGCAGTTATCCTTCTCTTGCTGCTGACATGCGAAGCTTATGCTCCCGGAGTTCCTCAATTGGAGCTTTAATAGGATTTTCTATAAGCGGGATATTTGTTCACTTGATTAGCCCACGGGTTCGTGCTATTATCTAGTTTGATATATCTAATTATTTTAGATTCATCAGGATTCATGTATGTACATTATACTTATATCTTCTTGTAAAACAGGGGGTTTATGGATTACTAACCATCCCAGCAGGGCTTCTGTTAGTTGTTGGCTTTACGCTTAAGGAACGCCATACACTCAACTTCGCATATGGACAGGTACATTGCCTTCTGTTTATAATTTACTTCTCATCTTTTGAACTTAAAACGCCCAGTAGAGCGTAATCAAAGAACTTCACCCCAGGTTAATAATATCCTCTCTTTGTTTTTCTATTTCCTTTTTTGCTAATTCATATTTTCCATTTTGATATCAGGTACATATAAAATTTCAAGAAGCAGCGAGTTCCATGTGGAACATACTAAAGTACCCAGATATGTGGAGACCATGTTTATATATGTATCTATCTTTTGCATTGAGCATGAACATATATGAAGGCATGTTCTACTGGTACACTGATTCAAAGGACGGCCCAACTTTCGCCTAGGTATAAATATTAAACTAATTTGATATACATCTGCCAGACACATCTAGATATTATCATAATCAGAAGTGCTACTGTGCATTCCAATTATCTGAGACCAACTACTATAATCATCAGAAAGATACGTGAAGCTTACCTGATTTGAATAGAAAGAAAGGATTAAGATGTTTACAAATATACACTTAAATACTTGTCTTTGTAACACGAACATAATATGTTCACAACAATATAAATATGAGAAAATGTCCCAGATCTTTAAGGCAGTAAGTGACTGTTGGAAAAGTTAAACAATTGTTTTAGGCACAGTTTGATGTTTAGCTTCTTCAAAGTTATTTTCTCGTATTTTTATAAATAACAGAATATATATTTAACGGGGCTTGAACTAATTGATTAAGTTTATGTAGGAGGCAATTGGTTACATGCTTTCAATTGGCTCAGTGGGATCTCTTCTAGGGGCCTTAATGTATCAGTATGGTCTGAAAGATCATCCATTTAGGAATATACTCTTCTGGGCTCAATTAGTACTTGGTCTGTCAGGGATGCTTGATATGGTTCTTGTCTTACGGCTAAACTTGAAACTCGGTATCCCTGACTACTTGTTTGCTGTGATTGACGAAACTATCTACCGAATGACTACAACACTAAAATGGATGCCTCTTTCTTGTTCTAAGTGCAAAGCTTTGTCCCTCTGGCATCGAAGGCACTTTATTTGCCTTGCTTATGTCTATTGACAATGCTGGACTTTTTTCATCGACATGGGGAGGAGGATTGTTGCTTCATCTTACAAAAGTTACGAGAACCGGTTTTGATAATCTTTGGTTGGCCATTATAATACGAAATTTACTAAGATTAGCTCCACTTATTTTGCTATTTTTGGTATCAAGTGGTGATCCAGCTTCATCTATTCTTCCATATGAAGCACAAGATGGAAAAGCAGTTGAGGATGTTCCAGACTCGATATATATCGAACTTGTCTCCCTTGTTAACAGTTCAGACAGTAGATAGACTCCCAAAGCTACATTGCCATTATGGGAAGGAAAAAAATGCGGTCCTGTATTAATTAAGGTCATGACTGCCCATAGCTAAAAGTTCATGAAGAATGAAACTGTATTGTTTTACAAGTTATAGCTTCAAGTTCAAGATACATCCCATAAAATTATAGATGTCAATTGTATTAGATGTCATTGTATTGTTATTGTACACATTTTTGATGATAAAAGAATTAAATAGAATTCATATGTAGATGTCAGGGTCGAACCTACGATCTGAGACAGAGATAAGCCCTCTTGGCTATAATACACACATATTTTCTAAACAATAGTTTCAAATATTTATGTTTTAAATCTTTCATAAATCATTTTTTAAAATAATTTTAATCAATGTTAATTAATTTTGTGTCAATATGATTATTGTTTTCACTACAAATCAAATTAAATGTTTAAAATTTCAAATATTTATGTTTTTAATTTACTATGTTTATAAATATTTTATAAAATATTTTTTTAATAGTTTATAATTAAAATTTTAATTATATTTACATTAGTTAATAATTAAATTTTTATTTGTTTTTATAATAATTTATAAATGATATAAATATTTTAAGTGACAATTTTGAATGTATTAATTTTAAAGTGTTATTTTAATATTTTTATAAAATTTTATAAATAATTTCATACATATATTTATAGTAATAAAATTAATAACATTATTATTAAATTTTTAAAAATATAAATAGTTTAAACAAAAATAAATAACAGTGATCAACCAAACACAATTTTTATTATACCTAGAAAGTTTAACTTACTTCCTCGGAATTTGAAGTTACAGTGTAACCCTAAAACCTGATAAACAAACGAGACTAGAGGGTCAAATTTATAGAAGGCATGTCAATTTTTTGCAACGTGCAAGGCAGATATTCAGATCAATGATTTAATATATGTTAAATGAATCGATTATGGTAAAGATGATGCTGCACATTGACAATCTTACAGCATATATGCGAAAATGTTGATGTTTTGGGGGGGTGTTTCTTAAAAAACTTGTTTATAAAGCAAAAAACACAGGCTGTTATATAATTCTTTAACTGCTAGTGATTTATAATATTATATAATTCTCTTTTGATTATGTATGCACATATGAGGTGATGCACCTCCTATTATATACGTAATTCATTAGACTTGCTCTTAATAATTATTTAACTTTCAAGAATGAGAAACTTTAAATTTTATAGATCTTTAATAATTTAATTTAATTCTTATATACTCTAAAAATAAGATAATGAGCATCTTGAAAATAAAATTATTTGTATTGAATAAATTGAAATGTTTCTAAGAGAACAAATTTCTAAAAATGAATTGAAAATCAAGATTTATCGAAACTCATTAAATCTTGTTAAAGAGTTTCATAATAAACACAAGAAAAATTATAAAGTAGGAATGGAATTTGACTATGAGATTGCAAAGAAGAAGAGATGCTTTATGACATTTAGGAAAATCCTCATTTTTTTTAATAATTAAGTTCAAATCCTTACAAAGTGAATATATGTTCTTAATAAATTTTTAGTTTTGGGGTGAACCACAGTCGCAACCATGACTTGACAAATGTAATGAGTTCGGTTTGAATGATTTTTTTTTAAATTTGGATAACATTCTTTATTTTGTAAAATCATTATAGAATACATATATTCTGTAATATAAACACAATTATGAAAAGAATTTATGTATTTAAAAAAAGATTAAATAAAAATTATTACATATTAATCCTACCCTTCTTATTTTGTAAAAATATATCATATTTTACATCAAAACATATATATTTTACATCAAAACATATATATTTTATAAATAAAACATAATTATGAAAAAAATTATATAATAAAAAAATTAATAAAAAATATTTACATAACACATATGACATAATAAGTACATAATATCGTAATTATTCAGAAAATTAATTCTCATTTGAGCCTACCTGTCAATTATTCACTCTGTCCTATAATTTTTATCTTTTTTTGATTTTTTAAAGTCAAATTTATTTAATTTGACTAATAATTTAAAAATATTTATTTATAATTTTACGACCTTACAAATTGATTGAAGGGTTAAATTTTATTATAATAATTTTTCAAAAAATAAATATTATTACATAATATATTTAAATTTGATTTTGAAAAATCAAAATTAGACAATAATTATGCTGAGGAGGGAGTATTATTTATCTAATAGGTATGAAAATATAATTTGTAGATTTATTTATCTTACCGTTAAAAAATGTTTGGTAGAAGAAAGACAAGACAGAACTTTCAACTACTGCCATTCTACAAGTTTGCATCTTGTAATGAGATCAACCATGCATTTTGCCACTAAAAGGTACTCTAGTGTATCTATTGTTTAGTTTCTAATTCATGTGGGTACACAAATCTTCATTTCAATATGTAACTGCAACACTTTGAATAATTTTAACTGAATATTTCTTGATGAGGGTTGTTGACTTGTATGTATAATTTTGTCAGAAGCAAAGGGCATTGCAAAGTTTCAAGATCCCATTTTTATTTTAAGTTGACTTTCTTGGGTTGTGTGTCTTGGTTCTAAGTTTATAAAGATTCATGTTTTTGTGATAAATTTGGGGAATGAAAAATCTTAGTCAAATTTTAAGATTGCACTGAAAAGGGTACTAATTAGCTCTGAAGTGGACTACTGTGTGAGTAAGTAATGGTGGAGGAAGAACTTCCGATTTCGAGTGAGGCTGAGGAAGTTCAACATTATGAACCCAGTGAAGGGATCAGTAGTTGTTTCTGGGGACCAATTAACTGGTTTAGAATGCTTGCTACTGAAATGCATTGGAGTTTTGTTTTCGGGGTTTTGATGGTGTATGGAGTAAGTCAAGGACTTGGAGGATCTCTTGCTCGGGTAGGCACCGAGTATTACATGAAGGATGTGCAGAAAGTACAGCCTTCTGAGGCACAAGTTTACTCTGGAATCACTAATATTCCTTGGCTTGTCAAACCTCTATGGGGCCTTCTCACAGATGTTGTACCGGTTTTTGGGTATCGTAGAAGGCCTTATTTCATATTTGCAGGTAATGATAGGTAATTTTAATGTACTGATTTATTTTAGCCACCATAACTATTGTTAAACTCCAATTTTCTCTTGTCCCTTAAATAAAATCGGCTACAGCACTTGAGAAATAATCAGGCAGTACAAATTTAGAACTAATATTCTAAAAATATGCACACTAAATACCATCTTTTATGGAAATTGAGTCCAACATAAATCTTTGAAAATATCGGGGTACCGGGCCACAAACTAAAGACCTCTTGGTAGACCAAAGCTCTTTAATACTATGTAAGACCAACATTCCCAAAACCTTATAATACGACGGAATGCCATTATACTTTCAGAATACACTCTCAGTTAAGTTGGGAGGGGAACAGAGGTATAACATGGCAATGCTAAGTCTTAGCATATCTGTCGAAAGTTGAAACCCTCATAAGTATTATCATCTGCTGACCCACTAGAGAAGTTCTCTAACCTCTATATTTCCAATGTAAAGACTGCCAATCCTCAATTTTGTAGCATGTGCTTTCTGTATTATTAATCTGCAGTTTTTATAAAATTTTAATTGAATCTAGTGTAGTGTTTTCCTTAAGGTTATTTCCATAGAAAGTTATCCAGCATCAGATCCATGTAGCTACATCACCTTATTTATTTAGTATCGTCCTCCAAAATATCAAATGAGGTTCTACTATTTTAGGCATTTCCATTCTGAGTACTTGGGCCTCTCTCACCCCAAAGTAGATAACATTCTGAGTATTTACCTGCGCTTCATCCTCTTTTGAAGATGTGAAGTACCTGTATAGGACATCTAACACTAGGACTTCGGTGTAGTTAAATATCTCTTTCCATTTTTGGTTCATCAGTTGTGAAGTAATAGGTTTCAAATTGAAAAGAAAAATAAAGCTTTCTTGGACTAATGAAAACCATGAGCCAGACCTTCATTATAACTGCTTCATTTTTCGTGTTAGACCATGTTTGTTGTCCTTCTGTTAATAGTTGTATGCAATAGGTTATAGGTGTGTACTAGAACTTCAGTGAAGTGACATTGAGAATCAAGAATTATAGTGACAGAAAAAGTATTTCGTTATCGTTAGTTACACAATTGTCATAGAAGTATTTGATATGAAAAAAATAAATGAAATGAGTTGTCTTAGCAGGTTACAGTTTAAAGGGCATTTAGTGCCATTTAACTAAACATCTTGTTTCTATAGATATTTATAATGTATTGTTTTTAAAATTTACTTTTTCTTAAAAAGTGAAATTTACAATATATAGCGGATGGAATATGCAAGAATTACTGAATTATCAAAAAATTCAAAATATAACCAAGTTATAAGTTTACCAAATACACTTCCAAGTACTGAGCAACTTCAAAGATTTATTTATATAGAGGTGGTAGATGACTGATTTCATGAAGGCCTGGTCTAACTCTGAATGAGGCTATAGAGGACTGCCAGAGGTTTAAACGGGACTCAACTTTGTTTTTACTGAGTTTCTTTGAACACTTTCCTCAGTGATGCCATTAACCTGCCCCTTTTAATAGAACTTAATTGCAATGTCTTTAGATGTCTCTAAATGAAGCTGATTATGAAGATTCTAATGTGCTCGACACAAGTCTATATCCAACTGACAAACTTGATCTTACTTTCAAGCTATGAACATCTTTGAAGAATTGGAATTACTTAATTCTCTCTTCTTCTTTCTTTGGATAAGTTTACTGAACTCCCTTTCCTTCCTCCTGCTCCTTTTTCGTTTTTTTGTCCAATTTAACCACAATTCTGCTCATCTCCATTGTGTTGAATGTCTTCCGCGGAGCAGCATCTAGTGGGGTGCTATCCCATGTCCTAATTATAATTATATTTTGTTATACTAGTGTCCGCTCCAATGTAGAATGTTAACTTATTTTGTGGTATGTCTAAAATTAGCACGACTAACCTCATATGAGTGGAAGTTATGATTTGTCTTATTGATGCAACAAGTACTCAGAACTCAAGTGAATCATGCCGATTAATTTGTAAATGTTGATATCTGCCAAATCACTATTCGAACACACTTATCCAGCTTTATCTTCCAGTATCATTAAAGAGATAGACCATTAATTTCAAGTATATATAATCAACGGATATTCTTCTTGTTTCCTTTCAGTTTGCTCCTTCACTATAGTGGTGACAAATGGTCCCTTGTGTTTTTACATTTTTTACCCTACTTGCATTATTAACTAATTTGTTGCTTTATGTTATTTTCAGGCATTTTTGGCCTTGTTTCCATGCTCTTTCTATCATTGCACAAAAACCTGCATATTGTATTTGCGCTATTGTCTTTATTAGTAGGGAGTGCGGGGGTTGCAATAGCTGATGTGACCATTGATGCTTGTGTGGCTCAGAAAAGTGGCAGTCATCCTTCTCTTGCTGCCGACATGCAAAGCTTATGCTCCCTGAGTGCCTCAATTGGAGCTTTGATAGGATTTTCTATAAGTGGGATATTTGTTCACTTGATTGGCCCAAGGGTTCGTTCTATTCTCTAGTTTGATATATGAAATTATGTTAAATTCATCAGGATTCATGTATATACAATATACTTGTATCTTCTTGTGCAACAGGGAGTTTACGGATTGCTAACCATCCCAGCAGGGCTTATGTTAGTTGTTGGCTTTATACTCAAGGAACCCCATACGCCTAACTTCGCATATAGACAGGTACAGTTTCTTCTATTTATATATTTACTTCTCATCTTTCGGACTTAGAATTTAATAATATCCTCTTTGTTTTTCTTTTTTCCTTTTTTGCTAATTCATAATATCCACTTTGATATCAGGTACATCTAAAATTTCAAGATGCAGCTATTTCCATGTGGAACACACTAAAGTACCCAGATGTGTGGAGACCATGTTTATATATGTATCTATCTTTTGCATTGAGCTTGAACATATATGAAGGCATGTTTTACTGGTACACTGATTCAAAGGAGGGCCCAACTTTCTCTAAGGTATAAATATAATACTTCTGTTTATAAATTCGATTTACATCTTCCAGACACATCTAGATATTATCTGAGACCAAATACTATAATCATGAGAAAAATACGTGAAGTTTACATTTGAATAGAAATAAAGGATTAAGATATATACAAATATACAGTTAGATACTTGTCTTTGAGACGAGGACCTAATATGATCAGAACAATATAAATATGAGAAAATGTCTCAGATTTTTGAGACAGTAATTGATTGTTGGCACAGGGTAAAAGATTGTTTTAGGCGCAGTGTGATGTTTAGCTTCTTTAAAGTTATATTCTGGTATTTTATAAATAACAGAATATATATAACCCTGGTCCTTAAATTAATTGATCAAGTTTATGTAGGAGGCAATTGGTTACATGCTTTCAATTGGCTCAGTGGGATCTCTTCTAGGGGCCTTTATGTATCAGTATGGTCTGAAAGATCATCCATTTAGGAGTATACTCTTCTGGGCTCAATTAGTACTTGGTCTGTCAGGGATGCTTGATTTGGTTCTTGTCTTACGACTAAACTTAAAGCTCGGAATCCCTGACTACTTGTTTGCTGTGATTGACGAAAGTATCTACCGAATGACTGCAACACTAAAATGGATGCCTCTTCTTGTTCTAAGCTCAAAGCTTTGTCCCCCTGGCATCGAAGGCACTTTCTTTGCCTTGCTTATGTCTATTGACAATGCTGGACTTTTTTCATCGACATGGGGAGGAGGATTGTTGCTTCATCTTACGAACGTTACGAGAACCCGTTTTGATAATCTTTGGATTGCCATTATAATACGAAACTTACTAAGATTAGTTCCACTTGCATTGCTATTTTTGGTATCAAGGGGTGATCCAGCTTCAGCTATTCTTCCATACGAAGCACAAGATGGAAAAGCAGTCGAGGATGTTCCAGACTCGAAGGATATCGAACTTGTATCCCTTGTTAAGAGTTCAGACAGTAGATAGACTCCCAAAACCACATTACCATCATGGGAAGGAAAAAAATGGTGGTCCTATATTCATCAAGGCCATGACAGTCCCTAAGCTAAAAGTTCATAAAGAGTTAAAAATATATTGTTTTACAAGTTACGGCTTCTAGTTCAAGCTACATCCCACAAAATTACTATAAAATTACAGATGTCGATTGTATTGGATGTCATTGTATTCTTACTGTACACATTTTTGATGATAAAAGAATTCAATAGAATCTGTATGTAGATGCAAATCCTAGTTGGAGCCATTTTTCTGATTATTTAAGTGTCATATTTATATTAAATATATCTCATACGTTGATTAATAAAGTAAGTTAAAATATTAAATATTTTTAAGTAGAGTTTGAAATTTTAAATATTGTTTACTGTCATCAATAATTTATTTTACATAGTACTTCCAAACAATTTGTGAATGTTTTTTCAAAAATTATATTATACATGTAATTCGAATAAAATTTTTATTGTGGTAATGTTATCGTTTTGTGGGGTTATATATAAATTTAAAAAATAATAAATATCTTAAAATAAAGTACCAAAAATAATATTAAATTTACTACTTCTCTATCAAGTAATACAAAGAAAATATATAATATAATTATACATGATATTTATTTATTTACTGTAATTATACATTATATTAATTTAAAACAAAAATATTACTGTACAATCTTTAGCTTGATATTGAATACAAAGAAAATATATAATATAATTATACATGATATTTATTTTTTTACTGTAATTATACATTATATTAATTTAAAACAAAAATATTACTGTACAATCTTTAGCTTGATATTGATTCAAATAGGTTTCTACCAGCAAATTACTTTTATATCCTTCTATGCATTAATTCTTTTATCCCTTATTTATAGTAACCTTGATTCTAATAAATTTTTTATGCATTAATTTCTTTATCCCTCCTATATGGTAACTTTTACTATTAGTAATAGAACATATCTATTGCATTAAATACTAGTAATATATTTATTATAGTAATATAATTAATAATATGAATATAATATTTTAAAAACAAATAATAATATATTTATATAAGTAATTTACACAAGTAATAATAATAATAATATGTTTGTGTTAATAATATATTAATATAATTATTCATATTATTGAATTAATTTTTTTAATTTTAATTTTCAATTATATAAATTTCTTATTTTATACGAAATGAACTATACTATGGAACAATCACATTCCAATCGTTTAGAAAAATTCACATGAATATACTCCATATTCCATTTTATCATTAACTACGTATTATTTTCCATTTCTCAATTCTAGACGTATTATTTTCCATTTCTCAATTCTAGCATTTAGAGGAGCATCTCATCCATGTACGGAAATTTCGTAGAACTTAAACCAAAATCTATAAATCTATGGAACATGACAAATTTCCATCATAATGACATGTAAATAATATTGTACCATTAATAAAATATGATATATGAGTTTATAATTTAAATATGAGGTAACAATATGTACATACCAAAACAAAGTGAATATACTTCCTTAAAAATGCAACAACAATGAATTTTGTTGGGCTAATGATACCTTGTAGAATAATGGCAAATAAGTCAAATTCCCCATTTGTATCGGGTCTATGGAAACTAATATCACATTATACATAGTCGCAATTATTGGCCCCATTTCTTCCCAAGACATCCAATACTCACATCGACATGGACTCTCATAGTAGTTAACCTTAACGTACTCCACGCTTCATCTTTATTTTTATGTCATATATTCATCCAATAATCTAAACACCCCTCTATAAAATCGTATAAATCCCCACGCACTCCTCTCCATTCGTTTTCTGACCCATAAATCTGATGAGCTACTGATTTATACCATCAATTACCATTCGGAGAAACATTTGTATATTCATGAATATAAGGAACGATAAATTCATGAATATATTATTTCCGACAAATGTTTCTAAGTCGTGTCGACTATGAAATGTTCGAATAGGTACCCAGCATTCACTAATTGGATCAAATAAGAATCAAAATATATATCCTCCAAATTTAAATAATAATATAAATATATTACTGTTCCAATAAAAGGAAATATAAAAAATAGTTAAAAATAATTTGCATGTGAATAAACAATAAAAATTAAACAATTGTTAAACAATTATACAAATAACAAGAGATTATTCTTTTTCATTCATTATTAAACAATTGTTCCTGTAACAAAAAAATTAAATTATTACATCATCAATAAAAATAATTATATATAATAATAAGATATTATATTAATTAATAATAAAAAAAAAATCATCAAAAATATAATAAAACCATAACCAAAAGAATGTATATGCATATCACTGTACATTAAACAAAATTCTATGCAAGAAAAAAATTATAACTACAACTCGAAGAGATAATATAAAGTTTAATTAATTTTTTTTTTACATATAAATCAACTTTTAAAGTTATGATAATTAATTTATATTAAAAATGTACCTTGATAAATTCAAGACCATGGTTTTATGCTAAATTTTGTTGAAAAGAACTTTATTCCTCTCCCAAGATGTCTACATATCTTCACTAAAACAAATAAAAAAATACGTAAGTCTAAGAATAAAAATTAGGCCTTTATATAGAAGTTAAAGAGTGTGACGCCCTTCAAACCCGGGGTCTAGATTTGGGGGTCACCAACCAATCAACAATAAAATATAATAAAATAATGAATCAGAGACGCACTAACCCCGCCAACAACTAAGGATCGCTAACAGGTTATAGTATGAAATTAAGCAGCCGATACTAAAAGTAAACCAAATCATTTATTACAAACTAGAAACTAAATCCAAAACTCAAATCCATAAGTTTACATAAGTTTTAAGTCTAAATTCATTTTATTACACATTCTATCTACAACAAAACTGTAAACAACTAAATACCTGGGAAGCCCGAGAAGCGAGTCACCCTAACACCTGAGGCTCTCTATGCCGCTAGAGCTACTGCTGTAACTCATACTGGATATCTGGCAGAATTTAATAAAAAACAAGAGTGAACCAAAGAAATGCTCAGCAAGTATATGAACAATTGAAATAAAATCAAAATAAAAATCTGTAACGCGAACGGAATATAAAACAGTTTATTATAAAAACTGAACAGTAAATAAATCACAGTTTATCTCAACTGAAACAATGCAGTATGTCATCAAAATGAATCAACTGCTCAAAATCAAAATATAATAGTCACACATGCAATATGGATTGGATAACACAAATAAACACTATTGCCCCCTGATCAGGTTCAAAAGCAATATGACCCCTTTATAGCTCATCGGTACATTTCTATACCCATAGATATAACAAGAATTTCAAAATATAGGTACCAAAATAGGCAAGTAATGTTAGCCTATAGGAAGATGGATTGGTTACCATATCCTCCTTAACTCCGCTGGACCTACTCCATGGCCCCTTACGCTACATAAATTCCAATCCAATAGAGCAACCCCAAATAAAATAAGGTATGCTTAATTTCAAATACATACCATATCCTCGTTATTTACTACGATAACACTAGATATGATGTGCTTATTATAATCATCTTCCAATATTCAGAGTACGAATAATAAGTAGCTCTGATGCACAGAATAAAACATGAATCATAAATAGTTCTGAACAATACTATTTATCATGATATGAATAACTGAAACAGTAAAATAAAAGTGTTTAGGATGATCAAAGATGAAATACTTGCAATAATAAGTAACTCTGTTGTGCAATAAAACAGAGTACGAATAACAAGTAACTCTGATGCACAGAATAAAACATGAATCATAAATAGTTATGAACAATAACTATTTATCATGATAAGAATAATTGAAAACAGTAAAACAAAAGTGTTTAAGAGGATCAAAGAAGAAATACTTGCCTGGTGTAAAAGCTGTCCTAGCGTGAATGGGACGACTACACACTCCTCGTCTATCTACTAGCTCACTGATAACTACAATGAAAATATTCTAATTTAGATTTTAGTGTCTACCCATGCGTTCTATCCATATCGAATAGCAATTAATAAACAAGTAACATAGGCAAGTAGGCACATAAATCACATAACAGATACGACCCACGAATAACAGATCAGACAAATAATTAATAGTAGACTCCAAAATATTATTTGAGTCAAAGTGGATCATTATTATCCTCTTTGGATAATTACTAGATCCTTAAAATATTTTATAAAATATTTAATCCGGATTTATAAATAAATTTGGGAATCTCAAACTATTTTTGTCACTTTCGGATTATTTTTAGGGTCTCAAATAAATTTGTTTCATTTAAACCGGGTAAAAGAATTATTAACTAAATAGATAATAAATAAATAAAAGTAAATAAATCATTTTTATTTCTCAAAATAATTAAATCCAATTATTTTTAACTATATTTAAATAATATTTAATTAAATTAATTAATTGATTAAAAAAAATTAACCAATCAGTTTAATAATTAAATTATTATCTAAATAAATTAAAATAATTAAATAAAATTAATTTTTAATTAAAAATAATTTATTTTAATTTTCAAAACAATTTTCGAATTTAAAATGATTTTTAAATGATTTTCGAAACTAAACTAATTTTTTTGAAAATAAAAATAAATTTTAATCCCAAAAACACTATTCATCAGGTACAACTAGGGCTAGGAAGATCAAACGTGTTCTTGAGCTTGAATGCTTGCAAGAACACAACAATGGTGCCTAGAATCCGGTCACCACCTCCGGCGAATTGACCGGACTCCGGCAACCATCCGGCAAGTACTAACAAGCTCAAAACAACACCGTTTTCAATGATTTTTGTGTCTAACCTGTCCAAAATCAACCCAACAATACATATCAATCAAGAACAACATCAAAAACTAACTACAAATTCGATTCCGGCCCAAAGTTTAAAATCCGACAACTTTAGAAATCTGACAACATCAAATCGGACTCAAACCTTCATAAATTTTATATCAAATCGAATTTTAGGACTCCAAGAACTCAATCATGTAAGCCTTATATCCAAACAACTAACATACAATCGGAAAAATTGAAGTCCAAGGTCGGGGTTCAATTTTCCGACCAAGCCCAAATCGGCCTCAAACAAATAAACAAAAATTATCACCAACATGCTTGTTCGACGATCTACGCATCCATGTAATCAGTTTATACAAACAATCAACGAATTAATAAACCCGAAATAAAAATTTAATCCGAAAATCACAAATAAAATATCAAGCAATTTCTAACGAAGACGGAGCATATAGTCATGTACTTCAACGCATGAGATTCAATTTGGTTACTCATATTAAGAAAACTAAGTTCAAAATCACCTTCAAAAGTAGCTTTGATCTTCAAGAACACGAAGAACACCTTCTTCCCCAATTTCCAGAATTTTTACTACTTTTAGTAAATTTTTATGATTTTTAATAATTAATTAAGCTATTTATATTTTTGTAAAAATTAAAGCCCCAAAATTGATCTAGGGTAAAAAATCCCCCATAATTTATTTTAAAAGCCTTAAAAATAATAATTACTAGCTTGTATCCCGTGCGATGCACGGATGATTTTTTTTAGTTTTTTAATATTTTTTAATGATTTGAATTTATTTGTATTTGTATAATAATAATTTAAATTTTATTTTATTTAATATTATATGCATATGTTTTTATATAATTTATTTGTATTCATATTTTAATAGGATAATTTTTATTTGTTTTGTATAGAGATATATTTTACTTAGGAGATTAATGTGAGATATTTTAGTTAGAAGATTAATATGAGATTGTATTTTAGTTAGAAGATTAATATTTTAAAATTAGGCCCAATAATTAATCAATTATCCGGCTCAAATATCGACCGACTACCAAACTTTCAATGTTATCATAAATTTTAATGATATATTAAATTAAAATTATAGGATAGACTTTAATGATATATTAAATAAAAATTATAGGATAAGTGGGATTCGTAAAATAAAAAATATAATTTAAATATAATATAATATTATCATATCAACGGAATTATATTCTTATATAAAAGTAATATTTATATTCTTTAGAATTATAATGTTTATGAATTGTTTACATAAAAGGAGGACTACTGGTGTTAGAATTGTATGTATGACTATACTTTTTTAAAATTATATTTTATTAAAATTGAACGGTCAAGATTGTTTATATGGTTTAATAAAATTGGACGGTCAAGATCTTTTCTATGGTTCACCCAGTACCAAACTAACCGACGACCAAAACTTTTAATCTTTCGGCTTTAATAATATAATATAGATGGGATATAATTGTAACATCCTTATTTATAAATAAATAAAGTAAATATATCAAAATTCCCTAAATATTATAAATGCTCCAAAAATACTAAAATATATAAATTTGGATGAATATATAAATTTATAAAAATAATTGTATCAAAAACAGGGGCTCCGGAATCCCAACAGGGTCCTGATCTAATAATTTTTTAATCGAAATTTCAATTCTTAAAATGCACTACCATTTTTAATAAACACTATAAAATATAATAAGGTACACAGAAGTCATAGATCACATAACAGATAATTTTTCTATTTATTAAAAATCCTACACAAATAATTGCATTAAAGATAATATCACACACCAAAAATTATATTTAAATTATATTTAAATATTATAAAATACACGTAATTTTCTCGGTCGTTACAAAGAGTTTTATAATTAGACTAAGTTTAGGATCTTAGGCAAACCACCCTTTTTATAAGATTCATAAAAATAATTTAATTAGTAAAAAACGTTTATCTATATATTCATAAATTTGTATTTTTACTCTGTTTTTTATATGAATTATAAAAATATAATTAAAATAAATTTAATAATTAATTTCATAAATTTAATTTTATTATATTGGTTTTTCTAATAAATTTAATTGTGCTATAATTTAATTGATAATAATAAAAAGTAATAAATAAATGAAATTTATAAATATATTAATTTAATATATTAATCCTTGTAATCTTTTTTAAAAAAAGCTAATTCTTGTAATCTCCAGGTCTCTCTTGCAAAATTTGATTGACTTACATGACATATATTTTTGAGTTCAAATATATAATATTAGATATGTTATTAATTAGATTGAACTAAATAAGGTAAGTATATCTTATTTAATATTTATAAGATGTGTACAAAATCAAAGTAATTAAGATATGTATATCTTATAAATATATTTATAAGATTACAACAATAAAGTGTACAAAATAAAAAAAGGATATTAGGGTAATT
Organism: Oenanthe sinensis; assembly: GCA_028671895.1. NCBI lineage: Eukaryota > Viridiplantae > Streptophyta > Magnoliopsida > Apiales > Apiaceae > Oenanthe > Oenanthe sinensis. Next base: position 40,335,913 of record CM053806.1, read on the forward strand.
ATTCCGAGTGCACGAAGCAATTCTCGAGTGCATTTAGTAAACATGTTTTTTTGGGTGAGTGGGGTTGTTATCTGCCCTTAAGTACACTAAATTTGGAGAGGGGGGGGGTTGAATACAAACTTAAGAATTAAGTTTAATTCTTGCGGAATAAAGTTTGTTCAAGGACAATGTTTTTGTGTATAGAAAGAACTGATGTAACTAAGAACTTGACAAGAAAAATATTGAAAACAAAACACAACAATGTTAAAAATTACTAGTGGATTGGTTTTCCACTAGTATGTTTTTGCTTTCAATTGATCTTAGTACGAATACCAAGTTGCTTACAAAGTGAGTTTTTGAACTCAGAAAAGCACTATTAGATACTGCCTATTTTTACTGTGCTTTTTGAGTTCTTGATGTTTTTCTACACAATTTGCTAATGTGTACTTCTAACAACTATATAGAAGTTTTCTTCACACCTAATTTCTATCGACAGATAGCAATATAAAATTACAACTTATATTGTTTACATGAAAATAGAAACTAGCTACTTGCACAGTCTTCTTTTTGAACTGACTAGCCCTGGAAGTATCTTTGTCTTGATACATTCCTTGAATACTGTGTTGCCTTGAAAGTCTTCACAATCCTGACATGACTGTCTTCCATTGATTCAGTTTCTGCACAATTCCCATACTTCTTGTCTTTAACTAAATTGGGAAACCTTAATCAACCGATAAATGCTGTTAAGCTTATCAGTTGATTCTCCTTTACTTATCCATCGATGGATAGGATATCTGTTGATCAGTTGATGTGTCAATGGATAATTGAGTTATTCATCGACTCCCTATCCATTGATGGTTCCTTATCCGTTGACTGTTTTTATCCATTGATGACTTGTATCTGTTGATAGCTTTCATCCGTTGAGTAGTGTCTTCATCCATCGACTTCAACATCAGTTGATCACTTCACTTGTGAGAATTCTGACTTAGAATATTTACAATTGATCAGTCATTCTTCACATCTGTTGAGAAGCTAGAAATTGAAGTCAATAACATCAGTCGACTACTTCATAGCATCCATCGAGGCAATACAATCAATTGATAGTGAAACATAAATCAATGCTACAATCCAGTTTATCAGTTGATAAACAAGCTTCAACTGATAAATGGTTTCCTAGTCAATGGATATTTATAAGTCATATCCATCGACCAGTTACAAAGTAATTTTAAGTCCCTATTGAAATTCTAAGTAATTTGTTATCATCAAAACTCATAATTCCTAACAATCTCCCCCTATTTATGAATATGTAAAATATGCATAAATTTTCTGTTGATGATAACAAAACTCCTAAACATTTTTATTCTTAGCAAGAATTACAATATTTACAAAGATAGTTTGAGACAGAGTAATCAGATACCAGTAAAAGATGAATTCTGATAATTTTGTTGATTGAGATTGAATCTTCTATCTTCTTCTTCTTCCCTTTGACTCATTCAGCTTGTCTTCATTTTCTTTCATCTTCCTGTATAGAGTTCCCTTCAAGATCTTCTCATCTTCAACCCTGTAGTCCAATTGACTTGCTAGATGATTCAATTCCAGATTAAGCAGTTTGTCTATTTCTTGACAAATGTCAATACACTTTTCTCTGCCTTCTCTGTCCTTATATATCATCAAGTAGAATGGCTCATGAAGCACCTTTCTTCCTTCAGGGTTCCAAATCTTTATCCTGTCATCCCTTTCTTCTTGAACAAGCGTCTCCCTCATCTTCTTCATTCTCTCAAGGATGGCATTTCCTAACTCTTCATTTAGATAATACTTCCTGTTGAGCAAGGTGTAGATTTTCCTTAAGATGCCATATCCTTGATCCAGGACTTGATTGAATGTAAAAGTTGAATGTGATCCATCTTCATACTCAATGTGAAGAAGATCAACATCCTTCTTCCTTTGTCCTTTTGCTGCAATCATTCCTTCAGCTTTGATTGGCACAAAGTCTTCAGATTTGTGTTTGAACACCTCTATCTCTCTAGATTGATTACTCCCAGAAGCTTGACCTTCAACCTTGACTTCTTTTGGCTTCTTCTCATTGTCTCATTTGTCTTCAACAACCAATTTTCTCTTAACTCCAGAAGTTCTTGGTGCATCTACAGGCTTGTTTGCTCTTTGCTTCATTCTTGGCCTCCTTTCACCTTCTTTTCTTCTGGCTTCTCTAATTAGCCTATCCTCCTCATCATATTCCCTTTGCAATTGAATAGCTAATTCTTCTTGAGATTTTTCTTGTTGCTCCCTTTCTTTTATGCCAACTACTATGGTTTTGCTCAACAATTTTTCACCTCCACCTGTGACAGCTTCCACTTTCTTTTTGCCAACTTCATTCAGCTTGCCCTTTCCTTTCCTGTCACTAGGTTCTGCGCTACTTGAACTGGTCTCCTTGATTTTGCTGGCAATTGAATCAAATTGCCTTACAATATTCTGAGCCAACTCCTTCTTTGGATCTGTAGACTTTGTCACCATAGCTTCACTTTCTTGCTTCTCCCCCTTTTTGTTGTCAGCAACTGGCTCTTGTGCTAGTGACTGTGACAGGAGAGGGGTTTCCAAGATTTTGCCCAGGAGGTTGATTTGAGTGACTTGGTTCTTCATGATTTGTTGCATCTGGAGCTCCATGGCAGTTACTCTTTTCTCCAATTCAACTACCTTGTTCTTGGCTGAATACTCAGTATCTAACCTTTGCTTGATTCTGGTTAACATTGTGAGGCTGAGTCTAGAATCAATGGTGGTATCAAAATGCATCCTAGAACTGTCAATTTCTTCCCTTATCTTCTTCAACTCATGTCTGGAGCCTGTGACATGCATTTTCTGGATCTTCAGGTTGTCTCTGTAGAAGTTCAGAATTCTTATGTGCAAAGGATCCACCACATCCACTTCATCCATTGATCTTCTGTAGTGAGAGATGATGGCCCTTTCTGTGTCAGCCAAACTGGTTTCATCACTGGCCACTTGTGGATCTAGAAGTTCATCATCAGAACTGTCTTCAAAATCTTCAGGGTTCATGTGTGATACATCATCAGGTTAACAGGCCAAAAACTCATTCCCACTCCTGAATTGTTCCTCTGTCTGCACCAAACCCAGCATTTGTTCACCTACTTGATTAGATGCTGCTGCTAGTTCTTGATAATGAGGATCTCCATGTTGAAAGGTTGAAGCATCAAGATTGACTTCAATTTCATCCTCCACCTCCAGGTTGACTTCTGCAACTCCTGCAGGAACTCCATAGTCTACAACTCCCCCTAACTCTAGCCCCAACTCCTGGGTGAGTTCTGCTGCAACCTGCTCAGTTTTAGAAGATGATGCTTCATTAGATTGAAAAACTGATTTCTCTATAATCTTTTCTCTCTCACTCTCATCGCTTTTTTTTTTTGCATCAGGATCTCATCCTGGATTCTCACCTCTCCCTCACTAAGCTCTCCTTTTGCATCACCTTCTAAGGTGGAACTCTCTTTTCTCACACCCTCTCCTTTTGCCACCTCAGAAGAAGTTGAGGGCCCCTCATTCACACACTCTTCTTTTGCCAAGGTATGCAAACCCTGCCTCTCACTCACCTCACCCACTCCACTCAATCCTAGTAGGGTGTTGGCCACAATTGTTTCAGTGGATGGTTCATGAGTTGGAATAAAAGGCTCAATCGATGGATAAGAGATATCCATCGATGAAGGAATATCCGTTGATGGGAGCTCGTCGATGGATGTAAGGATATCCATCGATGGAAGTGAACTAGTCAATGGATGTTGAAATTTATCAGTTGATGGAATGCCATCCATTGACTTGTTGAAATTTTCAGCATTTTCCTGATCAACCAAGGTGTTAACCTTATTTGGTGATGCAGGTGAGAGTGTTGGTCCACCCTGAGTTGTAAAGAGGGTGAATTTGAAACAATGAAGTTGTCAATCAACACTGTTTCTGAAGAAATAGATTTTGAAGGAGATTGAGGAGAAGAGACAGATAAAGAATGGGGTTGTGCCTCAGGAAGATTCTGAGACACATCAAAAGAAGAGAGTGAAGGCTCCATCAAATTTTCATTTGACTTTGCATGTGTGTGTGTACCCTGTGCAATATTTGTAACCATTTTTCTCATTTTGTATGGCTGTAGTGTTTGGTGACCCTTATCCCCATCTGATGGTCCTGGTTGAGACCTCTTTTCAATAGTTATAACTTTTTGAGAAGATGCAACTAGGGATGTGTTTAAGTCCTTTACTACAGCCTCAATCTGTTGGGAGACTGGGCTGGTGGCTGGATGGTTCCTCTCAATCTCACTCTCTTTATCCTTCTGGCTTTCTTGATGTTGGCCAGTTCCCTCACCCTTATCAACCACCTTCACACCCCCTCAGTGGTTTTTATTTTCTTAATTTTTACAACAGTAGTCCTTTGAGAAACTACTGAGGTGGTTTGTTTAGACTTGTGTTTGGAAGGCTGTGCAACTTGGGTAGGAGGGATGGAGGCATTTCCATCTCCCTCCATTGTTGCAGAAGGCAAAGAAATTTGAGTGATTGAGGAAGAAGTTAAAAGATTGAGATTCTTAAGATATACCTGCACAAGAGGAGGATAAATGAGGCACAACTTAGGATGTAAGTTGATTCTCACAAGATCCTTGAAAACCCTCTTGTTTTGCATCCATGGCTCCAAGGACTCCATATCTGCACTAATCTTGTATTCTCCAATGGAGGCATTAATAATCATCATGAAAAATCTAGCAAAATAAATGTTATTTTTCCTAGATGCCTTGGTTCCTAACTTAGCAGTTAATTCATTTAGGAGTAGTGTGCCGAAATCGAAGTATTTATCAAATAGGACAGAATAAGCAATTTCTTGCATACTAGTTGTAATTGCATCAAATTACTTATTTTTCCAGAAAATACTTTAATAATGGCATCAAAGAAGTAACTCCATTCTTTTCTAAGGTTTTTCCTAACAACTTCTCCTAATCCTGTTTCAGCATTTGCATAATTAACAGATTCTAGCATGTCCCTAATTTCTTCTTCAGTTGGAGGCTTATCACAATTATTTGCAGGTAATTCTAAGCATTCGGATAAAGAAGTACTAGTAACGGTGTAGGAATTACCTCTGCAAGTGTAAGTGATTACCTTCCCGTCTTGTGATACTTCTGCAGAGTTCCACAGTTCCTCAACAAATGAACACACAATTGTGGGTGCTTCGCTGAGAGTGTTGGTCCCTGATATTGTAGAAGGGGGGGGGGTTGAATACAATATCTGAAAATTAATCGCTGAATAATTGGATTAAAATTATTATTTTAATTACTCGCGAAATATTAATTATAATGAAATACTGTTTAAGTGAAAGATATAATTTTAACTTGATCAGTATTACACAATTAATAAGAAGATTAGATTTTATAACTGATATATTAATCTAGAATGAATTCGACATGAAGTGTTCGTGTTTAATCAATTATATTCACTGAATTACTGATATATTAATCTAGAACGAAATCTGTGAATATTACAATGCAGATAAATTACTGAATTTGATCTGATTTTTCTAACTCTTAACAATTGAACAACTACAAGTGAAGAGATGATCTCATATTTATAGAGATTTCAAAAAGGCTGCTATGACCTTTTTGAGTATGACTTTATTACAAGAAAATAAGTCTGTATGACTTATTTTAACACTTGTGTGATTTATAAAAGACTGGGCATGACTTATTTTGGTCGGTATGACCTTTTGAAAGTTCGGTATGACTTATTTAAAGTCATATTCGTATTTTATCTAATTAAAATAAATCGGTATGACTTATTTTAATTAAACAAAATTGGTTCAGCATGACCTTTTGAGCACAGTACTCTCGGTATGACTTTCTGAGTTGCTTCGGTATGACTTATTTAAATAAGCTCGGTATGACTTATTTAATAAGCTCGGTATGACTTTTATATATATATATATATAAGAAACTCGGTATGACTTATTTAATAAGTCATACTGACTGTTTATATATATATATAAGTCATATTGATCCATTTCTTTTATAGTAAATTAATTCTACTTAATTTAATTAGTTAATTTATAAATTAAATTAAATTCAACTTGAATTAATTTAATTAGATAAATTAAATAATAAATTAACATTTGATAGTAGAATTAAAATATTATCTATATTTGCATAGTCGTGCTGCCAGTCTTGAAATCTTCCCGTCTTTTCTTTGTCTTCTGATCTTGAAACCTCTTGAATTTAAATGAAGAATAAATATTATATTTAGTTGACACACAAATGTACTGTCTGGTTCATTTGTGTCAACTAATAAATATTCTCCATTTAATGACTTTGAGTTGAGGCCTTCTGTCATTCTTCTGCTTCACTTTCTTTGCTCTTCTTCTGGAATCTACTTGTAGTAACCACTTGAAATCTTCTATATCTTCCGTCTTCTATAGAAGTACTACCACATTATTTATTTTCACTGACGCTTGAACATATAAATGAACTTCTTCCAGTGTTGAGTAGCAATCCTATAAAAATTCTTCTGATACTTAGATCCTTTGGGATTAGTTGACTGTCTTCGTCTTGATTCCTGTTTGGTGCTTATTATTTACTTCTCTTTATTAGCTAGAGTTGAGTTGTCATCTAATTATTACAAATAGGCCTAGTCATATGCCTTTCAGAGAGCTTTGGACACTTTGTAGTCACGCAAGAATCACATCAAGGGATAGAAATCCACGCGAGCATCGTTCAACGTTAGGCATGCTGTGAAGTTGTTCTGCTCGTAGATGAACCCAGTGGAGGAAACAATCTTCTTTTGTGGTGCCATTTGTCAGTTTATTCTTAAGAGATTAAAGAGAACTTGGAAGAGATTAAGAGAATTAGAGAAAATTAGCTTGAGAAAGAGACAGAGTTGCAGAGATTAGAGATAGAAAATAAAATAGCAAGTAAGAATGAATTGTTAATTGTAACTGCTATTTATATTTTCTGATATTAAAATGACTTGAAAAGTCTTTTTAATTAAGGATATAACCGTTGATGAATAAAAGAAAGTAGTATATTACCCTAAATGGTAATTATCCAACGGCTATAATCTGATCAACGGATGAATAAAACTGTAGAAATTCTATTACTATCGACGGATAAAATAAAGAGTTAATCATTTATCGATCGATCACTAACTACCAGGGTAATTATCTGTCGATAGATAAATATCCATCAATAGGAATAAAATTTATCTGTTGATCAAATAAGAAAGAATTTATCCATCGATAAAAAATTACTGAGGTAATTATCTGTCGATAGATAAATATCCATTGATAGGAATAAAATATCCATTGATAATTAACACATTTATCAATTGATTACTTGGTTTCAACAGATAATTGTGAACAATGGCTACAAGACAAAGAAAGCTTGACAGACATTTTAAGATTAAGCAAAATTAAGCATACCTAACTCACAGACTAATCTATTAAAAGTAGATTCATCTAGAGGTTTAGTAAAGATGTCTGCAAGTTATTGTTCACTAGGGACAAAATGTAATTCAACTGTACCATTCATTACATGTTCCCTAATGAAATGATACCTTATGTCAATGTGTTTGGTTCTGGAATGTTGCACATGATTTTCTGTTATTGCAATGGCACTTGTATTGTCACAGAAGATGAGAATCTTGTTCAAGTTGAGCCCATAGTCAAATAGTTGATTCCTCATCCATAATATTTTTGCACAGCAACTTCCAGCAGTAATGTACTCAGCTTCTGCGGTTGAAGTTGATACTGAATGTTGTTTTTTACTAAACCATGACACAAGTTTATTTCCTAGAAATTGACAGGTGCCTGTAGTACTTTTCCTGTCTATTTTGCAACCTGCATAATCTGCATCTGAGTAGCCTATTAGATTAAAACCAGAATCTCTAGGATACCAAATACCTAAATTTGATGTACCCTTGAGATACCTAAAAATTCTTTTAATAGCCACTAAATGAGATTCTCTAGGATCAGCCTGAAATCTAGCACATAAGCATGTAGAGAATATTATATATGGCCTACTAGCAGTTAAATATAAAAGAGAGCCTACCATGCCTCTATAACTTGAAATATCCACCTTAGCTTCCTTGGTGTTTAATTCAAGTTTAGTGGCAGTGGCCATGAGAGTTTTTGCAGAAGAACATTCACTTAAGTCAAATTTCTTTAATAAATCATGAATGTACTTTGTTTGACTTGTAAAAATTCCATCCTTAATTTGTTTGACTTGCAACCCAAGAAAGTAGGTAAGCTCTCTCATCATGCTCATTTCATATTTACTCTGCATTAATTTGGCAAACTTTTTGCAAAGTCCCTCATTAGTTGAGCCAAAAATAATGTCATCCACATAAATTTGTACAAGAATAATAGAGCCATTAACATTTCTACTGAATAGAGTTTTATCAACAGTACCTCATGTGAAGTGATTCTCAATGAGGAACTGAGATAAAGTGTCATACCAGGCCCTTGGTGCTTGCTTCAAGCCATAGAGTGCTTTGAGTAGATAGTAGACAAAGTCAGGGAAATTTGGATCTTCAAAGCCAGGAGGTTGTTCCACATAGACTTCCTCTTCTAGTACACCATTCAAAAAAGCACTCTTCACATCCATCTGATAGACTCTGAAATTAGCATGTGCAGCATAAGCTAGAAAGATTCTGTTTGCTTCTAACCTTGCAACTGGTGCAAATATTTCATCAAAATCAATTCCTTCTTCTTGTGAATATCCCTTTGCCACAAGCCTTGCTTTGTTTCTAGTCACAATACCAGTTTCATCCATTTTGTTTCTGAATACCCATTTTGTACCAATTACTGATCTATCTTTTGGTCTGGGCACCAGCTTCCATACTTTATTTCTTTTAAATTGATTCAGTTCTTCTTGCATAGCCAAAACTCAATCAGGATCCATGAGAGCCTCTTCAATTCTTTTGGGTTCTTCTTGAGATAGAAAACTGCTATACAGATACTCATTTTGAGTAGCACTTCTTGTCTTGACACCATCTTCTGCATTTCCAATGATTAGATCAAGTGGATGGCTTCTTGTCCATTTTCTTTGAGGAGGCAAATTTTTCCTTGATGATGAAGCTTCATGATCATTTATATTGAACTCAAAGTGATCTGAATTTGTAGATTGATTCTGAAACCCTCCCCTTGAAGTGGATACCCTAGATGTAGATTGTTGATTATCCGTTGAGGAGTTATCAGTTGATGCATTATCAGTTGATGGATTTCTGTCAACTGATAAATTATCCATTGATGCAGTAACATCAACAGATATTGGGTTTCTGAAAACTTGAGGTTTTATAATTTCTGCCTCTTCATCATCAATTACATCATTTGATTCATTCTCAAAGTGCAGTATGTCATGATTTCCTTCATCAAACAAGCCTTGAATCTTTTTATCATCAAATACTACATGTACAGATTCCATAACAATGTGTAGTATGAGATTATAGACTCTATAGGCTATGCCTGATAGTGCATACCCAATAAATATAGCTTCATCAGCCTTGGCTTCAAATTTTCCTAGGTTTTCACCTTGATTTCTTAGCATATAGCACTTGCAGCCAAAAACATGAAGAAACCCCACTTTTGGCTTTTTGGCTTTCTTGATCAATTGATAAGGGGTCTTCCCTTGAGCTTGATTTACTAAGGAGATGTTTTAAATGTAACATGCGGTGTTTATGGCCTCAACCCAGAAATATGTTGGTAGTTTGGCATCCTCCAACATGGTTCTAGCTGCTTCAATCAATGTCCTATTTTTCCTTTCAACTACCCCATTTTGTTGAGGTGTTCTTGGTGTAGAGAATGTGTGTATGATTCCTTTTGATTCACAGAACTCTTTCATTGTGGAATTTTTGAATTCTGTCCCATTGTCACTCCTTATCTTCTTTACATCCAATTCAAGGTTTCTCTCAATTTCTCTTATGTGCTTGATGATGAGATGACTAGCTTCATCCTTTGAATGCAGAAAATAAGTCCATGAGAATCTTGAAAAATCATCCACAATGACTAGAGCATACTTCTTCTTTGCAATAGACATGATATTTACAGGACCAAACAAATCCATATGTAATAACTCAAGTGGCTTTTCAATTGATGATTCCAATTTTGACTTGAATGATGCCTTCCTTTGTTTTCCTTTCTGACAAGCATCACAAAGTCCATCCTTGACAAATTCCATTTGTGGTAAGCCTCTCATTTGATTTTTCTTGACCAACAGATTCATGGCTTTGAAATTCAAGTGAGCTAATTTCTTATGCCACAACCAACTTTCATTTGTACTTTCCTTAGAGAGAAGACAAGTCATTGAATCTGCACTTGTTGAGTTGAAGTCAGCTATGTACACATTTCCTTTTCTATTCCCAGTCATAACCAGGCTTCCATCTACCTTGTTGGAAATTATGCATGCTTCTGTTGTGAAACAAACTTTATTTCCATTGTCACATAGTTGACTTATGCTTAACAAGTTATGTCTTAAGCCATCAACTAATGCAACAGGTTCAATGATGACATTCTCTTTTGAAATCAAGCCATATCCCATGGTGTACCCTTTGTTGTCATCTCCAAAAGTTACTCCAGGGCCAGCTTTCTCCTCAAACTTTGTGAGCAGGGATTTATCTCCAGTCATGTGTCTTGAACACCCACTGTCCAAGTACCAAAGATTTCTTCTTTTTCCCTGCACACAGTCAAAACAAATCAAGTTGATTTTGGTACCCAAGTTGCCTTGGGTCCTTTCTTATTAGTTGTTATCTTCGGCTTGGTTTCCAATTTTTGTACCTTTGGTTTAGGTGGTTTTACTTCCACTTCAACCTTAGGTGTTGGTTTCCTTACCTCAGAATTCTCAGTGCTAATATTCGGAATGCTCATGCTTGTAGAATTGGAAAAATTTGGTGCATGAAGATTATTAAGCATATTCCATGGCATAGCAGGCATATTCATGTTGGCAAATGCAAGATATGGATTAAACATATAAGGCATTGATGCATACTGAGCATGAATAACATGAGAATCAACTAAATGAGGAAAAACAGAATTAGAATGCATGTTAGGTATAACAGGCACATTGGTTGTTGTAGGCATGTTGAGTTTGCATTGCACAGATAAATGATTTTTACTACCACACTTAGCACATATCTTCCTAGGAGCATATTTGTCAGGTGTGTAGTTATTGTGCTTATTTATGCCTACTTTACCATTTCTGTTTTCCTTCTTCTTTTCATTTGGCTGAATATTAGGCTCTATCTTTTCCAATTTTTCTTTCAACTGATCTTTAGATAAGAACCCTATATTGGCCTGTTCAATTTTGACTTGAGATTTAGAGGAGCTACTTTCTTTGACAAATTTAACAGGTCTGTTAAGCTTGGTTTTAACAACACACTTCTTAGCAGTTGATGATTCCTCAATCGATGGATAATTATCTGTTAGAATAACATTATCAATCGATGGATGATTATCCGTTGAATTGACATTATCAATCGATGGATAATTCTTATCAGTTGATTCAGAATTAGCAATCGATTGCTTTTTTTCCAAAGATTGTTCTTCATCAATGGCTAATTTCTCAAGAGTTTCAGACAACATGGTGAAAGAATTTGTTCCATGAATGTCATTCATTTTCTTACTGGCTTTACTTGACCTGTTTCACTTGTCAATGGTTCTTAGTTCTTCTTCCAATTTTTCTTTTAAATTTTCTATTTCCTTTTTGCTCCCAACTAGCTCATTTCTAGCATCTTTGTTCTCTACCTTGAGTCTGTCCATTTGCACTAGCTCATTCTCTAGGAAATTGTTTCTTTCAGTGAGAGTTTCTAAGGTTAATTTGAGCCTAGTGTTCTCTTTGTTCAAGGACTTAAGAGTGACATGCAAATTATACAATTCATTTGACATTTCATTAATAGTAATATTGCATTCATCTTTGGATAACTCAGATAGGTTTGTAGAAATTACCTGATTGCTAGATGAACTAGCTTCCTGGTCATCTTGATTGGCCATTAGTGCAAGGTTGATGTGTTCTTCTTCTTCTTCAGAATCCTCATCAGCAGCCCAGTCCTTTTCTTCTGTCACAAAAGCCTTCTCTCTTTGTTTAAGCAAGTCAAAGTACTTCTTCTTATAGTCAATACCATCACTAAACTTTGACTTCTTTTCTATTTTAGGATTTCTGCATTCACTTGAAAAATGATCGGCCGATCCACAGTTGAAACATCTGAATTGAGTCCTGTCAACAAGATTTTTGCTTTGTTGAGTGTCTCTCCTGAACTGTGATCCAGGCCTTTGCATAAGATTCCTTTTGAACTTGATTTTTGAAAATTTTCTTGATAGAAAAGCTAAATGTTCATCTATTTCATCTTTAGTGAATGACTCATCATTCTCACAAATTTCTTTTCCTTTCCTAGTAGAAGATTCATCATATCTAACATTATTTGCACCATTGCCATGACCTTCTTTCTTTCCTTCTTTGACAGGAGCAACTTCACCTGATTCTGCAACTTGCTTATCCTTGGCAACCAAAGCAATGGACTTTTCTCTCTTCTGACTTTTCTCAATTTCCTCATCTTGTTATAGCTCCAACTCATAGGTTTTCAAGATGCCATACAGCTTATCAAGAGTATATTCTTTAAAGTCAGGAGATTGTCTTATAGAAACAGTCATTGATTTCCATTCCTTGGGTAAGGACCTCAAGAATTTGAGGTTGGTGTCCTCAACAGCATATACTCTTCCATATAGTTTAAGCTCATTCAACAGCTTTTGAAACCTACTATATGTATCATTGATTGCTTCACCGCTCTTGAAGTGAAAGGCCTCATATTTTTGAATCAAGAGTTGCATCTTGTTCTTTCTTACTTGTTCAGTGCCTTCACAGAGGGTTTGAAGAGTATCCCAGACTTCTTTGGAGGTTGTACAGTTGATAACATTGTCAAACATATCCTTGTCAAGACCATTAAACAAAATGTTCATAGCCTTTTTATCCTTGTGTACTTCCTTCTCATCTTCATATGTATATTCACTCACTGGTTTAGGAATGAGTTTGTCTGGTGCCTGAGTACCATCTGCATTTACACTTGTAACTATTTTCATAGGCACATGTGGACCTTTCTCTATGCAGTGAACATAGGAAGGATCAATGGATAGCAGATGCAAGTGCATTTTCACTTTCCAGGGAAAATACTCATCTTTCTCTAGAACTGGAATCTTAACTCCTGTGTCTTTTTGACCCATACTTGATGTACTTTTAGATCTTAACTTTCTGTATGTTGAAAGCCTGCTCTGATACCAATTGTTATCTACCCTTAAGTACACTAAGTTTGGAGAAGGGGGGGGTTGAATACAAACTTAAGAATTAAGTTTAATTCTTGCGGAATAAAGTTTGTTCAAGGACAGTGTTTTTGTGTATAGAGAGAACTGATGTAACTAAGAACTTGACAAGAAAAATATTGAAAACAAAACACAACAATGTTAAAAATTACTAGTGGATTGGTTTTCCACTAGTATGTTTTTGCTTTCAATTGATCTTAGTACGAATACCAAGCTGCTTACATAGTGAGTTTTTGAACTCAGAAAAGCACTACTAGATACTGCCTATTTTTACTGTGCTTTTTGAGTTCTTGATGTTTTTCTACACACTTTGCTACTGTGTACTTCTAACAACTATATAGAAGTTTTCTTCACACCTAATTTCTATCGACAGATAGCAATATAAAATTACAACTTATATTGTTTACATGAAAATAGAAACTAGCTACTTGCACAGTCTTCTTTTTGAACTGACTAGCCCTGGAAGTATCTTTGTCTTGATACATTCCTTGAATACTGTGTTGTCTTGAAAGTCTTCACAATCCTGACATGACTGTCTTCCATTGATTCAGTTTCTGCACAATTCCCATACTTCTTGTCTTTAACTAAATTAGGAAACCTTAATCAACCGATAAATGCTGTTAAGCTTATCAGTTGATTCTCCTTTGCTTATCCATCGATGGATAGGATATATGTTGATCAGTTGATGTGTCGATGGATAATTGAGTTATCCATCGACTCCCTATCCATTGATGGTTCCTTATCCGTTGACTGTTTTTATCCATTGATGACTTGTATTTGTTGATAGCTTTCATCCGTTGAGTAGTGTCTTCATCCATCGACTTCAACATCAGTTGATCACTTCACTTGTGAGAATTCTGACTTAGAATATTTACAATTGATCAGTCATTCTTCACATCTGTTGAGAAGCTAGAAATTGAAGTCAATAACATCAGTCGACTACTTCATAGCATCCATCGAGGCAATACAATCAATTGATAGTGAAACATAAATCAATGCTACAATCCAGTTTATCAGTTGATAAACAAGCTTCAACTGATAACTTATTTCCTAGTCAATGGATATTTATAAGTCATATCTATCGACCAGTTACAAAGTAATTTTAAGTCCCTATTGAAATTCTAAGTAATTTGTTATCATCAAAACTCATAATTCCTAACAGGGGTAAATAACGTTTTTTCATATAAAATTGATGAAAATAACGATTTGGGAAAGATAAATAACGAAGATCCCAAAATTAAATGGGGTCCAATTTTTTTAGGTTCTGAAATAATAAAGAATTTTATTTTAAAAAAGAAAAAAATCCTTCACTGTACTTTAATGAACGGTCTTTACCCCAATCTGTACCAAAATTAAATCCTCGACTTCTCCCATTTTCTTTCTGGATCCAACTCTTTTTATTCCAAAATTTATCTCATCATTATTAAACACGTTAGAAATTTTAATATTTTTTAAAAATCAAACCTATTTAAAGTTAAAGTTGATAAAACCAAATTGAGGTCATCAATGTCACTAGAACGGCTGAATGGCTGAATGGTCTTGCAATTTTATCAACCGAGGAGAGATTTTTTAAAAATATTGATACTAATGTTATTATTTAAAAATTTGTATCTCGAAAAACTCATAAAACCCATTTTTATGAATGGTTGGATTGTGTACTAAAGTTTGAAATATAAATTACTTGTACAATTTTTTTTAATTTTTTAAATAAAATTGTAGTCACTTAAATAATAAATTATTTTAATAAAATTATTATCATATTTTTTTAAAAGGACCCCAATTTATTATTTTGCCACCCGAAAAGGCACAAACTTAGATAAGGGGGTAACATTTTTCATACGAAGCTGTACATTAATGCCAATGTACTAATATGTTCACACCTCTGCACGTACCCTGAATCAAATTGCATCACAATGATTCCAACGTCGCATTGATATTCTTCCAATATTACTCTCTCCATCCCCTTTTAAATGTTCATTTTGATTTTTTTAGAGTCAAATTAATTAATATTTAACTGAAAATTTAAAATTATCCTTTTATAATTTCAAAAAATTAAAAAAATATATTTTAAAATAGATTATATATATACTTTTTAACAATATAAAATAATAATATTTTTCAATTATATATTATTTTTAAATTATAATAAAAAATGAATCAATTTGACTGTACTAAAATCAAAGTATACATCTAAACAGGGACAAAGACATAGGAGTACCAAATAAAGAATGATAAATCTAAACCATTTATCTATGGTAAAAGTTTACACTATAGGCTATAGACGTGGGGGAAGTTGAAGGATGATTGCACTCACATGCTAAATACTATCATGTATGAGAATGGAAAGTTGAAATATATTTAGTTTCTCGCCCAGATTATAATATATTTAAATATATAGAAACCAACCGACGATTAACAAGGTATATTACTTTTGTCCATGGTACAAAGAAAATATATATTCCTCAAATTCAGCAGATAAGGATCGCATAGAAATTAATTTAACTGTGGTGTAAAAGTAGGGTCAATAAAATGTAAAATCACATCATGTTCTGAATTTTATGTCCAGAGTTCGGTGTTGCACCGATTAATCCATCCAACTCCATAGTATCCTTGAACTTCAATTTTGCCAGACTGCTGTGATATATTGCCAACTTATTTTTAGGAACTGTAGTAATACAAAAATTTTTAAGTAAAAAGCAAATAGCAATGAACTATCCTCAAGGACAAATACTGGTAAGATAACAATTAACAATGTATTATCCACCAGAAATTTGGAACATTTAGAGATTGAAAAATATTCCTCTACCGAGAGTGTACGTTGGTTTTATGATCTTGAGCTTATTTTTGATTGAGATAGGTTTCTTTGCTAGGTACAGATTATTGAACTGTCACAAAAGTTGGACCATGTAGTTGGGGAAAGTTTCAGAATTTCTATTGGGAGTGGATAATCTTGAATGACCATTTTAAGTGCACAAACTCTAGAGCATTACCAATCTTATAAAATGGAACAAGCATATCCTGAATAGCATGCACCTGAATGGTTTCACCTTGAGTAGCCTGGAGCAGAGAGACCTTGGGTGGCATCAACCAACCAAGGGTATACCTAAACCACCATTTAATCCGTAAATGGGAGGATGAGCTTCCCTTCCCTAGACAAACATATTGTATGCCTATGGTACACTCCCTGGTGAGAATGTGCTCCACAAACTCACCTTTCTATGAAATTAATTAAAGAAAGAACTTTGGATCCAAAAACATTCCTCTGTTCGCCACCACTAGTCAGGTGCCCATATCAAAATTTACGACATCGCCATTAATAAAATTGGTCCCAAGTTCAACAGTCAAAGCGGTACACCCATCTTTATCTCTTGTTTAAAGGAAAAAGGCAAGTTTACCCTACTAATGAAAATCTCTAACCTCAGCTTTCATCTTTCGAATGACATGGCTGCATTGTTAGTTGTCAACTGCAAAGACATAGCATTTATACGATTCCAATGTTTGATATACAAGCTAGAGTAATGTCTTCCTAGAGCACGTTGTTCCATTTTAAGGTGTAACAAATGTCTGCATGCAAGCTACAGCTGCCAATATACGGTACCATCAGTAACTTCATACAATATGGTAGAACAAGCAATATATCTCTTGGCAATTAAATTAGACCCCATGCCTCCATGCGTAATCCCATAAAAGTACATCTTTTAGACATTTTCTCAAACATCCCTGAGGAACCTACAATAGCCTTAGATAAATTACTCGATCAACCTATATGTCCTGCGAACAAGGCTCAAAGACTCAAAGTACTCATATAAGTTGAAAAGAAAATAAAAAATATGAACTTCTTAATTAGACCTCGACAGACCCCCAAAAATTCAGCCATTTAAAACCACATATACTAAATCAATAATAGGACTTTAAATAATTAGGGTTATTATGTAGCAGCAGAAGACATACATCAAGTTGTTTTTTGATATAGATTATAGTTATATCTAGTGCAAAACTAACCTAAAATAACAACAAACACCGGCACCAGGAGCAAAGACATTACCGAAAAACGTAATGATACTGTTTTGTTTTGCCTACAAAGAGAATACACAATGAATTATTAAACAGTTAAACACGATTAGAGAGAGAAAGCGAACATACATTCTCGGGTATCACAGCAGCGCCAAGTCTGCTAGCTAGCATGAAAGCATCGGAGGGGCATAGATACAGAGTTAGGGGAGATGTTGGAAGGGAAGAGACAGTAATAGCATGTATTTGCATATAAATGTACTGGATTTGCAGGGGTCAGTGAGATGGCTGACATGGAATAAAATCACTCATGTTGCAACATTATATAGATAATAGATGATCAAACACGTTCAAAGGTTTATTAGTACAGTATATATCAAGTGTTAATGATATCTTCACAGACCAAAAGAATTGATTATTATCTTATCATCTATAAATGTTTACATGTGTATAATTGTACGACGTGGCTACAGGGTGTTTTGCCTTCGTCTTTTAGCAGCCTCACTTCTTCTCTTTTCTTGCATCTAATATACCTAAATGAACCTTGCAGAAGACTTTGACTTAATTAAAACGAACCAAGTACATTAGGGACATCTTCGTTTTTACATGCAAAGTACATGAACATGTTGGCATTCATATCACTTGAATATGCATATTTGCATCTTTTCATTTCTGCATTTTGATACACCTTGACTTAAATTATTTCTTTCGTTTCAACTTTTTGGTTGCAGCACAATAGGTGACTTCTAGATGACGACTTTGTTACATATATATGTGAACAGATGTAGCTGAGGTTGCTAGAAAAAAAAAATTGCCGAGGTTGGACCCTTTTTGTAAAGGGTTGCTGCAGAGCTACACTTACACTCTAAGATGAATTTATAAGACTCTGGCATTTAGATCAGCCTTTTGAGTACTGAAACTGGCAAGACAATGATGAGTTTATTCGAGATCAAGTTTCAGCTTAAGTACTCGGATTCCTGGCGTGGGGTTAAAAAATTATTTTTGTGGGTTGTCTATATAGCTCAACGAAGACTAAAGGAGGGTACCAAAGACAATTCATGTGCATAAATCCTCTTCCATTCATAACAATGGTAGCTCATTGACAGGACTGTACTGCTATTTCAGCATTTTTATTATGTTTTACAAATATATAGTCTGGGAAGGCTGGAACACAAGGAAAAGATGAAACAATGCTACCTTGCTCACATCATGATAATATATTTAATATATCAGGGTAATAAAACAAAAGTTGCAATCTATGCCTAAGTACGTTCTCGTACTTGCAAGTAAAGGTGTGTCACAAGCGAATATCCCACAATATACATCATGTCACTGCAATATTGTTGCCAAATTTTGGTCAACCGCCATAGGCAATTGCATATTAGTAATCAGCATCTATCTTTACAAGTATGAAGCATTTAGCATTGGAAAGATGACCGGTCTCCTATGCCATGCAGTTGGTGTCTGAGCATTCATAATTCTTTTCAGAAAAAAACTACAACAGTCTATGGATATGATCAAGTTAATCGAATTTTGGTTGGTCTTACCATACTAGCAATTTAACAATTGAACTAACTTGAAGGGATGATATATATGCTGAGAAGCAACATGACCAAAATTTTGACCAAAAATGTTAAACTGTAGGAAAAGGTACCCTGAAAAGGGTAGTGTACTACTGTTAAACATACCTTTGCACCAGCAGGCATATCAAACAGGTCGAAATTGCAAACTAAAGTAGAGTCATCTTCTCTAGATTGCTAAGAGCATGTGAAAAGCATTACAAGTTTACAGTAATCAGGGATCATAATTAACTTTGTACAGAGAATAAGAATGATAAAGGTGGCTGCATACACAAATATCTTTAAAAGACGTAACCGTAATGAAGCTGAACACTAATTAGTTACCGGATACAAAATCCACCCTTACGTGGGTAAATGATTGTGAAAAGGAACTACATATCCTACATCATTGTGGAGAAACTGTCAATAACAGAAAAAGCAAATGAACACACACAGATATAATACACTAATTAACTATAGCCATTTTGTGACTCTACTCATTGAGCACAAAACACATCTTGTGCATTTTGGATAATTAAATAAGTTTCTGCTCACAGATGAGTTCAAAAAATCATAAATTTGGACAATACCATAGTCCAAGCTTGTACTTCTATATTAATCCATGTACATCAGGAAACTAGTGAGCAGCTCATACCATGAAAAAGGAAGTGTTAAAACTGCCGATTCTAGACAATATGATGATCCCTTCAGAGGGGTTGTTCAGGCAGGACAAGGCAGGCTACGACCTGATGTCATTTTCACTCTAATTAAATACTCTTATATCTCATAAAGCCATATTATCAATTCTGCAGTTGCAGATATAAAGAAATAACACAAATAAAAACTTAGTACAACAAATCAAATTACAAATACAGCAAACCATTGTTTAACACCCAACATAGAACTGTCAACAGATTTACATCCCCAATAAATCACACAAAGCGCGTGTAGAAATCCTGCACATCGGAAGCCTGTGCCTGAGGGTTTGGATGATCTTTCAAAATATCATATTCGTGGTAGAAAAAGCTAAGCTCCACATAAGTGTCTGTCTGGTCAGAAATCACTTGGACTTTAATCTTCTTTTGAAAATGCGCTTTTACTTTTTGTGAAAACAATTGAAGTACATCTAACTCAGCAGAGAAACGGTTGCTGCTCTTGTAACCCTGGCTATCATCTTTTGTAACTCTCCTTGAAATTCCAACAAGAATTCAGGAATCTCAGTGATATGAGCTAAAGTCAGTGATATAGCATGCTTGAAATAGTTCCTGTTAAAGATTTGCCCTCGATAAACATTATGTTTAAGCAACTAGTGCATCAAAATCTTATAGGCTCTTTATCATTCCCAAGGGCTCTCCAATACCTCTCTCTAATCCTCCAATTTTCAAAATCCTCACAGCAGTAAGTTCCTGACTCGTGAATCAGTTATGACTTTTAAATTCTTTAAAGGTATTCTTCTTGTGTTGTTATCCACCAAATTGTATGGCCATAGACCATGGATGATTGGATTTGCACGATTGTCTAGATGAACAGCCAACACCAATTCATGGTAAACAGCTAACAGATCCGTAAATGTATTAGCTTTTCACAAAAATAAAATTATAAAAAAAATAGTTAGTTTTTTGGTAAATTAATATTAATAAAGATTAACATGACCTACCATTCTACTTAGGTTAAGCCACACCAAGCCTTTATAATGGGACATCTTTAAAATAAATATATTAAATATTTAAAAGATGTCCCATTATTAAAGGCTTGTTGTGGCTTAACCTAAATAGAATGGTAGATCATGTTAATCTTTATTAATATTAATTAATTTACCAAAAACTAATTTTTTTTTGATTTTATTTTTGTGAAAATCTGATAAATTTAAGGATCTGTTAGCTGTTTACCATGAATTGGTGTTGACTGTTCATCTGGACGATCGTGAAAATCCAATCATCCATGGTCACAATTTGGTGGATAACAACAGAAAAAGGATGCCTTTAAAGAATTTAAAAGTCACAACTGATTCACTGAGGCAGGAACTTACTACACTATGCTGTGAGGATTTTGAAAATTAGAGGATCAGAGAGAGGTATTGGAGAGCCCTTGGGAATGATAAAGAGCCCTATAAGATTTGGATGCACCAGTTGCTTAAACACAATTTTATCAAGGGAAAATCTTTAACATGAACTATTTCAAGCATGCTACATCACTGGCTTTAGCTCATATCACTGAGATTCCTGAATTCTTGAAAGAATTTCAAGGAGAGTTATAAAAGATGATAGCTAGGGGTTACAAGGACAACAACCGTTTCTCTGCTGATTTAAATGCAATTCAATTGTTTTCACAACAAGCAGAAGCACATTTTCAAAAGAAGATTAAAGTCCAAGTGATTTCTGACCAGACAGAGCTCGTGAGAAACTTAGCTTTTTCTACAACGAATATGATATTTTGGAGGATCATCCAAACCCTCAGGCACAACACTTTGTGTGATGTATTGAGGCTGTAAATCTGTTGACAGTTCTATGTTGGATGTTAAACAATGGTTTGTTGTATTTGTACTTTGATTTGTTGTACTAAGTTTTTATTTGTGTTATATCTTTATATCTGCAACTGCAGAATTGATAATATGGTTTATGAGACATAAGAGTATTTAATTAGAGTGAAAATGACATCAGGTCATAGCCTGAACCCCCTCTGAAGGGATCATTATATTGTCTAGAATCGGTAATATTAAAACTGTTAAAGCTTTTTTCTTCATGGTATGAGCTGCTCACTAATTTCTTGATGTACATGGATTAGTATAGAAGTACAAGATTGGACCATGGTATTGTCCAGATTAATAATTTTTTGAACTCATCTGTGAGCAGAAACTTATTTCATTATCCAAAATTCACATGGCATCAAGTATGCTGTGTGCTCAATGAGTAGAGGCACAAAATGGCTATAGTTAATTAGTGTATTATATATGTGTGTGTTCATTTACTTGTTGAACGAGGTGTCTTGGGGATTACTCTTTGAGTTGCCTTCTAAGACGATGAGTCTGAATCCTTCTTCATGGAAGTCAATTTTCATGTAGGTTTTGGTGATTCGGGTTGCCCGTTCATGAGTAATGGGCCTTGATTTGGAGTCTGGTCATGGGCTATTTAATTAGCCCTAATATTAATCATGAGTATAATATTATTTCTTTAAATTTTTATTTATAATAAGATGCAAAATAATTATTTTGCATAGTTTTTATAATATATTATCTAGTAAATTTCTAACAATATCGTCCTTACTCAATATAGTTGGCACGTTTTTAACATCATATTATTCACTACATTACTTACTAACAAGAGTTGTGTCATTATTCTAAAATTACCGAATTATTTCCTCTATATTATTCTTTTTGACATTCATTTTTGTATAATTATAGTCAATATTTATGTTTATGTTAAGAATTTAATTAATTTTTTTATACTTTCTCTATTTATTTTTGTTTAGAAAATAATATGTTGTCTTTATATTGATTTTAACTAAAATAATAATTTATGAATGAATTTTTATTTTGAAAATAATTAAATTATGGAACTAAATTATTTTTAAATTTTAAACGAAAATTTATTGAAGAATATTCTCATTGGGTGCACTACATGGATACCTTATTCAAAATTCAATAATGTATGCATATGAATAGTCATAATAAATTTTATATTGGTATTGCTGTTAATTAATTGATTCATCTACCAAAAATAAAATTAATGATCATAAATTCCACTACAAATCACAATTCCATCCGTCACAAAATCGACCGCTATAAATCTAGGGTTAAACCCGACCACCACTGACATCGGTCGATTTTATAATAAATCCGACTGATGTTGACCGCGAACCCCTTTGACCGTGCCCCATGGACACGTCATTTCAAAACCAACCGCTACAAACCCGACCAAATAAAATATTGTGATAAACTCGACTGGTTATCTGTACGGTTACATTCAAGAGGTTTGATTGTGTGTAATCGACTGTTAAAACTAACGATTTTTGAAAAAGGCAAACTAATGATTTTTTAAAAAGGCCGTCGATTTTAGTTGCTAAAACAAGTTAGAGTTCAATGCATACAGTAATCTAAGCAGTTATGAAAAATGAATGGATGCAGACTATTGATTAATGACGCCTATATATATAATGCATATGTAGTGGTGATTTTTCATAATTTATTTCTTTTTAAATTTTATTTTCTCTCTTTTTGGTAATACATATATATATGTAGTGTATATTTATCTTAATAATTATCCAGATAGTGTAAATTGATGCATATTTTTTACTATTTTTTACAGTTATAGATTCGAACATGAAGCCCGAGGAACCAAAAAATCAAAGAAGGTGTTAATCAATGAGTTGTAAGAAGCGAAGATAGAGATAAAGTTGATGGAGGAGAATGTGATAAAACTAGAGATACAAGTGGAGGATTTCCAAGAGTATTTGAAGGAGGCTAGAGAAGAGATAACCTATTTAAGGAAAATATATGATCAAGGAGATGCGTTTCCATAGATAATTTATTTTGATTTGTGTTATTTGAATGTTTGTAATTTAAGAATTTTATTTGTTAAGACTGTTATTTGTGTTTGACTGTTTGGATTTGTTTTTTTAAAAAAGTTTGGTTGATAGTTTAAAACTATCAACCAAATTTTTTTAAACAATATTACAGACAAAACCGACCGCTATAACCGACCGTCTATTCCAAAACTGACCAAATTGATTATAAAATCGAGCGTCTTCAAAGCAAAGCTGACCGAACTCATCACAAAACCGACTGTCTTCTTGAAGGAGCGGTCGATTAAGATAGTCGGTTTTAATTAAAATAAATCAATCCTTGTAATAAAGTCGACTGTTTTATTCAGTTTTATCATGATTGGTCAATTTAGGTCTGCATTAAATACCACCACCAACTTATTGTACAAGCTGCAATATTTAATTATATTAAAACACACTGACTTGAAACATATAATCGATTTTATGCTACCAGGTTTTTTTAGCATTTACCCCCTTCTACTTCATTAATTTCACATATCTATCTATCATTAATTCTTAAAAGAGAGGGAGAAAAAAATGGGTGAAAAATCTTTGAATTGAAAGCTTGATTGTGGGAGAAGAGTGAAAGCTCATTAATTTTAAGTTCTTTACTTTTTATATTTTATTATTTTTATGTTTATTATGCATGTATGTATATATATATATATAGATGTGTTATTTTTTGAAGATTAGGTATGATAGTAATAAATGAGCATGAATATATTTATATGTTGTTTTGTAATTTAATTGATTTTTCATGAATGTGTAATAAATGTATAATATGTTTTATAGATGATTGGACGAATCGACGTATGGAAAATAATTTTCTTTCAACGAGTAGGGAATATTGGGATAAGGTGGCATATTTTTTGGATTTTGCTAGTAAAAATGGGATGAAAGCCGAAAAGATATTATGTCCGTGTATTAAGTGGAAGAATTCGAAATGGTTGAACTTCATTTAACAAAATACGGAATTATGGAAAATTATAAAGTATGGAATTTACATGGTGAATCTAAAGAACCTACTAAAAATAAAAAATACAAGTGTAACTCAAAAGATGTTGTTTTGGAGAATGTTGTTGAAGAACCATTTGATTTTAACACATTATTACGAGATTTATATGGTGGATATCATAATGAGGAACAAAGGTCGGGAAGTAGTAACGTCGAAGAAGAACCAAATTCATATGCTTCTCAATTTTATTCTGATCTTAAGGATTCGGGAGCTCCTATTTATCTGGGTAACACCACTTTTACAAGAAGGCGTTAACTTGTAGGTTGCTACATTGCATTCTCCGAAAAATCATTTGATTCTTTAATTGTATTGCTTGATGAAGTTCTTCCGAATGATCATGCACTACTGACTTTTTATTACATTATGAAGACGATGATAAATAAGTTAACATTGGTTTAGGAGAAAATTGATGCATGTGTGAATGATTATATGTTGTGATACAGTGATGATGCAGACAAGATTGTTTATGACATTTCTGGTAATAGTCGTTACAAAGGTAAAAAAAGAAAGGGTATACCAAACTAGGTTTTAAGATATTTTTTGCTTATTCCTTGTCTACAAAGATTGTGTATGTTGGAGCATACAGCTAAACACATGACATGGTACAAGAAGAGGGAAACAAAGTTGGGAGAACTTAGTCACCCTTCAGATGGAGATGAGTGGAAAGTGTTTGACTTTCGTTATCCAACATTCGCAAGAGAGAGTCAAAATATTCATCTTGGACTTGGAACCAATGGTTTTTTGTCCGTTTAGCAACTCGGAGAAAAAAGTCTACACGGTGTGGCCGATGGTGATGGTGGTCTACAATCTTCCTCATTCAATGTCAATGAAGAAACTATACACATTTATGACTCTTTTAATTGTGGATGAAAATAGTTTGGCTAAAAATTTAAATGTGTACCTTAAACCCCTCATAAATGAATTAAAATTGTTGTGGAATGTATATATGGGTGGAGACATTTGATCAATCGGTAAAACAAAATTTAACCATGAGGGCGGCGGTTATGTGGAGAATAACCGATTTTCCCAAGTTAGGGATGGTTAGCGGGTGGTCTACATATGGAAAACTCTTATGTCAGGTTTGTCTTGGAAGTATTAAAGGTATTCAATTGAAAAATTGTGGAAAATGTAGTTTTTTTTGTACCAATCGTTGTTTTTTGCCGGAAGATGATCGTCTTCGTCTTCAAAGTACTAGGTTTGCAAGTGAAGAAAAAAGGTTGTTTGTTGGTAGGTCAAGTGGTGAGACTTTGAAGAATATTTGTGAAAAATTGGAATTTCTACCACCTGGAAAAATGAACAAAAATAAGAAAAGTACGGATTTCAGGATTTCTCACAATTGGACGCATTTTTCAATGTTTACGAGTTACCATATTAGTTTTCACTCTCGATGTGTCATTATATTGATGTCATTATATTTACACTATTATAAATGATGTCAAGAACACAAAGGATCACAAGATGGAAGAGTTAGATTGCAAGTTGTTGAATGTGATGCCCGAATTGTGGATGACAAATGAAATGAATCCAAAAGCACCGTTTACACTCACAAAACCGCAACTCAAACTCATGCGTGAATGGTTTCGTTCATTAAAACTTCTGGATGATTATGCATCAAATATTGAATGTTGTTGTAAGGATAATTGTCAATATTCGGGTTTTAAATCACATGATTGTCATATTATCATGTAAATGTTGTTGCCGCATGCGTTCGCGAGCTTTTTCCGTAAAAAATTACAACATTTACATAGTTCGGGCGTCAAATCCTTCAGGAAGATGGAAGATGTAAGTGTATATGTGTGTGTGTATATTTTTACGTATTTCAAATTATTATTTGTTTGAACTCATGATTTATAGGCATATGTTGAAAAGGTCAGAAAGTCACCCTCCCAACCTTGGTGGTTTAAAAAGCATCACACGAAGAAACTGACCAATAAAAAGGTTGTTATCAATGTGATCTCGGAGAGCCCATCTTTTTTAACCAAGGAGAGTCGAATAATAGCGGTATAAATTGAACCTTGATAATATGAATTGTGCATTTTGTTCAGTATATTATATATGCCATGTTTTTTACTTTAACATTGTTAATCTACTTTTATAAGCCAGGTACGTCGATATTGTTGAATGGAACCAGGATTGGTTTGTGAGTAAATCTAAATGAGAGGAAAATGACGTCCATCCGATCGAATGGTTACTTCAAGCAACCGTACCGGGTAGTGCAAGACCTCCGAAGAACCGACTCATTGGTTATCCTCGGATACATGCTTTTAGCCTCCTCCCGAATATTGGTGCCAACTATCGTGCTCAATGTGTCGATGGGGCGGGTTCTTCAAGCCAAACTGCTCAAGGTGAGGGATCGTCGGTTCCGGATTCACTTTTCTTTAACATCGCCCGAGACCTTCTTAATGAAGAATGAGCGAACCCGATCGCATGGCACACTCCTCCCACGTACGAGCAAGTTCAAAATATCTCCACCGTCGCTCTAGAAATGTAAATGGACATGTCTATCAGTTCACAACCATTTACTACTGCTATCATGGAGGAGGTAACTCAAGTTATTTAGAAAATCCTCCAATCGATAAATAATAAATATGCAAATAGATACCGTCTTAATTTTTAAGTTCAAAATAGATACCACTGATTTTTTTATTTTATGTAAGCGATACGGAGGGCTCAACAAGGTGATAAAGAGCATGAGGAGGAGGGAGATGAAGGCGGCAATGGAGGCAAAAATGGAGGGGGGATGGAGATGGAGATGACGATGACGATGGAGAGATGATGACATGGATGGTTAATTTTAAAGCTTTTTTAGAACTTTTCATTGTTGGTTGAATATTAGAACTTGTTATTGTCAGTTTCACTGAACTTGTTGGTTTATGATATTTATGGTATTGTTGGTTGTTAATATTATGTTTATGGAAGCTTATGTTAATTGTTGGCTTATTGTGTTTATTGTATTATCGATGAATGATAATTAGTTTTGATTATATTGGTTGATTATATTAGTGTATAGTTCGATTGGTATTGGTTATTGGTTTGAATGGTATGAATTAAATGGTTACAAGGTATGTTATGAATGTTATAACATCATAGCTGTATTTTAATAAAAAAATTGTAGACAAAACCGACTGCCTAAACTCGACTGTAGACACCAAACCCGGCCGAATTTGACCATTACAAACCTAGAAACCCGACCGGGATCATCACAAACCCGACCATCTTCAAGCAAAACCAACCTTCATAAAAAAACATGGTCGGTTTAAAGTAGTCGATTTTAAGGAGAATTATTAAATCTCTACAATAAACCAGACCATTCTAGTTGGTTTTCAAACTAGACCACAATATGGTCGTTTTTGACGATTGGTTTCGGAAAATTTTATTTTATTATTCAACTACCACGTCAACACAAATCCGACCATCTTCATAACTCGGTCAGTTTTAAAATGGCTTATTAAATCCCTGCAATAAACCCGACTACTCTAGTCAGTTATGTAAATCGACCGGAACTTGGTCGGGTTTAACGGTCGAGTTTGTACAATTATTTTTTATTTTTTAGCTGCCACATCAGCAAAGTGGGGTCACCATGTCATCATGGGCCCATGCCAAGTGACTGTATTGGTTAACCCTGGTCAAGGTGAAAACCGACCACTTTTGTTCAAAACCGACGAAGGTTAACCCGACCAAGATTTTCGGTCGGTTTTAACCAAAACCCGACCGTTCTGGCGGTCGAAAATACTCTGATTTCTTATAGTGTCATAACATGATTCATTGAGAGAATTAACAATTTTATTATAAAACTAAACACATGTACTAGACAATGCAGTTCAAATTATTATATATAATTCAACCGGTGAAATAAAAATGAAAAAAATTAAGTGATATTTCATACAAAAATTAGCGATATACTCTATGTCCTTCATATATAATTAGGGATAAAATTGAATTTAGTTCTCACGAAAAGTAAAAACAGTCAACTATTGACACATATTTTAAGCCCCGTTTGAGATTTCTTAAAAATAAGTAATAAGTTACTTATTTTTAAAAAAACAAGTATTTATATATTTTTTAAATATTAATATTTAGTTTAAAATTTTAAGACCAAATCTTATTTTCAAAAAAAAATATAAGTTACTTATTTCTAAAAAAATACATATATACATACTTTTTTCAGAAATAATTAGCTTATTACCAAAAATAAGGGGAGACAAACATGCCCTTAGTAAGGTTTTCTAGAAAATATTTAAGTATTATGTGTTATATATATAAAAATATATTTTTCATGAATTAACATTTTTTATTTATATAGGGCCTTGAAAGATTTCTCTAAAATTTATTATTTTATACATTTAGCGATAATATAAATTTATATTTTTGGCCCAAGTTGCTACAGGAAATAATTATTATTTAATTAAGGTTATTTATTTATCGAATTAAGGTAAAGGCCTTATTTACCTATTATTGAGAATAAAGGGGCCCAATTACCTTAATGTAAAAGGCTTGCCCAAAATACCAATTATTGACGCTAGATCGTTGTGTAACATACAAATACGTTAACCAAAAAAATGTATCGAATTGTTACGTCGCACTAAACCACCTATAAAGAAGACATGTCATATGGAATGACGTATCTAGCATTTTAAGTTAAGATTCATCCAATTTAAAGGAACCCTGAGGATCAACCCATGATAAAAAAAAATATTACGATTTCATCTTGTATAGGTCGTCTAAGTACATTCGCTTATTTCAATTCGATATGGGATCCTCTAGAGACTATTCCATTCAATTTTTTACGAGAGCTTAATTTATATGCTTTCAAAAAAAAACGAGAGCTTAGTTTATAGCAATGTGCAAGATCAACTTTTATTACTAATAACATTCCTGTTTATATTCTTTCTTACTATCTCCGGATGTTCCTACAAAAAATATGTCATCCAAAAAATATATGTCACCCAAAGGGTAAAACCTATGCATATGCTCTAACTACTTGATATAGTGTTTACCTTATTGATAGATAAACAACATGAGTTAATATATATTAATAACGTTTTTATTAATGCAAGATTTAAGGTAAATATTACTAGCGGTTCTGTTTTTGCTCATCCCTAATTGCAAGTATACATTGTTAGACCTAAATATGCCAAAACAATAAGAAAACGAAAAAAAATACGTTCAATTTAGCACAAAAACAGAATGGATACTTGATTAGTAATAAAACGTATATAGACTTTTTATATTGTAAAAGGGTTGGTTCAAACAATTAAATTAGTAATTTGTCTTATATTATATTGTAATATTACATATTTAGTATTTATAATATATAATTAGTTATAATTATTTAAATTAAAACATAATTTATATTATATTATTATACATATTAGTATATATTATAAATATTAGTGCTATTCGGTTTGTAAAAATTTAAAAACCAAACCGAAACCAAAGTATTAGTGTAGTTTTTATTCAATTCAGTTTTTAATGTGTTTCATTTTTATCGGTTCGGTTTGGTGCGATTTTCGGTTTAGGGTTTTTTCGATTTTCGGTTCGGTTTTTGCTCATCCGTGCCAAGGACATCCGTGCCAAGGACATCCGTGCCAAGGACACCTGTGCATAAGAGTTGAACTCTAGATGAACGTGAATGTGAAATTGATACTTCTAACGTTTATTTTCTTTCTTACTATCTCGGGATGTTCCTTAAAATAATATATGTTAACCAAAAAAAAACATGTCACCCAAAAGGTTTTGACCTATGCATATGCTCTAACTACTTGATATAGTGTTTACCTTACTGGTACATAAACAACATGAAAAGATCCCAACCCCATACTTATTTTGTAAGTCAATAAGAATTCTTATCGCTTAGTTTTTCTCAATGTGGGGAAGAAGCATTAATTTCTCTAATCATTTGCTACATGGTTATCACGTCGCCCGACTAGTCACGACTAGTCGTCGACTAGTCGGTAAGTCGACAAACCAGAAAAAGTCGAGCAGCGACTTGTTTTATTAGTCGACCCATGGATAAAACCCGGATCCAACCCTGAACCCGGCCCGAAATCCCGATCCAGAAGCAGGAGAAGCAACAGAGAAGCAGGAGAAGAAGGAGGAGGAGAAGTAGAAGAAGAAGGAGGAGGATGAGGAGGAGCAAAAGGAGGAGGAGGAGGAGGAGGAGAAGGAGCAGGGCGGCAGCCGCAGCAGGCGGCGGCAGGCGGCAGCAGCGACAGCAGAAGAAGAAGAAGAAGAAGCAGAAGAAGAAGAAAGAAGATCTGGAAGAAGAAGAAGAAGAAGTCTGTGTGTATATGTGTATGTGTATCAGTGTATGTGTGTGTATAGTTGCAGGTGTTTGTGAGTTGTGAGATACAAATCAACCCATATTTTTTTCATGGGCTGGGCTCAAGTTGTTTGTTACATAAGGATTCGGTACTAGTCCAATAACTAAGCCCAACTGAATACTTGTGAATTGTGATTTTATATATTTATCTACTTGCAAGATTTTTATGAACGATGACTTTTTTTTGAAAATAACGATGACATATGTTTTATAATTTTTTTTCATTCAATGTAAAATTAAATTAAATTTATTTATGCATTTCTAGTATTTTTCAAGTACATTTTGTAATCCGTTATTGTTTTTTGATTATTAGCATACAAAATGTTTATATTCACAAAATTTAATGTAATGAATATTGCTCTATTTTTAAGTTTGGAATCGAGTATAGTATGTAATATCAGAAGTATTTATATTTTTTATATTTAGAGATTCAAAATATGGAAAAAAGGCTTATTGATTAACATGAATATTTGAAAAAAAGGATATACAATATATTTAAAAAATGTTTAAATTATTTAAAAAGGCTTATTGATGAATGTTTATAGGAAATAATCAATGGAGATTGAAAATTAATATATGTTTATCGATATTATATTTTATAAATATATAAATATATATATGCACGACTTTTTACGACTAGTCACGACTAGCCAATTCCACGGTACCCGAGCGCCGAGACTCGACTTGCCGACTTAATAACCCTGATTTGCTAGATAATCACATAATCAATACTTACATATATAAAATACTTTTTGTTAAACCATATATATCCTACATGGTTAAGGAGTTTGGAAAGTGAAACAAAATTTTCTATATACCAGTGGTGCAGTCCACTTGTTACCTAAAACATCCCGAGGCCGTTAGAAATTTCACAGGCCCAGTTAATTGGAATAGTTTAGATTTTTAAAGTACGTAGTACAACTAATACATTAGATCTTGAAGCTCATTAGGTGATGTAATACGCTAGATCGTGGGGCGTGTTAGGTTGGTATTTTGGATAAAATTCCGGATAATAAGTATTTCAGACCATACTTCTCATAATTTAAGGTGTATTAGTCATTTTCTCAATATTCATTTATCGAGATTTGATTGTACATTAGATCACACCTTCATGTGATTTGAAAAGTTTGACTGAAATATGAATAAAGCTGTTGTCGTAGTAAATCGTTTTAATAGAGATCAAGAGTAAAAAATAGTGATCAAGAGTAAAAGTGACTTACTATGTGTAATATTTCTATTTTTTTCAACTCGCACATGTCCAGAATTGAGAATTGAAAAAGGTTCTAGTACTTGAATAATACTTACATTATTACTGTACATAAGTTGCAGCTGAACTATAATTTAAATTTAGTTATTTTAATTTAAAGAAATAGTTACAGTTGAATTATTTAACAAGTACAAGTACAGATACCAGCATTAACATAAGCATGAGTAGATAAATATATTAATGGTATGAGACTAGACTATCAATTAGATCACAGGCATATGTATATTATGTTTGTTAGAAAAAATTATTATAGAAAAGGAAAAAATACTTACTTGTGGAAAATGATCGGCAAAACATGAAAGAAGCAACTGTTACAAATAAAAAATTTGTTAAACACAAAAAGGAATATCAAATATATACTAACTGTTGGAATTAATTCAATTTGCACCTGCCTGTTAAATGTTTGATTTTATTATTTGTAATAAATTTAGTGTACGTAGAATATGCATGAGTTATTTTCTGACGAAGGCATGGGCTGCTCCCTCTGCATGCCTTCACTCCAACACACAATCACACAAAATACATAGCCGATATTCATTTATAGCTTACCTATATATATATATATATTATTTGGTTTATAAAAATAGTGCTTTTGTCCTATAATTTTTTGTTCGTGTTCGAACTTTTTGAAAGTTAAATTGAATACATTTTAACCTATAATTAAAATTTATTGATTTTTATAGCTTTATATATTTACAAATTTCTTATTACAATAGATTATCTAAAGTTTTTTAATGATATATATCTACAATGACTTGTTCCGAGTAAAAACGGAAATACGAGTAATGTATATACCAGTGTCTTTGGTTCTCTTTGCCAATGACCTTGGAGGGGAGGTGGCGGCCAATCGGTGCCGAGGTAAACCTGCACATAAGAAAAAAAGTGGAGAGAAATAGACAGTGAAGAAGAGTGAGTGATGAAGAAGAAGATAAAGTGAGAAGGAGGGGGAGGGGGAGAACACCATACTTGCACTGCGCAATAGCTTCTTGAGACCGCCACCAAACTTTTTCATGGCTGATCGGCAACTGGAATGAAGTAGTGAAGACCTGAGGATGTGGTAACCTGGTGGATAAACTACACTACAACGGAGTAAAATATACCCTCTATAATATTTTTCCATCTTATTATCCATCAAGAAAACAAAGGAAAGAATCAGAACACATACATACACGCAATGAAAAACGCATGTGCGTAGGTGTATATACAGGTGTTTCCAGACACAAACCCTGACCTGAGTTGTTTTAGACCTGAGTTGTTTGTAGGTGTATATTCATTTTGTTTTATTGAATGTGGACAGTGAATATATAGTGAGAAGGAAATCATGGTTTGGAATTGAAGACTGGATACAATGAAAAAGTGTTCATCTTTTTTGTCCCTTTCATTTTTCTTATCACAAGATTTTATTTCTCTTATCTTCAGTTTCTTTGAACACTAGTTTCTACTGTACTTACGTAATCAGAGTGTCATATGGATTTTTATATTATGTACAAATACTACTACTAACTACTACCAGTGTTAGTTTAATATGTTAAATGTTTTATTGAATGCTAGTAATTGCAACTACACCAAGGCTCCTCCATCTGCATGTATGGCTGTTTGAGGACATTCAACTTTGAGTAGTTGATACTAACATCAACTATTCAACTTAGTGTTTTTTTAACTAAAATTTTAATTTTTTATGTTGATTTGTTTTTTTAAAGACTAAAAAAAATTGCAAAAGCTGGCTTTTAAAAGTTATAAGAGTACAGGATTGTGTTGATTGATATAGACAAAATGAACGTAACAAACTAAATAATTAGTCTGATCGAAATAAGAGGTAATTAACTTCTTCTTTCTCACGGGGCATCCGGGGCTTCCAAGTCCCGTGAGAAAGAAGAAGTTAATCAACAATATTACTAGTGATATTACTAGTAATAAGAAAGAACAACAGAGTCTATTATCAGTAATATCAACAATTTTCACGGGTTATAAAAACCCCAAGTCTTGCAAAGAACACAACCCACCTACGCCTAATAGTAACGTCAGTTTGTGTAGGATCTCCCATAACCGCCTAGGCACCTATTTCTTCGTATACATTATCAAGTGATTATCAAGTGAATATACAAATAATTACTTGTATATTCTCGTACCACCAACCAAGACACCTATTTCTTCGTATAAACTCATTAAAACATGGGTTCATACATGTATAGCAAGTCCTTCTTCCAATCATTCAAGAAGTTATATAGCCGTACAGGAAGTGATCGAGTTAGTTCACAATAACATTATCAAGCGATCATCGCCTTTTAACAATTAATCAATCTATTGCACAATTCACAACCTAATTACAAAAAATACCTAAATTCAAAACCAAACATACAAAAACAGAATAAAAAATTTCACCTCCTTAAATTTAAGAGCTTTCGATTTCGAACTACGATTAACAGGCGGAGGAGGTATCTCAATCACATCAGGATCCATAGAACTTCCTCCCATAAACGCTCTTTTCCTACACAAACAATCCAATTACATGCTTATACACACATAAACACAAACACATAAAAATCAAATCACTACATCTCACATGCATATAAACATAAATAAAGATATAGACACGGATATAGATACAAAGTAAGAGAGTTACTTAGATTTCGACGGTGCATAGCTTCTAGCTATCGCCGGCGACTCCATGTTCCGATAAAATCGGGGCTAGGGTTAATTAATTTTGGGAGTTTATTTTTTAATTGTTGAGCTTCATATTAGAAACGTAAGTATAGGCAGGAGTGAGCAAAAAACCGAATTGAAACCGAAACCGAATCGAAATCGGCAAAAACCGAACCGAAAAAACCGAAACCGAAACCGAACCGGCGGTTGCGGTTTTTGATTTTTAAAAACCGAGACTTCCGGTTCCGGTTTCGGTTATAGGTTAAAACCGAACCGGTTAAAACCGAACCGAACCGATTATTAAAATAAATAAATATATATATATAATTTATATAAATTTTTTAATATAATATAATATTTTTAAGTCACTTACAATCATCTATAATATAATATAGAATATAAACTACATTATAGTCAAGATTGGTAATGTTGGAGGTGTAACAAAGTAGTATATGTATTCATTCTCAGTCACTGACATTGTTAAATTGGGTTAGAAAAATTGAATTATATGTATTTAAATATTGTAATATGTGTATGGTTTGTAACTATTCAAAACGGAGCTAAGCAGGCCTCTTATAAATAATGCTCCGATTTGAATTAGACTATTACGAAACTAAATTGTATTTTTTTTCTTATTTTTATTTTATCCGGTTTTATAACCGAAACCGAACCGATAAAAACCGAACCGGTCTTTTTAAAACCGTAACCGAAACCGATGGTTCGGTTGCGGTGCGGTTTTCAATTTTTAAAATCGAAGATATGCGGTTCCGGTTCCGGTTTTAACTAAAAACCGAACCGAACTGATCCATGCTCTCCCCTAAGTATAGGTAGGGGATTGTGTGTGTATATATAGAGGCGAGAGAGAGCGAGGGGTTTAATTAGAAAGAGAGAAATTAAATTAAATTAAATTAAATTAATAAATAAATAAAAAGGAAAATATTTTTTGTTATTCAAAATAAATCGACACCCTTGATTTATTACTATTTGCCAAAACCCTATGCTTCACACTCTTAATCCTCCCATTAGGCTTATTAATAAATAAATATTAATAGTATAAGATATATTACAAACCCTAAATCCTCCTCGCTCTTAAAGTAGCCTTACTTTTTTGTTACAACCCCCACAAATATTTCCTTAATTACTTGGAGTAATGTAACTACAACCGAACACAAAAGCAAATATACATGCAATTTTGAATGGTAAGAAATACACAAAGATGTATATATATAAATGAGTAAAAGAATTACTTACGTGAGATGAAATGGACGCTTGAGTTGAGATTGGTTCCTCTTTCTATATTACTGAACGGAGATGAAATGGGCTGCCACCAACCTTTTTCATGGCTGATCGGGAACTGGAATGAAGTAGTGAAGACCTCAGGTTGTGGTAACCTGGTTATGGTTTATATGAACCTTTTTCAATCATTCACAGTATGTGATAATATTTTATAACATTATGAACCTAGTACGATATTGTTCTTTTAACCAATACTTGGTTTTATAACCATCGGACAATCCACAACCCCCTTCTCAGTCTAGTACACAGAAAAAAAATGCACATATCTACTGTGCCACTGTGCTACTGTGCTACTAGTTTAATGCTCGGCTGACAATGCTATTACCAATAAAACTGAACGTGCAGAGATTCTTATTCAACCATACAAGCCACCCCCATCATATACAATGCTGCACTTGATGATATTTAGTATCAGAACCTTTTCAATTTTGGTTGTCTATAACTGCCCAAATATGGAAATATGACAACACCTTTATTAATTATATTTCAGTCAAAATTTTCAAATCACATGTACAGTCTAATGTATAAGGTATCCATGGAGTGCACTCAACGAGAATATTCTTCAATAAATTTTTATTTATAATTTAAAGATAATTCAGTTCCAAAATTTAATTATTTTTAAAATAGAAATTCATTCATAATATTATTTTAGTTAAAATAAATATAAAAAAACATATTGTTTTCAAAAATAAAAATTAACAGAGTAAATATAAAAAAACTAATTAAATTCTTAACATAAACGCAAATTATTCTGGGTTTACATGACCACCGTGAACGTAGTCATATATATGAAAGAACTTTTGTGTTTATCATCTCAAAGAAAAAAGTCTTACACACTACTACACTCTAAGCACTACATATATGCATTCACCCGCTATATTCAAAATAAATAACCCAATACGAATTCAAATTGATAAATATTTGTATTCATTATTCGTTTAATTATTCAAAAAATTAAATATTATATATATTATTTTACGTATATATAATAATTATATATTATTATGCTTATTATTTTACATATATTATAATCTATATTATATATATATATATATATATATATATATATATATATTGATCATACACATATAAATAAATTTTGGGGATGAAAAATGAAAATAATACTTTTTTAACCATAAAATATAGTAATTCCGTCTCATCCAATTTTTTACATTTTTTTTATTTTCATCAATTCTTTACATCTTAAAACTTTCTAAAAATAATAAAATTTTATATTATAAAATTTACTCTCACTCACTACACTCACTATGTTCCCCTTTTCACATCTATGACTCCGCCACTTTACCCACTTTTCTTTCTCTTTCATCCATTTTTCCTTCTCTTTCATAATATTTTATATAATTTTTTTAAAATTTCGTGTACAACCCAAATATAAATAATTGGGTGGAACAGAGAAAATATAAATTATATATATATATATATATATATATATATTATAATTATTATAATATTTTAGCTATGCATGCATGGTGGGTGGCTTTTAAATTTGGTTTCATTAATATGAATTTAGATGTCGATCCACTTGCCTTTTTTATAGCATAATTTTATAAATGGAAAGTTGAAAAAGTTGATAAATGAAAGTGCTTTGAGCACTTTTGCTGGTGCAACCAAATTAAGATCTTTGTTTTTATCTGTTTGACTAGTCAGATCACATCTTCACATGCATATAAAATATAAAATATAGCCGGGCTTGATATTATTCTTTTAATCCATGCCTAGTTATCAGATAATCCACAGCCCCTCTTCAGTCTATTACACAGTAGTGTAGGGGACCCTAGGACCTATTACATGTACAGAGAACTTCAAAGTTACTAATAAAGTTCATCGAGCTACGCTTCAACAATGGTACAGTTGATATTAAGTACCAGAATCTTTTTCAATTCTGGATATTACAAGTTGCCAAAAATAGAAATATTACAATTAACTAGTTACTTTTACTTTTAGTCACTATTAAAACGATTTACTACACCCACAATAGCTTTATTAATCATATTTCAGTCAAACTTTTCAATGCATATGCATATGCATTATATACATAAACGTAAATATATATACATATATACGTCATACGTGCAATGCATATGCATGATATAAATCCTATAATCGTAAATTAGTGAAACTTCTTTTTTTTTTTAATGAATAAATGGTTGGAAAAAAATGTATGAGAGTGTTGATTATGGTGGTGGAGCTGTACGGGTTATTGGGATCCGAAACTTCTGCTAGGACTGAAATTTTTTCATATAAATTTATATCTTAGCCTTCACATTCGGCTCCGCCACAACTGTTGAACGCATTGAAATTGTTTTCGGAAAATGACTTGTTAATATGAGATTATATTATTTCTAAAAATAATTTCTAATATTTCAGATAGGAGAGTGTATGGATTATGAGGATCAACTCGAAAAACATTACATTTATACCTATGCATGCATGGTGGGTGGAGGGGCGGAACTAGAGGTCTCAAGCCGCCGGGTCGGCTCGTCTTGGCTCGTCCTTGAACTCGTAAAAGCCGCCGCCTGGGAACTAGACTAGTTCAAAAACCGACACAAACCTTCTGCATAATATGCCGTCCACGAGCCAGTATATTAAAAACCGTAACCGGCACGCCCCGATTTGCCTAACCGGTGCCAACCCTTAACGAGCCGGCTCGGCACAGCCCGAACACATACAACATAAGACTATTAGGTAGTACCAGGACTAACAATAGTTTATGTTAGAGGAGAGCATGATTCGGTTTGGTTGGTTTTTATTTAGTCTTCCTCACCCGTAGTTTATGTGTATATAAAAGTATGTTCCATTGATTATCCGTACTAATTCCACCTATATATTGGTAAGACTTGAGAGTAATGGTAGGAGTATTAAATTTTTTTAAAAATGATGGTTTATTATAATTGAGGTATTTATGTGTATATAAAAAGTTATAATTAAACAAAACATACATAATTAATTACTTATTAATATTAAATAATAATTTATTTATTTAAATATAAAACAAATTATACCATTAGGCTAATAAGTTTTAAACATAAGTATAATCCACAAATATATAACAACAACAATAATAAAATTCAATATAACTAAACTAAAACATAAATAATTAATTACATATATTGCTATAATTATACGTTCCTTTCTAAAATTCAAATAATTTTAAATTTGATTTGCTTCATTTCTTTCTAATATGTTTACTATGCACAAGCGGTTTGTTCCATTTTTTAGATAGGAATCCTCTCAAATTATTTGTAAAATATTTTTTAATTAATAAATTTTATAGAGGTACTGTCCTCTTTTATTCCAAAAATATTCATATGAAATAAGTGTTTATTTTTATAA
This sequence comes from Oenanthe sinensis, assembly GCA_028671895.1. NCBI lineage: Eukaryota > Viridiplantae > Streptophyta > Magnoliopsida > Apiales > Apiaceae > Oenanthe > Oenanthe sinensis. The sequence goes on from CM053806.1 coordinate 40,375,221, forward strand.
AAAAATGGAAATAAAACCCGACCTTAAATTTTTATTTATTTTCAATGAAAATATGTACATATGAAATAGAAATATTAAATACAGATGTGTAGATACATTTATAAAGTATTTATTTAAAATTTAAATAGATACATACGTGCATGTGTCAGTCTAATCACATAGAAAGTCTGATCATATAATTCACAATGGCTCTCCATCCCGCCTGGCTCCGCAGGCAATTGGACTACATGGAATAAAAAAAATGAAACTAGTCTAATCGTGAATCCGCTCGAGCTGTTCACGAGCCATGCTTTTATCGAACTGACCCGACTCGACACGACTCGCCTTCCCCGGCGTGCCGTTCCCAAGTCCCTCCGTGGCCAAACCGGCTCGTCCGACCCGCTCGTTTGACCACCTCTAGGCAGAACTAGAGGGGGATCAGTCTAGACTCCAGTCCTGGCTGACCTTCAAAAAATAATACAAAATTTATTTTTCAATTCATGATTTTTAGTTAAATTTAATATTGAATCCCGGTTAACCTCTAAAATTAATAATTTATTATTCTAGCTCGGGTATTTAAAAATTATAATTCCGCCACGGGTGAGTGGCCATTAAATTTGATTTCATTACCACGAATTTAGATGTCGATCCACTTGCGTTTTTTGTAGCTTAATTTTATAAATAGAAAGTTGAAAAAGTAGATAAACAACAGTGCTTAGCCACTTTTGCTGATGCAACCGAATTAAGAGCTCTCTTTTTATCTCTTTACTAGTGATCAGATCACATGCATATATAATGGTCCTTTTGGCCGCACTTATTTTTCAGAAATAAGTCTTTATTTTTGAAAAAAATAGGTATGTATGTATTTTTTTAAAAAATAAATAACTTATTTTTTATTTTGAAGATAATATTTGGTTTTAAAATACTAAAATAAATATTTATCTTTAAAAAAATTATGAAAATATTTATAAAAAAAATGAAATAAGTAACTTATTTTTAGTTTAAGAAATCCCAAATGTAGCCTGGTTTTAGCTACCTCTACTACACTACAATGCATGTTGCACAGTTGTGCATAGTGATCTGTTGACTAAAATGAAAAATCTATATATAACTAAAATTTATTTAGTGCTAAATTGTAACTTTAATTTTATTATACTTTCTAAATATATAAAGATAGAGATAGAAATAGAGATATAGATATAAAGTTGTGTGATAGTTATTTATAAATTTAATATCTTTAAATGAATGTTGCTTCAAATTTGGAGTTGAATTATATATTTCTTCGTATTCGAAGATAGAGTAATCAGTAATGAATAGTTGGAATAAAATTATTTCAATTTTAAAATAATATATAAAAGGATCGGAGGTTGAAGATATGATTGGGGATGTCTGAGAACTCTTTAGAAAAATATATGACAATAGATTTAGGTCGTGAATTTAAATGGAGCTATTTTTTTTCCTTTTACCAAAATCGTATAGTTGACATGTTTAGTTACATTGCAAAACAGAACGAATATTCGAGTAACAAGGAATATATGCAAACATACATACTGTTAAGCATATAGAAGGAAAAAATGAAGATCATTGACAAGAATCGATCTAAGATACTTATAGCCGCATATAGGGAGGTGTTACGGATTTAAAATTGGGTGTATTTAATGTGTAATTAATGTTAGGGTTTGAGAGAGTTTCGAACTTTAATGGCTGCATTAACGCTTCGTGACTAACTCAGGTCCTCGTTAACTGCCTATGTATCTCAATGTGTGTGAGAATCAAGCCAAAAACGTAGTTCTAATGTTGAGAGGTTTTGTTTCTCTTCTATTTTTCTATCAAGGGCCATTCCATTTCGACAAAAGACCCACACAGTCCCCTCAAGGGTATTCACAAGCTCGGAAATCAATGGCTGACAAGAAGGTTTTCAGACTGGCAACTATGATCACGGGGTCTGCTAAAAGAGGTAAACCCCTCCGTCGAATCTCCATTTACATGTCATTGCTTGATATGATAAATCAAAGGAGGGATGAACATCCTATTCAATCCCACCTAGATTCATATAGCCATAACAACAAATTTTTTGATACTGATTTAGTAGAAGAATATAATCGATTGTTTAACTTCTCCCCTCGTTTCACTATAACTTTGGTGGAGCCTAGTGACAGGACCTGCCATTGAAAACCCAATTATTTATTTGTTTATGTAGACGCCCTATTAGCGGGGCTTAGGTTCCCCTTGCATGAATTTATTCCAACTCTTTTGGCCGATGTCCAGATACATCCTTGTCAAATCGCACCCAATGGATGAAGACTCATCCATTTCTTTATGGTTTTATGCTTAGAAAAGAAAATCAAAATGATTGTTTCCCTCTTTCGAAAAAAATTTCAATTCGAAAACACTTCCAGCCTTTCTTTGAGCTCGGTTCACATAGATCATATACCCAACATACCCCATATTTTCAAAAATTCTTCCATTCCCGACAACACCTCCATTGGAAAGAGAACTTTGTTCAAATTAAATGGTAAGGGGGAGACTGGGGTACCCTCTTCAGGTCCACATTCGGGAAAGTAGCTGATGGGAGCGTCGACTCCATTATGCTCTCATAGGAGGAGCAGACAGCCTATGTCGCGCTCAATTAGGTGGAAACCAAGCAAGTTTCTTGGGTTCTACTTGATGAGTATAGGTTGAAGATTGTGGGCCTATCGAGGGCCTCAAGTAAAGGTATATTACTTTACTTAGGTTTGCCTTCCTTTTACTTTGGCTATTTGATTGTTTGACTAATGTATTCATGTTTCCTTTTCAGCTGCCGCACAAATTAACGAGTAGACCATTCCACCCGTGGAGGAGACAGGCCGCATGAAGCGGCTTAGACTGTTGAGCGACCCCCGACAAGAGAAGGAGCCTCCGACATTTTTGCAGCCCCACACTGGGCCAACTGAGGCTGATGGCAGTGGGTCTATCAAGGCGTCCAAAACCCTGGCTTACAAACCAGGCTGGGGATTTATGAAGTCGGATACCCTGGTCGGATGCACAGATCACGCACGGGATTGGTGCTTTCATTCTATCATTCCTTACGACTACAAGGATATTGTGTTGGGACGCGATGAGAAGAGCGTTAAAGCTCTTGGTACACAGGCGTTGGCATCGGTAAGTTTACTTAACTAATTCGTATTTCACGCCTACAGCACACACTAATTATTTAGCTTTTGACACTTAAAATTCTTTCTACTCACTCTAGTTTGTTGGTTTTTATGGCCAATGCCTACTTTCAGGCTTCCCTGCACCACACGGAGTCGTGGAAGACTCAGGCAGAGAAACATAAGAAAGAGCTTTCTGTGGCAAATGCCAAGATCAAACACTTGGAGGAGAAGCTGGCCGAGAAGGAGGAATTTTTGAAGCAAGCCTAGGCTTAGACAATTGAACTCCGGGTCGACAAAAATGATATCATCGACAAGTATATGGCCTCGGAGGAGTATCAAGATTTGATCCAGGAGCATGACGACCTCCTCTACCCTGCCAACTATACAATTGGGTGGAACGAGGCACTAAAGGTGGTGCTGAAGAGGCATCCGGGTCTGTTTGACCCCAAGGTTGACTTCAAAAGTCATCAATCAGCCGAGGCTTTGAAGCGGTTGATTGAGGCTCAAGAAGCAGAAACCAAAGGGGACAACAGTCCCGATGTTAGGCAAAAAAGGGCTCGCGAGCCTAGTCTTACTCATTCCCCTCGTCGAATCATGTCAGAGAAGACTGTTCTTGAGGCAACCCCTCAGAAACCGGTGGAGGATAGATCTTCTAGGGAAGATGAGTCGAGTGAAGCCGAGGAGGACTCATCTTCGTCTAGCGGGGAAGAGTCTTCAGAGGAGGATGAGTCATCTAAGTGGTTAGAATTTTATTTCTGTATTTATGTTGGCCCTCAGTGGCTTGTAAAAATGTTTGGCCCTCGGGTTTTTATTAGTGTACTCGTGTTTTTCTACATTTTCATCCTTTACTTCTGCCTTTGTTTTGTTTGTTTTCCGTGTTTAACTTGAACATAAACAACAAATACTCACGAGACTTTCAAAAGACTTAACGAAAATAACTAACGCCATATGAGGAGAATGAAAAACATTACTTAGACCTCACGATATAGATGTTTGTGACTTCACGACATGCATATTGAAAGAGTTTATGATATAACTAGTTGGAGAGTTCATGATATATATGGCATTTGTACTTCATGAATGACCATGTAGTGAACACTTCACGGTAAACTTTTTCAAAATTTAAATAAGTCCAAAATTAATAAAAATTAAATTATTTTTTTACAAATTGATTTAATTATATGTAAAGACAAATGTATATGTAAAGAATTATGTACTGTCATTAGACTTTGACATTCTCAAAGCCAAAATTTCGTACATGAAATTCCTGAAAAAGTCTCTTCTCTATATTAGCCATTTCCTCTGTGTCTTCACCTGTCTGATAGATGGCAGCCCTAAGATCAGTAACAGATTTTTGCGCATACTATATTCCAACTGTATCTTTCCAATATGCACAGCTTTTTCATTGAATAACATGTGTCTGACTCCAAAAGATGTATGGAAGACATAGTTATTTTTCGTCATCTTCTTCATAGATACCATCCTTAGAGATGTATATAGGACTTAGGAGTATACTCTACATCAAACATTGTTAGGAATTATCAGATTTGATGATAACAAATTACTTAGAATTTCAATATAGATTCAAGTTTAAATGTAACTGGTCAATAGATATATGACTTATAAATATCCATTGACTAGGAAGCCAATTATCAGTTGAAGTTATTGTTAATCAACTGATAAATTGGATTGTAGCAGTTAATTCATGTTTCTTGTTTATCAATTGATTGTAATTCATCGATGGATGCTAAGTTCTAGTCAATTGATGTTTATTGACTTCAATTGATAGCTCTTCAATGGATGAGAAGAATGGTTGATTAATTGTAAATATTCTAAGTCAGAATTTTCTCAAATGAAGTGATAAATAGACGTTGAAGTTGATGGATATGGAATGTTGTTCGATGGATAAAGGTCAACCAAAGTCAAATCAATGGATCTCCATCAACGGATGAAAGCACAAAGGCAATCAACGGATGAAAGATAATCAATGAATAAGGGATCGATGGATAACCAAGATATCCATTGATACATCAATTGATCTATGGATAACCTATCCATCGATGGATAAGCAAAGATGGATCGATTGATAAGCTTAACATCAATTATCAATTGATCAATGTTTCCTAAATTGGTTAAGGACAAAAAGAATGAGAACTTTGCAGAAAATGAATCAATGAAAGACAGTCCTGTCAGGATTGTGAATACTTTCAAGAAAACACAGTCTTCAAGGAAAAGATCAAGATAAAAAATTTTCCAGAACAAGAAATGCAAAGAAGACTGTGAAAAGAAGCTACAATCTGTTTTAGTGAATACATTATGAAATGTAATTTTAAATTTGCATTTTTATCTGCCGATAGAAAAATATATATAGAATGTGAACTGCTATATATAGTTTTAGCAGTTCATTGTAACAAGAGTGAGATAAAACAAAAACAAGAAAAGCATAGAACTGTTAGAAATCATAGTATTGTTTTTCTTAGTTCAATTTCATATTGTAAGAAGCTTGGTTATTAATACCAATAATTATTGAAAGCAAAACATTAACTAGTGGAAAACCAATCCACTAGTAATTTTAAATTGCTGTGTTTTATTTTCAAGTCAGTTAGTTTCTTCATCTTAAAAACACTCAAACTCTAAATACAAACTTATAATCTGCAAAGAATTCCTAAAAATTCTTAAGTTTGTATTCAACCCCCGCCTTCTACATCTTATGGGGATAAGGGACACAAAGTAGTTCAACCCTACAAAAGGAGAAAGAAGAGCAATAGTAATGCACAAGGGTCACACACACCTGCAAAGCCAAATGAAAATTTGGTGGAGCCTTCAGTTTCTTCAATTGGTGTGTCTCAGAATTTTTGTGAGGCACAGCCCCATTCACTATCTATTCCTTCTCCACAATCTCCTTCAAAATCTATTTCTTCATAAACTTTGATAATTGATAACATCAATGTTTCAAATTCACCCTCTTTGCAACTCAGGATGGAGCCAACACTCTAACCCGACTTACCAAATAAGGTTAACAACTTGGTTGAGCAGGAAAATATTGAAAATTCTCCTAAGTCAATGGAAATTACTCAATCAACTAATATTTTCCAACATCCAATGACTAGTACACTTCCATCGATAGATATCCTTACATCCATCGACGAGTTCCAATCAACAGATATTCATCAATCGATGGATATTTCTTATCCATCGATTGACACTTCCATTCCAATTATTGAACAACTGTTGAAACAATTCAAGTGGCAAACACATTTTTATGATTGAGTGGAGTGGGTGAGGTGTGTGATGATTTACATATCCTAGCAAAAGGAGAGAATGTGAATGAGAGGGTGTGAGCAAAGAGAGTTCCACCTTAGTAGGTGATGCAAAAGGAGATCATAGTGAGGGAGATATGAAAATCCAGGATGAGATCCTGATGAAAGAAAAGAGAGAAGAGTGAGAGAGAGAAAAGAATAGAGAGAAACCTTGTTCACCATCTCATGAAGCTTCAACTTCTAAAACTGAGAGATTTGCAGTAGAACTCACCCAGGGGTTGGGGTTGGAGTTAGGGGGAGATGAAGAGCATGGAGTTCATGCAGGAGTTGCAGATGCCCACAAGGTGGTGGTGGATGAGGTTGAATTTAACCTAAATGCTGAAAAATTTCAACATGAGGATCCACACTATCAGGAATTGGCAGCAGCCATAAATTAAGCGCTGAGAAGATGTTGGGGTTAGTTCAATCTAAGGAAGTATTCAGGAGTGGGAATGGGAATTTAGTAAGGATGCCTGATGATATTTCTCACATGAATCATGAGGATTTTGAATCAGATGCAGATGATCACTTACTTGAACCAGACATGGCCAATGATGAAATCAATCTGGCAGATACTGAAAAGGCCATTCTTTCCCACTACAGAAGATCCATAGCTGAAACCAATGTGGAAGATCCTGTCCATAGAAGAATTCTCAACTTCTACAGGGACAATTTGAAATTCCAAAATATGCATGTCACAGGATCCACGAATGCATTGAAGAAGATTAGGGAAGATGACAGTGCAAGAACACACTTTGATACCACTGTTGACTCTAGGCTCAATTTAACCATGATGACAAGAATCAAGCAAAAGCTTGACACTGAGTCTATAGCCAAGGACAAAGTTGTGGAATTGGAGAAAATAGTGAATGCTATGAAAGTTAGCATTGAGAAAATTTTGAAAATCAAGTAACCCAAATCAAATTGATGAGCGGACTCTTGGACACCCATCTCATTTCTCAAACTTTGGAGCAAGAGCCTGTTGCTGATAACAAAAAGGGGGAGAAGAATGAGGAGATGAGGAGGGAGATTAAAGATATGGTCAAGAACACAGAAAATGTCATTCAAAAGAAAGATCCAAAGAAGGCATTGGCTCAACAAATTATGCAACAATTTGATTCAATTGCAAGCAAAAATAAGTAAATTGATGCAGAAGAGCCAATCTCTTTAATTCCAGAAATTCTTGATGTTGTGAAGAAAGGAGAAATAAGGGTGGATGAAGGTAGCTCAAAACCTGGTGACAGAAAAGGAAAGGGTATATTAATTGAAGATGGCAAGAAGAAAAATGAATCTGTCACAGGTGGAGGTGACAAAATATTGTCAAAAACAATAGTTGTTGGTATTGAAGAAATGAAGCATCAAGAACAAGCACAAGAAGAGCTAGCAACTCAGTTGCAGAAAGAATTTGATGAGATAGATAGACAGATTAAAGAAGCCAGGAGGAAAGAAGGTGAAAAGTGACCAAGAATGAAACAAAGGGCAAATAAACCTAAATCTCTCGTGTTAAAAGGAAGTTGGTGGTTGATGAAGTAGAAGTAGATAAGGATGAGAAGCCAAAAGAGATAGAAAATCAGAATCAAGCATCTGGGAGTGATCAATACAAGGAGATAAAAGTTTTTAAATCCAAGCCTGAAAACTTTGTTTCAATCAAACTTGAAGGAATGATGGCTATCAAAGGTCAAATGAAAAGGGATGTGGATCTTCTTCACCTTGAATATGAAGATGGTTCACATTCAACTTCTACCTTCAATCAAGTTATGCAACAAGGTTATGGCACCTTGAGAAAGATCTACACTTTGCTCAACAAAAGATATTATTTGACCAAAGAGCTTGCACATGATATTGTGCAGAAAATGAAGAGTATAAGGGAAGTACCACTTCAGGTAGAAAGGGAAGACAAAGTGAAGATCTGGAACCCTGAAGGAAAGAAAGTACTTCATGAGCCTTTCTACATGATGATCTATAAGGACATGGAGGGTAGAGAGAAGTGCATTGACATCTGTTAGGAAATCAGTAAACTGCCCAATCTAGAATTGAATTACCTTGCAAGCCAATTGGACTATAAGGTTGAGGATGAAAAGATTATGAAAGGGTCATTGTACAGGAATATGAAGGAAAATGAATACAAGATGAATGAGTCAAGTAAAAGAATGAGGAGATAGATAATTCAAACTCATTATCAAATTTATCAAAAAACATCTGTCACTGGTACTTGATCAATCTTTACACGTTTCCATATTAAAATTCCTGCTACAGTAAAACTGCTTAGAGTTTTGTTATCATCAATAGTGAATTTATGCCTATTTGTTATACTCATAAATAGAGGGAGATTGTTAGGAATTATGAGATTTGATGATAACAAATTACTTAAAATTTTAATATAGATTCAAGTTTAAATGTAACTAGTCAATGAATATATGACTTATAAATATCCATTGACTATGAAGCCAATTATCAGTTGAAGTTGTTGTTAATCAACTGATAAATTGGATTGTACCAGTTGATTCATGTTTTTTGTTTATCAATTGATTGTAATGCCTCGATGGATGTTAAGTTCTAGTCAAATGATGTTTATTGACTTCAATTGACAGCTCTTCAACGGATGAGAAGAATGACTGATTAATTGTAAATATTCTAAGACGGAATTTTCTCAAATGAAGTGATCAACAGATGTTGAAGTCGATGGATATGGATGTTGTTCGATGGATAAAGGTCAACTAAAGTCAAATCAATGGATCTCCATCAACGGATGAAAGCACCAAGGTAATCAACGGATGAAAGACAATCAATGGATAAGGGATCGATGGATAACGAAGATATCCATTGATACATCAATTGATCAATGGATAACCTATCCATCAATGGATAAGCAAAGAAGGATTGATTGATAAGCTTAACATCAATTATCAATTGATCAATGTTTTCTTAGACTACCAAGTTTTGAAACGAAACTTAGTATCAAAACATGTCTTGCCTTCGAGGCTAATAAACCGACAATTGAAATTTTTTGAAAATCAAAGTCAGAAATCTAAACATAATAATTCTTAAGTTGCCTGCATTTCAGCTTCTTGGGATTTCAACCCCTTCAAGGGTTTGGAGCTTGTATGCGCCTTGCCCTGCGACTTCCTTCACTTGGTATGGTCCTTCCCAATTTGGAGCTAGCTTGCATTTGGGACCAACTCCAGATGCCTCAATCTTTCACAGGACTAAGTCTCCTTCGCGGAAGAACCTTTCATTGACTCTCAGGTTGTAGTAAAACGAAGCTTTGTTTTGGTTTTCCATAATTCTGGCATTGGCTTCATTGCGCAGCTCATCTATCAAATCTAGAGCTAATTTCAGGCCTTCCTCATTGGTGTCAATCTGAAACTTTTGCACCCTTGGCGACATTTGAGTGAGTTCGATGGGCACCACTGCCTCAGCCACATAAGTTAGTTGAAAAGGTGTTGCCCCTGTTGAAGATTTACAAGTAGTTCTGTATGCCCATAAGATTGGGAATAACTCATCAACCTAAGTCCCCTGAGAGTGCTCAATCCTCTTTTTGAGTCCATCTAGGATAATTCTATTGGTAACCTCAGTTTACCCATTTGATTGTGGATGAGCTACCGAAGTGAAGCGTAGTTCAATGTTATAGTTTCCACAGTGCTCTATGAAGTCCTTGTAGTTAAACTGAGTTTCGTTATCCGTTACTAGGATTCTAGGTAACCCATACTTGCATATAACGTTCTCCCAGAAGAATTGAATCACATTTCTAGTGTCAATCTTGGTCAAGGGCTTGGCTTCTATCCACTTAGTGAAGTAGTCAATGATGATAAAGAGAAACTTCCTCTGTGCGCTAGCCATAGGAAACGGGCCTAAGATATCCATTATCCACATGGCAAAGGAGAGTGAATATTTAATGGATGTCAGCATTTCATGGGGCTGCCTAAAGATGGGTGCAAACATTTGGCAGCGATCACATTTCTTAACATAAGCTTTAACATCTTTAAGCATCTCAGGCCAATAAAATCTCGGCATCATGACTTTATGAGCAAGATCACTGCTTCCAAGGTGTTGGCCATAGATACCTTCATGAACTTCCCTTAGGGCAGCTTCAGCCTCATAGGGTCTCAGACACTTCAAGTAGGGTATCATGTATAATTTCTTGTAAAGTATTCCTTCTATGAGGGCATACTTCAAGGCCGCCCTTACTGATAGTTTGTGTGCCTCCATGAGGTCGGTTGATGTTTTCCCTGTTTCCAAGTAAAGCTTGATGGGATCGATCTAGCATGCTCCCAGCCCAATCGGGCTACTAGTTTAGCATCAATGCTTGAGATCTTCAAGACTCGGAAATAAATACTACCAGAGTAACTATCAATCTACGATGATGCAAATTTAGACTAGGCATCAGCCTTCAATTCTCCTTTCTCGGGATGTATTCAAAGTGGCATTCTTCAAACTGCGTGGCTTGATCTTTAACAATTCTCAAATATTTTACCATAGTTTCTTCACGAGACTCAAACTCCCCATTTACTTGAGAGATTACTAGCCTTGATTCTCCACATACCTTCAAGTTCTTCACCCTCAGGGTTCTGGCCAGGCCAAGGCCAGCTATCAAAACTTCGTATTATGCCTCATTGTTTGTAGTAGAGAAATCTAACTTGAATGCATATTCGACAACAAACCAATCCAGGCTTTGCAAAACTAGGCCATCTCCACTAGTTTTTGTTTTTGAAGCTCCGTCATAAAAGAGCACCCAGTATTCTTTGTGTTCTTCTTCTTTTTCCTTCTTATCACCATTTTTTTTATTCTCTTCCTGCCCCCCCCCCCCCAACTTCTTGGTTGAGAATGGTACATTCAACCACGAAGTCAACTAGAGCCTGAGCCTTGATGGTCGTTCTTGGCTTACATCTGATTTCGAACTCTCCCAGCTCAATGGCCCATTTGATTAGCCTTCCATTGGCCTTGGGGCTGTGCTGTATGTTTTTCAGGGGTTGGTCTATCAAGACTTTAATAACATGCGCCTGGAAGTACAGACGCAGCTTCCTTGAAGCCATTATTAATGCTAAGACAAACTTCACAACCTTTGTGTAGTTCAGCTCTGCACCATGCAGAATCTTACTAACATAATAAATAAGTTTCTGAACCTTAGCTTCCTCTTTCAGAAGAACGGCACTCAGGGCTAAGTTAGAGACAACAAGGTACAGGTACATCACTTCTTCGGGTTTTGGTTTGGCAAACAAGGGTGACTCAGCCATATACTTCTTCAGCTCTTCAAATGTTGTTTGGCTCTTGTCATTCTATTCAAAGTTCTTGACCATTTTGAGGGCCTTGAAGAATGGTAGACACTTTTCCCCGGACTTGGATATAAAGCACCCAGGGCTGCTACCATTCTTGTGAGCTTTTGGACATCTTTACTGTTTTAGGGGGCTCCATGTCCAGGATTACTTGAATCTTATCGAGATTGGCCTCAATGTCTCTTTTGGAGACCATCAGGCCTAGAAATTTCCCAGATCCTACACCAAAGGCACACTTGGTCGGGTTCAACATCATCTTATGGGTTCTCAGAACATCAAATGCCTCCTTCAGGTGCTCAAGATGATTGACCCTGTCTAAGCTTTAAACTAACATGTCATCAACATAGACTTCCATGGTATTACCAATGAGGTGCTTGAAAATTTTGTTTACAAGCCTTTGATATGTGGCTCCTGCATTCTTAAGTCCAAAAGCCATAACCAGATAACAAAAAATACCAAAGTTAGTGATGCATGATACCTTAGGGATGTAATCAGGGTGCATTTTGATCTGGTTGTAGCCACTGAAGCCATCCATGAAGCTAAGCATCTAGTGCCTAGCTGTGGCATCAATTAACGTGTCTATCCTCAGCAAGGGGAAACAATCCTTTGGACAAGCATCATTCAAATCTGTGAAGTCCACGCACATTCTCCATTTTCCATTGCTCTTCCTGACCATCACAGGGTTAGCTAGTCACTCAGGAAATTGAATTTTTTTCAATAAATCCAGCTTCCAACAACTTCTCTACTTCTTGCTTAATAGCCTCTTGCCTCTCGGGAGCAAAAATTCTTTTCTTCTGCTTAACTGCTGCCCTTTTAGGATCCACATTCAACTGTTGTGTGATGAGTTTGGGGTCTATCCCTAGCATGTCGGCTGCTGTCCAAGCAAAGACATCTTTGTTGTCTTGCAAGAATTGAACCAACTATTGTTTCAAGTCTTTGGGGAGTGAAGTCCCCACATATGTCACTTTCTCATGATCTAGAGGAGCAGGCTCCAAGTTCTCTATGGGCTTACCCCTTTTTTGTTCTCGATATCTGACATCCATGTCTTCGATAGGGAGAACCTGCCCCCCCCAGTGCCATCAGGCTTCAAGGCGGCCACGTAACAACTCCTGGCCATTTTTTGATCTCCTCTCTCTTCTCCCACTCCATTCCTAGTCGGTAATTTGAGCTTCAGATGGTACGTAGAGGCTATCGCCTTGAAGGCATGCAGCCCAGTCCTCCCAAGGATTGCATTGTAGGTAGTGCTGGCCTTGATAACTAGGAAATTCAACATTTGAGTGGACTGTCGAGGTTCTTCGCCTACAATCATGAGCAATTGTATAATTCCCTCAATCCGAGATTCCACTCTATTGAAACCATAAATAGGCCTATTGGAGGGGGTCAGTTGAGAATCATTGTATCCCATTTTCATAAAAGCATCATAGAACAAGATGTCTACAGACAACCCATTGTCAACTAAGACTCTTTTCATAGGAGAGTTTCCTATGATGAGGGTGATTACCAATGGATCATCATGGGGGAACCTCACCCCTTCCAAGTCAGAATCATCAAACAATAAAGAGACCTCAATCATTGTTCTCTTAGGAGGTTCTCCTACAATACTCATTACCTATCGGGCATATGCCTTCCTAGAATTTCGGTAGTTACCTGCAGCGGTTGGTCTCCCTGAAATCACATTGATCATAGGCCCTCGGGGCTGATTTTTTTTTTTTGGGGGTCTCAGTCCCTCTATTTGTCATTGTAACCTCTGTCATGTCTAGCACCATCCTTGGTGTATTTTTCCAACTTTCCTCTTCTAATCAGAAACTCGATCTCATCTTTTAACTAATATCAATCATCAGTGTCGTGTCCCACGTCCCTATAGAACCGGCAATATGCGTTCTTATTTCTCTTTTCAGGATCCGTCCTTAGTGGCTTCGGCCATCGAAGGTCTTTTCCCTTCTCAATATCCATCAGTATTTGGCTATGGGCGGTGTTTAGCCTAGCATACTCGGCGAACCTGGATCCTCCTTTCTTTTTGGAGTCATTGACATCATCAACCTTCGCATATTTGGCATCGACCGTATACTCGGCATCACTGGCTCGCTTCTACGAGTAGGTATTCGAGGCTTGAAACCCTTGGGCTTTCCTCATACTTTCTTCGGCCTTGATATACTTTCCAGCTCTCTCCTAGATTTCATTCATACTCTCGGGGGCCCTCTTGGCTAACGATCTCCTGAAATTTTTTTCAGAAGTCTCTTGCTGTAAGGCTATCATAGCTACCTTCTGGTCTAGATCAGGAACCTTCAAGGCTTCCTTAATGAACCTGTTCATATAGTCCCTCAAGGACTCATTCTTCCCCTGATGCATGTTCATTAATGAAGCTGAGCTCTTCTCATGAGTCTTGCTATTGATGAACTGACCAATGAAGGCCCTACTTAGATCCTTGAATGACCCAACAGAGTTAAGGGGTGGACGACTGAACCACCTTTGAGCCATACCACTTAGAGTTTGAGGGAACGCCCTATACTTAACGGCGTCATTGACGTGCTGCAGCAGCAGTGCATTAGAGAACGTGAGAACATGATTTGAGGGATCTCCCGTTCCATCATAGGCCTTGATTGTAGGCATATTGAAATTTTTTGATATCCTCTCATTCATAATATCCTCTGTGAAGGGGGGAGTGAGATCATCAAAATCTCCAAACTTGGGGGTCAGTCCTAACATGACTTTTGTTTGTTTGCCTCCTGGTTGGGGCTTATCGAAATCTATCACAGGTGCGTTTCTTATCGACCCTCCAGCCCCCTCAACTCTGGGGCGCTGTCTCCTTGTTAGTGCCCTTTATAGGTCTTTCATCAGTCGTTGGACTTCGACTTCATTAGCACATATCCTTTCCTGAAGGTTCAGGGAGTCAGTATCTTGAGGCCCTCGGGCTGAGTACTCCTTCCTCCAAGGGGCTCCTTACCGGTTTCCTCCTTCGTGGGTTAATATCCTCATCAGAAGATTCATCGTCATCAGTAGAGTAAGGTCCAGAGAAGTCCCGACTCCTTCGTCGCGAGGTGTAGTGGGGTAGCAGCACTTGTTCGTAAGAGGGCTCGTAGTTTCTTGGGAGCCTGTAGCGAGGGTCGGGCATCACAGCAGATGAGACCTGCAAGGTAGGAGGTGCAATAAAAGTTGTACCAAGGGGTGGAATTACCTAGAGCGGAGGAACTGAAGCATGAATAGACATATCGGGGTTGGAAGGATGAACAACGATGCTAAGGGGTCCAGTACGCCGGGTACTTGCTTCAAGGCCTCCAACGGAGATTGTTGGAACAACAACTCCTTGTTCCTGCACCGTAGTAGGGGGAGCGTTGGTGTCAACAGTGGTTTCAGGGACCTCTCCCTTGAGGGTGCTCGCGGTACTTCGTGTTCTTGCCATGGTTATTATTCGTTTCCCACAGACGGCGCCAAATGTTACGGATTAAAAACTGAGTGTATTTAATGTGTAATTAATGCTAGGGTTTGGGAGAGATTCGAGCTTTAATGGCTGCACTAACGTTTTGTGACTAACTCAGATCCTCGTTAACTGCCTACGTATCTCAATGTGTGTGATAATCAAGCCAAAAATGTAGTTATAATGTTTCATAATATTAATTTTGTAATACTTTTCAAGTTAAAATCATTTCTTCTACTTGAACAATATTTCATTAAAATTAATATTTTGTGATTAAAATAATATTTTTAAATCTAAAATTCCATGATTAAATATATATATTGTATTCAACTCCCCTTCTATAATATCAAGGACCAACAATTGGTATCAAAGCTGGTTGATATTTCTAATATCAGATCCGAACCAAATATTTCGCAACTCATACAGAACTCAAAAAAATTATTTTTAATTCAAAATAATTTTTACCCAAAAATTATTTTTGATCAAAAATTATTTTTAGTCAAAAATTATTATTTTTTGAAACACTTAATTTTTAATCTTATTAAAGATGAGTACACAAAAAGTGACGAGTATAAAAATTCCATCGTTTGATAAAGATCACTACAATTTGTGGAAGCACAAGATGCTATTATTTATGGGAAACGTCAATATCAAATGTGCAAAGATTTTGGCCAATGGTATTGAGCCCCCAATTACTGTTATTCTCGAGCATGAGGTAGATGGGGTCGTAATTCCTCATATATAGTTTTTTAAAGATCCGTCTGATTATAGAGTCTCAAACTTATACTGGTAGAATCCCTAGATTACGTTATGTACAACCATGTTGTCAATTGTAAAAATGTCAAACAAATTTGAGATACCATTGTGATAATCAATGAAGGGACTAAATAAGTAAAAGAGAATAGACTGAAGATCCTAACCTCCCAATATGAGCAGTTTTGATCTAACCATGGTGATGGTATCTCTGAGGTGTTTCAGAGATTGAATAAATTGATAAACGAGCTCAACCTCAATGGAAAATATTACAAGAACCAGGAGGTCAACAGAAAGTTTTTTCTAACTTTACCCGAGCATCTGGAACATAGGATCACAATTATCCAAGAGTCTAAGGACATGAAAGAGGTAACCCTAGAAAGACTCTACGGAGTATTGGAGACCTATGAATTGGAACAGATCCAGACAAGAAAAATATATGTAAGAGGTAAGGTTCTTAGTTCTTCTAAAGCACTGATAGTAGAAGTACCAGAGAAGAAGGAAATGAAGGCTGTTGTAGCTTCAAACAGTTCAAGAGAGTATGTGGTTCTAGAATTTGGACATACTTTAGATAACCAGGAAGATGATGAGTTCTACTCATTAGAAGAACTGAATCAGCTGGAAGATGAATCTCTAGCTTTGGTTGCTAGGAGGTTTGGCAACATGAGATTCCGAAGAAACTTCTCCTACAAAGTTAAACCTAATTTTGGAAGGTTCTAGAGAAGAGGTTCTTCTACAACTGTATCAAGAAGCAGCTACAAGACTGGCTTAGTTGACAGAAGCAAGTTTCGTTGCTTCAACTATAATGAACTAGGTCACTTTGAAACTGAATGCAAGAAGCCGAAGCAAGGGAAAAAGAGAGACTCTTATGAAGAGCTGAAAGAAAAGTATGATGCACTTATGAAAAAGCATCAAGTCAAGTCTTATCTAGTAGAGGGCAAAAGCTGGGACGACTCAGACAACAATGATGATGAAGAGCTGGGATATCTTGCTCTAATGGCTTCATCTGAAGATTCATTGTCTCCAACTCGACAAGGAGGAATAGATGTAAATCCCTCTTGCCCTAAAATGTTTAAATTGCTAGGTAAAGAACTAGATGATATAAGAGATAGAGTTAAGAAACTAATTCTAAAAAATAAAATGTTAACTGATGATAATGATGTTTTAAAACTGGTAAAAAGAAAAAATGACAAGTTGACTGAGGACTTAGCTTTTCAAGTCAATAGAGTCCGTTGTTATGTTAAAGTTGAAACCTATCTCAAAAATCAGATATAAGAAGAAAATAAGAAGTGTCTAGCTTATAAAAATTCTTCCTAAATTGTAAAAGACCTAATTGACCAACATGAGATAAAACGAAAAGTTGGAATACGCTTTGAGTACAATAAATCTGTAGAAAAGACAAGCAACATCACCCCGTTCAGAAAAAGTGCTAAAGAAAGGGGTATTCCACATGTTGTTAAGGACACATTTAAACATCTTTTCATAACCCCTGTAACAAAACCAATCCTTAGGAGCTCTATATTAATAGCTTACGAAACGAATTTAGAGGACCTCGAGGAAGTAAAGAAAATAGAGGAAGAAGTAAGGGACATACAAAGAGTTAATGTCCAAGAAGAGAGAAGTGTACCTAACACACCATAAAAAGATAAGGGAACTTCTGATTCACCCAATCCTGGTATTGGTGCTAAAGACTTAAAGAGAAATCTGAACATACCTAATAAGTTTGTTAATTGTAGGCATAGTAACAACAAATATCATTCTACTGAAAACTTTAAAACTGTTGATAAAGTTGAAGTAGAGACTGTTAAGACACCTACTATTTTGAATAACATGTTTGTTATTGATGTATGCCATAAACCTTATGGTGTTATAAATTATATGTAATGTACAGTTAATGCCATGTCTGCATATTTCAAACGCATGATTGCTAGTAAAGTTAACATGACACATAGACAACACATCAATAATAAATTTACGAAACCCAAGACTACGATTCCTTCACCTATCAAGAAGGAAACATATATTCCTAAGTCTAAACAGAAAGTTGTTAAAACTGTTTATAAGAATGTAAGTACAGTCAAGTTAGATGCTACTATTGTTCGAAAAGGATCTGTTATCAAAGATGACAAAGGTCAATTCTTTAAGTATGCTGGGCCCAATCAATTTTGGGCTCCGAAGATGATTTAATCTGTTTGATAATTGAAGGGAGTTAAACAGGTAAAACGGGTTGTATGGATCCTGGACAGCGGATCTTTAAGGCATATGACCGGAGATAGAGCCCTGCTATCAGACGTGGTTGAAAGAGCTGACCCAATCGTCACCTTTGGAGATAACAACAAAGGAATGACTACGGGATATGGCAAGTTAAATGATGGGAATGTTATCATTGAGAATGTCACTTTAGTGGAAAGACTTAAGCACAATCTGTTAGTAATTGTGCCATAGAGACAATTACTTTTATATTTTAAGGAAAATATTTTATTATTAAAGATTATGTTTTATTGATTATTATTGATTTATTATGTTTTATTTACTACGTAATAAATTGAAATCATAATAAATGTCCTTGGAATTTTGATACGTATTATATATCTTTAAGTATGTGACTTAAAAATGAGATTATATGAATAGTATCTTATTCCTAAAATTCCCTAGTCAAGTATTATTATTTAAGGACAATAATAATGCACAAAAACTAGTATGTTTATTGACAGATGACCACATCTCATTAGTCATAGGTATGGTGATACTAAAAGTCAAGAACATAAGTGCATATCTCAATGCATGGCACTGGAATAACCCGCAGTAAGATTCTACATGTTATTAAGTGTCATAAGTAATTCTCACTGTGATAATGGTGTAATGATGCTTAGACCTGAAATCATTATATTTTTATACAAGAATTAATATACTTTGATTACATTAAAAGTTACTTTTGACCGGGTGATGATAAAAACGGACATTGGGTATATTATGAATCGTATGAGAAATATGAATGATCTAGAAGAGATTTAATCCTCCTAATTTTAGAAGTGATATTATTGGCCTCTTTTTTGAGTAAGACTATGAAATGCACGGTCGTGCTCAAATGTTGATTTGATTTTAATAGTCTTCTCATCGATCAAGAAAATAAAGATTAAATTATGAAGATGATGATACGAGACATGCCTTGAGTTTAATCTATAATATCAAGATTAAAGGGATTATATTATATGGAACATTATTCACGAAAGGCTTAATCGAATCACTGATTTTTATTATGATTATTTGGGTAGCAATGATGTATTACTAGATACCGCTTATTATTTACAATTTTAATTAGATATTAAAATTATTGCCAACTTAATAATAACCTACAGGGTCACACATAAAGAATGTTTGAAGGAGAAATAATTTAAATTATGAATTTAAATTAAATAAGTAATTTATTTTATATATGATATTAATTAAGTATGACTTAATTAATTATATAAATAGAATAAATGAATTACTTAAACTAATTCCAAAATTAGTAATTAATTAATTAAGTGAGACTTAATTAAATAATTTAGAATTTTGGATTAGTATTAA
This sequence comes from Oenanthe sinensis, assembly GCA_028671895.1. Lineage (NCBI taxonomy): Eukaryota > Viridiplantae > Streptophyta > Magnoliopsida > Apiales > Apiaceae > Oenanthe > Oenanthe sinensis. The sequence goes on from CM053806.1 coordinate 40,394,644, forward strand.
TTATAATTAGATTATAATTAGAAAACTTATTACTCTCTCTATATAATCTCTTTATGGGCTGATTTAATGAGATAGACATATTTTCTAAAACCCTAGCCGTTTTGAGAAAAGAGGAAGATAGAGAGAGAAGCAGTTTTCGGATGCTAGTACACATTAATCATTCATGAAAAGTGTTCGTGTGGATACCGTAGAGCGTAGATCGCGTGAGCGGGATACGTGGTGATTAAACAAGTTTTGGACCTCTATTAATCTTCCATTGATGAACTGTTAAAGCTTTTTAAGGTATTTGTTCTTCATCTCCGAATTAAATCTTTTATTTTCGCATGGATCCTGCGGAGGGTTTCGATTTATATTACGTTTTATATTTATTTTTTCACATTTTTCCGTTGGGTTTGTGCCTCAAAACCCTTCAATGGCATCATAGTTACTTGCGAAACATTTTAATTTGGTTGTATGTTTACAATTTTTTTATATATATGAGCATGTATATGACCTCCATGATTTTGTTGCGATACAGTATGTATATATATGCATGTATATATGATTTTGAATATATTATATTCATGTGATGTATATTCATGTGATGATTGTGTGTATGGATGTATGTATATGATACATGTTTGTTCTTATTATAGGAATCGTATTCGATATGAATTCTGAAACGGCTTCCGTAGATTTTCTGAAATCTGTGTCCAATGTCCGATTTTGGCAAACGATATGTGTTTTCTGACTGGAATGAGTGTCACTGAGCAATACTAACAAAGTCAGCTTCGCGTCTGTAAGACATTTGATGAAGTTACAGGCACCAAAACGGCGATTTATTATTTATTAAAATTTAATTGATTTTCTGAAATTTCAAAATTTGTTATATATGATTATATGACATATTTATATAATCTGAGATATATTAAATGTGTTATGTGATAACATGGTGGATGTTTATGGCCTAAAGACCCATAAGATAGAGGTTTTGATTTATGGTTTTGGTTTCTAAATACGACTTGCATGTCGTTTATTCATTGTAATTTAATTATCTCGAATGTAACTCGAGTTCTTCTTGTAATTTAATTAGAATAGTTTTATTTCAATATTCAATGTAATTATCTATGAAGGCTTGCAAGCAAAGAGGTGATCCAAAAGAGAATGATGAAGCAATGAAGAAAGAGGACATGTAATATATAGTATTTTTAAACCACCATAGATTGACTTTGATTTTTCCATTAGCTTAGAAAGATCATATAGGATGAGGCCATAACCAAATATATATATATATATATATATATATATATATATATATATATATATATATATATGAATGCATGTATTGGTATGTATGCGTTGATATAATCGAGATGAATGCTTAATATTGATTAATCATTTATGTATTAGATACGACACCCTTGCCATGTTTGCTTAAGAAAGATAAAATCTGTAACGATTCAAGATTTTAAAATTGAACAAACGATCATGAGATTCTTGTGTTTATGAAATACAGTATTAAATATGGATTTTTTTTTCTGATATAGGGAGATTTTGTCAAAAGCGGATTATTTGTTTAATTCGTAAGGAAGTCGATTTTTAAGAGAGACCGTTTGTGACTTCTCCGACGAACTAGAAATCAATCCATTGATGAATATTGAAATGAATTATTTGATCAAGGAAAAATTGAGAATCTCTTTATGATGGGATCATGATCGTTCATATAAACATTAAAATTCCTAAATACATATTAAGTTAATTGGATACCTTCCAATGTTTAAATACTCGTCAAGATCTAGATTCAGAAGGAGTGGTTTTGCTAAAGCAAGGTGCTCTTATCAATCATGGGAAGACGTGATAAGTAAGTGTATTTGTTTGTTGAAACATTGGGTCTAACTTAACTAAATCACCACAATAGGATTGTGGGTTTAGAGGCATAGACTTTGGTGAGATTTATTGGATAAATGTGTATAAAGGGTTGTTCCACCAAACTTTTCAAGAATTATATTTGATATAATTGACAAATGTTGTCTACCTAAATAATCATGTTTTGAGTGTATTAGTCAACACTATCTTAAAACATGGATGAAATATGGATCTTGACTCACTAGAAAAATTTTAAAAAATGCTTTCCGAATTAATAATTAGGGCTATTAGTTTGATAAAAATAGTGGGAGGTATATGGTGATATACCATAATCACTTAAACATAATTAATATTAAATCTACAATCTAGTTTATTATATACACTTTAATATTGTAGATATCAAATGATAAACACAAACTACTTCTCTATGCGATCAGTTCTTGAGTAGGACAAGTTGACGAGAACAAATTTCATCAACTGACATAGGAGCTTGAAGATCGTCCTCGGGCACCACGATGTTAGTCAAATCTCTTCCCCTGCTACTAAAGCTGAGAATGTAACATGTGCAAATGATAGTGCTTATTGGAAGTAAATTGATGTTGTGACTGATGTTTCATGTCTCATGATTGCAATTATGAGTGCTGAGCTTAAGAAGCAACACGAGCATATAGATGCTTATGAGACGATTGAGCACCCTTAAAGGATATTTGAGGGACATACTCTTCAAGATATATTTGACAATTAAAGGGTACTATACACTTATAAGTAGATAGAGTGAGACTCGGTTACACCACATATTCTAAAGACTATAGGGTATAATGAGTACATTGACATTTTGGGTTTCCAGATTAGTCTAGAGGCTCACCTAGATTTGATCTTACAATCTTTGAACAACAAAATGAATAAGATTAGTGAAACACATACTGAGTTACTAATTATTTTAGTAGATACGGATATATATATATATATATATATATATTTATATATATATTTATATATATATATATATTTATATATATATATATTTATATATATATATATATATATATATATATCTTTTGAAGAATAAATCCGAATCATTTGAAAAGTTTAAATACTATGAAGATGAAGTAGAAAATATCAAAGAAAAGGTTTTTTAATAGGATGGATCACACCTTGTTGGACATGGTGCGATCAATGTTGAGTCAAGGAGTCTTCCAATTAGTTTCTAGGGTTACACCCTGGAGACAACTACTTATACACTTAACCGAGTTCCTAATAAAATTGTTCAGAAGACTTCGTATGAGATATGGACTGAGAAACGTCATAGCATGTCATTTATAAAAATTTGGGGATGTGAGGCGATTGTGAAACGTCTAACTTCTGACAAGCTAGGACCTAAATCAGACAAATATAACTTTATGGGATACCCAATTGAAACAAAGGGTTATTCTTTCTATAATTCTTCCGAGAACAAAGTGTTTGTTGCTCGAACTACAGTGTTCCTTGTAAGAGAAATGCTTTCTATGAAAGACAGTGGGAGGATAATAGATCTCGATGAAGTTTGAGACCCACATTATTGAAGGGTTTCGAGGCACAAACGCAGCGGAATAAACGCGAAAAATAAATCAAAATAGCGAAACCCTCCGCAGGATCCATGCGAAAACAAAAGATTTAATTCGGAGATAAAGAATAAATACCTTTAGAAGCTTTAACAGTTCATTAATGGAAGATTAATGGAGGTCCAAAGCTTGTTTAATCACCACGTATCCCGCTCTCACGATCTACGCTCTACGGTATCCACACGAACATTTTTCATGAAGGATTGATGTGTACTAGCACCCGAAAACTGCTTCTCTCTCTCTCTATCTTCTTCTTTTCTCAAAACGGTTAGGGTTTTAGTAAAAATCTGTCTCTTAAATTAAATCAGCCCATAAAGAGATTATATAGAGAGATGAATAAGTTTTCTAATTATAATCCAATTATAATTAATACTAATCCAAAATTCTAAATTATTTAATTAAGTCTCACTTAATTAATTAATTATTAATTTTGGAATTAGTTTAAATAATTCATTTATTCTATTTATATAATTAATTAAGTCATACTTAATTAATATCATAAATAAAATAAATTACTTATTTAATTTAAATTCACAATTTAAATTATTTCTCCTTCAAGCGTTCTTTGTGTGTGACCCTGTAGGTTATTATTACGTTGACAACAATTTTAATATCTAATTAAAATTGTAAACAATGAGCGACATCTAGTAATACATCATTGCTACCTAAGTAGTAATAATAAATCGGTGATTCGATTAAGCCTTTCGTGAATAATGTTCCATGTAATATAATCCCTTTAATCTTGATATTATAGATTAAACTCAAGACATGTCTCGTGTCATCCTTTTCATAATTTAAATGAGATGATATGTACTCCTTATGATATCTCGTAAGCCTTAAGCATGACGAGCAAGTACCAGTCTAATCCAAGTGATGGTCATTGGATGTGAGTCAAGAATATTCTTAAGTACTTAAAGAGGACTAAAGATTCATTCTTGTTATATGGAGGAGATGTGAAGCTAGTTGTAAGAGGTTTCAGTGATGTTGGTTTCTAAGACAGACAACGATCATTTAGTGTTTCTGTCTGTCTTTGTGTTTTATCTATTTAAATTAAGATGTTGTATGCTGGAATGGTTTACAGCAGAGACAATTATTGATTCTACAATAGAGCCTGAGTATATTAATGCTTGCGAAGTAGTAAAGGAGGCTGTTTGGGGATGTACTCAGGAGATATCACCTAATTAATGAGATTAATGATCAAGGAGATATACATATATGTAAAGTGCATACTAATAATAATATTGTAGACCCGCTGACTAAGTCTTCGTCATAGCAGAAGCATGAAAGTCATACTAGTTCCATGAGTATCAGACACTTGGGTAATTGGCTCTAGTGTAAGTGAAAGATTGTTAGTAATTGTGCCATAGAGACAATTACTTTTATATTTTAAGGAAAATATTTTATTATTAAGGATTATGTTTTATTGATTATTATTTATTTATTATATTTTATTTACTGCATAATAAATTGAAAGCAAAATAAATGTCCTTAGAATTTTGATACGTATTATACATCTTTAAGTATGTGACTTAAAATGAGATTATATGAATAATATCTTATTCCTCAAATTTCCTAGTTGAGTATTATTATTTAAGGACAATAATAATGTACAAAGACTAGTATGTTTGTTGACAGATGACCACATCTCATTGGTCATAGGTACGGTGATACTAAAAGTCAAGAACATAAGTACATGTCTCAATGCATGGCACTGGAATGACCCGTAGTGAGATTCTACATGTTATTAAGTGTCATAAGTAATTCTCACTGTGATAATGGTGTAATGATCCTTATACCTGAAATCATTATATTTCTATACTAGAATTAATATACTTTGATTACATTAAAAGTTACCTTTGACCGGGTGATGATAAAAGCGAACATTGGGTATATTATGAATCGTATGAGAAGTATGAATGATCTAAATAAGATTTAATCCTCCTAATTTTAGGAGTGATATTATTGGTCTCTTGTTTGAGTGAGACTATGAAATGCACGGCCGTGCTCAAATGTTGATTTGATTTTAATAGACTACTCATCGATCAAGAAAATAAAGATTAAATTATGAAGAGGATGACACGAGACATGCCTTGAGTTTAATCTATAATATCAAGATTAAAGGGATTACATTACATGGAACATTATTCACGAAAGGCTTAATCGAATAACTGATTTTATTATTATTACTTGGGTAACAATGATGAATTACTAGATGCCGCTCATTGTTTACAATTTTAATTAGATATTAAAATTATTTCCGACGTAATAATAACCTACAGGGTCACACACAAAGAATGCTTGAAGGAGAAATAATTTAAATTAAATAAATAATTTATTTTATATATGATATTAATTAAGTATGACTTAATTAATTATATAAATAGAATAAATGAATTACTTAAACTAATTCCAAAATTACTAATTAATTAATTAAGTGAGACTTAATTAAATAATTTAGATTTATATTACGTTTTGTATTTATTTTTTCGCGTTTTTCCGCTGCGTTTATGCATCGAAATCCTTCACAATCTACTCAACGTCAATCATTTCTATAATAAAGGATACAAAGTAAACTTTATCAAGGAAAAGTGTCTAATAGCTCATTCTAAAGATGACAAACCAGCCTTACGTAGAGTAAGGAAAGGAAACTTGAATGTAGCCGATCTCAACTCAGGAACTGAGGATGAAGCAAATTGTTTCTACTCAAAGGCTTCATCAGAAGAAAGCTGGTTATGACACAAGAAACTCTCACACTTAATTTCAAAATAATGAACACTCTAGTCAAGAGAGATTTGGTGAGAGGATTGCCTCTAATGGAATTTACACAAGAAGGGTTGTGTTAGGCATGTCATAAAGGAAAGTTAGAGAGAGAAACTCACAAAGGCTCAGACACTACAAACATTATTGAATCACTTCAACTCCTACACATGGATTTATTTGGTCCAGTTAATATTATGTTAATATCAAGGCAAAAATATACCTTAGTGATTGTAAATGACTTTACAAAATACACATGAGTTTTGTTCTTGAACTCTAAGGATGAAACTCCATAATTGGTGATTGATCATGTAAAGCTAATTGAGTTTGATTTAAAGTTAGTTATCCGGGCAATCAGGTCAGACAGTGGAACAAAATTCTAGAAAGAAGTTCTGAATGACTTTTGCTCAGACAAGGGGATAACAAGACAATACTTAGCGCCAAGAACTCCGTAATAAAATGGAGTTGTAGAAAGGAAGAATCGAACTCTGATTGAAGCTGCTAAAACAATGTTAAGTGAATCAAGGTTACCTATCTACTTCTGGGCTAAAGGGGTTAATATCGCATGTTATACCCAGAATCGAACTCTGATCAATAAAGATTATATAAAAACTCCCTATGAATTAATGGCTGACAAGAAACCAACACTCAATTACTTTCATGTATTTGAAGCCAAATGTTATGTACTGAAAGATGAAGATGAACATCATGGCAAGTTCGAGGCCAAGGCACATGAAGCTATTTTTGTCGGTTATTCAAGAAGAGCATATAGGGTGTACATAATTGATCAGCACCAAGAGAAAGAACCTAACGTAACTTTTTATGACACTAAACTCCCAAATATCCAAACTGAAGATCCTTCTGAGTCATTAAAATTTGATAATTATCCAAACTCACATTCCGATGATGAAGAGGAACCTGAGGTTGCAACAGGACATGACAATAATAATGATAATGATCAAGGTAATAGGTGGAAACAATGGTAACACTGGAGATACTACTAATACCAGTAGTGGATCAACAAGTTATACTGGCTGCAACTTAGGGGGAGGTGATGGATCTACTAGTAGAACACAACATCACAATATATATCGAGGCGAATCATAAAGATCAAACCTGCCTAGGGAAAGGATATGGAGTAGAGATCATCCTTTTTAATTGATCATAGGTGATCCAGATGATGGAGTTATAACTAGAAGTGCAATTTCAAATGAATGTCTATTTTCAGTTTTTCTATCTCAAGAAGAACCAAAGAAAATTGAAGATACACTAACTGATCCAGATTGGGCTCTTGCCATGCAAGAAGAACTCAATCAATTTGAGAGACAAGAAGTATGTACACTGGTACCTAGGCCCATAGACAGATCTGTGATTGACACCAAATGGGTATACAAGAACAAATTAGATGGTGTGACATTGTTACAAGGAACAAGGCTAGACTGGTGGTAAAGGGTTACTCCTAGGAAGAAGGAATTGATTATGATAGACCTATGCATCAGTTGCAAGACTTGAAGCAATCAGAATATTTTTAGCATTCACAGCACATTCCAATTCCAGAGTTTATGAAATGGATGTGAATAGTGCCTTTCTGAATGGAGAGCTAGAAGAGGAAGTATATGTGGAGCAGCCCCTAGCTTTGAAAATCCAGATTTTGCTGATTTTGTATATTTTCTATTCAAACCCTCTATGGACTCAAGCAAACACCGAGGACATGGTATGACACTCTCTCCGAGTTTATACTTGAAAATGGTTTCATTAGAGGTGTTATAGATAAAAATCTCTTTTATAAATTGCATGATAAAGATATGATATTTGTCCAAGTTTATGTTGACGATATTATATTTGGTTCTACTAACGAAAACTTGTGCAAGAGATTTGTGAGCATGATAGGTGAGTTGTCATTCTTCCTTGGACTGTAAGTGAAGCAATATGAAGATGTAATTTTTATTTGTCAATCAAAGTACATAAGGGATCTTCTGAGGAAATACAGTCTAGAAGATTCTTCACGGGCAAAAACCCCAATGCCAACAGCTACAAAGCTTGACAAAGATGAAACTGGTAAAAAGGTTGATATCACAAGCTATAGAGGCATGATAGGCTCATTATTATATCTAACTTCAAGTAGACCTGACATAATGTTTGCACCATGCTTATGTGGAAGGTTTCAATCTGATCCTAGGGAATCTTATCTTATAGCGGTTAAACGAATTTTAGATATCTAAAGGCTACACCAAATCTTGGAATTTGATACCCCAAAGATATAGGTTTTGAACTAATAGGCTATACATATTCAGATTATGTAGGATGCATGATGGACATGAAGAGTACTTCTGGAAGATGTTAGTTTCTAGGACGTCAGTTGATCTCTTAGTATAGCAAGAAATAACACTCAGTACCTATCTCGATAGCCAACCAGAATACATTACGGCAGGTAGCTGTTGTGCTCAGATCTTGTGGATAAGGAATCAACTAAATGACTACGGACTTCCGTTGAATAAAATTCCAATTTTCTGCGATAACACAAGTGCTATAGACATCTCCAAAAATCCTGTATAACACTCTCGAACCAAGCACATTGACATAAGGTATTATTTCATCAGCGAGCATGTCATGAACAGAATTGTGGTGTTACATTTTGTACCCACAGAAAATCAAATAGCCGACATCTTCACAAAACCACTTGATTAATCCACTTTCTCTAAGTTGGTTAGTGAAGTAGTGATGTTAAAAAATTGCTAATGTTTTATCGCTAGGAGTTCATTTGAATTCATGAATATTGTATGTTAATATTTAAAGAATTTTTAAAGTTTGAATCAATAGAATCATAGGGCTTATGAATATTTGGAAAAATCATCTTGAGAATAACTTAATACTCTTAATAGATAATTATTTCAAGTATAGCATAAGTACTTATTTTTGTTTATTAAAATTATGTATTTATTTTAAACATTTATAAGCATTTTATTATGTAAATTATTGTCTTAATTTTCTAATTAATTATTGCTTGTTAATATTTATTATTATTATTATTAAATCTAAAATTCGAATAAGATTTTTAATATTTTATTTCAAATTTTGGAACAATTAATAATATATATATATATATATATATTTGTATATTTGTTTGTTTAACTATTTAATTTTAGTTTATTATACATTAGCATGACTTTTATTTTAAATTTTCGGTAAGACTTTCTTATATATGATTTTTTTTAAATCGGTATGACTTTTTATTCAAAAAGTCATACTGAGTCGTTTTTATATATTAGTAAAATAAGTCATACCGAGTGTTATTTTAAAAAGTCATACCGACTAGTTTTTTTCTCTGATTTAAAAGTCATACAAGTCATTTTCTAAAAGTCATATTGAGCATAGTAACAGACATATACACAAGAACACAATTGTAGGATTTTTGAAAACTTTTGATATTGATCCATTTTTCAACTGCTTCAGTTCATGGGAGTGTATTACAAGCATATTTGCTTCCTGGTTTGTATTGAAATCGAGTAAAACAGTCGAAGTGCTGCCAAAATCTTGTTAAAATTTCGACCTAAGCTTGGACTGGATTATAGAACTGATTTTATTTGTCTAAATTCTTTTTAAGAACTTATTTTAGAGTGATTGTATGCTTTGGAGTTGAAAATCAATTTAGGGATTTTAGTGCAATTAGGGTTTCAAATTTCTTGGTCTTAATTTTGAATTATTGGGATTTTATTTTGAATTTTAGTGTTTAATTCGAATTAAACAGGTGTTATTGCAAGTTGTTATCTTAAAATTGTATTTAAAAGTGTTAAAATGGCTAGAGTATGTGAAATAGTTAAGACTAATTTCGTAGGATATTTCAACCCGATGAATTGTTTAGTTAAGAGGTTTTGACTATGGATCAATTTTATGAATAAACATTAATTAGTGAGAACTGCAATTACATTGGATGCCCCGCTACAAGTTGATGCACTTAGGGCTTTGTACACCTCAGCAAGGAATATGACAGTTGCAGCTAGAGTACATTTTCATTCAAAATTGGAGACAATGAGTACATGGTGGTTAAGGACAAAAGGAATGAGAACTTTGCAGAAACTGAATCAATGGAAGACATTCCTGTCAAGATTGTGAAGACTTTTAAGGTAACATAGTCTTCAAGGAAAAGATCAAGACAAATATTTTTCCAGAACAAGACAAATGCAAAGAAGACTGTGAAAAGAAGCTACAATCTGTTTTAGTGAATACATTGTAAAATGTAATTTTAAATTTGTATTTTTATCTGTCGATAGAAAAATAGATATAGAATGTGAATTGTTATATATAATTTTAGCAGTTCATTGTAACAAGAGTGAGAGATAACAAAAATAAGAAAATAATAGAAATGTTACAAATCATAGTATTGCTTTTCTTAGTTCAATTTCATATTGTAAGAAGCTTGGTTATTAAGATCAAGAGTTATTGAAAGCAAAACATTAACTAGTGGAAAACCAATCCACTAGTAATTTTAAATTGATGTGTTTTATTTTCAAGTCAGTTAGTTCCTTCTTCTTAAAAACACTCAAACTCTAAATACAAACTTATAATCTGCAAAGAATTCCTAAAAATTCTTAAGTTTGTATTCATCTCCCCCTTCTACAAACTTGTACGAAGGGAAAATAACAGACTTTATCTTTGTTCTTCTCGGTCCGTCCTTGATGATGTGTTTAATCTTGGAGGCTCGGATTTTTGTGATTTCATTTTCTAATTCAAGCAGATATAAGACATACTTAAATTCTTGTCAGGGCTTTAGAGCAATTTTTTTTTCTGAGATCTTAAAAGTCCTTCGATCTTTCAAAAAATAAATTATTTGTTCTTAGGCTCATATCCATCAAACATAACCAGGGGTGACAATTTTAGGTTTCAGGTCGGGTTCGGGTCGGGTTGATAAACTCAAGTCAGAATTTCAACCCAACCCGAACCCGTCTGGAAATATCCATAGGTACCCGAACCCGACCCGAAATAATTATAATTTATTAATAAATATATAAAATGAATAATAAATTAATAAACATGAATTATAAAAATTATTTTATATATTATTTAAATAAAAATATATTTTTTAAATAATAAATTATACAAATTATAAAATATATTAATATTTATATTATAAATATATAATTTTGGGTCATTTCGGGTGAGTTTTGGATAATCCGAAATCAACCCAAAACTAACCCAATTTTTTTGGATCAGTTTAAAATCAACCTGAAACTGACCCGAACTCGAAAACCCCTAACCCAAATTCATATTTTTTGGATTGAATTTGTGTCGTGTTTTCGGGATGGGTATGATATTGTCATCTCCACAGCTTGAAACTTGAACAAATAGATTGAACGATATGAAAATAAATTCATCAAAAGATGAAAGAAGAATATTAAAAACAAAATTAGAATAAAGTTTTCAAACGAAACTATAAAATTGAAGTCAAAATTCAGAAACCGTAATTTTATAATTTTTAAAAAAAATAAGTAAAACACAAATAAAATGTACAGTATTACTAACTCCATAATACACTTTTTTAAACCACCTGTCGTACATATATAATCTTAATTTTCTGTAGCTATAATCTATACATACAAACTACTAGTACAAAACACAACTGGAACTCCCAACTCCCAAGTCAATTCACCGAGTCAATTCACTACTTGTTAGCTTTACTCTCCCAGAAAATCATGGTACTATTCTATCATCTTCCTCCCCTTTATATACAAACACATATACATACATATCTTACCCTAATTTAGGGTTTTCTTGCACATCTGATCACTCATATATGTATGTATCATATATCTATGCATGTATGTATATGTAACTTTCTAAGTAGCTCCTTTCTTTTGTTTGGGATGGTTTAATTTGTATGGTTTTTTTGAGGCTTTATTAGCTTAATTTTGGGATTTTTTTCTCTATGGTAATGAACAAGTATATTTACATTTGTATTTTGTTGCTTAATTGATATTGACTTTTTGTAAAGATGGAAACTTTATGGTCAATGAATGGTTTCTTGATTGTGTTATTTATATAATTTGTACTCTGTGTGTGTGTGTGTGATGACTACCCTTTTGGGGAAAGTTGGTTGTGACTCACTTGAAGTAAAAGATTTGACCTTGTATGTACTTGAACTGTGAATTTAGTTTTTAGCTTTGTAGTGACGTATAATCGAATTTTGTATTATTTAGTGTTTGATTAGCTACCTATAGTTTGTAAAGAGTTAAGAGAAAGATTGAATTGAGAGGCAGAATGGAAGATTATATTAAAAGAACTTAGATTCCGTATTTTAGAACATAAATATTTAGTATTTCATGTATGGGCAGTGAGATGGATTTTTGATGAATTTATAATGAGGCTCGTTTAGGTTGAAGTAAACAATTTTTCTCCAATGTTGAGTTTCATTCCTCTTCTTATTGATTTTGATGTTTTTATTGCTTGTGTAGTTAGGATTTTATAAGAAATACTTGAATAGTGTTTTAGAAAGCTACTTATTGTGAATTAAGATTTATCGTTTTTGCTTTATTTTTTTACTTATTACCAAAAGTCTATTCTAGCATCCCACATTCATATGCCACAACATCATTCGTTTGATTACTTCTCTAGCTCTAGCTTTGTAGTTCTGACTTCTAACCAATGTGAATAAAGTGACTAATCTAAAATTCTAAAGATAAGGGTTCTGTCTCAGGGGAATTGTTAAACATTTTTAAAGCTTTTATCCAACAATAGAAATATCTCAACCCGTCAGTCCATTATCAGAATAAGACTTGACATATGACTGAATGATACTGAATTCAGTAAATAACTAATCTTTATTTGTCATAAAAGCTCTACTGCATAGGGCCTGCTCTTCAGTAGCTAATGAACCATATCATGGGCTATTAATACATTATAACCTATCCACAGTTAAATAAACTTAGAGATGGGTTGTCTAATACCAACTATAATACTATATATATATATATTGAGTGGACTTTTGAGTCACTCGAGAAACTTGAAATATTAAGTTGACATCATATTTAACTTGCCTGTACTTGGGATACCAATTTAACATATTGGATGTTACCAGCTTTTGCAAGATACTAGTAGAGAGTGGAGTCCCTATTTGTATATTTGGTTGACTTTGTTATCAGTGTTATGGGGTGGTATTTTAAGGTAGTTAGAGATCCTTGCGATATTATAAGTTAAAGTCCTATCCTGTTAAAAACTGAGAAAGAGCGGAGAAGGGAAGAATGAAGAAGAAATTGTGGGAGATATAGGAATGCCAGAAACTTGTTTATACTCTTTTTGCATATTTCTCATCATTTATATTCTATTGGGTTAGTAGTTAATTTCTCGTTACATTTCAAAAAACTGCAAGTAAAAATCAGATATTACTTGTATAATATGCCTGCAGCTTTAATTTTTCACAGATCTTACCAAAGATAAACCTAATGGAAACATGGACATGGCAGTAAAGAAAATAATGGAAGATACTCTGTAATGTTACTAAGGAACTGCTTAGTGCCACAGTGCTTGCCCTAAGAGATACTCTTGAGTTCAATTCTTAGTAGCCTTTACTTTGGAGTGAAATTTTGTATTACATGCGTGATTTTGAGTTTCTATATGTATATATAATATGTACATGTGAAACAAAATAAGACTACATATAGTTTTCTAAAGTTTTTTGTGGTCGAAAAGCTGAACCCTGAAGCACCGTCAAGGCATATTGGAAGGTGGCTTCCTTGACCCAGTTCATTTTACTATAGACCATCAGGAAGGGTAATAGAGTATAAGTACTCTTGTTAGACACACCCGCGCACACACACATATAATTAGAATTATAACTATATTATAAAGGGGCGGATCAAATTAGAACTAGGGTAAAAAATAGAACTTAGAACCTTCCCTTGAATCTTTGCTTAATTAATGGCCTATAATTAAGAACATTTTGTTCCGCAGAACACAATGTTTTTTGTAATTTGTAGAAAATCAAGTGTAGTGTAGTCTTAACGTTGAAATTCAGAAATGATGGTGGGGATAGGTATTACGAGTATTTGAAAGAATTTAATGGAGGAAAATTATCCTATGGAATTGTATCATAGAAAGAACCAAGATTTTTGTATCCAATTAATGCTTGTTTCAATTTGAAGATGACAATACGGTTAGTTTCACTATGCATCTGTTAAGTTATGAAGCATCCATATTGATTATTTATCCGATTCGCTCATCCTTGGAATTAATGAGCTCGATGGTCTGTTTCTGTTACAAAAATCGATGGTTTTGGTATGTATAGGTATGTTCATATCAGAGACCATTTAGAAAACATATAATTATTATTTTTTTTTTTTTGAAATAATGCTTTTTCCCAGTAACATTAGAACAAAATAGACCGATCCCAAGCTTAATACTTTGCAAGAAAAGCCAATAGGAAAAGAAAGTAGGTGAACTATTTTTTACCAAATGATCTTACCTATATTACTTTAGCACTCGTATTTCTTCTAAATGAGAACCTTTTTTCTTCTATTAGCAATGTGTATACAAGTTATGTGTCCTTTGTGATTTCCAAGCATGTTTTTTCAGAGGGTTGTTCTTATACTGTTTCCTTTTTGTGTTTATTTTCTGATATTGATGCATGACACAGGATGAGGTTGAGGGTTAGGGAAATGTGGGACTGAAGTTTAGGGTTAGGGATGTGGGAATTCTTCAGAATAAATCTCTCAAAAAGAGAACATTTGTAACTTGTATAATGCATAATTCAAATATGATCGGAATGGGAGAGTTACATCTCCCTTGTATGCAAGATAAAAATTTATTTTGGATTGCAAGAAAATAAGCATGCTGACTGTCTAGTTGCCAAAAGATAAGGGCTGCCATAATATCTGTACTAGTTAATATAAATAGTCAAGTAGAAATTAAAAAATTAACAACTTTTACTATTTTGTGCTCATCATTATTATATTATATCCTCTTGTATGGAAAAAAATCCGGTGTCTAGTATGGCTAAAATTGAGCATTCTATCATTCGTATACCGTATATGGGATTGAACATGACCCCAATTCTCCAAATAAATGGATAGTCATAAGAATAAGACCAAAGTTAACTTGCCAAAGCCATTCATTATCATGCATAGACCTGACTTTATTGAAGTAATCAGGACTCAGATTCATCAGGTAGGTGGCAGCCTTCTGCAGGGTTCTGCTCAGTTTGTATAGGGTGAACCACATAGCGTATCCCTGTTATTTAGGGCAAGGGTGTGGGTGCAGGAGAGGGGGTATGGGAGTGGCACGACCTGTAATTTTCAGATGGTTCAAACAGAATGAAAACATAGCAACTTGAATTTAACTTGCCAATTGAAGCCCAAATTTCCAATTGTGAGACGTGATTATATACGGAATGATGTTTGTGTTGGCTGTATTATGTAGTTAGGCAGGGGCAGGTTACTTATGTTAATAATTATATATATGTACTTTATGTTTGTATTCAATTTTTTTATATTAATTAATTATTATAAATATATATTATATTTATTATATATAACTCTTGGTTTTGTTAATGAATCATATATTATATTTATATAAAAAAATTTATAATTGCCTTCTCCACCCGCAATTGAATCCCCATACGTATCCCCATGCTGCGCACCCTTATCCCTGCTGATTGGATTCAGGAATAACAAAATCAATGTGGACACTTGGGCATTGATTCTCATGCAACCAAATGATCACTGTTGTTATTATGCTCCTCATCCCCCCCTCCCCCCAAATTATAACAACAGTTATTAGTGATTTTGATAGAATTGATCGTGACTTGATAGTTTTTGATTATTTGGTGTAATTTATCTGATCATTATTTGTTTGGCTTCCTTGTATTCAGGCAAATCGGCACACCATTATTCTTATGCAGACTTCCCAAAGCAGAGCGACTCGAACTTTCATGGATTATGATTCAATTAGTCAAGCAATGGATGGTATGTTCCTGTGAAATTTTTACTGAGGGATTATGTAGTTCATTTTACTCTTTTGAATGGGTCTCTATCCCCTAGGATTGAAAGTGAAATAATAGCTTAAGTAACATAATTTGGTTGTGACGAGCTAATTTCTTGCATATAATGAAGATAATGCCATCTGGTTTGCCAGGAAAAATTATTGCAATAAATTTGGGCATAAACCATTTCACGGAGTAGCTCTAGTGCTATGTGATAGTGATTTTTTTTTTTTGCAGTAGATATATCTTTCAAATTCCTGTGTTGTCAGGTACTCAGGTTTAAGTTAATCAAACAAGATCAGGGAAGGATTATAGCTTACCTTTTTAGATAGCAGAGGGCAGAAAGGCGGAAATGTATATTGCAATTTAAAATATTCTCATTATAAATAAACTTATTCATATATTCCAATATTTGCCACTCCCAAGTCCAATTTAAGCTATTCTGTTCTGTAAGTACAAATTCAGCTGTAAAATGCTGATTTCTTTTTCCTTCCTAATAGGTCCGTGTAATTGTAAAAGGATAAATATTGGAGTAATATATTTGCTTGTAACAATACAGTACCTTGTTCTTGAGTTTAAAGTAGGGAGGTAAGCAACTGAAGGAGAAGTAAACTTAGGGCCCGTTTGTTTCCCCTTATAAGTGGCTTATAAGTTGGAAAATATATACATTTTTCAACTTATAAGTAACTTATAAGAAATCCCAAACGGGTAATTTTTATCCGTATTTGTGATCCCTAAATTTTTTTAGGAAGCTGGCAAAGTAGGAGGCAAAATTGCCTGCGCTTCCCAAAAATGGGATGGAAAGGCAATAAAGTGATTTAAATCCTTTTAAAAACCTTTCCTGTAATTTCAAATAAAACCTTCTATCCTTCCTTTGAATTCATATCCCCTGTATTTTCACTCGATACAACTCAAGAAAACATGGCAGAAAATTGTTTCACTCAAATTCATTTACTTCTTTATACTTTCCTGTAATTTCTTAAGTAACATGCAAAATTAACTAATATACAGGTTTTGAAAGGCTAGAATTCCTAGAAATTAAATGAATAAAGGACAGGGCAAGGTGTTTACAGATTCAAGTATAGATAAATGAGAAAAGCCTTCATGTTGTCAACAATCCAAATATTCATTTCATAATAATTGAAAAAAAAGCAAAAAGTTCTGGATTGAAAAATGAAAGCTAAAAACCATAATAATAACGAATTTAAACTGAACCTAATCAAACTAAATTTTATTCTCTACCAAGTGACAATTCTACCAAGATAATTGTCCAAATTCTAGATTATTTCTAATAATAATACATATAACACATTGAACAATTGTAATCTAATCTTATATCTAGGTAATGATATAATAATTATTAATAAATAATTTACTTCTTTGTTCTTCATCCGTAATAGAAAAAAGTTTGGCAAATTTGTAGTTACCAATTTAGCAGTTTATCCTTAATTTTTAAAGGAATTTTTTTACATAACTTTGGATGATTTGGAGTATTCTGTATATGATTTTTTTGCAAAAATACTGGGGACCTCTATCTTGCATTTCCTTTTGTTTAACTACATCCTTAATGTTTCTTGAGTGTGTCCTTGAGCCAAATTCATCTCGGATAACGGAATCTAAGACCATCATGGCAAGTGAGTATTTAAAGGATGAACAGTCAGCAACTCTGTTAGAAGCACTGCTGAACCTACAATTGTTCTGCAGTTCCTTGTTATAAATCACTTTGGATTATTACATAAAAGTTGACGGCTCTCGTCATCTGGAAGTAGGATTCACATCAAGTTTAAAATCTCATACTAATGGGCGGTATATGTTTTCATGTCGAGTATTCAGTTTTCTGTATACATATTTATGCTAAAATATATTAATGATAAATTAATATCTAAAATTAAATGATTGATCACTGGATTCACTGATATATGGATTTACATTTTTACTTGCAGTAGACATGCATTCAACCTGATAATTGCCGTTGTGGGTGTTTTAACAGTATTTCCTCTCAGTAAAGGTGATTATTGCTGATATTGTGCAGGTATATGTGGACTTTATGAAAGGAAAATTAAGGATTTAAATCCAGCAATAAGGAACATCACTTATGACATTGCTGATCTCTACAATTTTATCGATGGGCTTGCTGATATGAGTGCTTTAGTGTATGTCCTCTAATTGAAATGTTTTCTAGATTTGTTAGCTTGAAATAACTTGGGAAAGATAATTATGTATCTGAATCTTTGTCTGCAGTTATGACCACTCAATTCAAGCATACCTTCCGTATGATCGGCAGTGGATCAAACAGCGTACGTTTCATCATTTGAAGAAACTGGCCAACTAATATATTGTATCATTGTTTTCTATATATCTTCTGAGGTGGCCTGTAGATATTTCTAGAAGAAATCTGCAGTAGGGATCATAGTTTGGGCCATCGCAGTCAAATTAAAAAGACATGATGTAACTTATCAAGCTGGGAATTAAACCTCAGTTGCTCAAATGATTGTTTGTTATAGCTATGCCAGTTTTATTATGTGACTAAAGTATTGGAATTTCATGTGTTTTTTGTAAGTCTTGTTCCAGTTTTAGCCCCATATTCATGTCTTGACTTGCTCAAGTTTTAGCGCCCCCCTAAAAAAACCTGAATAAAAATGGATCGACTTGGAGAAAACAAATTATTGTTTGTCTATCAATGACCACACCCAGGAAAGAAAATTGCGAAGGTAATATTCTCTTCCGAGTTCTCTTCATCATTTCTTTGAATTATATGCATCTGAATTGTTTTTATTATCATATGTTGCTTGTTTCATTTTAAAATGAGTATATGTGTTTACTTGAGTAACATCCCAAATTGCAATGCATGAAAACATGGAAAAGAGGATTTACATTGAAAGAGAAGTGAAATAGATGACAAAGTCACAGATAAACCCCAACAAATGAACTAGGGATTGATTACACATGGCTGAATCATACTATATATAGCAATGCAATGGTTATTACTTTGCATCATATATTCTTTTTGACAATTTCAGCAGCTTCTCCATTGGCTTGCTATAAATTCCTATGCTTTCGACGCCATTCTGCAGGTAGGTGCCAAAAAATCCATAAAATTTACTGCCTACTTGATAGTTGAATTCGATCTGCTCCAGGCCCTTATTCACCGGACTCCCATTGAATGGTCCGTACGTAGTTTTATTGGTATGAAAAGTAGCTGATCTCAAGAATTTTGATCCATTATGATCCTGGTACCAACCACTTACTCCAGTGATGAACTCTGATGGATAATCGAGAGTGTCTGCAAAATTCAGTTGATAATCGCACCATTATATATTTATCGCATACTTATCCGTTAGACTTTTGTTAACAAGAGTAGAGAGAGGTATCGATTAAGCTAGAAAACTTAAATTAACCTGACGAACAAATTTTTCGAATTCGAAAATTTTCGAAAACAAGATTAAACACCACCTAATAAAATCGAGTAAATCAAACAAATATATAAATTTAAATAAATAAGATGCTTACCGTATTGAAAAAGTACAACCTCCTTGACAAGAAAGGCCAAGTATTTTTGAAGTGATTAGTGTGACTCCATTTTCAACATAGAGGAACTGAATAAATTTAAAACGATATGCAAGTTATTATTCTTTAAGTACATGTGTTTTTGCATCACCTCCTATAAACGAACATGCTCGAGTTATTGCAAATACTGTAATACTATATCATTGCATGCATAAACTTATAGGAACGAGTCTGAAACTGCATATAGATGTATTATGATATATTGGATAAAGATCATTGAACTGCATATAATGATACAGCAATTTCAATGGCAATTACTTTGCATCATATATTCTTTTTGACAATTTCAGTCAGCTTCTCCATTGGCTTGCTATAAATTCCTATGCTTTCGACGCCATTCTGCAGGTAGGTGCCAAAAAATCCATAAAATTTACTGCCTACTTGATAGTTGAATTCGATCTGCTCCAGGCCCTTATTCACCGGACTTGCATTGAATGGTCCGTACGTAGTTTTATTGGTATGAAACGTAACTGATCTCAAGTATTTTGATCCATTATGATCCTGGTACCAACCACTTACTCCAGTGATGAACTCTGATGGATAATCAAGTGTCACCTGCAAAATTCAGTTCATAATTGTACCATAATATATGCTACCATATACTTCTCCGTTTAGAGTTGTGTTAACCAGATTAGAGGGGTATCGGTTAAGCAAGAACTCGAATTAATACGATAACAAAAAAGAATAAATCAAACAAAATATATTATTTTCGATAAATAATATGCTTACCGAATTGAAAAAAGTACAACCTCCTTGACAGGGAAGGCCAAGTATTTCCGAAGTCGCTAATCTAATTCCATTTTCAACATAGAGGAACTGAATAAATTTGAAACGATTTTCATAAATACCAACGTAAATTTGTGCGATTTCGGATTTGCCTTTGTCATCCCAAACACTTCCTGAAGCTTTTACTGCAGGCCCAACTATAAACATTCTATATACGTAATTTTACGAGAGATGATAATTATGAGCCTGTTTGTTGTAGTCTTATATACACCACTCTTGATTTGTTGAACAATCTAAGAACCTTAATACACGTATACCATGCATAAAGCACAAGGTAAGAAAGAGATAATGAATACAAAGGTAAACTACAAAGAATAATTGTTCGAGTAGGGCACAATTTTTAATTGGATAATGATGTATCTGTACATCTATCTATACAATTAATATTACTAGCTTATAACCATGAATTGTTTTTGATATATTTTAAATGAAGTAATATTTTTTATTTAATAGAATTTTATATAAAATTTTAAATAAATTAAAGAGTTTAAGTTATGAAATTAAAAAGTATTTGTACATTATATTAAGTACAATTATATTACATAAAATTATATAATAATAGGATCATTAGAATATAAAATTTAGGTTATAATTTAAATATAAGTTAACATTAATAAAATATCGGTAAAAATTATATTATAATACTATTTTTATAATATAAAATTTAAGTTATAATCTAGATATAATATATTATTAATAAATATATTCAAAAATAAAATCCGACGGTTTATATTATTTTTATGATTAACTATAAAGATTTATAAGATCTAACGTTTATCATTTGTTTAAATAAAATTTAACGGTCATAATTTTTTTTATGGTTCACATGATATTTGACGGTCATGATTGATAAGCAAAACTTAGGGATAAAGAAAATTTTGGTGTTTGCTTATTATATAATACTAGCATAAAGCCTAAGCCCAAGCTTGGAATTATAATTGCAGTATTAACCCTAAAATAATAATACTGTATAAAATGATATGATTTCAGTGTATATTTATTTTAGAAATAGATAAAAAATTTAAAATGTGAGAATAAATATTATATAAAAATACAAAATATTACAATTTATTAGTCAAATATTAGGCATTGAAAATACTTGAATTTTAGATAATACATTCTGGAAAAAAAAACTATTACTGTGTATATATTGATTAAATTATTAGTTAAAAGAATATGAATTTACATGAATATGATTTTATGTGTGTTTATATATGTGTTTGCATTAAATATATATTTTCATATAAAAAGCTGGAGTTCAAATAAATGTTTGAATTTATTATTCCTCCGTCTCACCCAATTTTTCGGGCCCTTAAATTTTGTATGATTATATATGTACCATTATTTTAAAATTTTAATTGGAAAAGATAAAATTTATGTCATTATTGGATATCTAAACACTAATCTCATGATATATAATCATAGTCATATATTGTGGTTACGAGAAAAAAAGAAGTATTCTTGAGATGTAACTATGATAAAAAAAAACTTCATTCATCCAATCCAGTTGATCGGACCCTTATATTTTGTTTAATTATATATGTACCATTATTTTAAAAAATTTGGTTAAAAAAGATAGATTTTATGTCATTAATGGATATCGAACCAGTAATCTCATGATATATAATAGTAGACATAGAATGCTTGTATGAGAAAAAAAAATGGATATTCTCGATAAGTCGTAACTAGATAAAAAAAAAGTCACAAGAATTTGTGAGAGCAATGGAAAAAATATATTCACGAGATGTCGTAATATTGTAAGTAGGAAAAAATATAATAAGCAATAAATTATGTTTTGTACAATTAAATAAATGGGCTTAGAAAATTATATTTAAGAATAAGATATTAGATTGTTTATGCAAAAATTTAGTAAATTTGAGTTAAAAAATTTAGAAAATTTGTAAAATAGAACCTTTTACAATAAATATATTAAATTGTTAAAATAACAAATTTAGTTGAAAAATCAAAATCAAAATATATAATAGTACATAGATATAGTTGCATTATATATATGTGATTTATTAATTATGTTTGAAATATTAATTTAATATTTATAAACTTAATATTGAATATATATCGGTCAATAAATATTTTAATAAAAATATAAATGCATTTAAAATTAAGATTTAAAAAATAAATGATAATAAAGTAATTAAAATAAATAATATAACTAAAAAAATTAATTTTACGATCATATGAAAAGGCCCGTGCCTTGCACGGGCTTTTAGGCTAGTTATACATTTATAATACGAAATTTTAATATATGATAAAAAATTGATGGTTTATGTATTAAAATTTTTAAAGAAAACCAAAATTCTAGGTAGAGCAAATGGTTGCAATTGATACCCAAAAGTGACATAATTATATCTTTTTTTAATAATTTTTTTAAATAGTGGTACATACGTAATTATGCAAGATAGAAGGATATAACATCCATTTCACGGTTAATAAAATGACAAACTTTACCGTTGTGTCCTCATTTAATATTACGTAATTATGCAAGATAGAAGGTTATAACAGCCATTTCACAGCTAATAAAATGACAAACTTTGCCCTTGTGTCCACATTTAATATATAGTAATAGACAATAGATTACAACCTAACTTTAGATAGTTTGATTACTTTTTGGTTATACTAGTTTTTTTATTAATCTATTATTTTATATCTCTTTATATTGTATAATAGTTTATATCTCGTGCGTTGTACATATAAATTTTTAAAAAAATATTTTTTGTATATGATTTGAATTTATTTTTCCTTTTATAATAATAATTTAAATTTTATTAAATGTTATATATATAATAGTAATAAGTAAGAACACTAACTTTGATGAAATAAAACAGAGCAAAATGAGAAACAACATATTTAACAATTATTGATGGATGTTGTGTATCTACCGTGTATATTTATGCTCAATAGTTCTAGGTCTTAAAACCCAACTGCTTGTTACAAAGATAGACGAATCAACTGATCTTTATAAGTGCTTTTTGCTAGAACAGTTGATACTAGAATGTATTCTATCTCATACTATTATTTTTGCTACTACACTTGTTTATATATCACAAGTATTTTCACAACTATTTTATTCTATATCATATGTAAAAAATAACTATTCTAGGAATGTTGTTTCATCTGTCTTTCTTATGTGTTTGAACTTTTTCGAGTAAATCCTTTGTCCAAGGTTTGACAACTTCCATTGAGTCTTCACAATCTAAGTTGACTGTTTTCCATAGTTGTACTTTAGTCTGCAAGATTCCTGACATTTTATCATTTCTTGATCTCCTTATCAACTGATAATTTGTTGTTAAGCATATCAGTTGATACTTCCTTGCATTTCTTCAACTGATATCTTCATTCTATTGATCTTGTTATCCATCGATTTATAGTAGCAATTGAATTATCAATTGATAGATGTTATCAATCGATGGGTCTTCATATCAGTTGATGGTCTTCAATTCTTGACTTGGCAGCTTGTTCATCAATCGACCCTTCATCCATTGAATCTTCGATATCAATTGATTATCCTTCACTTGTATATTTTACTTGTCTTCAAGCATTTACAATTAACAGTCTAAAACATACATCAATTGATGACCTATATCAATCGACTATAGTATCAATCGATGAATGAAAAACTATTGATTGATCTAGCCTAATTGATTGATAAAGACTAAGTACAACTCTGTTACATGAAAATATAAATATCCATATTATCAGTTAATTAACACAGATACTTCAACTGATAAATGGTTCCCTAATCAACTAATATTTATAGAACATATATCAATTGACTAGTTACAAAATAAATTAATTTCTATGATTCCGAGGTTGAGTTATCATCAAGATAACAAAATTCCTAACAGTAATCCATATTCAATCTGTTATGGTTGTGGATAATGTGATCGGAGATCTAATTCATTAAGAAAAAAGTATAAAAATGAAATACACTTTTACAAAATTGCAAAGGACATCAAATTCAACATTTTCATTACAAAACAAGTGAGAGTTTCCAATTACATCAATGCATAAACTTCAAATAACAAAAATTCAAAATAATATACTTAACATTACATAATGTTATTCCCTAGAAAAATATCAATATAATTTGTAGAAGGGGGTTTAATATAAATTATTAAAACTTTTTGAGTTTTAATATTTGTTCTTGAAATTATAGGTGTTTAAGAGAATTATAATGAACAATAGAAACTGAAAAGTGAATGAACAATGATCTTTAAAAATTACTGATGAATTGGTTTTTCCATCAATGTATATATTTCTCAAATTATCTAGGTTAATAAAACCCAACTACTTTTATAAGGTTAGAAAATAAATCAAATGTTCTTACATAGTGCTCTAAGGCTGAACGGTTGATTATGAGATATTGTCTAACTTGTCTCTTTTATAACAATGCTACCACACTTGTTTATATACTACAAGTGTGTTTACAATACCTAGAAAGAGTAAAATACAATTAATCTATTCTAGAATTGTTTCAACTCTATCTTTCCTTTTGCATTTTTCTATTCTGGAAAAAGTCTTCAGACTTGGAAAGACAGCTTTAACTTGAGTTTCACAACCATTATAGACTGTCTTCCATATGTATGCTTTTGTCATTAGATTTCTGACAGATTGCCGTTTTGTGTTTGTTAGGTTCGAAATCATCATATAAAGGGGGGTTGAATATAATGTTGGTAGATTTTCGTTTAATTGCGGATTAAGTATTTGTGTTCTTGAGATATAAAAATGGTAGTAATTGAAACCAACGATTCGGAGAAATAAAGATATATTATTAAATCCCTGAAGTGCTACACTTCTAATCAAAAGATTAGCTTCTATGGGTTCAATCAATATTACAACAAGAATACAGTTGAGTATGTTAAATGTAAGGCTTTAATGGAGCTTCCCGTCTATTTGTCTTGAATGTAGAAGATGAATGAATTACTATCTATATTGATTTCACCCATATATATTCTGTAGACTTTTGGAAATCAAATGAATTGATTTTCCAACAATTGCTCAAGTCCTTTGTTGCGCCTGCAAGAGTGTTAATGGAGTATAGGTGCCACAAGAGGTTTTGTTGCGCCTCTATATATTTGTTGCGTCTCTAGAAGTTTGTTGCGCCTGCACTCTCAATCCCTTGTGCAGGCGCCACCAAATGCTTGAGATTATCCTTCCAAGTATTTCTTTGCGCCTAGAGGTTGTTTGTTGTACCTGTACACCTAGTTCCTTGTGTAGGTGCCACAAACATTTTCCCTTAAACTTTTGTTGCGCCTTGTACTTGGTTTGTTGCGCCTACACTCTAGTTGCAGTGTGTAGGTGCCACCAAATCTTGCCTTGAAAGTTTGTTGCGCCTTTAACTCTACTAAACACCATGGAAAGCATTTTGTTGCGCTTCATACATGGTTTCAAGAGTGTATGAACCACCAAATGTAGTAATACTTGCCTCAAACAATATCTCGAATTCTTGATGTATTTACCACTTGGTTTTCACTCTTCTGGGTTGATCAACTGACTTTCTTATGATATATCAAGATAATTCTTTTCTTGTTGTTCTAATGCTTAGTGCACGGATCTGGTTCACAAACGACTAACACTGAATTGAATTTCCTTGACTTCTGTTCTGTTTCAGCTGATTAACCTTGGACTTTTGCATTGCTTCTGATCACTGAAACACTTTGACATTTATACTCAAATCATTACACTGTCTTTAATATGAAATCTTATGAACTCTTATTTGTTGCTGAGGCCTTGACATATTAATAAATTCTCTCGCTGACGTTCAGTAAGTCTTTCATCTGGATTTCTGTGCTGCATATTAGTATTATTTGACTGTCTTTGATTCTTAGTTGAGTTATCGTTATCACTATTACATATTACGTTACATTATGCTTTACAATCTCCCCCTATTTGGTTGTCAGAGTTCGACAAGCAAATCCTGTGAGAGGATAACTCAACTGATACTTACAAGAAAAAGCAAAGTGCAGAAAGACAGGAAATAATATTATTTACATTCTGAATTGGATTTTACATTTCCAGATTTTTTTACAAGTACAAGAGAAGTTTGTTCCTCTAGCCTGAACATAAATTTCTATGATCTTCTGCTTGCTTGTTTTGAATCTTGCTTCTTCTTTGATCTTGTCTCGGAGTAATGTTGCCTTAGCTCTTCTTCTTTTCCCTCTAGCCTTGCTTTTACCAAATCCCTCGCTTCAACTTCAAGAGTGTTGATATGAGATGGATCTTCTAATCTCTTCAAAACTTCTGTGAGAAATGCATTTGAATTTGTCTTTGAGATAAACTCGAAGGCCAGTGATTGTCTTTTTGAAAACACGAACACCGTTATTCTTTTTGGAAAGCCTTTTACTCTATTAGTGTCATGCATAGACTCTTCTGCTAATTTCTCCACTAGAACATCTTGTATGATCCTCAAAGCCTTCTCATATAATTTGATAGTGGATCTCTTAACCCTAGAAAAGACTTTTCTGATTATGTCAGAATTGTTCATTTTCGGCTTTGAAAGTTCCATTCTCTTTTCCACTCCATCTTTCTTGTACAAGAAGTACTTTGTTCCATTTGGTTCAGTTTGGATGCAAGGTTCAGAATCCTTTATAGTTTCAAGTTCTTCAGTGTCATCCTCCTTTCTAACATACACTGGATCCTGATAGTATCTGGTTGTCTCCATAAGATATTTTCCTGATATTTTTATAGCCCTGTTCAGCCTGAATGCATAGATTAACTCATCAACTTTAAGATCTTCTTCAGTTCTGATCTTCTTGATTCTAAGTCTTCCCCTCTACATATTGCATGAACATCACTTGGCTTGATTCCAGACCTTCATCAGACAAAGTTAGATTGTGAAGAGTTATTAATTTATAGTACTTGACCACCAGAGGCTTCTCAAATGCTTTGACACCGATCTCAATAATCTTCTTTTCAATTAGATCTCTCAGTAACTCATTCGACTTGTGTCCCCTAAAGATGACTTTCCTTTTCAGCACATACAACTCCACTATATTCATTTTCTCAAAACTCTTTGTCGACAAGATTCTCGATCCCAGTGCTGTTGAATTGATATACATCTTCCAACCGGATTTGAATGCACTGACTGACACACTTGATACTTCTTCTGATAGAATAACATAGAACTCATGAACATCTTGAAATTTTTCCCTTATGGTTCTGAACAGGTCAAGGACTTCTTTATCTTTCTTCTGAGTTAGAGTTAGTTCTTTCTTCTCCAACAAACTCCTTGCTTCATCCCATTCAGGACCAACTTTAGTTTCAATGTCCTTGATTCTATTTCTTCTTTCCATTGCATGTTGAACTCTTTTCCACTTTCTTTTCTTTAAGTCCTGAGCTTGAGTTACATCTTGAGTAACAACTTCATCCACACCAACTAGAAGACAGTCATTATCAAATGCATACTCCTCGGCAAATTCCTCCTTGACATCTATACCTGCAGCCTTTACAGTTTGCTCTATCTCATTCTCAGTAGGAATATCCATTGGCATTGGCACATAGGGTTCTAAGATTTCACCTTCTTCCAGTAGCCTTACTCCAGGCCTGTAAAAGAAATCCATTTCCCCCTGAGCTGTATATTCCATTATCATTTAAACTCTAACTTTTTCTTGCTCTCTTTTCTCCCTCTCAGTTGGGTTATCTTCCCTTTCAACCAAAGTAATCTAAGTTGTAGAAGTGAATTGTTGAGTAGTATGAGTTTTCTGAGCCAGCAGCTGTTGTACCAAAATTTTAAGATCTTTCATGTCATTCCTCTACTACTCTTGCACTTCCAAGATCTTTCATAAAGAATAGTGAATTTCAGTGACTTGGGCCTCCATATTTAGAATCATTTGGCTGTGTGCTGTGTGTGCATTGTGTGGGGTGTTTATTTGGTCAGTGGGTGTCTTACCGCTCACTGTGACTATTTGTGCACGTCCCTCAACACTCACATTCGGTTGTTCAGGGTCAGGGAATAGAAGATCACTCAGGTTTATTGTATCACTCATTTCATTGAAATCATCCTGATCTTCTATACCTGCATGTAAATCCATATCCCTTCTATGAGTAGGTTGCCTCTCCGCCTGAACACTTTGGGTAGGGAGAAGTCCTTTTTCAAGAACTAGGGGAATTAGACTCAGTGTGGTCACCACTATGGATTCTGTAATGATTGGCAGAGTTGAAGAATCTGTGATGCCAACTAAAGCTATTAAAAGCCTTACTTGCTTAGAGGCACCCTGAACAGGTTCTAATATCGAAGCAGCAGATACTCTAAGTATAAAGTCCACATCCCTTCTATGGGTGTGTTGTCCCTCCACGTGACCTGAAAATGCGGGGATGACCTCTTTTGAAGGAGCTGGATTTGTATATTCCAGGGGGGTCACTACCTCAGGCAATGTAATGATTGACAAGTTAAAGCTTGTGTTACCCCGCAACACCTGTGAAGGCATTTCCACTTGAAGTGGTGATGCTGCTGATGCAGCTACTCCATGAATGGAGACCTCTTCCCTTCTAAATGAGAGTTGGCTTTCCACTTCACCCAATTGAGGAGGGAAAACATCCTTACTAGGATCTGGAGTTGTTAAATCCATGGGGATCACCACATTTGACAATGTAATAAATGGCTCGTGAGAGTCAGTGATGCCCCCTCTGTCTGTGAAGACAGGTGCTGAGTTGGATTAACCAAAATAGTACTGGCTACTGAAGTAGCTGAAAATGTTCCCTTTTCTGTTTCAGTTCTCGTACCTTTCAGGATATTGTCAATTTCAGAATTGAGGTCACGAAGAAAAAGAAAGGTTTCAGAGATTGGAGAATCAGGTTCTTGGTTCACAGTTTCCTTAGGTTTAAAATTCATTTTATAACGTTTTCGAGAAGGCAGAGCTGTAGGTGTTATTTCAATAATTTCCTGATTCAGTAGGGATTCACTCCTATCATCTATGACAAGTGATCTTTTTCTGGTTTCAGGAGAGATAGAGTGTGTTTGTTGATCTCAGGCAGTGGTTAGAACTGGTTGGTTGGCAAGTTCATTGCCAGCTTCGAAGGCCACTGAGTGCTCAAGTGTGTGCACTACCGTTTGAGGCACAGAAGTAGATATTGTGACAATTTCCTCTTGAAAAAAAGAAGAAAAATCAAAATCCAGAAGTGTACCTTCTTCCATTTTTTCATCAAAAAGTTTAGGTATGTACACATTTTTGGTCTGAGTCTCTTCCACTACATTCTCAATAGCTACCTCCTCTGGTGCATTTTCAGGGCTTTGTTTTTGTTGTTCTTTTTTAGGATCTGGTTCTTGTTCATTCTCATAGCCAACTTCATCCATGCTTTCATCTTCTTTTTCAGTTTCTGGTTCTTCTTCTTGTGTTGCTTCTTTGCTTCCAGAGTCATTTGATGTTTCAGCTTCAGTCTCCTTTTGAGAGGCTGCTTCTTCTTCTTTACTTGCTGACTCATCAGTTTGAGATACATGTTCTTCTTCTTCTTCTTCTGCATCTTCTTCTTCAGCCTGTCTAAGAAGAGCAAAGTAATCTCTAATAGAATTAGTCATTGGAGCAGGAGTAAACCTGTTTGGATAATCATCTTCATGTTGTAGTAGTAAGATAATTTTGAATTGCAGTGAGGGTGATTCTTCCAGAGGACTATTCTGAAATGATTGAAGTTGATCTGAAAGGCATAGGTGTACTAACTTGTAACACTTAATTACTATGTAACTCAACTAGAGAAAAGATAAAGCAACAGCAAAACAAGAGAAACTGAAGAAGCACATGGAATCAATCAACTGAAGAAATGGTAATGATACTTGGTAACTACAAGTAACTAATTTGGTTAATCAAGGATGCATAAGTGAGAAGAAGTTCAATCTCAGTATTGCTCATGCCCTAACTTATCTAATGGAGAATCAAATTAATGTCAAAGAAGTATCAAGAAGACCAAAGTGATTTCATGTAATGTATATCAACATCTGGATAATGTAAAGGTTAATCAACAAATGAGAACTGACATTCAGAAGCAAGAACCCCTACAAGACTAGTCACTTATGAACCAGACCATTGCATCAAGTGTCAGGACATTGGAGGCAAGTTCATGTCAGTAATAGAAGATCTCATTTGAATTGAGTGAGGAAAAGAAATTGAAGAAGCTAAGGAAACTTGCTCATAAAGGTTAATCCTCAATTAGTCACTAAAGAAAGTCAACATTCGATGAGTGCATATTTGCCAAGGCAAATGTCGATCCACGGCAGATCGAGATCGAGATCGAGATCTTCATAGATCGTGATCGAGATTCTCCCAGATCGAGATCGAGATTCTCCCAGATCGAGATCGAGATTCTCCCAGATCGAGATCGAGATTCTCCCTGATCGAGATCGAGATTTACACAGATCGAGATCGAGATGGGTCCAGGCGAAGATCGAGATGCGGATAGATATGTAACATTTAATGTTCAAGGGACAAGTGGCTTATTGTGAACGGTTGATCCAGAGTTGTTGGGAAAGTACTTTTTGTTGTCGAAGTCCTGATTGGGCCACGTACACAAAAAGGACAAGATCAAGACTACATGACATTATAAAAGCAGCACTTTGATTTTATTAGTAAATAGACTTTTCATCATCTCTATTATTCAACGATAATTTTTAAAGAGAGAGCATTTTTACTGTAAAACAAAAAGTGAGAGAGAGGATCAGTTGAATCTAGCTTTAATTGCTGTATTTATTGTTCAACTGATCATGATGCTTTTATGAATGTTGTAGCAAATCCTTCAATGAATATAATGATATATTCTTGAAATTCTGTGTCATCATTTATTACCTGCATATTGTTTATTCTCTCATTAATTTTAAACAGTTGTATTCACCCCCCCTCTACAACATTTTGGACCTAACAATTGGTATCAGAGCCCCTGTTAAACATATCTAACAAAGATCCTATTGTGTTGTTTGAGTTGGTTCTTGAAAATCCCAGATCTAATTTTTCTTGAAGTTTGTGCCGAAAGTTTTTATTTGTTTCTTCCTGGAAAAGTCATAGATCTAAAAAGTTCTAAGTAATGGTGTAAGGAATATTTGTACAAAATTCCAAAATATTGTACTTTAGAGCTTTGTGGATTTTCTTGTGGTCAAAACTGGAATCAACTGATTGACTAAACAAAAAGGACATTTTCGAACTTCTGTCAACTAGATAGTGGACAGCTTTTTGTTTGGACTTGGAAGACTGGTGGACCCTGCTACTGTTCCTGTGTTTAGAACTAACTTGCTTGAATCTTAAGTGCAAAATCCATTGGGTATTAAGTGTTGAATATTTAAAGTGAGATAATTAATTTTTCAAGTAAATACAATTTATTGTAATTTGAAAAGTGTATTATCTTAATTTTAAATTTTATTAAAATGGCCGCCGCACACAGATTTAAGATACCTCCGTTTGATGCACAACATTATGACGAATGGACCGGAAGGATGAGAGCTTACCTTGAATCAATAAACAAGGTATACTTGAGAATATTGGAAAACGGTCCATACATACCCATGAAAATTGAGCCAGAGCGAATGGAAGGAGGGATACTAATACCATCCCGGTCTGTTCCTAAAGAGGAAATGGAGTTTTCAGACGCAGATAAAGAATTGGTCGGTATGGATGCGTCGTTACGCAACGTCATAATTGAATCCCTAAACTCAGAGTACTATGTTCAGATAAAGGGATTAAAAATAGCTAAAGCCATGTGGGATAAACTGGCTGTGGTGATGGAGGGGACCGAGGAAGTTAGAGATAATCACAAACGCATTCTGATATCTGAATATAAATCGTTCAGATGCGAACGAGGAGAAAGCATAGCGGATGTTTACAAACGTTACAGTAAATTGCTTATTGAGCTGAGTATAAGAGATAAAGTCTATCCACTAGCAGATTCAAATATCATGTTTCTCTTGAATTTGCCTAAACATCTGGAACACAGGATCACTGCCATTCGAGAGTCAAGAGACTTGAAAAATACGTCTCTCGAAAAGCTGTATGGTGTTTTGAAGACCTACGAGCTGGAGCAGGAACAAAATGATAGAAGAAGATCCTACAATAGTGGAGAACACAAAGCGGTAAGTGAGTCTGGACTTGTAGCTGAAGAGTCTGCTGTAAAGGCACTTGCAGCTGTCTCATTGAAAACTGCTAATCCTGAAAGGGTGGTATTAGACATTGAAGATCCATCCGAAGAAAGTGAGGATGAATACTATACCCTTGAAGACCTGGACAAATTAGAAGACAAGTCATATGCTTGTATTGCTCGAGAATTTGCTCATATCAGCTTCAGGAAGCAAAGAAGAGGTAAAGGACGATTTGGTAGTTCTTTCAGCCGAAGAGGCAGTAGTAGCAGCAGAGGCAGTAGTGTAAGTGGTCGGGGAAGTTACAGCGGTCGAAGTAGCACATCTGGTAGTGGCTACAGACCTAACCTGGTAGACAAGAACAAGTTCAGATGCTACAACTGCAATAAATTGGGGCACTTCGCAACAGAGTGCAAGAAGCCCAAGTACGTTCATCCCAAGGAATCCTATGCTGATCTGAAAAAGAAATATGATGCCTTGGTTAGCAAGCAACAGAAGGGAAGCCGGGCGTATGTTGTGACTGAAGGGAAGGGTTGGGACGAGTCTGATGAAGATGAAGATCAGGAGCTATGCAATTTCGCTTTAATGGCAAAATCTTCAGAACAATCAGAGGTACCAATTCTAACCGTAAATGAAATGTCTATTTCTGAGTACCAAAATGAATTAGCTGCCATGACTAAAGACATGTACAATCTCCAACTAAATCTAATTGCTGTTAATGAGGAAAATGCTAAACTCTCACTTAAGAATAGACTTCTCGAGGCCAGGGTAGAGGAATTAGAATCAGGAGAAAGTAAAGAAAGGCAGTTAATGAATCAGGTAGACGTTTTAGAACACAAGCTTAAGATTAGGGAAGACCTTAACGAAGAACTTAAAAATGAATTAGCTGAGCTTAAAATAACATGTCAATCTTTTAAAGAAGCCGCTAATAAAGTGTTTGTAGAAAGGGACATGTACATGAAACTGGCAGGCAAGAGTAAAAATGAAAAAGTAAACATAGGACTTGACTACACACAGAAAAAGAAAAATAGGGCTGCTGAGTTGTTAGAGCCAGTGTTAGTCAAAGAAGATGTGCCTGAGGTTTTAGTGGATGTTAGAAAACCTATCTTTAAGCATTTTGAGCCTTGGACCATAGATCCTGTTGCTACTAAAATTGAACAAGAGATTAAAATTGAAAGAGATTCAGAAGAAAAAGTAGTAGAACCTACAACTTCTAAGAGAGCGAGTAAGATTGCTTATGCTAAGAGAGGTGTAGGAACCAAGGAGGCTAAGACGGTGTCATATAAACAATGGGTAGCAGGGTCAGACCAAATGAAAGCACCTGTAAAGGCAGTTAAAACTGAACCTGCATCTGTATCTACATCTACACGAGCTAGAAAGGCATGCTATATCTGTAATCAAACTGATCATTTGTCTTACTATTGTCCGTTCTATGTAGAGGAAGAAAAATCTGTTGGTTGTAATACCATGCCTGCAACTGCTGCTTTGCCTAACATGTATGCAAATCATGCCAAATGCAATAATCCTAATTGTATGCCATGTGCTGTAAACATCATGCATGCTTATTTTAATTTAATGAATACTGGTAGTGCATCTGTTGAACATTCATCTAGTAGTAGTAAGAAAAAGCATGCGGGGTCAAAGACTAAGACTTCAAGTCCTCCTAAAGTTAGGAGTGACCAGTCTACTCCCAAACCTGACAAACCAGTCAAGGTTGACAAGGGAAAAGACAAAGTCAAGATGAATGCCCCTGATGGCAACAAGGCAAAGCCTTCTGTATCTGAAAAGAAAAAGGAAATTATTGATGCCGGGCCCAAACATCATTGGGTTCCGAAGAACACCTAACCTTTCTGGATTTGCAGGGCAGAGAACAGGAAAAGAGTAAAGTCATATGGGTGCTGGACAGTGGAGCATCGAGGCATATGACCGGCAATAAGTCCCTGCTAACAGATTTGGTGTTGAGAGCCGGCTCTGTGGTTACTTTTGGAGATAACAACAAAGGTTACACTCGGGGATATGGCAAGATTGTTTGTGGAAATGTTATCATTGAGGACGTATCTTTTGTGGAAGGATTGCGACATAATCTCCTCAGTGTTAGTCAGTTCACCGACAAGGGTTTTGACGTCAACTTTGGGAAGCATGTATGTTCGATTCGAAGCAAAAAGGACGGAAGCCTTGCTCTCAAAGGAGTAAGGAAGTCAAATTTGTTCATAGCTGACATGAATTCTGCTGATCAGTCTGAAGTCACGTGTTTCTACAGCAAGGCTTCTACTGATGAAAGTTGGCTATGGCATAAAAGATTATCTCACCTGAACTTTAAAGCAATGAATAATCTCGTAAGGAGAGAATTGGTGAGAGGGCTGCCGCAGATGGAGTTCACACCAGATGGACTCTGCGAAGCATGTGAGATGGGAAAATCAAAAAGAGCCTCGCATAAGGATAAACAAGTGAATAGCATTACCGAGCCCCTACAACTTCTTCACATGGATTTGTTTGGACCTGTTAATGTTATGTCAATGTCAAGGAAAAGATATGCGCTGGTAATTGTCGATGACTTTTCCAAATACACATGGGTGAAGTTTGTGACATCGAAAGATGAAGTGCCACATGAGATCATTAGACATGTACTAGTAATTGAAAACGTAGCAAGTCTGACTGTGAAGACTATCCGATCCGACAACGGGACAGAATTCAAGAACTCAGTGTTAATGGATTTTTGCATATCTAAAGGGATCAGACGACAGTATTCAGCACCGAGAACACCACAGCAGAATGGGGTGGTAGAAAGGAAGAACAGGACACTGGTTGAAGCAGCTAGGACAATGTTGTATGAGTCAAAACTTCCTTTATATTTTTAGGCTGAAGCAGTTAGCACGGCTTGTTATACACAGAACAGAACCCTAATTATAAAGGACCATAATGAGACGCCGTATTACATGATGAATAAACAAAAACCATCTATCAAGTACTTTCACGTATTTGGTGCCAAATGCTTTGTGTTAAGAGACAATGCACAACTTGGAAAGTTTGATGCCAAAGCAGATGAATGGGTTTTCATTGGATATTCTCTTGAAGCAATAGCAGCATACAGGGTGTTTGTACTTAATGATCGCAAGGTGGTTGAAAGCCTTAATGTCACATTCGACGACTCAAAGCTCCCGTCGATACTAGAAGAAGACAGTGAGCCCACTTCCCTAAGATTTGAAAATATGGATATTGATGAAGTGGATACAGTTCCTGAGTCTGTAGTGCAGGGTAGTGATCCAACGATAAATAATGAAATTAATCAAGAGTCTAGTGTTTCGCAAATTCAAAACACTAGGGCTGAGGGATCACCTTCCGTCAGACCTGGTACTAACTCATGGGGAGTCAGTATGCACTCAGGGGGAGCAGCTCACTCAGGGGGAGCCAGTACTAGCTCAAGGGAAGCTAGTGAAAGTACTTCTAGACTAAGTCACCTTCACTTACAAGATCAAGCTGAATCATCAAGAACATTTGCTAGGGATCGCACTTGGAACAAGGACCATCCGTTCAAGCTAATTATTGGTGATCCAGAAGTCGGAGTGACTACTAGAGGAAAAGCTAGAGCTAAAATTGCCACTGAGAATGAATGTCTATACTCAGTGTTCCTTTCCCAGATGGAACCTAAAATGGTGGAAGAAGCTCTAGATGACGCTGATTGGGTGATTGCTATGCAAGAGGAACTCAATCAGTTTGAAAGGCAGAAGGTGTGGAAGCTGGTACCCAGACCAAAGAATAGATCTGTTGTTGGGACAAAATGGGTATTCAGAAACAAGCTGGATGAAGACGGACTTGTAACACGAAATAAAGCTCGCCTGGTTGCTAAGGGTTATACTCAAAGAGAAGGAATTGATTATGATGAAACCTATGCACCAGTAGCAAGGCTAGAAGCAGTAAGGATGTTCTTGGCCTTCGCAGCACATCATGGCTTTAAAGTCTATCAAATGGATGTCAAGAGTGCATTCTTAAACGGTGAACTGGATGAAGAGGTGTATGTCGAGCAACGTCTCGGGTTTATCGACAGCAAATATTGTAATTATGTTTATCGACTCTTCAAATCAGTATATGGCCTTAAGCAGTCTCCGCGAAAGTGGTATGAAACTCTGTCAGACTTCTTATTAGAAAGTGGTTTCACCAGAGGAGTAATCGACAAGACGCTTTTCTACAAGAAATGCAAAGATGATCTAATAATGGTACAAGTATATGTGGATGACATTATCTTTGGGTCTGCAAATGAGAAGCTGTGTGCTAAATTTGCAAAGTTAATGCAATCAAGGTATGAGATGAGCATGATGGGAGAGCTGACGTTCTTTCTGGGCATTCAAGTTAGTCAGAAGAAGGACGGGATATTTATCTGCCAGACCAA
Organism: Oenanthe sinensis; assembly: GCA_028671895.1. Taxonomy (NCBI): domain Eukaryota; kingdom Viridiplantae; phylum Streptophyta; class Magnoliopsida; order Apiales; family Apiaceae; genus Oenanthe; species Oenanthe sinensis. The sequence continues at coordinate 40,431,624 of CM053806.1, forward strand.
GTACATTCATGATCTATTGAAGAAGTATGGTCTCGAAGATGTATCACAAGCTAAGACTCCTATGGCAACAGCCACGAAGCTTGACGAGGATAAAGCGGGAAAACCTGTAGACATCTCAAGCTATCGAGGTATGATCGGCTCTCTTTTGTATTTAACTGCTAGCAGACCTGATATTATGTTCTCTACATGCTTATGTGCAAGGTTCCAAGCGGATCCTAGAGAGTCACATCTCATAGCTGTAAAGCGTATTTTTAGGTATCTCAAGGGAACATCAAATCTTGGGATTTGGTACCCAAGAGATACAGGGTTTAATCTTGTTGGCTATTCGGATTCAGATTACGCAGGTTGTAGAATAGATAGGAAGAGCACTTCAGGAAGCTGTCAGTTTCTTGGAAGAAGGTTGGTGTCTTGGCAAAGCAAGAAACAACACACAATATCTACCTCGACAGCTGAAGCAGAATATATTGCTGCTGGAAGCTGTGTGGCCCAGATACTGTGGATGAAGAACCAACTCAAGGACTACGGTGTGGAAGTATCTAAGATTCCTATCATGTGTGACAACACAAGTGCTATTGCAATGACCAACAATCCTGTGGATCACTCAAGGACCAAGCACATTGACATCAGGTATCATTTTATTAGAGAGCATGTAGAAAATGGAACTGTAGAGTTGCATTTTGTGTCTACTGAACGTCAAATAGCAGATATATTCACTAAACCTCTAGACGAATCAACATTTTCTAGATTGGTTGGTGAATTAGGGATGCTTAACACCAGTTAGTTTTGCTACCTATCTGTTAGAATTAAGTTTGTGCACATATTATTGTTGTTCATGAATATTCTTAATTAATAATGTGTACTTAATTTCAAATGTATGTGTTGCATGTCAAAAAGGGATTAGAAAGTTTCATGATGTTAATCTTGTGCTGATCTGTATATCTTTATGATTAGTGTCTAAATGGAGTAATGGAAAATTTTCTAAGGCAAATCTCGATCTGGTTCTGGATCGAGATCGAGATCGAGATCGACTTGTGAAAATTGCTTAAAAAACTGTCAAGGTACATCTCGATCTATCGACATCGAGATCGACATCGAGATGCGGATCGAGATTGACATCGAGATCGACATCGAGATGTAGATCGAGATGCGGATCGAGATCGACATCAAGATCGACATCCAGATGATGATCGAGATATGGATCTCGAGATCGAGATATGACTTGTCTTTTCAGTTACTTCTTTTTAGGCGTGCAAGTATATATTATAGCATTAAAAAGGCTGTTCATTATTTACATTAACTTTCTTTCTCTCTTTCAAAAGCTTAAGCTCTTCATATACACACGCGTATACATACATTACCAGAGTTCTCTTCCCTGCCATTACATCAAGTTTTCTTGTGATTTTCTTAAACAAAAATCACTGACTGTTACGTGAAAGCATTAATCACTAAAACGAAACTCTGCTAAAATTTTGTCTAAAACTGTTGAACTTCTTGCGTTGTTTTTTTTAACGTCATTACTGTTCTTGCAAATAGTTCTTTAGTTTTCTTTTCATTCAAGTGAGTTTGTTTTCTGTTTTGTGCTTTCTTATTCTTAAGTTCTTTTGTGTTCTTGAGCGAAATAGTTGTGGGTACTATTGTTTAATCCTTAAAGTGCAACTTTACCGCCGTGTTTGTGTTTTTTTTGTAACGGCTGTTCACTTTAACTTTCGAAAACTCAACCGTCAATCATTAGTGGGGAATTAAGTGGTCATTAGTGCGGAAGTTAATTTGTCTTAATTTGTGTCACTAATTACGTGGGGTAATTAGTGTGGTTCGTGTACGTTTTTTTTTGTTTAAATTTAGAACTTGTTCTCTAAAATTTCCATTGCAAAACCATTTCAGAACATTTCTTTTCTCAAACACAAATTTAAAATGGCAAACCCAAATTTCACAATTCCCAAGACCAACTTTGTTAATCTCTCTGCTGATCGAGCAACTGGTAGATTTATTCACTATCAGTTCTGGATTGAATCCCTCAACAACACTTCAATCATAAGTCATGCGTTAACCGCCTCTCCCATCCTGAATGTCGAAGCCCTTCAAGCTGCTTACTCAACATTAGAGATTCAGGGTGGTAAAGCAAATCCAACAAGCCTATCCTTTACTATTGGTGGTGCCAAATATGAAGTCAGTCTGCAGAAGTTCAATGAGATTCTTGGGCTTCCTACAGAAGATTATGCTCCGGAACCCACTATGGAGGATATGTTGCAATTATTCACGGAGATAGGTTGTCGCCCTCCGACGGGTCCTATCAAGGTAACAAAGGTTAACACCGGTATGCTACCAGCTGAGTGGGATTATGTAGTTCAGGCCATTCAGCGCTGCATGTTCCCAAAGGACAAAGACTACAGGCCAATGAACAACAGCTGCCGGGTAATACTATATGGAGTGGCAAACAACAGGAGAGTGAATGTGGGCAAACATCTGTTGATTCAGTTGCTTGAGAGGTGGGCATTGGAGAAGAATGCATCTAGGAATCCGGAAGTTGGTCCTGTCAAATGCTGGATGCCAAGATTTCTTCAGATGGTTCTGGATGACGTCCTTTCAGAGGAACACAGAAGAGTATTTTAAGGCTCTGAAAGGATGGCATGTTTTGATATGACTCTAAAGAGTATCTCCACCATGGAAACCCAGCAAAAGTCCAGACTTTTTGAGTTGCGCCTGACTCCGTACTTCCAGGATCTGCAAGATGAGTATGCTAGGAGGCATGCTTCTCAGTTTACTGCAGTAGAAGCTGAGAGTAGCGGTAATGAAGCTGAAGGTGGAGATCAAGTGCCTAGAAATTTGGAAGAAGCAGGTATGGATGTTGACATGGCCGAGGCAAATGTTGCAGAAGCTGGAGCTGACAAGGATGACGATCTTCTGAGTCAGGTACCTATTCTTGCTGATCTTGATCAATCATCAATTCAACCTGTTTTCTACAGCCGTGGGCCTGAAAACCCCCAGGCTCTATCCCAGGCTGCAAGCCCTTCTGTTCATAAACGTTAAGCCAGCCCTAAAACTGGTGATAAAAGGAAGGCAAGCTTATCTGAGTCGAGTGAATCGAGTGGAGAGCAACGACATCTTGTGACTGGTGGGTCTACGCCTCCAGAACAGCCCAGCGAACCAGAAAAGGTTCTAAGTGAACAAGGGGATGACATGGTCATAACGCCATCTCCTGTCGTAGACACAGCGCTTAAAGGCTCAGTCTCACTGACCGATATCGCCGACCAACTCACCGCTAGTCCCCAGCGATTAGTGGATGAGGCTCTAGTACTGTTAGGCTCTAAACACGAGGGAGAGACAGGGAGAGTAGATCCCTTCTTTTTAGGGATCTTGAGTGAAACAGAACCCGGCGAGAGTAAACAGTTTAACCCAAGCCAAACACCGTCCCCCAAATTGCAGGATCTAGTGAAGAAAGTGGAGGCTTTGGAGGCTGGAGTTGCTGGTGTTACTGCTGCTGTCTCTTCTCACTCTGGAAGATTGGAGGTTGGAGCTCAGTTCATGGAGAACCTGATTGCCGTCCAAAATCAAATGATTGACAAGATAAACAATCTTGGATTGGCACAGGTGGAGGTTGGGAGGTCAGTAGATGATGTCACTCATGGCATGTCTCAGGTTTGGACGAAGCTGAATGAACTACTTGATGCTGTCTTTGGACGTACCAGGGCTGGACATGGTCCTTCAACCGGTGGTGGTGGTGACGATAATAATGATGATGATGCTCCTAATGAGGATAACACACCTAAGGGGGAGAAGGAGGGTCAGGGTCTGAAAAAGCTGACTAGTAAGGGTCCGGTGATCGAGTCCTCAAACAAATCTGGTGAAAAGGTGGAGGAGGCTCAACCGGATCCTAAGGACAAAGGCAAGCAGAAGATGGTAGTTGAAGAAGAAGCTGAGAAAGAAACACCTCTTGTCGATGCATTTATGGGAGACTTTATTGAAGATTCTGATGATGACGAGATGGATGTAGAAGCCTTAGTGGCAAGGAGGTCGAGACTCGAGCAACTGGCAAAAGAGTGGGAACAAGAAAGAGGTCTAAATCCTGGCGGATCCGGCGCAGGAGTTGCAGGTGATGCAGGAGACCACTCGGTTGCTGACGAGCATGTGCCAGAAGAAGAAGTTGATGAAGCGGAGATGCAAGGAGAGATTTTTAGGGAAGCCAGAGAAAGAGTAAATGAAGAAGTGCTACAAGGGATAGTTGAAAAAGAACTAATGGCAAAGGAGAAGAGAGCGGCTCAGAAAACTCAGCATGAGTATGAAATGAAAAAGATCAAAGATCCTAAGGTCCAGGCTGACATAAGGAGGGAAGGTCCCGAATGGGACAAGGCTAGAGAAGCCTTAACTGGACCAAGAGCCTATGCTCATGACTCAGAAAGATTGAACTTTCTTCTTCATAAGCTAGAAAATCTAAACCCTGGGTTGCTGAATTATCTAAATTGTATAAGACAGGGATGCACCTCCGTACAAGTCATATTCAAGGAGAAGGCATGGAATCTGATGATCACTTGGACACCCATAACAAAAATCGGGCCGTGTATGGTCGATGAAGCTTTCTTCCATGAAAGGGGTGCAAGTGAACTGGTAGAATTCGCTCACAAGGTAGACACCTCTGTCAAGACTGGAGTGCTGTTTAAGGAGAAATTGTTGAAGATGGCTGAAGACAGAGGGGTTGACATTATTCTAAATCCCTACCAGATCAGATATGTCCATGACAAGGTCTTGAGGATCGTAAATCTGCATGACTCGAAACTAACTCCGAGCGGAAATGTGCTGAAGGCAGTTGCAAAGCTAGTCCTCTCTAAGGGTTTTCTAACAAAGGAAAAGAAGCTGGTGGCTAAGGACTTGGAGAAGCTGATAAGAAGGCAAGACGCTAGATACAAGTTGCCTGAAGCTACACTACCAGTGGTTAAGAAGGAACCTGAAGACTATGCATTCGAGCAGCAAGACGAGGCAATAAGAGAGCATGTGCAAAGATACGGAGATCCAAGAATAGACATTCCAGAAGAAGGGGAAATAAGGGGGGAAGCTAGTGCAGTGGTTAGTGCAAATGTCAAGTTTGTCAAGAGCAAAGCTGAGAATGAGAATGATCTGCTGATCTATACAGACAAGCATCAGGTGGAAACCATCATTGAAATCAAGTATGACATCTTTGCAGAACACAGTCATGAAACACTGTGTATTATAAGGGAATTGATTGATGAGATGGATGATGTTGACGAGTTTGATCAGGATTATCTAAGGGTCACGTTTGATAACTTCTGTAAGAGAAGACAACAGCTTGATATTCAGAGGCTACAGCAATGCACCACCGCTATTGTCATTGGATACCCTAAGCAGCTGGTTATAAGGAAGAAAGGGGAAAAGGGGTATCCTGACAAAGTCACGAAGCTGAGGTTTGAAGACATTCCCACGAAGCTTACCACTCGCAGCATGGTTGAAAGGTGGTTGAGGTTGTTTCGAAATTACAAGATCAGAAATCATGTGGAAGCAGAAGGACTTAATCTTCTCAAGAAAAGAATGGATGAAGTCTGCAACCCTGAGTTCATGAAGAAAGAAAAAGCAGCCAAGAAGAAAGCTCGTGAGGAAGAGGAGCGCAAGAAATCAAAGTTTTAATGTATTATGCTTGTAATGTTTCTTTGCGTTGTAATTTGTTTTCTTGTTTTCCTGCATTGTAAAAATATATTATCTGTTTTCTTGTGTAGTGTAAGGTAGAAGTTAGTTAGCTAAGTGTCTTGAAACTGGTTTATATTAGGCGTCAATTATTTCGCGAAGTTCGGCGGTGGTAATACTGCTAAAAGGACTTCAGAAGGATAATTGAAGATTGAGTGGACCGTGCACTTAAAGTACTTAGAGAAAATCTCTAGAAGAGCATGAAGCCATTTGATCGAGCCAACAGGTGTCCAATTTTGGCACTTGAAGTATCAGTAATAGACATGAAGTTAATTAATCAAGCCAAGCATCATGTAAGTTGACATGATCCTTTATGAATGTTATTTTATCTTTTTCAGTCCCTGTTTAGTTGAGTTATCCTCATTGTGAATTTGGTTGTCATTGTTAGACAATCAAATAGGGGGAGATTGAAAGGCATAGGTGTACTAACTTGTAAGACTTAATTACTATGTAACTCAACTAGAGAAAAGATAAAGCAACAGCAAAACAAGAGAAACTGAAGAAGCACATGGAATCAATCAACTGAAGAAATGGTAATGATACTTGGTAACTACAAGTAACTAATGTGGTTAATCAAGGATGCATAAGTGAGAAGAAGTTCAATCTCAGTATTGCCCTAACTTATCTAATGGAGAATCAAATTAATGTCAAAGAAGTATCAAGAAGACCAAAGTGATTTCATGTAATGTATATCAACATCTGGATAATGTAAAGGTTAATCAACAAATGAGAACTGACATTCAGAAGCAAGAACCCCTACAAGACTAGTCACTTATGAACTAGACCATTGCATCAAGTGTCAGGACATTGGAGGCAAGTTCATGTCAGTAATAGAAGATCTCATTTGAATTGAGTGAGGAAAAGAAATTGAAGAAGCTAGGGAAACTTGCTCATAAAGGTTAATCCTCAATTAGTCACTAAAGAAAGTCAACATTCGATGAGTGCATATTTGCCAAGGCAAATGTCGATCCACGGCAGATCGAGATCGAGATCGAGATCTTCATAGATCGTGATCGAGATTCTCCCAGATCGAGATCGAGATTCTCCCAGATCGAGATCGAGATTCTCCCAGATCGAGATTCTCCCAGATCGAGATCGAGATTTACACAGATCGAGATCGAGATGGGTCTAGGCGAAGATCGAGATGCGGGTAGATATATAACATTTAATGTTCAAGGGACAAGTGGCTTATTGTGAACGGTTGATCCAGAGTTGTTGGGAAAGTACTTTTTGTTGTCGAAGTCCTGATTGGGCCACGTACACAAAAAGGACAAGATCAAGACTACATGACATTATAAAAGCAGCACTTTGATTTTATTAGTAAATAGACTTTTCATCATCTCTATTATTCAACGATAATTTTTAAAGAGAGAGCATTTTTACTGTAAAACAAAAAGTGAGAGAGAAGATCAGTTGAATCTAGCTTTAATTGATGTATTTATTGTTCAACTGATCATGATGCTTTTATGAATGTTGTAGCAAATCTTTCAATGAATATAATGATATATTCTTGAAATTCTGTGTCATCATTTATTACCTGCATATTGTTTATTCTCTCATTAATTTTAAACAGTTGTATTCACCCCCCCCTCTCTACAACATTTTGGACCTAACATGATCAGTGTTCAGTTTAGTGTTCAACACCAATTGCAAAAATCTTGGATATAGACAGAAATTCTCCATTTTTACTTGGTTCTTTAAGATTTCATCCATGATCAATCTTCCAAAGTTGAGCCTGACTTCTGAAGCCACTGCATAAACTATCATCTTGTTGAACTGTGTGATCCCGTGGAAACCTCCTGCCTTTGGTGCAAAACCATGAGATAATATATTAAAGAACATGTTTCACTCCTTAGGCAGATGATGCTTGTAGATCTTCTTGGGGAGATTATTGTTTTCCCTTGTGCAGTGCAGAAATATGAAAAAGTTGTTTAGGTCTGTCTGAGATGGTTCATCTGCAAAGTTTTCAGTTGGCAAATGAAGTGCTTGATTGATGTCATTTTCTGTTATTCACACTTTTTGTTGCTTGATTATGCAAGTGAAAGCTGATATCCCATCTACAGATGTGTCTTTAGAAGACCTATACACATGTCTAAGAAGATTACGATTTAAAGGCACATTAGTAGTTAGTGCATAACGGACTATAAAACCTTCATTTAAAAACCGGGCCCATTTGCCTAACTCACCTGTTTCAGTCCAATCATCTACTGAAATAGATAAATAAATAGTCTTTTTAATCTCAAAATGACATGCCATTTAATTAAAGTGAAAGGTAATTTTTACGAATTAAAAATACTAATTAAAGTCGAATTAATTTAATAAATTATTGACTAAACCCTAATTTTAAAATTACTTGGATTGTTTTGAAATTAATATATGATTAACTCCTAGTAATTTTAAGCACACTACTGATTTTATTATAATTTTTAATCGATTAAAACTATGAGAATTCTCAGTCAAACTGTTCGAAATATTAAGAAAATGTTGATTTTAAAACCTCAATCAAAAATTGATGAGACCACTTGCAATTGAAAGATATGACTGTGGTTAATACGAATATGGTCTTAGATTTAAAAACGGACAAAGATTGACTGAGTTATGTTCGATCAAAAATTCAAGATCTTAGTTGCGCCTCTTATGTGTATGTGTTGTGTATGTATATCTGAATCGCAACAAAATAAATAAAAATGAAGTGTAAGTACAGTACACAGATATATATAGGCGCCACTAAAATAGAAATAAAAAGACAAAGGTCGTTTGTTGCGCCTACACAGTTATTACACTGTGATGGCGCCACAAACTTCCTTAGCGCAACAAGAAACAAATGGCTAAGTTATTTTGTTGCGCCTACACAGTGGATACACTGTGATGGCGCCATAAAATTGCTTAGCATAACAAACAACAAACAAACAAAATCTTTAAGTAGTTTGTTGCGCCACTACAGTGGTGACTCTGTGTAGGCGCAACAAAACCTCAAGGCGCAACAAGATTTTCAAGAAAAAATTACTAAGTACCTGTGCTAATTTTTGTTACGCCTATACAGTTAAACCACTGTATAGGCGCCACCAATCAATGTATCACCACAAAGTACTTGATTAAAATTTCAAGTTGTTCCTAGATTTTGCTACCAATAAATAATAGTATTTATGAATAATTTGAATAATTAACCAATAATAATTAATTACTCACAAATATTATTTCACAACATATTTATTAATAACAACAATAACATTAATTGTTAAAATTATTATTATAAATAAATTATGCTTCCTTATTATTTTACTTTTATTTTAAATATGAGTACAAATATAAATATTCATCCTTTCTATTTAAAATAATTTTAAATAATATTCTAAAATATATAAGTGCCAAGAATTTATCAATTAAATACAAGCACTTAAATATTTACTTAAGATTAACATTAAATAAATAACATAATAAATTAGCATGTATGCACAAGGTATTTATCTAACTTAAAATCCTAAGAACTGGAAAATAATTTGATAAATAAAATCACAAGTCCTAAAAATATTGAAATTAATCAACTAGTGAATTTATCAGCTTCAAATTGCAGTTATTGATTACTAACTAGTTAGTTAGTAAAATTTAACATCCCAAGTTCACAAACCAATCTAGTGAAAGTGATTTCATCTAGTGGTTTAGTGAAGATGTTTGCAATTTGTTGCTCTGTAAGTACAAAATGTAACTCTACAGTACCACTCATGAAATGCTCTCTTATGAAATGATACTTGATATCAATGTGCTTGGTCCTTGAGTGTTGAACAAAATTGTTTTTGATTGATATGGCACTTCTGTTGTCACAGAATATTAGAATTTTGCTCAGCAACAGTTCATAGTCTTGAAGTTGGTTCCTTATCCACAATATTTGTGCACAGCAGCTTCCAGCAGCAACATATTCAGCTTTAGCTGTTGACATTGTAACTAAATGTTGCTTCTTGCTATACCAGGACACCAATCTTCTACCAAGGATTTGACAACTCCCTGATGTACTCTTCTGATCAATCCTACAACCTGTATAATCAGAATTTGTATAGCCAACAAGGTCAAAACCTGTATCTTTAGGGTACCAAATTCCAAGATTCAGATTTCTCTTAAGATATCTAAAAATGCATTTAACAAATGTAAGATGTGATTCCTTAGGGTCAGACTGGAACCTAGAACACAAACATATATCAAACATAATATCTGGCCTACTTGCAGTTAAGTAAAGTAATGAGGCGATCATACCTCTATAGCTTGTGATGTCTACCCTCTTACCAGGTTCATCTTTATCAAGCTTGGTGGCAGTTGCCAGAGGGGTTTTGGTTGGTGATGCATCTTCAAGACCATACTTCTTTAATAGATTTATGATGTATTTGGTCTAGTAAATGAAGATTCCATCTTTCCTTTGGCTTACTTGGAGTCCAAGGAAGTAATTCATCTCACCCATCATGCTCATTTCATACCTATTCTGCATTAGCTTAACGAATCTACTACACAACTGATCGTTAGTAGACCCAAATATAATGTCATCCACATATACTTGTACTAATATCATGTCATTTTTATGCATTTTATGAAACATAATCTTATCTATGACACCTCTAGTGAAACCATTTTTAGGTAAGAATATAGATAGAGTGTCATACCATGTCCGAAGTGCTTGTTTTAAGCCATAGAGTGCCTTGAAGAGAAAGTACACAAAATTAGAAAATTTTGGATCTTCAAACCCAGGGGATTGTTCCACATACACTTCTTCTTCAAACTCTCCATTCAGGAATGCACTCTTCACATCCATTTGATATACTTTAAAGTTAGAATGTGCTGCGAATGCCAGAAACATCCTAATAGCTTCAAGCCTTGCCACTGGTGCATATGTTCATCATAATATATTCCTTCTTCTTGGGAATAACCTTTAGCAACCAGTCTAGCTTTGTTCCTCATAACAATGTCATCTTAATCCAGTTTATTTCCGAATACCCACTTTGTGCTAATAATAGATTTATTCTTTGGCCTGGGTACCAGCTTGTAGACTTTTTGTCTTTTGAATTGATTGAGTTCTTCTTGCATAGCAATAACCCAATCTGGATCTTCTAGTGCTTCTTCAATTTTCTTTGGTTCTATCTCAGAGAGAAAACCAGATAATAAACATTCATTCTGTGAAGCATGTCTTGTTTGAACTCCAGCATCTGGATCTCCTAGAATCAACTCAAAGGGGTGATCTCTACTCCACACCCTATGCCTGGGTAGATTTGCCTTATATGATTCAGCTTGATTATCATTAAAATGTTGACCCCTATTAGTAGATCCTTCATTTGCTCCCCCTGACCTGCTGCTTGGATAAGAATGAGATTCTCTGCCACTACTAGTAGTTTCTGTGAATCTTCCACTGTTTCCACTACTAGGGTCAGAATCATCATTGTTATTATTCTCATTTGGTGCTTGAATTTCTGTTACAGCTTCAGGTTGTACTTCACCTTCATCTGAGTCATATTTTTAAACTGCAGAGTTTCAGTGTTATCTATTTTTTACAGACATGGGAGCTTGAGATCATCGAAAGTTACATTCTTGCTTTTAATGACCTTTTTGTGTTCAATCACATTAACCATGTATGCCTTAGATTCTAGAGAGTAGTCAAGAAATATGCCTTCATGAGCCTTGGATTCAAACTTTCCTAGATGTTCATCATCTTTCAGTACAAAGCACTTTGCTCCAAACACATGAAATTATTTCAATGCTGGTTTCTTGTTTGCCATCAACTCATATGGAGTCTTGTCATGATCTTTATTAACAAGGGTACGGTTCAGAGTATAGCAAGCTGTGTTGACTGCTTCAGCCCAAAAGTATAGAGGTAACTTAGCTTCATTCAACATTGTTCTTGCTGCTTCAACTAGAGTTATGTTCTTCCTTTCTACTACTCCATTTTGTTATGGAGTTCTGGGCGCTGAATATTGTCTTGATATCCCTTTCTCAATACAGAAAACATTCAGGGTTACATTCCTGAATTCTGTTCTATTGTCAGACCTTATTTTCCTGATAGGCAAATCAGTTTTTAACTCTATCTTCTCTATGTGATCAATAATTTTTTGAGGGGCTTCATCCTTTGAGGCTAGAAACAACACCCACGTGTACTTAGAGTAGCCGTCTACAATTACTAGTGCATATCTCTTCATTGACATTGACATGACATTGACTGGACCAAATAAATCCATATGCAGAAGTTATAGTGGTTCAGTAATGTCTGATGAGTCTTTGCTTCGGTGAGACGCTTTATTTGACTTCCCCTTTTCACATGCTTCACACAAGCCTTCCTGACAGAATTCCATCTCACATAGTCCTCTAACCAATTCCCTCTTAGCTAAAGAGTTCATTGCCTTAAAGTTCATGTGTGAAAGTTTCTTGTGCCATAACCAACTGTCCTCTGTTGAAGCTTTGCTGTAAAAACATTGAACTTCGCCTTTGCTTGCAGCGTATAAGTCAGCCACAAAGAGATTCCCCTTTCTCACTTCCTGAAGAGCAAGCTTCGCATCTTTCCTATTTTGGATTGCACATTTTTCCTTTTCAAAAGTTATTTTATAGCCCTTGTCAGTGAACTAAACGATACTTAGAAGGTTGTGATTTAATCTGTTCACAAGAGAGACATTTTCAATGATAACATTTCCGATTTCCAAATTGTCATATCCTATTATGAATCCCTTGCTGTTATCTCCAAAGGTCACTATCGGGCCAACTTTCTCAATCACATCTAATAGCAGTGCTTTATCATAAGTCATATGCCTAGGACAGCCACTGTCGAGAATCCACATGACACGCTTGTTCTTTGCTATGCCCTGTAACCATAGATTGATTACTTCTTCTTTGGCACCCAAATTTAATTGGGTCCAAGAGGCTTAGATAAATAAACAAATTTAGCTATAGAAATTTTCTAGTCCTTGTCTTTCTCATCGACTGTGCCCTTGCCCTTTGGTTTAGCCTTGACAGGTGTGTCTTTAGGCTTAGGGATAGGCGCTTCCTTCCTAGACTTAGGAGGACTAGCAGTCTTTTCCCTAACATGCTTTCTATTCATGTTCACATCTGTATTAATGCAAGTACTAGATTATGCATTCATCAAGTTTATGTATGCAGACATAATGTTGAAAGCACATGACATGCATCCTACTTTACCACATGGTTGATGAGGGATAGACATGGTAGGCATGGCAGACATATTAGAAGTTTCTGTTTTTACTACTTTTATCTTTTTGCATGCATGTGTAAGATGACCAGTAGAATTACAATTGTTACAAACTTTTCTAATAGCTTTGGGAGAATAGGCATAATCATTTTTCTTATTAACACCTATCTTGCCATTTCTGTTAGCTTTCATTTTTTCATTCTTGTTTCCTAAATCACTTTCAATTTGTTCCTTAGGTTCTATAATTTTTACAGATTTCTTAGGCAAATTCTTTTTATCTTCTTCCTCTTTCTTTTTATCCTCAGCAAGGATTTCTTCTTTCATTAAGATCTGTTCTTCATCTAAGGGTTGTATGACAAATTTCTTGTATAGGGGCTTAGGGACATTTTTAACGCATGTGGAATGTCTTGCTTCATAAGACTTTCCTCAGCAATTGATTCCTCATGTCTCTTTCCTGCCTTCTTATCATAGTCAAATCCTATTCCAGTTTTTTGACCTATGACCTGTTTATCTATTGTCTCCTTAACAAGATTAGCAGATTTCTTATAAACCTGAAGTTTTAACTCTAACTCAGAAATTTTATTCCTAAGTGCAGCTTTTATTTCTTGGTTGCATATGTCTCTATTCTGTAGATATTCTATCTTCTGTTTAAGATCTTTTATTTTAAGACATGTAAGTTCTAGTTCTTCGTTTCAAGCTTCTAGCATTTTATTCTTTAGAACTAGTTTAACATTTTCTTCTTCTGATGCTAGCATACTTGTGTGTATATTAAACTTTTCTACACTAAGATCTTCTACAGTTTTCTTGTAATCAGAATTAGACATGTCAACTGTGGAAAGAAATGATACCTTCGATGACTGAGGTGATGCCTCTGAAGAGTCTACCATTAGTGCAACATTTCCATATGTCTCTTCTTCATCATTGTCTGAATCATCCCAGCTCTTTTCCTCGGATGTGTAAGCTCTGCCCTGATGCTTCTTTACCAATGCACCATACTTCTCTTTCAATTCATCATACGACTCCTTTCTTTCTTTTTCTTACTTAGGCTTCTGGCATTCTGAGTAAAATATTTGGGTTCATTGCATTTGTAGCACTTAAACTTACCGCGGTCTACCATTCCAGTCTTATAACTTCCTTTGCTATAAGACCCTGAAGACGAACCACCTCGGTTGTTGTTTCTGAAGCTGGAACCACTATAACTGGTGTTACTCTTATATTTGTACTTAGGGTTCCGTCTAAACCTGAGGTTCTTGAACTTTCCTACCATATAGGCCATTATCTTATTTTCCAACTATTCAAGTTCTTCCATTGAGAGGAAGTCATCTTCATCACCTGGTTGAGCATTCTCTGAAAATTTAGCTTCTAGAATCTTTTCTTTCTCAATTACAGATTTTTATTTGTTGGTCTATGTGACAGTAAAATCTTTAGCTACAAGTGTTGTAGTTTTCAACAGTGTTGTATTCTTACTGTCCACTGTTCCTGAAACATAAATGATTTGTCTTTGCTCTTGCTCCATTTCATGAGTCTGTTAGTCCCAAATATCGTAGAAGGGGGGTTGAATACGATATTGTCCAATTTATAAAATATTCGCGGAATGATTTGTTATGGACTAGTTGACAGTTCGAACAGATATTAAATCAAACACAAGGTATGCACACAGTTAATACAAACACAGTTCGTTCGGGGAATATATCGTTTTATTAATATAAACCACGAAGGTGCTACACAACTCTAATCCGTAGATTAGCTTCAACTGATTCACTAGTACAGTTACAATACAACAACAATAATCAATACGAACAATAAATATGACACTAGCTCAAACGACGTTAATGGCTTCTCTGTGTCTCTCTTCTTTGCTCTGTATGCTTTCTCTCTGTAACTGAATGGATTAATGAATGAATCACAAAGGCTTGGCTTTGCTGCTTTATTTTGTAGGCTTTTTCAATCTTCTACGTGGCCTTTTGAGAACCAAGTAAATAGATTGCTTCTCACTTCTTGAATTAACAACCGTCGAGACATTTAATTTATAACCATCGGTGAGTCTATTGATAACCGTCGAGATAAATAAATCACTTAAAACAATTCTGATCAAGGATACCAATGATAGGTGGCATGCCGTGGCTGGCTGTAGATTAAACAATCTTAAACCTCAACTACCGAAGTGCCATAACTATCGAGACTTAACCGTCGATGGAATAAATAATCTGGATATTTATCTGAGTCCCTTAACTATCGAGATGCTGTAACCGTCGAGTGAATTAAGACGAAACAGTCAAACCAACTATCAGTTATAACTATCGACTCAAATGAATTATTAAAACCATAACCGTCGAGGAAATAAAATTAATAATATATCCAAAAATGCTAACCGTCGAGTGATTTGCTAACCGTCGGTAAATAAGACGAAATAGCCAAACATGAGACCCAACCGTCGGTAGATAAGACAAAACAGTCAAACAGCCAAAACCAACTATCGGTAGTTCACCTTAGCCATTTTTCCAACGATTCAAAGATCTGTAAAATTTCTTTTCACTGCAACCAAGTTAATAAATTTACCTTTACTACTTGAACTTGATTTTTCTCTGAGCTTTAGCACACAACGGTTATACAGCCAATTCTTTTCTAACATAGATGCGGTTCTCAATTCCTTTTGTGCTGACGTTTAGTGCAACTGGTCTGGTTCACAAATGACTAACACGAACTTGATCTTCACATCTTCTTGACTATTCAATTGGCCCTATTTCTCTAGCTGTTAAGAAGTGCTTCTGTAATTCACTAGAATCCCTTGACTTTTCTGTTGTAAAACCTCTGACATCTTCTGAACCTCTGAAACACTACATCTTTATTCTTCACTGAGGCTTGAACATGTTAATGAACTTCTTTCAGTGATCTTCAATGTCTTCAAAGCTTCCTCTAATATCTTGGTCTTTTGTATTCAACTTATAAACGATTCGCAGTCGATTCTGTGCTTCATTTTAATATAAGTTACCGACCATCAGTGTTGAGTTAGTTTCCTCGGTTACATGTTACGTTACGTTACATTATGCTTTACACATGAGTCTTGAACTTCTCATATAGAATTTCAATGGATATGTCATTTATGTCACTTCTCTCTCTGATGGCAGAGATTTGGTGTTCAAGATGCGCTGACAGTGTCAACATAAATTTTCTGTTGATCTCCCTACGTGAGTAGGCCTTCCCATGCAGTGACAAGTCATTCAACAATTTATTGTATCTCTCAAAGACTTGAGTGATACTTTCTCCTAGTAGTGACTTGAAAGCTTCGTACTGGGATGTAAGAATATCCAGCCTGTTCTCCTTCACTTCTGCAGTACTTTCCATTAGTAGATCAATCGTATCCTACATTTGTTTGGCACTAGTGAAATTTATTACTTGATTCAGAATTGTAGTGTCCAGTGAATCCATTAGGATACATTGATGATGATTATCCCATACTACTCTTTCTCTGTCAGTGTTAGTGTAATCTGAAGGCTCCTTTGGGGTAAATCTTTGAGGAATCCGTTCTCCGTCATCTGAGACTGATTCTGTGTAAGCTTCTGAGGAACATAGGGTCCATTTTCCAAAATTCTCATGTATTGAGAATTAGAAGATTTGACGAAAGTGGACATTTTCTTCTTCCATAAAATGTATTCATTTTTATCAAAGGCTGGGATTTTGATGCTACTAAGTTTTTGGGTACTCATGGTTACGAAGAATTTTAAATCTCAAGAAATAATTAATTTCTTAAAAATTAAAATTAATTTGAATAGAAATAAAATTTCGAGAAATAAAATTTTCATTCAAATTCTTGACGATTGATAGCTTTTTTAAAAATTAGTGGATATAAAATCTTTAAAAAATTCGAAATTGAATTTTCTTTAAAAATAAGGAAATTTCAATATGAATTTTTCTAGTTCTAAAAATACATTTTTTCGTAAAACTATTTTTGGATATTGATTTATAACTTCAATCAACAAGCTCTGATATCAATTGTTAGGTCCTAAATCATCATAGAACGGGGGGGGGGGGGGGTTGAATATGATATTGGTATATTTTCGTTTAATTGCAGAATAAGTGTTTGTGTTCTTGAGATATAAAAATGGGAGTAATTGAAACACAACGATTCGGAGAAATAAATATATATTATTAAATCATTGAGGTGCTACACTTCTAATCAAAAGATTAGCTTCTATGGGTTCAATCAATATTACAACAATAATACAGTTGGGTATGTTTAATGTAAGGCTTTAATGGAGCTTCCCATCTGTTTGTCTTGAATATAGAAGATGAATGAATTAATGTATGTATTGATTTCAACCATATATATTCTGTAGACTTTTGGAAATCAAATGAATTGATTTTCCAACAATTGCTCATGTCCTTTGTTGCGCCTGCAAGAGTGTTAATGGAATATAGGCGCCACAAGAGGTTTTGTTGCGCCTCTAGAAGTTTGTTGCGCCTGCACTCTCAATCCCCTGTGTAGGCACCACCAAATGCTTAAGATTATCCTTCCAAGTATTTTCTTGCGCCTAAAAGTTGTTTGTTGTGCATGTACACCTAATTCCTTGTGTAGGCGCCACAAACATCTTCCCTTAAACTTTTATTGCGCCTTGTACTTGGTTTGTTGCGCCTGCACTCTAGTTGCAGTATGTAGGCGCCACCAAATCTTTCCTTGGAAGTTTGTTATGCCTTTAACTCTACTAAACACCATGGAAAGCATTTTGTTGCGCTTCATACATGGTTTCAAGAGTGTAGGAACCACCAAATGTAGTAATACTTGCCTTAAATAATATCTTGAATTCTTGAAGTATTTACCACTTGGTTTTCACTCTTCTAGCTTGATCAACTGACTTTCTTCTGATATATCAAGATAATTCTTTTCTTGTTGTGCTGACACGTAGTGCACTGGTCTGGTTCACAAATGACTAACACTGAATTGAATTCCCTTGACTTCTGTTCTGTTTCAGCTGATTAACCTTGGACTTTTGCATTGCTTCTGATCACTGAAACGCTTTGACATTTATACTCAAATCATTACACTGTCTTTAATATGAAATCTTCTGAACTCTTATTTGTTGCTGAGGCCTGAACATATTAATGAACTTCTCTCGCTGACGTTCAGTAAGCCTTTCATCTTGAATGTTCTGTAATGATGTATGTATGATTCTTGTTCACATGTCCTTTTGGATTTTTGTGCTGCATATGAGTGTTATTTGACTGTCTTTGATTCTTAGTTGAGTTATCATTATCACTATTACGTATTACATTACATTATGTTTTACGGTGTTATCCCAATCAATTGATAATTTACTGTTAAGAATATCAATTGATTTTCCCTTTTATCCATCAACTGTTATTCTTCTTCGATTGATCTTGATATTCATCGATTGATAATAGCTGTTGACTTATCGATTGATAGATGTTATCAATCGATATATCAATCGATAGGTCCTCACATCAGTTGATGGTCTTCAATCTTTGACTTGGCTTCTTATCTATTGATCTTCTATCCATTGATGCTTCCATATCAATTGATCATCCTTCACTTGCATAATTTTCCTGTCTTCAAATAATTATAATTTGACAGTCTAAGTTATACATCAGTTGATGACTTATATCAATCGACTCTAGTATTAATTGATGAAAATAATATCAATTGATGAGAATAATATCAATTGACTTACACTTTATCAATTGAAATAAACTAAGTACACCTATGCTACAATCCATATTATTAGTTGATCCAGATAAACATTTCAATTGATAAATGGTTTCCTGATCAATTGATATTTATAAACTTCATATCAATTGATCAGTTACATCAATTGAAATTTTTATGATTCTAAGATTAAAGTTGTCACCAAGTTACACATGGATTCCTAACACATAAACTCTAACAAATAAACCAACAAAATCCCCATCTACAAAATGTTTAATATTATAAATATGCAACGCAAAGTAGGCAAGCTAGCATTAAATATTTTTATTTTATAAATTATGATATCTATACTATACTATTATAGGCAGAATATGGTATAGTTGGTGGTTTGGTTAATTGGTTAACAACTTTAAAAAAAATTATAAACATCTTCTAAAAAAATAAACAGAAATAATTTATTTCATTTATAATATAATAGTATTGTAGCATAGATATAAATATTGTAACAGTATTTTTTATGCATGCATTATATCATATGTATAATTGGAATAAAGGAGTTCATATGGTTTGGTCTTCAAGGACAAAGATGTAAATTTCAGAATATTATTAATTATTTGATTAATCGATTAAGGTTCGATTCCTCATGAGTACAATAATTAATTTATTACTATTCTTAAATATTATTTGTAAATAAAATAGTTTAGCTTCGATTATCAACTAATATCAATAAATAATTTATTATTATTTTAGAATAAAATATATTAAATTTAATATTACAAAACTTCTTCTTGTTTTTTATTTTTCATTGTTACAGTTTTAAGTAAATATAGAGCAACCAATTTATGTAATTGTAATTTGTTCTAATGTTATAAATGTTCTTGTTTAAGGAGTTTGAATCACTGGATCTATAAGTTTATAGAAGACGTTTGACCTAAAGGGATGATGAAAGCAATGAAGATAAATAATTGTGCTGTAATAGACGACATATCAATCAAGATTTAGTCACCATTATCAGGTTCCAAATTACATCAGTTTGACCGCCCAATTAACTAGGGGTGAGTATCCGGTCCGGTTAACCGAAAACCGAACCGAATAACTGAAATATTTTCGGTTCGATTAACCGAAATTAAAATTTCGGTTCGGTTTTGATTTTTCCTGAAATTCGGTTTTTCAGTTTTTCGGTTTTTAACCGCGGTTAACCGAAAAACCGAAAAAACCCGAATATATATAATATGTAATAAAACAGAATATATAATATAATATGAGGTAAGTTGTGATTTGTAGTTTAGAGAATTAGGGTTTACTTTGTGCCCGTTTGGCTTAACTTATATTTGGAAATAAGTGCTTATTTCCAGAAAAAGTAAGTATGTATATACTTTTTCTGAAAATAAGTAACTTATTTTCAATTTTGAAAGTCATATTTGGTTTTAAAATTCTTAAATAAATATTTATCTAATTTTTTTTTTGAAAATATGTATAAAAAAAATAAAATAAGCTACTTATTTTAATTTTAAGCTATCCCAAATGAGGCCAGTTATATGAAAAATGAGGTAGTTGAGATTTGTGTTGGGGTTGGTGAAGTGAGTCGTGTGTGATAAGTTTGTGCGGTAATATTTTTTTTTTCTTCAGAAAAGCTTGTTGTATTTTGAATTGATTTTAAATTTCGGTTATTTATTTCGGTTTTCGGTAATAATCGAAATAAATATTTCGGTTTGGTTAAAAACTGAATTTATTTCGGTTCAGTTTTCGGTTTTGATTTTTCTGGAATTTCGATTTCGGTTAACCGAATTAAAATTCGGTTCGGTTCGGTTAAAACCGAATACTCACCCCTACAATTAACTAAGTCAATTATTAAAGATTTGGCCTTTTCAAGTTTGAAGATGAGATTTAAGAAGAACAATTACAATAATTCGTAGAAATACCAATAGGCGCTTGGGGCTGCTTTGAGGGTTAGAGTGTTTATGAATGTTTTACTTGTTGCTTACAGGAGGACTCCATATCTAAATGAGATTAATGTAGTTCATATTGAGAAAGGTAAATGAGTTTATGTAAGAATAAACCACCATCTTGCTTATGCAGTGGGGCCTGGTTTGTTCTTCTTACTAGTGTAGTCTCCATTAAAATATTATTTTATAAAATATTTATACATTAAAGTGATTTGGTATTATTCATATCTTAATTATTTTACAGTTAAGATATGTTGTGTTAAATAAAATTTTAAATAATTCAACAAAAAACTGCATCGGTATGAAATTTTTCTCATATATATACTTTTTTTAATAAATTCTTTTTATATAATATTAATTATTAAATTTTATCACTTTCATGAATTATTTTAAATAAGCTTTTTTATATTAGTGCTTATACTTAGCTGAGTTTTTTTATATAATTAAAAATATATATAAGATTGTAAGTTGATCAATCAAACTTTTAATAATTTAATACAACTTATATAGTATTTTAGTTTATTGCATGATTTTTCAAAAATAACATTATATAATATTTTTGAAAATATTATTTTTATTTAACTATAAATTAATTTATAAAAATATTGTACATCATTTTATAGTTAAGATATGTGTTAAATAAAATTTTAAATAGTTAAATAAAATACGAAAAAAATAGTTTGAGATTATTAAATATATCATTATTTTTAATTTAATTAGAATAATAGTGGTAAAATTATTATTATTTTATTTAAAAGTAATAATAAAATAAAAATTAAGTGTATTTTGAATAAATTTAAAATTTTGAATTTTTAAAGTATAATGAAATAAAAATTAATCTTGTTGAAAATAAAAAAATCTAAACTAAGAAATATGCTATGACATCTTTTAAAAGTATACAAAACTAATAAGTAAATGATAACAAACGTTGCTTGTGTTTTAACAATTTATTATATTAAGTATCTTTTGGTTAAGTTGGTCTTTCTTTATTTTTTTTTAGGTTACACATTGCCCTATATTTGTGTTAGAAAACAAACACTGATGATGTCAGATAATAATCAAGAACATAGTTTATGTTACTGACGTCATTAGAGTTTATGAAGCTGTCGGTCAGAGTTTACTCTATCAGAGAATACTCAATCATAGTTTACTCTAACAGAAAATGATTTATCAGAGATTATCAAACTGACAGAGTTTATTATCAGAGGTTATAAAGGAAACAGACAAATCAAAATATGGTTTGGATAGTGAAGAAGGAATTCGAATTCATGTCTAATTACCTTATAGAAGCTATTCTTTTATTATCTGTTTTGTAATTGGAATTTGTAATTGTGTCTATATAAACACAGAAATATGTTAACATTATTGTAATATTTAAGATATATCTTTCATAACCTAACAGCTCTTAAGAATAATGAATTTCTTGAGAGTGTTTTGTATACAGTTGATTATTAATACAAAGATGTTCATCTTTTATATACTTGTGTAGATTAATTAGTACTATTATATTCAACCCCCCTTCTATAATAGATTGTTTTTCTAGGTAAACAATTGGTATCAGAGCAGGCAGTTAATTACAATTAAAGGATCATTCAAACATGTCTGGAAATAAGTATGAAAGCATCATAATCCCATTCTTGAAGAAGCCTGAATACCCTACATGGAGGGTAAAGATGATGATGTTCTTAGAAGCAACTGATCTTGAGTATTTAGACATAATCAATGAAGGTCAGTATCTACCAACCAAGTTAGTGCCATCAACAATTGTGGAAGGCAGACAAGTCCCTGAATATTATACTCTGAAGGACAAAAAAGAATGGACTAATGAAGAAAAGCAAGAAGTCTTGAAAGATGCAAAGGTAAGGAATATTCTGCATAATAGTCTTGACTCTGTGATGTCTAACAGGGTAATTGCTTGGAAAACTGCCAAAGAAATCTGGGATGCACTAGAGGTGCAATGTCAAGGAACCAAGGAGATAAAGAAAAATTGAAGATCTATGCTAATTCAAGAATATGAATATTTTGAGGCAAAACAGAATGAGTCTCTCACAGATATCTATGACAGATTTCTAACTCTGTTGAATAATTTGGCTTTGGTGAATAAAGTGTATGATAATGATGATTCAAATACTAAGTTTCTAAGGACTCTTCCTGAAGAATGAGATCTACAAACATCCTTAATAAGAGATAGGGTTGATTTGGATGAGATGTCTCTAGATGAAGTTTATAGAAGATTGAAGATTGAAGACTCATGACTTGGAATTACAACAAAGAAAAAATAGGAAAAGTAGCAAGGCAAAATCTGTTGCTTTGAATGTTGAGGCAAAAATTGAAGAACCTAAAGAAAAAGTCCTTAAAGCATCAACAACAAAAGGAAAAGCTATGATGATTAAGGAAAGCAGTGAATCAGAGGTTGAGGCAAACTCTAATGTAAACTCTGATGACTCTTCAGACTCTGACATGATGGAAATGGTTGCTGTGATTATCAAAGGCTTCAAGAAAATGAAGTATAGGAAGTACAGAAAGCGAATGATCTTTCAGAAGAATCATAGAGAATCAGAGAAGAAAGATAGATTCAGAAAAAGAGAAGATAGAGATGAAAAATCAAAAACTCTTGATAAATCAAAGGTCAAGTGTTAAAAGTGTAACAAGATGGGGCACTTTGCAACTGGGTGCAGAAGCAAGGAATATAGAAAAACACTAATCATATCAAAGAAAGATTGGATGGATTCCTCAGATTCTAAAGAAGAAACAAATTATGCACTAATGGCAAACACTGATACTCCCATTCTAAAATCTGATAAGGTACCCGACTCTATCTTTAACATTGACACTGAAAATATCTATGAATTAAAGTCTTTCCTTAGATCCTTGCATGTTAGTTTTAAATCACAGTCTCTTGAGAATGAAAGATTAAAATCTGAGATACAAACTCTGACTGCTAGGAATAACTTTCTTGAATCTGAAAATTCAAACATGCTTAGCATTAAGAAAGACTGTGAAAATGCTATACATATGAAAACTCAATTAGAAATTCAAGTTGAATATTTGAAATCTGAGATAGCTAAAGAAAAGGAAACTTTCAGAGTTTAGACAAACTCTGGTAAGAGAGTCTAACAAATACTTTCTAACAAGAATTGGACTTCTGCCCTAGGTTATGAATCTGACAAAGAAACACACACTAAAACACCTGTCTTTTCCAATCATGTTGTCAAACAAAAATATGTGATAAAAGTTGATAATAGAAAGATAAACTCTGACAGTATAAACTCTGAAAATGCAAAATCTGATAATGTAAACTCTGTTAACATAAACTCTAATAAAAGTACTTCTGCTGCAAAAGTTAACAAGTTTTAAAAGAAAGGATCCAAACTTGTTTGGGTCCCCAAATCTACTAATTAATTTGCATTAAATGATTGCAGGGAAATAGGAAAAACATCCTAGTTATTGATAGTGGATGTTCTGCATATATGACTGAAAACAAATCCCTGCTTTCAGAGTTTGAGGAGAAGGTTTGCCCAGCAGTATCTTATGGAGATGGCAACATAGGAAGAACACTAGGATATGACAACATTGTTATTGGAAATTTCATCATTGAAAATGTAGATTTGGTTAAAGCACTCAAACATAATCTGTTAAGTGTAAATCAAATGACAGACAGAGGTTATTCTGTGGAATTTCATGGAACTCATTGTGAAATGAAAAGCAAAAATGATGGAAAAGTGGTTCTAATTGGTCACAGACATAACAACTTATTTGAAGCTATCTTGGAGGTAAACTCTGATGGTCCCTTAACTTGTTTACTTGGAAAGGCATCATCTTTGGAAAGCTGGAATTGGCATAAAAAGCCGTGTCACTTGAACTTTGGAAACATAAATGAATTGGTAAAAAACGATCTAGTTAGAGGTCTTCCAAAAGTTCAATTTCATCCTGATGGATTCTGTGATTCATGTCAAAAGGCCAAACAAAAGAAGACATCTTTCAAGAGAAAAATTGAAAATTCTATTGATCAACCTTTTCATCTATTGCATCTTGATTTATTTGGTCCAGTCAACATTATGTCCATTGAAAAGAAGAAATATAGTCTGGTGATTGTAGATGATTACACAAGATTTACATGGGTGTACTTTTTACATAAAAAGGATGAAACTGCTAAGATAATTTTTGATCATATTGCTATGATTGATAATGGATCACTACACAAGGTAAAAAATCTAAGGAGTGATAATGGAACAGAGTTTAAAAATTCTGCAGTGGAGGAGTTCTGCTCAACAAAAAGAATCATTCAGCAATTTTATGGACCTGGAACACCTCAACAAAATGGTGGAGTTGAAAGGAAGAACATGACTCTCATTGAAACTACTAGAACAATGATAGAAGGAGCTAAGCTACCTACTTATTTTTGGGCAGAAGCTGTTAATACTGCATGCATTACTCAGAATTGCACTTTGATAAACAAACATGAAATGACTCCATATGAAACAATGAAGGGAAGGAAGCCAAATGTAAAATACTTTCACATATTTGGAAATAAGTGTTTTATTCTCAAAACACATCCTGAACAGTTGAAGAAATTTGAACTTAAAGCAAATGAAGGAATTTTTGTTAGTTATGCAACAACTTCTAAAACCTCTTCAAGGGCATTTAAAGTGTTTAATCTAAGGACCAGGGCAGTCATGGAATCTATAAATGTCTCTTTTGATGAAGGAAAAATAGATGAGTTACATGATGAAGATGCTCAGGAAATTCTGAGTTTTGAAAATGAATTGCAGAACACAAACTCTGATGAGTTAAACTCTGATGAGACAAACACTGTTGAGCCAAACTCTGACGAGTTAAACTCTGATTCCTTAAACTCTGATTTAGAAATGATTGAAATAGAAATTGAAGATTCTGCACATGTTGAGGGGGAACAACATCAATCAGTTACTGAAATTGGAGAACCAACCTCAATTATTGATATATCAGAGTCTGACCAAACTCTGACAAACACAAACTCTGAAACCCTAAACTCTGATCAATCAAACTCTAAGACCACAAACACTGATCATTCAAACTCTGAGTACATAAACTCCGAGTCATCAACTAATGATGAAAGCACAACTTCAGGGGGAGGATCAATATTTACAGAGGAATCATTCTATGAAGGTACAAATCATGGGAGAGCATCTAGTTCAAGAAATTTTCCACATCCAAGAAAATGGAACAAAGATCACACACCTGACTTGATTATTGGTGATCTAGAAAGTGGAGTACAGACAAGGAAATCTACTCAGAATGAATGTCTATTTTATAATTTTTTTCTCAAACAGAACTAAAGAAGGTTGAAGATGCTTTGAAGGATGCATATTGGGTTACTGCAATGCATGAAGAATTAAATGAGTTTGAAAGAAATGAATTATGGACCCTTGTTCCAAGGCCAAAGAATAGATCAATTGTTGGCACAAAGTGGGTTTTTAGAAATAAGACATACTCTGATGGAATCATTACAAGGAATAAAGCAAGACTAGTTGTCAAAGGTTACTCTCAACAGGAAGGCATTGATTATGATGAAACTTTTGCACCTGTAGCTAGACTTAAAGCAATCAGAATCTTTTCTGCTTATGCTACACACAAGAAATTCAAGGTCTACTAGATGGATGTTAAAAGTGCATTTTTAAATGGAGAACTTGAAGAAGAGGTTTATGTTGAACAACCACCTGGCTTTGTCAATCCAAAATATCCAAATCATGTCTACAGACTGGATAAAGCCTTTTGTAGACTCAAGCAAGCACCAAGAACCTGGTATGAAACTCTGGCTCAATTTCTACTTGAAAGTGGTTTTACAATAGGTAAAATTGATAAAACCTTGTTTTATAGAACTCAAGGTATAAACTCTGACTTTTCTTCAGAATTTACATTCTCTAATAGTATAAGTTCATATTTTACCTTTCCTATTTTTACTGCTGGGATGACCATGGATAGTCTTAAAAAGGGTACCCATATTTATGTGACTACATACCTCCTTTCTCAGTCACCTCTTATTTCTGTAGGACACTGTGATTTAAGCCTTTCATGTGAGACTGAGGTAAAATATATGAAAAATAGAATTAATAATGAGAGGCAGATACTGAATCTGGCAAAAGAAAATGTAGAATTGAGAAAGAAGTTAGTTACTTTTAGTGAGCAAACTCTGACTATTAAAAGTTATGATATGTGTGATGAGAGAAGTAATGAGATTACTTTAAAAAAATCAGAGTAATTTAGGATGTTCTGTTACTTTTGTAGGTACTCAGAGTATGATAACTTCTCAATCTTTAAACTCTGAGTTGCCAAACTCTGACACTGGTGTAAACTCTGATGGTGAGGATGCATTCTCTGATGAGCCAATATTTGCAGATGAAGAAATTACAGATCTTTCAATTCCCTATACACAAAGGTACAACACAAAGAAGTGGTCTGTTGATGCCTTTGATGCACATGAAAGATTGAGAATGGCATATCCTGACTATCTTGTTGTTGAAGAATTGAAGAGTGATATTAAAGCTGCTTTAAATGCAGAAAGAGTCAAAAGGGATTTCAGTTCAAAAGCAGAACAATCAAATGAAGATCTTCTAAACTCTCACAGACAATCCATCTGGGATATGTCTTGGAAATATCCTAATGAAGATATTTCATGGCCCCATATTCATGAATTGATTAATAAGGCTGACACTGAATTAAATTTTGGTGTAATGAAGACAGTTTTGAAGGCTACTACTGTGTTGACCAAGGGTCTTCACAATGAAGTTTGTGATCTAAAAGAATCTGTCAACAAAACCACTGCATCTGTTCAAACAGCAGTTACTACATCTCAACATGCTCTGGAATTGAAACTCAAGAATGTCTCAGCAAAATAAGATGCTTTAGAAATCAAGGTTGATACTCTTTCTACTGCAGTCACCTCTATGCAGAATATGCTACATACAATTGTTGACATCTTGACAATCAGAAAAGGCAATGATGTAAGAAAGGGGGAGAAAGTTTCACAGGATAAATGCAAGGAGGATGCAATGTTAAAATCTAATGATAAACATGATGATGATGATGGAAATGACAAAAGTCATAAGGATGGAAAACAAACTCTGAAGAATTCTCAAACTGGACAAACTTTGATTCCATTAACCTCAGGAATAAACTTTGATAAAAAGAAACTCTGATGGATGCTAACATGGAGTTAGCTAAAAAGCTTGAAGAAGAAGAGAAACCTGAGAAGATAGAGGAACAAAACTTGAAAGATGCAGAACTGGCAAGAAAATTATTTGAAGAAGAAAATCCAGGAATTGACCCAGTTGCTATGGAAGAAGAATTGAAGAAATCTGGTACTGAAAATGCTCAAGTCCAGAAGAAAAGAAAATATATAAAGAAAACACCAGTTCAAAGGAAGGCACCTGCTCAACAAAAGAAAATTGTATCTAAGCCTGTCCAAGCCAAACCTGTTGAAGCTCCTAAACCTGTTGAAAAGCCAATCATTAAATCAAAGCCTGTAAAGCATAATGTAACGTAACGTAACATGTAACCGAGGAAACTAACTCAACACAGATGGTCGGTAACTTATATTAAAATAAAGCACGGAATCGACTGCGAATCATTTATAAGTTGAATACAAAAGACCAAATTATTAGAGGAAGCTTTGAAGACATTGAAGATCACTGAAAGAAGTTCATTAACATGTTCAAGCCTCAGTGAAGAATAAAGTTGAAGTGGTTCAAAGGTTCTGAAGATGAAGAAGGTTTTACTATAGAGAAAACAGAAGATTCCAGTGAAGTTTAGAAGCACTTCTAATCAACAAGGAACAAAGTCAATTGTATTATAAAGAAGATGTGAAGATCAAGATCGTGTTAGTCGTTTGTGAACCAGACCAGTTGCACCAATCGTCAGCACAAAAGAGATTGAGAATTGCATATATGAATGAGAAGAATTGACCAGATACTGAGATGAGTAACCTAAGTGGTATGTGATTAAGCCCAGAATAAATCAAGGTCGAATTAACAAGGAAATATTTATTTGACTTGGTTGCAGTGGAAGAAATTATATTAAAGGGCTTAACAAGTTCGAAAATTGGCTAAGTGAATGAGACTACAAAAGCTGTATCCAGAAGTCAACTAGTCAAGCTATTTCGTCTTATTCACCAATGGTTAATCAAGCTATTTTGTCTTATTCACCTATGATTATTAACCATCGGGTGAGATAAACAAATGGAAAAGAATTGGTGAAAGACAAAGGGCTTATTTTGTCTTATATGCCGATAGTTATTAACTATCGGGTAAAGGAAACAAAAGCAAGCTAGCACTTTCCGATGGTTGTTAAAACTGCAGGAATAATTCCGATGGTTACTAAGCTTTGAAGTAATTAATTTTATTTCAGGAATTGTTTTATGTGTCCGATGGTTATTTTACAGACTCATCGATACTTAAACAATTACTCAGTAAATTGTTCCGATACTTAAGGAAAAACAGAAGTGAAGAAGCAACTACTTTACTTGGCACAAAATGGGCCACGTATCCTAAGTTGAAAAAGACTACACAAAAAACAGCAAAGCATCGTCTTTGGATTCATTCATTCAGCTTACAGACAAAGAGATACAAAGAGCAATTAAAGAGAAACACAGAGAGCATTCAAGAGAGTAAACACAGAAGCCATTAAGTTTATACCCAGCTGTTGTTACCTTGGTTGTTTTCATTAAAGCTTGTAACTTAACTGACTGTATAAGTGAATCATTGTAACTAATCTACGGATTAGATTTGTGGAGCACCTCAGGGTTTATATAAATCAAAAGATATATTCCCCGAACTGTTGTGTTATTGCTTATCACCTGTTTGATTATATAACTGTTCGAACTGTATTAAGTCCATAAAGAACCATTCTGTGAATCAAAGTTAAAATTGGACAATATCGTATTCAACCCCCCTTCTACGATATTTGGGACTAACAATTTGTATCAGAGCTTACTGATTGAGTTTACAAATCAGGATCTATTGTTCGGACTTCAGTATTAAGCTTCTGGAATTTTTCATGAATTTTTTAATTTTCAAAATATTTCACTCAGAAATTTTTTGAACTTCAAATAATTTTGAAAAGTTCAATATCATGAGTTCTCAGAAAATAGGAAGTATTAAGGTTCCTCAGTTTGATAGAGTGAATTATAATCTCTGGAAAAAGAAGATGACCCTGTTTATTAAGGCTGGAAATCTGTTGTACATGGGTATCTTAGAGAAAGGACCGTTTGTACCAATGAAGATGATTTCTAAATCTACAGTGGACGGAGTAAGAGTTCCTCAAAGGTCTACTCCAAAGGATCCTACAGAGTTCACTGATACAGAGAAAGAAATTGTTGCATTGGACATAGGCCTTCAGTTGATTGTTGTTGACTCAATGGATGAAGACACGTGCCATCAAATTCTAAATTGTATATCTGGAAAGCACATGTGGGAAACCATCGAACTGATTATGGAAGGAACAGAAGAAGTAAAAGAGAACCGGTTGGATATACTTACATCAAGATATGAAGCGTTCAAATCTACTCCTGGAGAAACAATCACTCAAGTTTTTGAGCGATATAATAAATTATTAAATGAGTTGAGTATCCAGGGGAAAAACTATCCATTAAGGGAAACGAACAGGAAGTTTATGTTGACTCTTCCACATCATGTTGAGCATAAAGTTTCTTCAATTAGAGAAAGGGACAACTTCAATGTCATGCCCCTTGAAAAGCTATATGGAAAATTGAAGACTTATGAAATGGAACAAGAACAGAGGTTGATTATCTATGGTTCCGGCTCAGTGAACAGTAAGAGTGCAGCACTAATGAAGACCACAGCTCTTGTGGCAGATGAAGTGAAGACTTCTGAAGCAAAGGTTGTTGAAACCAAGATTGGTAAAGAATTGATCATTGAAGCTGAAATGGCTACAGAATCACAAGCTGAAGAGGAAGATGATTTTTATACATTGGAAGAGCTTGATGAGATGGAAGACAAATCTATGGCGTACTTGGCAGGGCGTTTCAAGCATATAAGATTCATAAGGAATCCCAAGTACAAGAAAAGTTTTGGTAGAAGATTTCAGAAGACATAATCATTTTCGGGATCCAACTCAAGAGGTGGTTACAAGTCAAAGATGGTAGACCGTAGTAAGTTCCGGTGCTACAACTGCAATGAACTAGGGCATTTCGCCACTGAATGTAAGAAACCGAAACAAGCAAAAGACAATAAGGTTTATGAGAAGAAGAGTTCATACGAGAAGAAAAGCTATGATGAGTTGAAAAGGGAGAATGAGAAGTTGAAATAGAGATTGGATGCTTTGGTTGCAAAACAACAAGGCAAGGCTTACATTGTTGAAGGCAGAAGCTGGGATGACACAGATTCTGAAGAAGAATATGGAAATCTTGCATTAATGGCAGACACTTCAGAAGAATCTCCATCATCAGCATAGGTACCGATTCTCACCACTGTAGATATGTCTCTATCTAAATATAAAAATACTGTTAATTACTTGAGTATAGAGATGTTTAACATTCATACAAGCATGCTAGCTTCTGAAGCAGAAAATGCTAGACTAGTTACGAAGATTAAAAAGCTAGAATCTGGAAAGGAACAACTAGAGCTTGTAGGAATCACAGTTAATGGCCTTAAGGAAAGAAATGAATATTTAGAGAATAAGGTTATCTGTAATGCAGAGGTTGAGACAGCACTTATGGCTAAGATTTCTGAGCTAGAGTTAAAATTGGAAGCTTTTAAGAACTCAGCTAATATTGCTAAAGATATAATGGATAAGCAGAGCTTAGATAATAAGACATGTATAGGCTTTGACTACGATGAACATAAAAAGAAAAATAAGAAGGATAAAAGGAATATAATTTTCAATACTTCTAGTACTGTTTTATTAGAAAATGAAAATGTTCCTTTTGTCATTAAGAAGAGTAGTAATCCTATCTTTAAGCTCCCACTCTCAGAACCCTTAGACGAAGATACTATCGTATGGAAATAAGAAATGCTTGTTGAGGATAAGTTAAAAGAGAAAGAAATTGAGGAAGATAATGTAGAAGAAGTTACACCTAATGAGCTAGTTAAAACTGAATCTGCTAAAACTGAATTAGGTGGTAACAAGAACAAGTCAAAGAGTAATAGGAATGGGAAAGTAGGTGTTAAAATTGCTAATTCTGCTACACCTGCACCCACTGCACCTAGGAAATTGTGTACTAATTGCAATTCTACTGGACACCTTTGTCATGCATGTAATAAGGTTAAAATAGAATCTAATATTCATGTTGTGCAGAACATGTTTAGCATGAATAGTTCTCATTTGCCTTGTGGTATTACTGGATGTATGCCATGTGCTTTTAATATTATGCATGCTTATTTTAATTTGATGAATGCATCTACTTCTAGTAATTGCATAAGCATAGAAAGAAACATGAATAAGAAAAAGGTAAGGGCAAAGACTGCTAGTCCTCCTAAAGTTAGGAAGGAGACTCAATCTCCTAAGCCAAAAGACAAATATGTCAAGGCAAAGGAACATGATTCGAGTTCAGTAAAAGTAGAACTTAAAGATGTGAAAACTGAACCTATTACACCATCTGCAAGAACCTCTAAATTTCTTGGACCCAAACAAGTTTGGGTTCCAAAGAAACCTTAATCACTTAGTGGTTGCAAGGCATAGGTACTAATGAAAAAGTCATGTGGATTCTGGATAGTGGATGTTCAAGGCATATGACAGAAGACAAGTCCCTGCTGACCAATGTGGTTGAGAAGACCGACCCAGTTGTAACCTTTGGAGATGACAACAAAGGCTTTACTAAGGGATATGGTAGTCTGGAAGTTGGAAATGTCATCATTGAAAATATCTCTCTTGTTGACGGTCTGAAGCACAACTTGCTGAGCGTCAGTCAATTTACAGATAAAGGATATAATGTGGACTTCAGGAAGGAAAAGTGTCTGATCACCAACAGGAAAGATGAAAAGCTTGCTCTTAAAGGAGTAAGAAAAGGAAATCTGTTCGTAGCTGACTTAAACACTGCAAGCAGAGGAGAAGCAAGTTGTTTCACAGTAAAGCAACCTCTGAATTAAGTTGGTTATGGCACAGAAAACTATCTCACCTGAACTTTAAGGCAATGAATTCTTTAGTTAGAAGAGAATTTGTGAGAGGGTTACCATAGATGGAATTTTACCAAGAAGGACTCTGTGAAGCATGTGAAAATGGCAAGTCAAAGAAGGCGTCACATAGAAGTAAGGACATGTCAAGCATCAGCGAACCTCTCCAGTTGATTCATATGGATCTGTTTGGACCGGTTAATGTCATGTCAGTTTCAAAGAAGAAATATGCATTAGTGATTGTCGACGACTACTCCAAGTACACGTGGGTGTTGTTTTTGCATTCTAAGGATGAAGCACATCAAATGGTAATCGATCACATTAAAAAGACTGAAGTGGAAGCTGGATTGCCTGTGCGAACGATCAGATCAGATAATGGAACTGAATTCAGAAATGCAGTTCTAAATGAATTCTGCACGGAGCAAGGCATTTCAAGACAATACTCAGCCCCAAGAACTCCACAGCAGAATGGAGTGGTAGAAAGGAAAAATAGGACTTTGATTGAAGCAACAAGGACAATGTTAAGCCAGTCAAAGCTACCTACATATTTTTGGGCAGAAGCAGTCAACACAGCTTATTACACTCAGAACAGAACCCTGATTAATAAAGATCTAGAAAAGACATCCTATGAGATTATGACCAACAGAAAGCCATCACTGAAGTACTTTCATGTGTTTGGTGGAAAATGCTATGTATTGAAAGATGAACATCTGGGCAAGTTTGATGCTAAAGCAGATGAAGGGATTTTCCTTGGTTACTCACTGGAGTCTAAGACGTACAGGGTATATGTGATTGAAACTCATAAGGTCATTGAAAGCCTTAATGTAACGTTTGACGACACCAAACTCCCAAGTCTTCAAAAAGATAAAGATTCTGAATCTTTGAAAATTGAAAATCTATCAGAATACTACTTAGGAGATGAAGACGTACCTGGTGTTGCATCTGGTAGCCATGAATACACGAATATTGATAATCCAGAGCAAAGCGGTGGAAGTGTTGGTAATACCACACAGTCACAGTATGTATTTCAAAATCAGTCTGTTACTGAACCTGCTAGCTCAACTGGTGGATCATCAAATAATGAAGGCAACAACTCAGGGGGAGGTGAAGAAGGATCAGCTAGTCGCTCTCAACACAACCACGAAGAAGGACAATTATCAAGGGCTAATCTGCCTAGACAGAGGGTATGGAACTGAGATCATCCCTTTGAATTAATCATTGGTGACCCAGAGAGTGGTGTGAGGACTAGAAGAGCAACGGAGAATGAATGTCTGTACTCTGGTTTTCTATCAGAGGAAGAACCTAAAAAGGTTGAAGATGCTCTAGAAGATCCAGATTGGGTGATTGCGATGCAAGATGAACTCAATCAGTTTGATAGGCAGAAAGTTTGGAAACTGGTACCCAGACCTAAAGACAAATCTGTTATTGGCACTAAATGGGTATTCAGGAATAAGTTGGATGAAAATGGCATTGTTACGAGGAACAAGGCCAGACTGGTTGCTAAGGGGTATTCTCAAGAAGAAGGAATAGATTATGACGAGACCTATGCACCAGTAGCAAGACTTGAAGCCATCAGGATGTTTTTGGCATTCGCAACACATTCGGACTTTAAAGTTTATCAAATGGATGTGAAGAGTGCATTCCTGAATGGGGAGATGGAAGAAGAAGTATATGTAGAGCAACCTCCGGGTTTCGAGAACAAAGATCATATGGAATTTGTGTACTTCCTTTTTAAAGCTCTTTATGGACTCAAGCAGGCGCCTCGAACATGGTATGAAACACTATCTGAATTTTTAATTTAAAATGGTTTTATCAGAGGTGTTATAGATAAGACTCTCTTTTATAAAATGCACAAAAATAATTTGATATTAGTTCAAGTGTATGTTGATGATATTATATTCGGTTATACTAATGATGAGCTATGCAAGAGATTTGCTAAGTTAATGCAGAGTAGGTACGAGATGAGTATGATGGGTGAGCTTACTTTCTTCCTTGGACTACAAGTGAGTCAGAAGAAAGATGGGATCTTCATTTGCCAGGCAAAGTACATTAGAGATCTTCTAAAGAAGTATAGACTTGAAGATTCAGCTCCAGCCAAGACTCCAATGCCAACTGCCACAAAGCTTGATGAGGACAAAACAGGTAAATCTGTCGACATCACAAGCTATAGAGGTATGATTGGATCTCTACTCTACTTAACTGCAAGTAGGCCAGATATTATGTTTTCAACTTGCTTATGTGCACGGTTCCAAGCTAACCCAAAAGAGTCTCACCTTATAGCTGTCAAAAGAATTTTTAGATACTTGAAGGGTACTCCAAATTTGGGAATTTGGTATCCTAAAGGTACTGGTTTTGACCTAATCGGCTATACAGACTCGGATTTTGCAGGTTGTAAGATTGACAGGAAGAGTACTTCTGGAAGCTGTCAATTCTTGGGAAGAAGATTGGTCTCATGGTATAGCAAGAAGTAGCACTCAGTGTCTACCTCAACAGCAGAGGTAGAATACATCGCAGCTGGTAGCTGTTGTGCTCAAATCCTATGGATGAGAAACCAACTCCAAGACTATGGCTTTATGTTGAACAAGATTCCAATATTTTGCGACAACACAAGTGCCATAGCTATAACCAACAATCCGGTTCAACACTCACGAACCAAGCATATTGATATCAGGTATCACTTTATACGAGAGCATGTCATGAATGGAATTGTGGAGTTGCATTTTGTATCCACAGAACAACAACTTGCAGACATCTTCACCAAACCACTAGATGAATCTACTTTCTCCAGGTTAGTTAGTGAATTAGGGATGTTAAATTTAAATTAATTTTTGTTTGCAAGGAGTTGTATGGATTCACAAGTTATTGAATTTTTATATCCAAAGGACTTGTGAACTCCAGTCCAACTATTGATCTCGGGCTTATGAATATCAATATTAATTATCATAAGTATACCAGTTATGCTTTGTGACAATTATTCGATATAGCATAAATAGTTAACTGCTACATAAGTGTTTGTAGTTAACAAGAAGCATAACAGTCTGTGGTTTAGAATTAATTGGTGGATTTCAATTCATGAAATCAGACTGAAAGATTCTATATCAAACAAGTTGTGAACTTTTTGTGAGAATCTGATGGTACTGACTTGATTATCTGTTATATTATTTCTCACAAAGCATGTGTAGCAATTACAGTTCTCAGTATTAATATGCATATCTGATTGAATGATTCTTAGTATGCTGTTATTATTATTTGAATTGTGATTGGGTTGATTTTAAATTTTTGGAAATTACAACTGCAACAGAGTATGGAACAAATTTTTTTTGGTTTTCAAAAATCTCCAATCAACCACCTGTGTATAATATATTAATATATGTATTATTATTTTCTGTGTGTAATTCAAATTGAATTATCTTTAATTTTTAGTTATTTCTAAATTAAAATTTTAATAATTCTATTTTAGGAATATTAACTTTTTAATTTAAGAAATCTCTATTTAATTAAGTTTATGACAATTCGAATTTATATGTTTACATGTTTTAAATTATTTGATAAATGCAAGTTTTATTTTAATTTTTAAATCATCAGTATTTCAATTATTAATGATTTTCTAATTAAAATTAACTTACATGTATCGATAGTTGTTAACTATCGGAAATGTATTCTATTTTATTTTAAATTAATTAGATTGCATGTCCCGATGGTTAACTTTGTCTTGTTTTATTATTTATATATGCATGCATTGATAGTTGTTAACTATCGGAAGCGTATTTTATTTTTAATTAATTAAATGCATGTCCCGATAGTTACATATGTGCATATTTAATATTTTATTTGTTTATTTTCTTTGTATGATCCGATAGTAAAAAAAAAATAAAAAATAATTAAATATCTCGATAGTTAATAACCATCGGGTGGTGCATGTGCTGATAGTTTGACTAGCTATATAATATATATCTTTTTAGTAACATTATATCAACATATACACACACCGACTGTTAACTATCATCGGAGCTAAATTGATTTTTTCTCTTCAAATATCTACAGTTCTAGGCCATATTTTACAATTCTAAAACCGTGAATGTGTAGATCTGTTAACTAGCTTCATTTCTATATTAATTTTGCTTCGTTTTGTTTCGAAAAATTTCGAGTCTTTCGAACTTTGGGAATTTTTCTAGGGTTAACTAGAAGTCAAAAAATCGTAATAAAAATACTGGTGTATTTCAAATCTCTCCTAGTTTATCATATATTATTTTTAGAATTTTTGGAGAAGTTTGAATTTTTGGGTATTTTTGGTTCGTATTCGAATAAACTCAGTTCGTTTTTGTTTTGGAAAAGTTAAAAATTTTGGTAATTTTTACTTGTTAAAAATGGCTGGAATTTTTAGTATCACTCGTACGAATTTAGTTGCCGAATATAATATTCAGACTCTACCTGCTGATTATCGGGCTTGGGCACGAATATTACTCGAATATTCTAGGATCAGGTATGCTTTAGTGACAGACGTTCTATTAAATCATAATATGTTGCGAGACTGTTACTGCTCTGCTACTGACTCCTCAGTTGGTGAAGTGTTGGCTTTTACCTTTTACTTAGGCAATCGGGAAATTAGGGTTACTGAACATGATTTGAATCGTATTCTTCGATTCCTACAGGATAATTTTGTTCAAGATCCTACACCCGAACAATTAGTTGATTTCTGTACTTTTGCCAACTACTTCAATTTCGAAGTTCGTGACTTGGGTGAAATGTATAAACAACATTTTCCTAAGGCATGGAATTTCTTTTTCCATACCATTATTCAGTGTTTTTCCTTTAAGAAGACGAGCACCCATGGTATTCCTTATTTTTATCAAGCTATTGGATATGGTGTTGCTAATAATCTTAGGTTAAACTATGGTCATTTGTTAATGCATAAAATTCTAAGCGTAATGGGACTTCCGGATAACAGAAACCTCCAACTTCGAAATGTGGAGTGTTTCTTTCCAAGGTTCTTACAGCTTGTTATTAATGATGCATCTACTAACGAGGAAAAGCTACGCTATTATAATAGTCCTACTTCTTTTCCTGTGAAGCAGAAGAACAAGATTGCTACGACTTTGCAGAACAACAATGACTATAACAACAACTCATCAGCACTAATGACAGAATTTATGAGGAGGTGTGTTATTGATATGGACAGAGACGTCCCTCTTGGACCACAAGAAGATATCCAGATCCCTGAACAAGATCAAGAAGAAGATCAAGTGCCTACACCTGAATTGGAGTTATCACAAGAAGAAACTGTTCAGGTGACCGAAGAGGTACAAGTTACATCTGGAGGAGATTCATTTGGGAATGCTAATACTCAAGATTCATATTATCTCATCTCTCTAACAGGTAGTAAGTCAGGTAGTCCTACTGAATCTATATCTTCACTGTTTACTAATTTGCACAATTTGTATGAAGATAATGAAATGGAACTTGCTGCTGAGCCCTCTATGGCATTAGGAACAGACAATGAATCTGCAACCCAACAGATTCTAACCCCTGCCTCAGAACCAAACACTACTCAATCCTTACCTTTATCTTCTCTCCAACCCCTGAAAAGAAAATTTGTGAGTGAGGGAGATAGTGCCTTAGAAGCACCACATAAGGCAGGTGAGGGAACCCAAACAGCTCTACCTCTGACTAGAAGGAGATAGAAGAACCTGAGGTAACTGTTAGCCCATCTATGCCCTCTCAAAAGGACATAGAGCTGAAAAAGGCAAATACACAGTCTCTGGGGACATCCTCTCAACAGGGTGTACCTATTGAAATTCGCCCGTCAGCCAGGGTATCTGAAAGAGTGTCAATAATTGAGCCTGCAACCAAGTTAAATGTTGCACTGAAAGGAGCACACACACAGGAGGAATTGACGGATGTTGCTACTACTGTAGCAGAACCTATGCGGGTAGATCCTGTACAGGTCATGCCTTCACAGGCTATTGCGGGAGTCACGGGTCCTTCATTGCTAAACATTATAGGATCCAATGTGATATGCCCCCCAGGAGGAACATTCCTGGCTCCTAATAAGGAGGTCTCCACCACTATTAGTGGAAAGGAGAAGCAACTACTTGGCAATAGTTCTTCGGGTGAGCCATTTAGGATTTTAACTACAGGTACAGAAGACTTGCTGGAGTCAAGGAGAGTGAGTGAAACACCGACAGAACGTTTGAGTGATCATAATTCACCCACACCCCTAAGACCGAGTGAGAGAATTGAGAGACAAACACCTACAGAACCTGTCAGTGAGACACCTACCAGCCAAATAAATACCCTCACAATGCACACATAATCTCTAAGTCAAAGGGTTTATAACCTGGAGACTACTGTCACCGAAATGAAATCTGAATTTCACAGCAATGTCATGGAAATAAAATCTGTTCAATACAAAATGTTGCAGGATTTACAGAATTTCAAGACTGATATGACGAAGTTTGTTACAGATTTGTTTGAAATGTATAAATCTCAAACTACTCAAACCCCTACTTCGGAGGATAACACAACTAAGGGGGAGATGATAGTGCGAGAGCAATAAAAAGAATCTGGTGTTGATATGGGGAGTAAAGACAAAGAGAAAGGCAAGTTGGTAGAAGTAGTAAAAGAAGCAAACATTTATACATCTCAGGGGGAGCAAGATATACCGCTGGAGATGCAAATCAATCCAGGATAAGGGCATGTGAAATTGCACGAATGTCTCAAGAGAAAGTCAGAAAAGAACACTACAACCACTATATTGTAAGGAGACAAAGGCCGTTGTTATTATCAAGAGAAGGAAGTGCATGGGATAAGGCTAGGAGTCTTTTGCAGAAACTAGAGTTAGGAATGATTCAAAATGAAGATCAAAAAGTTCTGGAAGCATTGCAAGAAGCTCACAAGAGTCATCCATCAATAAATCAGTTCTTTCATGCATTGAAACAAACAATCAAATTGATATTCATCGCGTCTAACATCAATGGATGGCGGATTCAGATTCAATTCAATA
Source organism: Oenanthe sinensis (assembly GCA_028671895.1). Taxonomy (NCBI): domain Eukaryota; kingdom Viridiplantae; phylum Streptophyta; class Magnoliopsida; order Apiales; family Apiaceae; genus Oenanthe; species Oenanthe sinensis. Next base: position 40,471,207 of record CM053806.1, read on the forward strand.
ATTCGACTACTAAGACCATTTCTTCTAATTTTATCAAGTTGAGGTCTCTCACTGAATTGTATGTCATGAAGATTAGAGTGGACAAGAGATCTCATGTGAATGAACTTCTTACTAATATGATTGAAGATCAAATGAGCAAAGCAGAAGTTGAAGTTCACACAACTCCTTATACAGTGATATTCTACAAAGACAAGTTAGTTCAGACACTGTGTTTGAGTGAAGAAAGACTGAGTCTATATCCTCTGAAGCGTCTGAAATATGTTGAAGGGCTTCTTAGGAGTGAAGGACTTAGAACAGAAGAAAAGTGGAAAGCTGCAGAGCGCATCTATGCTTATAGACTTAATGTCTTATCAAATCAATCTGTAGATATTTCCAAGGTCAGAAGAATAGATCCTTCAAATGGATCTCAACCAAAATTGCCTATGTATACAAAAGAAGAAGGAGATTGGGACTTTGAAAAAGTCAAGGCATTGCGTGAATTCAGATTTAACCATCCAGGGAAAGTGTTCGAGTATACAAAGAAGCCAGATTTTCCAATTGTCTTTCCAGATTTTGATGTAATCAGGGAGACAGAGACAATGGTGTTAAAGGATCCTCCAGCAATCAGGTACAAGAACCCCAAAGGAAAAACTGAAATAGTTGATATCCACAAGATGTCTTACATGACTTCTAAGGAACTGGGTTTTATACTTGATCAAATCAAGACTTCGACGAATTATAAAGACAAATCAGCATTGGCAGAAATCTCTAAGCTTTACATGGAGAAGTTGGGAGCAGAATAATGTTACAATACTGATCGAGTTAAAGCAGTTCCAAAAAGGTTGAATGTTAAAAGAAAGACAAAAATTCTTGAATTTACATTCGAACAGGTTAAGCAGATCAGGAGAGTAGCTGTCTTGCAAACACTTAAGGAAGCTTTGTCAGATCCCAAGCCAAGAAATATGCTAGAAGAAGAAGCGCTGGATCTAGTGAACGACCAGCTTGCAAGTCTTGTACAGTGAGAATGGGAATGACTTAATGTATATCAGTTCAGACTAGAGGAACATTCATTCTACATTGTAATTGTTTTTGAAATCTGGATATGTATTATGTGATCCATAATGTATTTAATATTAGATTATCGTCTTCTATTTAATTTTTCTTGTAAGTTAGTTGAGTTATCCTCTTAAGGGATTTGCTTGTCGAACTCTAACAATCAAATAAGGGGAGATTGTAAAGCATAATGTAACATAACGTAACATGTAACCGAGGAAACTAACTCAACACAGATGGTCGGTAACTTATATTAAAATGAAGCACGGAATCGACTGCGAATCATTTATAAGTTGAATACAAAAGACCAAATTATTAGAGGAAGCTTTGAAGACATTGAAGATCACTGAAAGAAGTTCATTAACATGTTCAAGCCTCAGTGAAGAATAAAGTTGAAGTGGTTCAAAGGTTCTGAAGATGAAGAAGGTTTTACTACAGAGAAAACAGAATATTCCAGTGAAGTTTAGAAGCACTTCTAATCAACAAGGAACAAAGTCAATTGTATTATAAAGAAGATGTGAAGATCAAGATCGTGTTAGTCGTTTGTGAACCAGACCAGTTGCACCAATCGTCAGCACAAAAGAGATTGAGAATTGCATATATGAATGAGAAGAATTGACCAGATACTGAGATGAGTAACCTAAGTGGTATGTGATTAAGCCCAGAATAAATCAAGGTCGAATTAACAAGGAAATATTTATTTGACTTGGTTGCAGTGGAAGAAATTATATTAAAGGGCTTAACAAGTTCGAAAATTGGCTAAGTGAATGAGACTACAAAAGCTGTATCCAGAAGTCAACTAGTCAAGCTATTTCATCTTATTCACCAATGGTTAATCAAGCTATTTTGTCTTATTCACCTATGGTTATTAACCATCGGGTAAGATAAACAAATGGAAAAGAATTGGTGAAAGACAAAGGGCTTATTTTGTCTTATATGCCGATAGTTATTAACTATCGGGTAAAGGAAACAAAAGCAAGCTAGCACTTTCCGATGGTTGTTAAAACTGCAGGAATAATTCCGATGGTTACTAAGCTTTGAAGTAATTAATTTTATTTCAGGAATTGTTTTATGTGTCCGATGGTTATTTTACAGACTCATCGATACTTAAACAATTACTCAGTAAATTGTTCCGATACTTAAGGAAAAACAGAAGTGAAGAAGCAACTACTTTACTTGGCACAAAATGGGCCACGTATCCTAAGTTGAAAATGACTACACAAAAAACAGCAAAGCATCGTCTTTGGATTCATTCATTCAGCTTACAGACAAAGAGATACAAAGAGCAATTAAAGAGAAACACAGAGAGCATTCAAGAGAGTAAACACAGAAGCCATTAAGTTTATACCCAGCTGTTGTTACCTTGGTTGTTTTCATTAAAGCTTGTAACTTAACTGACTGTACTAGTGAATCATTGTAACTAATCTACGGATTAGATTTGTGGAGCACCTCAGGGTTTATATAAATCAAAAGATATATTCCCCGAACTGCTGTGTTATTACTTATCACTTATTTGATTATATAACTGTTCGAACTGTATTAAGTCCATAAAGAACCATTCCGCGAATCAAAGTTAAAATTGGACAATATCGTATTCAACCCCCCTTCTACGATATTTGGGACTAACAAAGCCTACTCCTTCAATTCAGAGGAAAACTCCAGCTCCTCTTACTATGTCAGGAACAACGATTCTCCTAGGTGGATCAAGTTTTGAAGATGAAGAAGAAGATCAACAATCTCTGATCAGAAAGAAAAAGCCTAATCTTCTGTGGATAAAAACTCAAACTCTGACTCTCAATTCCAGACTTGGTAAAAACAAGGGTGGTATTGGTGATTCTCAAGCCAAAGTTTACAGGGGTGAAGCCAATCCTTTCAAAGATCCCTTCTCATTAAAAGACAAGCCTGAGGAAGATTTGATACAAGAACATCTTGATAAACTAATATCTGTCAACATAGTGAAAGATATTTTTTATAGTGCACAAGCCAATGAGAAGCTTCTATATTTCTTGGAAAATGGGAGAGTTTTGAAGATTGATGAAGAAGATTTGATCCACAAAGCATCCAAAGAACTTGAACATGTTCTTTATCTCCTTAATGATGAAAATGAAGTTACTTTCAAGTGGGTGAAGATTCTAGAAGGAGTAATCAATGAGAAGAAAAAGAATGAAAGGCTTCTAATGATAAACTCTGAGGAGTATAAACCAGGGTATTTGCTGGAAGATGACACTGATAAATCTATGGCAAAAGCAGATGCAAAGGTCAAGATGGTGTTAGAAATTCCTAAACTTATTTTAAAACCTGATGGAAAGAAGGCATGTTGCATTCCTTTAGATGACAGTATGGAGAGATCATCAATATACAATTTAAGAGCTTCTATATTCCAAATTGATGATTCCTCTGAGCAAATGAAATAATTGAAGGAGAAGTTAGTTGATTTATTATAGAAGCTATTCTTTTATTATCTGTTTTATAATTGGAATTTATAACATATGTCTATATGAACAAAGAAATAGGTTAACATTATTGTAACATTTAAGATATATCTTTCATAACCTAGCAGCTCTTAAGAATAATAAATTTCTTGAGAGAGTTTTCTATACAGTTGATTATTAATACAAAGTTTTTCATCTTTTACATACTTGTGTAGATTAATTGGTACTATTATATTCAACCCCCTTCTATAATAGATTATTTATCTTGGCAAACAATTTGCGAAAAATTAAATCTTATATCTCGTGATAAGAATTTAGAACAACAATACTAAGGGATTAATGTTTTAACGGTTGTTGTCAATAATTCGGAATATATCAATCAAGATTTATTCACCATTATCAGATTCCAAATTACATCAGTTTGACCGCCCAATTAACTCAGTCAAATCAAGTTTGAAGATGAGATTTAAGAAGAACAATTACAATCATTCGTAGATATAGCAATGGGCGCTTGGGGCTGCTTTGAGGGTTAGCATGTTTATAAATGTTTAACTCAGTCAAATCAAGTTTGAAGATGAGATTTAAGAAGAACAATTACAATCATTCGTAGAAATAACAATGGGCGCTTGGGACTGCTTTGAGGGTTAGCATGTTTATGAATGTTTTACATGCTGCTTATAGAAGGGCTCCATATCTAAATGAGATTAATGTAGTTCATATTGAGAAAGGTAAAAGAGTTTATGTAAGGATAAACCACCCTCTTGTTTATGCAGTGAGGCCTGGTTTATTCTATTTATTAGTGTAGTCTCAATTAAAATATTATTTTATAAAAATATTTATACATTTTGGTATTATTCATATATTAATTATTCTATAGTTAAGATATGTTGTGTTAAATAAAATTTTAAATAATTCAACAAAAAAGTACATCGGTATGAATTTTTTTCATATATTTACTTTTTTTAATGAATTCTTTTTATATAATATTAATGATTAAATTTTATCACTTTCATGAATTATTTTAAATAAGCTTTTTTATATTAGTGCTTATATTTAGCTGAGTTTTTTTATATAATTAAAAATATATATAAGACTATAAGTTGATCAATCAAGTATTTTAAATTTTAATACAACTTATATAGTATTTCGGTTTATTGCAAGATTTTTCAAAAATAATATTATATAATATTTTTGAAAATATTATTTTTATTTAAGTGTAAATTAATTTATAAAAATATTTTTACATCATTTTATAGTTAAGATATCTGTTAAATAAAATTTTAAATAGTTAAATAAAATACGATCAAAATAGTTTGAGATTATTAAATATATCATTATTTTGAATTTAATTAGAATAATACTAGTTAAATTATTATTATTTTATTTAAAAGTAATAATAAAATAAAAATTAAGTGTGTTTTGAATAAATTTAAAATTTTGAATTTTTAAAGTATAATGAAATAAAAATTAATCTTGTTGAAAATAAAATTAAAAAAAAATCTAAACTAGGAAATATGCTATAACAACTTTTAAAAGTATACAAAACTAATAAGTAAATGATAACAAACGCTGCTTGTGTTTTAACAATTTATGATAATAAGTAAATGATACATTTGCAAAGAATTAAATCTTGTATCTCATGATAAGAATTTAGAAGAATAATTCTGAGGGCTTAATGTTTTAACGGTTGTTGTCAATAATCCGGGACAACAACAAATGAAGTCGTTGGGACTACATGAAAAGTTCAAATATTTAAAAGATGAAACATGACCAAATATTTTATTAATATATATATATATTACCAAGTATTCTATCAGATTTTATCAAAAATGAAAGTAACAATCAGCCTATCCATGACCACATTTTCCCCATATTTATTTAACTTTTTATTTTTAATACACTCGTTCATGATTTCCATATTTTGTTTCTTTCCTTTTTCGATTCTTTTATTTGTCATCTTTGTTATATACTAGAATTATTTACTTGTTTCGCGTGGGTATTTAAATTGTATTATTGTATATTGCATATCTCTACATATTTTTAATTAAATTAAAATATAAATCTAGACTTATTATCTCAATGAGTGATTATGAAATTAATTATAAAAATATCAGTATTTTTATTGTTATTATATTAACATGAGTTTAAAATCATTTTTTAAAAAAATTAATTGAAAATCATATAATTGAAGAAATAGATTATTTGATCAAAATTATTCTAATATATATATAAATATATATTTGGTTTGTGATTGAAACAAATATGATATTTAAATATCAACTATAGTATGAAATTTCAAATCTATATTTGGTATTTGATTGAAAAATATAAAATTTTAAATTAATATCTTAAATTCACATAATATTCACTATAGTATAGATAGTCATATAGATGTTTAAAAAATTCAAAATTCAAAATTCCATCAAATCAATTATCAATCGAAATAATGACATCAATTGACACAGTTAGGATTATCCATCGATTAAATACATACTTCAATGGATAAACTTTGACTAATTGCTACAGTTATAAAAATACATATCCAACTTACCAATTGATGAACATATATTAATTGATAATAGGATTTCTAATTAATGGATATTGTAGAACACATATTCATTCATTAGTTATAAAATATAAAGTAAGATTATGATCCAAGTATTAAGTTATCATCAAAACAAATTGATTCCTAACATAAACTAATTAATATATATAATAATATAATATTTTTATATATTATAAAATTTAAAATTACTTATTAGGAATTATGAGTTTTAATAATAACAAATTATTTAGAATTATAATAGAGATTTGAATTTTATTGTAACTAGTCAATGGATGGCTTATAAATATCCATTGACTAGGAAACCAATTATCAGTTGAACCTTGTTTATCAACTGATAAATTGGATTGTAACATTTGATTTATGTTTCATTATCAATTGATTGTATTGTCTCGATGGATGTTGTGAAGTAATCGACTGATGTTATTGACTTCAATCTATAGTTTTTCAACGGATGTGAAGAATGGATGATCAATTATTAATATTCTAAGTCAGAATTCTCACAAATGAAGTGATCAACAGATATTGAAGTCGATGGATAAAGACACTACTCGATGGATAAAGGCTATCAACGGATAAAGGCAGTCAACGGATAAAGGACTATCAATGGATAAGGAGTCGAAGGATAACCTAACTATCCATTGATACATCAATTGATCAATGGATATCTTATCCATTGATGGATGAGCAAAGAAGAATCAACTAATAAGCTTAACAACATTTATCAGTTGATTAAGGTTTCTCAATTTAGCTAATGACAAAAGGAATGGGAACTTTGCAGAAACTGAATCAATGGAAGACAATTCTGTCAGGATTGTGAAAACTTTTAAGGCAACACAGTCTTCAAGGAATGGACCAAGATAAATATATTTTCAGGACTAGACAAAGTCTAATGAAGACTGTGAAAGTAACTAATTTCTATTTTCATATAAACATTGTAAAGTGTATTTTATAATGTTATATGTTGATAGGAAATAAAAGTAGAAGAAAACTACTATATAGTGGTTAATAGTCTATTATAGCAAAGTGAGAAAGAATGTAAGCATTGTAGTTTAAGAACAACACTTTGTAAGCAGCTTGGTAATTTTACCAAGATTATTTAAAAGCAAAAACATTCTAGTGGAAAAATCAATCCACTGGTAATTTTTATATTGTTTGTTTTGTTTTCAATATTATAAGTATTACATTCTTAGTTCCATTAGTTTTATCTTAACCATACACTTCCAAACACACTAAATCTTGAACAAACTTAAATCCGCAAAAATTTGAATTAATTTTTAAGTTTGTATTCAACCCTCTCTTTTCTCCAAACTTCTTGTACTCAAGGGAAAATAAAAATTGGTATCAAAGCCTAGCTTTCAACATACAGAAAGTTAAGATCTAAAGTACATCAAGTATGGGTCAAAAAGACATAAGAGTGAAGATTCCAGTTCTAGAAAAAAGATGAGTATTTTCCCTGAAAAGTAAAAATGCACTTGCATCTACTATCTATTGATCCTTCCTATGTCCACTGCATAGAGAAATGTCCACATGTGCCTATGAAGATAGTTATAAGTGTGAATGCAGATGATACTCAGGCACCAGACAAACTCATTCCAAAACCTGTGAGTGAATATACAGATGAAGATGAGAAGGAAGTACACAAGGATAAAAAGGCTATGAACATTTTGTTTAATAGTCTTGACAAGGATATGTTTGACAATGTTATCAATTGTACAACCTCCAAGGAAGTTTGGGATATTCTTCAAACTCTATGTGAAGGCGCTGAGCAAGTAAGAAAGAACAAGATGCAACTTTTGATTAAAAAATATGAGGCCTTTCACTTCAAGAGTGGTGAAGCAATCAATGACACATATAGTAGGTTTCAAAAGTTGTTGAATGAGCTAAAACTATGTGGAAGAGAATATGTTGTTGAAGATACCAACCTCAAATTCTTGAGGTCCTTACCCAAGGAATGAAAATCAATGACTGTTTCTATAAGACAATCTCCTGACTTTAAAGAATATACTCTTGACAAGCTGTATGGAATCTTGAAAACCTATGAGTTGGAACTACAACAAGATGAGGAAATTGAGAAAAGTCAGAAGAGAGACAAGTCTGTTGCCTTGGTGGTCAAGGATAAGCAAGTTGCAGAATCTGGTGAAGATGTTGTTGTCAAAGAATGGAAGAAAGAAAGTCATGACAATAGTACAAGTGGTGTTAGATATGATGAATCTTCAACTGACAAAAGAAAAGAAACAGTTGAGGATGATGAGTCATACACCAAGGATGAAATGGATGAAATAGATGAGCATTTGGATTTTTTATCAAGAAAATTTTCAAAACTCAAATTCAAGAGGAATCTCATGTAAAGGCCTGGATCTCATTTTAGGAGAGACAATCAACAAGGAAAAAATCTTATTGACAAGACTCAATTCAAATGCTTCAATTGTGGATAGGATGGTCACTTTTTTAATGAATGCAGAAAGCCAAAAGTGGATAGGAAACCAAAGTTTAGTGATGATATTGACTATAAAAATAAATACTTTGATTTGCTCAAACAAAAAGAAAAAGGCTTTTGTAACAGAAGAAAAGGACTGGGTTGCTGAGGATGATTCTAAAGAAGAAGAATACATCAACCTTGCACTAATGGCCAATCATGATGACCAGGAAGCTAGTTCTTATAGCAATCAGGTAATTTCTAGAAATCTATCTGAGTTATCCAAAGATGAATGCAATATTACAATTACTGAAATGTCAAATGAATTGTATAATTTGCATGTCACTCTTAAGTCCTTAAACAAAGAGAACACTTGGCTCAAAATCACCTTAGAAACTCTCACTGAAAGAAACAATTATCTAGAGAGTGAGCTAGTGCAAATGGACAAACTCAAGGTAGAAAACAGAGATGCTAGAAAAGAACTAGTTGAGTGTAAAAAGGAAATAGAAAAATTGGAAGAAGAACTAAGAACCATTGATAGATGGAATAGGTCAAGTAAAGCTAGTAAAAAGATGAATGACATACATTGAACAAATTCTTTAACCATGTTGTCTGAGACTCTTGAGAAATTAGCCATTGATGAGAATCAATCTTTGGAAAAGAAGCAATCAATTGTTAATCATAAATCAACTAATAAGGATTATCCATCAATTGATAATGTTATCACAACGGATAATTATCCATCGATTGATAATGTTATCCCAATGATAATTATCCATCGATTGAGAAATCATCAACTGCTAAGCAATCTGTCTTAAAAACCAAGCTTAACAGACCTGTTAAATTATAAAAGAAGGTAGCTCCTCTAAATCTCAAGTCAAAGTTGAAAAAGCTAAATATAGGGTTCTTATCTAAAGATCAATTGAAGGAAAAGTTAGAAAAGATGGAGCCTAATATTAAGTCAAATGAAAAGAAGAAGAAGAATAGAAATGGTAGGCATAAACAAGCACAATAACTACACACCTGACAAGTATGCTCCTAGAAAGATATGTGCTAAGTGTGGTAGTAAGAATCACTTATCTATGCAATTCAAGTCCAATATGCCTGCAACAACCAATGTGCCTGTTATACCTAACATGCATTCTAATTCTGTTTATCCTCATTTGGTTGATCCACATGTTATTCATGCTCAATATGCATCAATGCCTTATATGTTTAATCTATATTTTGCATTTGCCAACATGAATATACCTGTTATGCCCTGGAATATGCACAACAATTTTCATGCTCCAAATTTCTCTAATTCAATAAGTATGAATATTCCAAATATTAGCACTGAGAATCCTGAGGTGATGAAACCAACACCTAAGGTTGAAGTGGAAGTAAAACCACATAAACCAAATGTACAAAAATTGGAAACCAAACCAAAGGTCGCAACTAATAAGAAAGGACTCAAGACAACTTGGGTACCAAAATCAACTTGATTATTTTTGAATGTGTGGAGGGAAAAGAAGAAATCTTTGGTACTTGGATAGTGGGTGTTCAAGACATATGACTGGAGATAAATCCCTGCTCATAAAGTTTGAGGAGAAAGTTGGCCCTGGGATAACTTTTGGAGATGACAGTAAAGGATACACCATGGGATATGACTTGATTTCAAAAGAGAATGTCATCATTGAACCTGTTGCATTAGTTGATGGCTTAAGACATAATTTGTTAAGCATAACTCAACTATGTGACAATGGAAATAAAGTTTGCTTCACAACTGAAGCATGCATAATTTCCAACAAGAAAGATGGAAGCCTGGTTATGACTGAGAATAGAAAAGGAAATGTGTACATAGCTGACTTCAACTCAACAAGTGCAGACTCAATGATTTGTCTTCTCTCTAAGGCAAGTACAAATGAAAGTTGGCTATGGCACAAGAAATTAGCTCACTTAAATTTCAAAGCCATGAATCAGTTGGTCAAGAAAAATCAAGTGAGAGGATTACCACAAATGGAATTTGTCAAGGATGGACTATGTGATGCCTGTCAGAAAGGAAAACAAAAAAATGCATCATTCAAGTCAAAATTGGAATCATCAATTGAGAAGCCACTTGAGTTATTACACATGGATTTATTTGGTCCTGTAAATATCATATCCATTGCAAAGAAGAAGTATGCTCTAGTCATTGTGGATGACTTTTCAAGATTCAAAAGATGAAGCCAGTAATCTCATCATCAAGCACATAAGAGAAGTTTAGAAAAGTATTGGATTTCATGTAAGGAAAATAAGAAGTGACAATGGAACAGAATTTAAGAATTCCACAATGAAGGAGTTTTGTGAATCTAAAGGAATCATACACACCTTCTCTGCACCAAGGACACCTCTACAAAATGGGGTAGTTGAAAGAAAATATAGGACATTGATTGAAGCAGCTATAACTATATTGGAAGATGCTAAATTACCAACATATTTATGGGCTGAGGCCATTAATACAACTTGTTATAGTCAAAACATCTTTATAGTAAATCACTCAAGGAAAGACACCTTATCAATTGATCAAGAAAGACAAAAAGCCAAAAGTGGGGTTTCTTCATGTCTTTGGCTGCAAATGCTTTGTGCTAAGGAATCAAGGTGAAAACCTAGGAAAATTTGAAGCCAAGGCTGATGAAGCTATATTTGTTGGGTATGCACTATCAAGCATAGCCTATAGAGTTTATAATCTTAGACTACACATTGTTATGGAATCTGTACATGTAGTATTTGATGACAAAAAGATTCAAGGCTTGTTTGATGAAGGAAATCATGACACACTGCATTTTGAGAATGAATCAAATGATGTAGATGATGATGATGAAGCATAAATTATAAAATCACAAGTACTCAGAAACCCAATATTAGTTGATGTTACAGCATCAATGGATAATTTATCAGTTGACAGAAATCCATCAACTGATAATTCTTCAATTGATATTCAACAGTCTACATCTAGGGTATCCAATTCAGGGGGAGGGTTTCAGAATCAATCCACAAATTTAAATCAATTTGAGTACAATACTAATGATCATGAAGCTTCATCATCAAGGCAAAATTTGCCTCCTCAAAGAAAATGGACAAAAAGCCATTCATTTGAACTAATCATTGGAAATGCAGAAGATGGTGTCAAGACAAGAAGTGTTACTCAAAATGAGTGTCTGTATAACAGCTTTCTATCTCAAGAAGAACCTAAAAGAGTTGAAGATGCTCTTATGGATCCTGATTAGGTTTTAGCTATGCAAGAGGAACTGAATCAATTTGAAATAAATAAATTATGGAAGCTGGTGCCCAAACCAAAAGATATATCAGTAATTGGTACAAAGTTGGTGTTTAGAAACAAAATGAATAAAATTGGTACCGTGACTAGAAACAAAGCAAGGCTTATGGCAAAGGGGTACTCACAAGAAGAAGGAATTGATTTTGATGAAACATTTGCACCAGTTGCAAGGCTGAAGGCAATCAGAATCTTTCTAGCTTATGTTGAACATGCTAGTTTCAAAGTCTACCAGATGGATATAAAGAGTTCATTTTTGAATGGAGTATTAAAAGAGGAAGTCTGTGTGGAACAACCTCCTGGCTTTGAAGATCCAAATCTCCCTTACTTTGTCTACTATCTACTCAAAGCACTCTATGGCTTGAAGCAAGCACCAAGGGCCTGGTATGACATTTTATCTTAGTTTCTCATTGAGAATCACTTCATAAGAGGTAGTGCTGATAAAACTCTATTTAGCATAAATGTTAATGGCTCTATCATTCTTGTCCAAATATATGTGGATGACATTATTTTTGGCTCAACTAATGAGGGACTTTGCAAAAAGTTTGCCAATTTAATGCAGAGTAAATAAGAAATGAGTATGATGGGAGAACTTACCTACTTTCTTGATTTGCAAGTCAAAGAAGTTAAGGATGGTATTTTTATAAATCAAACAAAGTACATTCATGACTTGTTAAAGAAATTTGACTTAAGTGAATGTTCTTCTGCAAAAACACCCATGACCACTGCCACCAAACTTGAATTGAACACTAAGGAAGCTAAAATGGACATTTCAAGTTATAGATGTATGGTATGCTCATTTTTATATTTAACTGCTAGTAGGCCAGATATAATGTTCTCTACATGTTTGTGTGCTAGGTTTCAGGTTGATCATAGAGAATCTCATTTAGTGGCCATTAATAGGATTTTTAGATATCTCAAGGTACATCAAATTTAGGTATTTGGTATCCTAGAGATTCTGGTTTTAATCTAATAGACTACTCAGATGCAGATTATGCAAGTTGTAAAATAGACAGGAAAAGTAATACTGGCACCTGTCAATTTCTAAGAAACAAACTTGTGTCATGGTTTAGTAAAAAGCAACACTCAATATCAAATTCAAATGTAGAAGCTGAGTACATTGATGTTGGAAGTTGTTGTGCACAAATGTTATGGATGAGGAATCAATTATTTGACTATGGGTTTAACATGAACAAGATTCCTATTTTCTGTGATAACACAAGTGTTATTGCAATAACAGAAAATCCTGTACAACATCCAGAACCAAACACATTGATATAAGATATCATTTCATTAGGGAACATGTAATGAATGATACAGTTGAATTATATTTTGTCCCTAGTGAACAACAACTTGCAGACATTTTTACCAAATCTTTAGATGAATCTACTTTTAATAGATTAGTCTGTGAATTAGGTATGCTTAATTTCACTCAATCTTAAATGTTTGCTGAGTTTTTTTTGCCATTGTTCACAATTATTTGTTCAAACAAAATGATCAACTGATAAATGTGTTAATTGTCAATGGATATTTTGCAGCCATCGATGGATATATTTGATCAACATATAAAATATATTCCTATCGATGAATATTTATCTATCGACAGATAATTGTCCTCGGAATTGTTTATCGATCGATAAGTTATTATTATTTTTGATATAATTACCCATCGATGGTAATATAATTTACTTTAATTCTTTTTATCTTTCAACGGTTATATTCTTAATTAAACTGACTACTCAAGTCTTTTTCATCTCAGAAATATAAATAACAATTTCAATTCTCATTTCATTCATACTTGCTACTTTATTTTCTATCTCTCATCTATGTATCTCTATTTCTCGAGAATACTAAAACAAGTTATCTAACGTTTCTTCAAGTTTTTTTTCTTAATCTCTCTAACAACAGCAATGGCACCCCAAAAGAAGATTGTTTCCTCAATAGGGTTCATCTATGAAGAAAAAAAATTTGCTGCGTGTCTAACCGGGGATGATGCTCCCATAGACTTCCATCCATTGATGAGGTTTCTGGGAGATTGCAAATTATTCAAGGCTCTTAGTGAAGCACCAACAATAGTATGTTCATTTGTTGAAGAGCTATGGAACACTGTAGAAGTCTCATAAGATGGGCAGGTAATTTCTTACACTTGCAAAGGTACATCCTATACCATTACAAGTACTACTCTTTCTGATTGCTTAGAATTGCCTGAAAATCATTGTGATAAGTCACCCACTGATAATGACATTAGGGATATGTTAGAAGCTGTTAACTATATTAATGCTGAAACTGGATTAGGGGATGTTGTTAGGAAAAATCTTAAAACAGAATGGAGTTATTTCTTTGATGCTATTATTAAAGTATTTTCTGGAAAAATAAGTAATTTTGATACAATTACCACAAGTATGCAAGAAATTGCTTATTCTATCCTATTTGATAAGTACTTTGATTTTAGCACATTACTCCTAAATGAATTAACTGCTAAATTAGGAAATAAGGCATCTAGGAAAAATAACATCTATTTCGCTACATTCTTTATGCTGTTGATTAATGCTACTGTTGGAGATTATGAGATTACAGTAGAGATGGAAACACTGGAGGCCTGGACACAGAACCAAAAGGTCTTCAAGAAATTGGTAAGAATCAACTTACACCCTAAGTTGTGCCTTATATATCCTCCTTTTGTGCAGGTATATCTCAAGAAACTTAATTTCTCTTTCACTTCCTCTGGTATCTCAATTTCTTTGCCTTTTGCAACAATTGAGGGATTTGAAAATGCCCTCATCCCTCCTACCCAAGTTGCACAACTTCCAAAAACAAATCTAAATAATCCACCTCAGTAGTTTCTCAAAAGACTACTGTTGTAAAAACTAAGAAAAGAAAAATAACTTAGGGGAGTGTGAAGGTGGTTGATAAGGGTGAGGGAACTGGCCAACATCAAGAAAGCCATAAGAATAAGGAAGGAGAGTTTGAGATTGCCCAGCCAGCGACCAGCCCAATCTCTCAACAGATTGAGGCTGTGATAAAGGATTTAAACACATCCCTAGTTGCACATTCTCAAAAAGGTGTAGCTAATGAAAAGAGGTCTCAACCAGGACCATTTGATGGGGGTGAGGGACACAAAGTAATTCAACAATACAAAAGGAGAAAGAAGGACAATAACATTGCACAGGGAACACACATACATGCAAAGTCAAATGCAAATTTGGTGGAGCCTTCAGTTTCTTCTTTTGATGTGTCTCAAAATTTTCCTGAGGCACAACCTCATTCTCTATCTATTTCATCTCCACAATCTCCTTCAAAATCCATTTCTTCAGAAACTTTGTTGATTGGCAACTTCAATGTTTCAAATTCACCCTCTTTGCAACTCAGGGTAGAGCCAACACTCTCACTTGTATCACCAAATAAGGTTAACACCTTGGTTGATCAGGAAAACACTAATAATTCTCACAAGTCAATGGATATTACTCAATCAACTGATAAATTCCAACATCCATTGACTAGTTCACTTCCATCGATGGATATCCTTACATCCATCGATGAGCTCCAATCAACGGGTATTCATCCATCGATGGATATTTTTTATCCATCGATTGACACCTTAATTCCAATTCATGAATCATCCAATGAAACAATTCAAGTGTCCAATACTCTACTAGGATTGAGTGGAGTGGGTGAGGTGAGGTGTGTGAGAGGCAAGGTTTGCATACCTTGGCAAAAGGAGAGTGTGAGAATGAGAGGCCCTAAATTTCTTTTGAGGTGGCAAAAAGAGAGGGTGTGAGCAAAGAGAGTTCCACCTTAGCAGGTGATGCAAAAGGAGAGAATAGTGAGGGAGAGGTGAGAATCCAAGATGAGATCCTGATGCAAAAATAGAGAGAAGAGAGTGAGAGAGAAAAGGATAGAGAGAAACCAATTTCACCATCTAATGAAGCATCAACTTCTAAAACTGAGCAGGTTGCAGCAGAACTCACCCAGGAGTTGGGATTGGAGTTAGGGGGAGATGGAGGAAATGGAGAAGATGGAGTTCCCGCAGGAGGTGCAGATGCCCACATGGAGGTGGATGATGAGATTGAATTCAACATTGATGCTATAAAATTTCAACATGAAGATCCACACTATCAAGAATTGGCAGCAGCCACTAATCAAGAGGCTGGAAATATGTTGGGATTAGTGCAAATAGAAGAACAATTCAGAAATGGCAAGGAGAGTTTGGTAAGACAGCCTGATGATGTGTCTTACATGAATCCTGAAGATTTTGAAGAGATTTCTGATGATGAGTTATTGGAACCTACAATAGCTAGTGATGAAACTAGTTTGGCTGACACTGAAAGGGTCATAGTTTCACACTACAGGAGATCCATGGCTGAAGTAAATGTAGAGGATCCTTTACATAGAAGAATTCTCAACGTTTACAGAGATAACTTGAAAATCCAGTAGATGCATGTAACAGGTTCCAAGTATGAACTCAAGAAGATCAGGGAAGAAATTGATAGTTCAAGGACACATTTTGACACCACCATTGATTCAAGACTCAACCTCACAATGTTAACAAGAATCAAGCAAAGGCTTGATACTGAGTCTATAACCAAGGACAAAGTTGTGGCATTGGAGAAAAGAGTGACTGCTATGGAGGTTAAGATGGATCTAATTTTGAAGAATCAAGTCACTCAAACTAAACTTCTTAACAGACTCTTGGAAGCCCCTCTTATTTCTCACTCATTGGAACAAGAATCAGATGCTGATAACAAAAAGGGGAAAAGCATGATGAGTTAAGGATAAAAGATATTGAAGCTGTGATCAAGACTACAGAGGATACTATTCAAAAGATAGATCCAAAGAAGGCATTGGCTCAACAAATTGTAAGAAAATTTGATCCAATTACCAGCAAAAATAAGGAGATTGATGCATAAGAGCCAATTGCCTTAATGCCAGACATTCTTGAGGTAGTAAAGAAAGGAGAAATAAGGGTAGATGAAAGTAGCTCACAGACTGGTGACAGAAAAGGGAAGGGCATTTTAATAGAAGAAAAGAAGAAGAAGAATAATTCTACCATGAGTGGAGGTGAGAAACTATTGAGAAAAGCAATAGTTGTTGGTGTGAAAGAAATGGAACAACAAGAGAAGTCACAAGAAGAACTAGTTATTCAACTGTAAAGGAAATTTGATGAGGAGGATAAGCTAATTAGAGAAGCCAGAAGAAAAGAAGGTGAAAGGAGGCCAAGAATGAAACAAAGAGCAAACAAGCCTGTAGATGAACCAAAAACTTTTAGAGTTAAAAGGAAACTTGTTGTTGATGAAAAAGTGGCTAAGGAGGAGAAGCCAAAGGAGGTAAAGCTTGAGAGTCAAGCATTTGGGAGTGGTCAATCCAAGGATATAGAAGTGTTCAAATCCAAGCCTCAAAGTTTTGTTTCAATCAAAACTGAAGGAATGACTGCAATTAAAGGACAAAGGAAGAGGGATGTAGATCTACTTCACATAGACTATGAAGATGGGTCACATAGTTAAGGGTCTTGGCTTTCAGGATAACGTAGTCAGAAGTTTGTCAAGAAAGACATTTCTAATTTTCTTTCCTTTTAAGGAGAGCTTAGAGGGGATATATAAGGATTTCCTATCAATTGGATTTAAAACAGTCAGAAAGGTTGAATGAGAAGATTTAATTCCAACCAGAAAGGTGTGGGTTGAATGTAGAGGTTTACCTACTATGGTGGGGTGGTCTGAGGAAAATCTTCGTAAACTAGCTAGCACATGGGGTGAAGTAGTAGAGTTCTCGCGAATCCTAGATTAAAATAGGTCATATAGTAACCCTTGTCTCCTGGTTGAAATAAAAAGTATCGAATTTAAACACTCAAATTTGAAATGCGTGTATGTGATACGCAATTGAAGAATGAATGTCTTTTTTTTTTTTTAGATACTCCTTTCTCAAATGTGTATCCCATATATTTAGAAAAAAAGAATTTAAACACTCAGCTAAGAAATGCGTATCATATATAAATCGTACACCCCAGTTCAAAATGCATATCTCAATCTTTATTTTTTTGTCAGTACCTCAAAAATTGTCATTTTTGTAATAATAATTTTTTTTGAAAGAATCTTTGCAATAATTATTTAAAAAATGGTTATTTTTGTTCATTTAGCTTCTGGTCGGTTTTTCGATCCATTATGGCTACTCAAAATTATGTATCACCGAAGGGTTTAACTGATTATGCAACAATTTCCAGTTAACTGAGAAACACAGCTGATACACGCACAATGGCTTTAGATGTTCCTTGGATGCTAAGAATCTATTATCTATGATTAAAGAAACCCAGCATAAACTCAAAACTCCTAGAGTTCTATTTGCACATGTTAATAGGCCTGTGTCTTCCACTATGTCTTTCTTCTTCCCCCGTCACTCGATCACAAGGAACAGAGTAATTTTGGCTTTATGTTTTTCCGGTGCATGGTGTGGTGTATCCTCCAGTCATTCGATCAGGTTCAGATGATTTTCTTGTCTATAATCTCTTCATTTTCTACAAGAGATTGTGGAAGAGGAACACCGAAGACGTGCATAAGTGAGAGAAAATGGGGATCTAAGTCTACAATCTCTGACTTGATACTCGACTGCATCCGACATCCTTTATTGACCCGCTCATGATTAAGTTTTCCCTTATCACCCTCTTGTTCTCCCAAAGTTCATTTTCAGCATATATATTGGCCAAAGACACATATGTTCCATGCCTCTCTGGATGCAATTCCATTATCTTTTTTGCAGACTTCTCTCCTAATGATATTTCTCCATAAAGATTACAAGCACCAAGCAAAGTTTCCCATGTAAAAATATCTGATTCGATCCCCATTTCCTCAATAAACAACTCAGCCTCCTTTAACCTACCAGCACGACCTAACATGTCAACGACACAAGAAAGATGTTCCCTTCTTGGTTTAATTTTATAAACATCTACCATAACCTTAAATAAATGCATCCCGTCATTCACATGACCACCATGGCTACATGCATATAGACACCCAAGAAATGTAATATCATCAGGATTTATTCCTTCAGTCAACATAACTTGGAGAAATTCAAAAGCCTTTTTCCCTTCACCATGCCGACCAAGTCCAGTAATAATTGTTGTATAAGAGATCCTGTCGTGATACCTCATTGTCCTGAAAACCAAGTGAGCCTCGTCCAAACTCCCACATTTAGAGTACAAATCTATGAGAGCATTGTTTACTGAAAGGTCAAACTCAAACCCTGATTTGACTATCCTAGCATGAACTGACCTCCCTTCCTCGAGGCTTGCCAAATTACTATATGCTGGAAGAATGCTAGCAAAGGTGAAACTATTTTCTCTTATGTCTAACCTGAGCATATAACGGTAAAAGCCAACTGATTCTTTATTATTCTCATTTTGCATGAATCCAGCAATCATTGCAGTCCAAGATATGATGTTCGGTGCAAGAAGTCCATTAAAAATTTTCGTTGCAGATGTCATTCCTGCTTCACATCTGCTGTACATTGTAACAAGGGCATTGCTAATTGGTGTTTCAAAAGCCAAACCACTCTTTATCGCACAACAATGTACCAGCATCCCCAGTTCTAAATCTCTGGCTTCTGAACAAGTCTTCATAATGCTCGTCAAAGTGAACCCATCATATGCTACATTCTCACGAAACATGTTAATAAAAATCTCCCAAGCATGACCCTTGTCATCATTCTGCACACAAGCACCAATTATAACATTCCACGAAACTAAATCTCGTACATCAATCTCATAAAACACTCTAATAGCATCTTCCAATCTCTTTTCTTTAGCATACCCATCAATCAAAGAACTCCCTACAAACTCATTCGAACTCAAACCATAACGAATCGCTTGACCATGCAACACCTCCCTCAAACACACCCCTCCCCCTCCAATCAATCCCGCTAACGTGATATTATCCGGCTTCATCTTCTCCTCATTCACCATCTCAAAATAAAGAGACACACCTTCAACAACATACCCATTTCGCAAACAAGCCAAAATCATGGTATTAAAAGAAACAACATTTCTCGCAGGCATTACCTCAAACAGGTGCCTAGCAACATCAAACTCCCCACATTTACAATACAAATTAAGAACTTTATTCCAGAAGCATAAAAATCCAAACTTTATCATATAAGCATGAATAGAAAGGCCAGCTCTTAAGTCCTTAGAGTAAGTGCATTTATCTAGTAATTGGCTTAAATGGGGTATAATAAAATTGTTATTGTATCCAATATTTACACATGGGTGTTGTATATTAGTAACAACATTTGAGTTTGTAATGTTCCTAAAGCTATGTAATAAACTTAGAGGCCACACAACAAATGTGTGTGTGAAAGGTCTTAAAAGCTTCATCATCAATATAAACATGTGATATAGAATAAATAATTAGTTAACCTCACTTGTAGACTTGAAGTTCACATGTAACATTTGCAAGACAAGCCCGAGTCTTGGCTTCTATCACATGCAACTGTGGAAGTGCAACCAAAAAAAGGGGAGTATGTAATAAAAAAATCGAAACCGAACCAAAATCGAAAAGAAAATCAAAAAATAGTCACAATAAATTTAACCAAAAATTTGACAGTTTTTAAAAATTTTAAATAAATAATCTCGATTAAAATCGGGCCAAAACGAGTCTGCGAGAAGTGTGTAATCATTTCAAAAATATTTAATAAGAAAATTGAATTTCAGTAAATTATATATTTCATTTGAGAACTTATTTTAGAAAAATACAAGATGATATTTGATTGAATATTTTCGTATTATTAAATTTTTGTGTGATATTACTATATTTGTATTCAAATTTCGTTAAAAGATATAATTTAATAATATTAGAAAAATACATCTTCATACTTAAAATCTGGGGCGAACATGGCACATCTAAAAATCATAGGTACCTCTGCTAATAACAATAAAAACTGTATGAGCATGGATTGGTTCAAAGAATATGAAAAATAATGCATATGTATGTTGCATATCTATTTAAATGTTTGATCACATGTCCATTCTGATTTAGACAGGCGAAGAGGGTGTTTAGACAGCTTCTGTAATCTGTTAAAACTCAGCTTTCAAACTGACACAACAATGTAAACACTAGGGAGACAAAATACATTTATATCGACGGCAAAATATTGTTTCTTGAAGCATAAACCACACATTCAGAGTTCAAAGATCCAGAAAATAACAAAACTACTAAATTTGATTACATGGTTCTCTCCATGCATATCAAGTTTACTTCCTAAAGTAACTGAAACAAACATAAGAACGAATATTAAAGTTTCTAATAACTCTGATAATTTGCCAATGAGGCGTTTGCTATGTTGCTCCTGCCTCTCGACAATACCTATGTTGTGAAATACAACTAGAATCCATCGTTTCCTCCCCCATATCCACCACCACCTCCTCCTCCAGCACCATATCCACCACGGTACCCGCCGCCACCACCAAAGTTATCACGAGGAGGACGTTCGGTAGCTTCGCTCACACGGATGTTACGCCCTTCCAGTTCCTGTAAAGCAAATTAAAAGTATTAGAACACAATAAAAAAGAATTAGGAACAGAGATATTCAATTATTTTCTATATATGTAATGATTACCTGGCCATCCATCGCTGACTTTGCAGAGCTAGCAGATTCAGAATCAGCAAAGCTCACAAAACCAAAACCCCTGGACCTCTGTGTATCTCTATCCATGATAACTCTGGCTGTGTATGATAACCAAAAAAGGTTAAATATAAGCTAATGGAACCTAGTCCAATTGGTAAAATAGGCTGCATACTTCTATCTAACGCAATCCATATTAGAAAGTGAAAATTAGGTACTTCATTCATCTTAATAGAATTGTACTTATAATTTAAAATCATAAATCTCACTAATGTTGGAACAAAAAAGAGGGGGGGAAAGAAGAAAAAGCTTATTAAAACTTTAAACAGTGAACATTTTAGCAAAAATGTGCATGAAGAAAAAAAGGATATACATGTTAAAACTTATACGAAACAAAAATCACACTTAAAAGAGGACAATTTTCCCCTTAGAAAGTGCGTGGCTACCCTGCATACAATAACCCATCAGTAACCAGTTCATATCTTAAAAAAATTACCGAAGCAAGAATTGATACTTACCCTCAGTGACATCTCCAAAGCTGGAAAATGCATCTCTCAAGGAATCATCATTGGTGTTGTATGAAAGACCTAGGATACAAACACGGACAATCATAAATCAGATTTGAAAAAAATTTAAACACTAAACACATTTACTAAATTAACATTCACATACCTCCAATGAAAAGCTTAGAGGATGCCATGCCACGAATGGCATTAAACATCGACGGCAATGATGTTTTCATATTAGTCTGGCTGATAAGGCTTCCAATTCTATTGTAGAATGCCATTTTACTGCTAATTCCAATATAAATTCAGAATAATCAATACAAAGCAAACAAACCATTAACTGAAAATTTTAAATATGTCTCTTTGGGGAAAAACACACAAAACTGGAATCATAAAGAAATTCAAATTATAAAAAAAACCTCAAAAATTAATGTTACGGTGTCACACTCGTAATATAACATTCAAATAAAACAAGACTTAATCCGCAAAATGGCATTACTATACACTCTCAACATAACCAATAACAAATACTCAGACCCAACTCAAAAATTTCAAAAAGTTCAGATTTTTAACCAAAACACAGAGTACCATGAAACAAAATAGGCACAAAGGTACAAACTTTACCAAAAAACACAATACAAAAACAACCCAACAACAAGATCTATCAATAATCTATCAAAAACATACACACAACCACAGATCCATCAACTATATATCATAAAAATCATAAAACAAACAACAGCATAATAACATCTAAATACACAAACCCATCATTAATACTTCAAGATTTCAAAAACCCATCATTAAAACAGTTCATAAACCATGAATAACACAATCAAACCCACATAAACAACAACAAAAAGTGGTTCAAAAAGTAAAAGACTGATGAAATTACACAGACAAACATACAAGAATAGAGCTATTATAGTGAAAAAGATAGAAAATAAAGAGATAGAATAGAGATATACCTGAATAAAGAAGGAGAAAAAGATGGGTTTAAGAGAGGATAGCAAGAAATGAAGAGAAGGCAGCTAGGGTTTAAGGCGACTCTACAAATGAAATATCAAGTGAGATTTTATACTAGTGTGTACTGTACTTGCCCATCAGAAACCTGATAGTTGAATATATATCAATAATATATTATTAAATCTTTATACATATCTTTATTTTATTATTAAATTAATAATATTAAAATTTTCATTAGTCAGTATTTGGGTTAGGTTTAATAATTTAATTATTGTAATTATTTTTTAAATATTTTTTAAAGTTAGAATTATGTTGAATAAAGAATTATTATTGTTATAATATATTTATATCAATTTTATATATATCACACATTTAAACAATTTATATTTATTTGAAATAAAAAATATAAGGTATATTGCATCATAAATCCTTTAATCTACAAATGCAAAAATATATTTATTTATTAAATTACTATCACTTTTTTTTCTCATACTTTTATTCGATAATCTTTTTAAAATATATTCATTATTTATAGCATATATATAATATCTGTAATATTTATATTATATTATTAAAATTGAAACATTAAAATTTTGATAATCAGTCGTTAGTCAATATTTGGGCCGAATATTTGATTAATTATTGGGTGTAGATTTTAAACACTAATTATCTAAATAAAACAAATTTATAAACAAAACAAACCGATAAAAGATTATCACATTAAAATAAAAATACAAATGTATTTGTACTATATCTATGTCCGCAAGGATGGGTATTAGCTAGAAGGGGGTTGAATAACTTAATATACCCTTTTAAAATTAGAGCTTGGCGTTTTAGAATTTTCTCTTCTCTTTTAAAAATGTTACTAGTCAACTAGTAAATCAAGTGCGAAAATTAAAAGAAAGTAAATAAATAGAGCACAAGACACAAGATTTTTATACTAGTTTGTCATGGCGCAATCCCCTAACGGATCCGCTCACCCCTAGTCCAGTCCCTGAGTCCCTCCCTGAACTCGAGATTTTCTCTATAAAGAGATTCACTCCTTATAGCGATAGAGAAGCCTTTACAACCACTATATATTTATCTCGAACTTTAACTCCCCGTTAACCCCTCAAAATACAATAGCAAATCTACTAGATTTATCTTGGAGCGTAACTCCCCACTACCTCCTCACAATCTAAATAGAACCCTTACAAGTTTATCTTGGAGTGTAACTCCCCATTACCTCCTGATAGGTCCCAAATAATGGGTAATAATGACGTAATTAAGATAGAAGGGGGTTGAATAACTTAATTACCCTTTTTTAAAAATATTAACGGCGTTTTAAAATTATTTTTTTACTGAAAGGCATATGACAAGGCCTATTTGTAATAAGTAGATGACAACTCAACTCAAGTAAGAAAATTAAGTAAGTAATAAATACTGAGGAAGGAATCAAGTCGAAGAATGTCAACTACACACAAAGAATTCAAAAATCAGAAGTGTTTAAATGAAGTTGCTACTCTACACCGGAAGAAGTGCATTAATATGTTCAAGCGTCGGGATTTATGGAGAAGCAGTATTTCAGAAGAATTCAGAAGATACAGAAGATTCCAAGTGCCTACTATAGAAGGATTTCAGAAGAAGAGGAAAGACAGTAAAGCAAGAGAATGATAGAAGGCCACAGCTTAAAAGTTAATAATTAAAAAATATTTATTAGAATGGCACAAATGAACTAGATAGTAAATTTGTGTGTCATCTATAATAATATTTATTCTTCAGTTAGCTCAAGTGGTTTTATGACAGAAGACAAAGTAAAGACGGAAAGACCTCGGAGCTGACTAGTTACATAAGTCAAATAATATTTTAATTCTACTAAGTAAATTAATTATTTAATTTATTTAATTAAATTAATTCATGTTAATTTATGAATTATTTAATTACATTTAATAGAATTAATTTATTATAAAAGATATGACTTTATATGACTTTTAAATATAATTCAATTGACTTATTAAAGAGTCATACTGAAGGCTGGTGCAAAGAGTCATACCGAATGACTTTGCAAAGAGTCATACCGAATGCCTTTACAGAAAGTCATACCGAAGGCTGGAGAAAGAAAAGTCATACCGAGCTTTGATTCTTTGAAAGTCATACCGAATATGACTTTAAGAAGAGTCATACCTAATATGACTTTAAGAAGAGTCATACCGATTTATCAAGAGTCATACCGAGTTTTCAAGAGTCATGCCCAGCTATTTCAAGAGTCATACAAGGGTTATTTCTAATCTTTCAAGACACATATTGGAAGAGTCATACCAGCTTTACAACCTCTATAAATAGGAAGTTTTGGGTTCATATTTCAGTGGATTGGAAAAACAGTTCAAATTCAGAAATTTGTCTGCATTGTAATATTCATAGATTTCTGTGCAAGTTTGAATATAATTGTTAAATCAGAACAATTCATGTCAAAATCGTTTTAGACATTTAATCAGTTATATAAACTATCATCATATTAATTTTGTAATACTTTTCAAGTTAAAATCATATCTTCTACTTGAACAGTATTTCATTAAAATTAATATTTCGCGAGAAATTAAAGTAATATTTTTAAATCCAATATTCTGCGATTAAATTAAGATATTATATACAACCCCCCTTCTATAATATAAGGGAACAACAATTGGTATCAAAGCTGGTTGATATTTATAATATCAGATCTGAACCAAATATTTCGCGACTCATACAGATCTCAAAAATTATTTTTAATTCGAAATAATTTTTTATTCGAAATAACTTTTTTCTAAAAATTATTTTTGATCAAAAAATATTTTCAGTCAAAAATTAAAATATTTTTTGAAACAGTTAATTTTTAATCTTATTAAAGATGAGTACCCAGAAAGTGACGAGCATCAAAATTCCACAATTCGACAGAGAACACTACAACTTGTGGAAACACAAAATGCTACTATTTATTGGGATTGACAATCCCATGTATGCATTAGTATTGGCCAAAGGCATTGAACACCCTATAACAGTCATTCCCGAACATGAGATAGATGGGGTTGTAATTCCTCACAAACAGTTTCCAAAAAGTCTAGCTGACTACACACCTGAAGAAAAGAAGCTGTATCCCTGGACAACAACCTCAAATTGATATTGATTGAATCTCTAGACTACGTCATGTACAATCATGTAGTCAATTGCAAAAATACAAAACAGATCTGGGAAACAATAGAGATTATCAATGAGGGGACGGAGGAAGTGAAAGATAATAAACTGGAAATCATGACCTCCCAATTTGAGCAATTCATATCCAACCCTGGTGAGGGTATCTCTGAGGTGTTTCAGAGACTGAATAAATTGATAAATGAGCTCAACATGAATGGAAAGTACTATCAGAATCGGGAGGTAAACAGGAAGTTTTTGCTAACTTTGCCAGAGCATCTGGAACACAGGATTGCAGTTATCCGGGAGTCTAGGGATATGAAGGAGGTAACCCTAGAAAAACTCTACGGAGTTTTAAAGACTTATGAATTGGAGCAGATCCAGACCAGAGAGATATATGGGAGATGTAAGGTTCTGAGTTCTTCTAAAGCACTATTAGTAGAAGCACTAGAGAAGAAGGAAGTGAAGGCCGCTGAACCTTCAAACAGTTCAATGAAGTATGTGATTCCAGAACTTGGACATACTTCAAATAACCAGGAAAATGGTGAATTCTACTCTCTTGAAGAACTGGATCAGCTGAAAGATGAGTCTCTAGCTATGGTTGCCAGGAGGTTTGGCAACATGAGATTTTGAAGGAACTCTTCCTACAAAGTAAAACCTAATTTTGGAAGTTACCAAAAAGGAGGGTCTTTAACAGCTGAATCAAGAAGTGGCTACAAGACCGGCTTAGTTGATAGAAGCAAGTTTCGTTGCTTCAACTGTAATGAGCTAGGCCACTTTGCAACTGAATGCAAAAAGCTGAAGCAAGGGAAAATGAGAGAGTCTTATGAAGATCTCCAGAAAAAGTATGATGCACTTGTGAAGAAGCATCAAGGAAAGTCTTATTTGGCAAAGGGAAAAAGCTGGGATAACTCAGACGATGATGATGAGGAAGAGCTGGGAAATCTTGCTCTTATAGCTTCATCCGAAGAATCACGGTCTCCAACTCGTCAAGGAGAAATAGATGTAAATCCTTCTTGCCCTAGAATGTTTGCTTTGAAAGAACTAGATGGTGAGAGAAGTAAAGTTAAGGTACTAAGACTCGAAATGATGAGAAAAATGCTTTAACTTTGGCTAAAAAGAAAAGTGACCAGTTGACTGACCAGTTGACTAAAGACTTAGCTTTTCAAGTCAACAAAGTTAAGTGTTATATTGATGTTCAAACTTATCTCAGAAACCAGATAGTGGAAGAAAAGAAAAGGTGTCTAGCCTATGAAAACTCGTCTTACATTGTAAAAAACCTAGTTGACCAACAGGTGATAAACCGAAAAGTTAGAATAGGGTTTGAGTATAATGAATCTGTAGGGAAGGCAAGCAACATTACCCCATTCAAGTAAAGTGCTAAAGAAAGGGGTATTCCTCATGTTGTTAAGGACGCACGTAAACCTCTTTTCATAACACCTGTAGCAGAACCAATCCTTGAGAGCTCTATAATGATTGCTTATGAAATGAATTTAGAGGATCTTGATGAAGAGAATAAAAGAGAAGAACAAGCTAGGGACATAAAAGGAGTAAATGTCCAAGAAGAGATAATTGCGCCCAAGACACCAGTGAAAGTTGAGTGGACTTCTGATTTCCCCAAACTTGGTATAGGTGCTAAGAACTTAAAGAATAATTTGAACAAACCTAACAATAAGTTTGTTAAAAGTAAGAATAGTAACAACCAATGTCATTCTACTAAGAACTTTAAGACTGTTGAAAAAGTTAAAGTAGAAACTGTTAAGACACCTACTACTTTGAATAACATGCCTGCTATTGATGTATGCCATAAACCTTGTGGTGTTTTAAATTGTATGTTATGTACTTTTAATGCTATGACTGCTTATTTCAAACGCATGACTGCTAATAAAAAGAATATAACACCGAGACAACACATCAATAGTAAATTCGCAAAATCCAAGACTGCGATTCCTTCACCTATCAAGAAGGAAACTTATGTTCCTAAGTCTAAATAGAAAACTGTTAAGACTATTTATAGGAAGGTAAGTACAGTCAAGGTGGATGCTGTTGTTGTTCGAAAAGGATCTGTTGTCAAAGCTGACAAAGGTCAATTCTTTAAGTATGCCGGGCCCAATCAATTTTGGGCTCCGAAGATAATCTAATCCATTTGATAATTGCAGGTAGTTAAACAGGTAAACTGGGTTATATGGATCCTGGACATCGGATCTTCAAGGCATATGACCGGAGATAGAGCCCTACTATCAGACGTGGTTGAGAGAGCTGGCCCAATCGTCACCTTTGGAGATAACAACAAAGGAATGATTAAGGGATATTGTTAGGTCCAAATGTGTTGTAGAGGAGGGGTGAATACAACTTTTCGAATTAATGAAGCAATAAATACTATGTAATAAATGAACACAATGATTCAAGGAATATATGTCTTATATATAACTTGAAAGGGTTGCTACAACATTCATTACACAGTACACTAGAAGTAAAGAGGGTAGTAAATGATACTAAGCTCTGTGAATACTCTCTCTCTCTTTTACAAGTGTTTATCTTGAAAATATTGCTCTCTTTAAAATAATACACAAGTACTTCTATTTATACTACTTGTAATCTATGTCTTGTAGTCTTCAAAGATTAAAATATACGTGGCCTAATGATATCCACATAAATCTTATCTTATCTTGAAAGCTTGGAAATCTGCCAATTAGATGATGCCATGTGCCATGTTGAAACTGCCCTCCATGTAGAACATCTACTTGAGAACTTCTACTTGGCCATCTCGAATATTCTACATAGGAATGTTCTACTTGGCCATCTCGAATATTCTATCTCGAATATTCTATCTCGAATATTCTATATAGGAATGTTCTACTTGGCCATCTCGAATATTCTATCTCGAATATTCTATACTTAGAAAAATTCTGGGCTTTAACTTGAAACTTCAATGCAGCATCTTGAACTTGTGATTTCTTTATGTCTTCCAAATTTTTCAACAAGCTCTTGAATTTGGATCTCTATTACTGACATAAACATACTATCAATGTCCTGATACTTGATGCAATGGTCTGATTCATAAGTGACTAGTCTTGATAGTGTCTCTGCTTTTTGAATAGATTACCATTTTCAATTAGTAATGTGGCTTTCCAATCATTGCTTTTCTTCTTGTTCACTTGAAATCAATTAGCCTTGTTGATACTGATAGTTATGATCTTGAATCTTTAAGTTACAAATCACTGAGGCATGAACAACTTTGTCTTGAACTTCTTTCAATGATTTCTTCTTTGTTTGATCATAGTTAACAAATTGAATTGTATCAATTACCTTGTCTTCATGGTTAACATTGATTTCTTTGTGACTTCATGTTCTTGATTGTCTTCTGGTTAAGTATCTTTTCTTTTAGTTGAGTTACATAAGTTATAGTGTTACAAGTTTAGACACTCTGCCTTTCAATCTCCCCCTATTTGATAGTCTAACAATGACATTCAAATTAACAAAGGGATAACTCAACTAAACAATGAGACGAGAAAAAGATAAATAACATTACTGTCTTGTTTGAATTACAACTGAAATAAACTTGAAAACAATTCAAAGAACTAGAATAAATAAAACTTAAGCTAGACAGAAAATTCGAACTTCGAATTAAAGATCATTTGAGTGATTCCTATCACCTGGATTATTTCAAACCTTTCAGTCAAACTTATATCACCTTATTGGATCCACTCTGATTCACGGTTACAGTATGGTACGTTAGCCTATCTCGCATACCGTGATCAGGTGAATTTTTCCTCAAGTGAGTTAAAGCAACCAAAAAGATATGAAGTTTTTCCAACTTCAAGTTCACACCACTCTGACCGTTAATTCTAATTCCGTCTTTTCTTCCTAACTTCTTCAGCTTGGCGCTTCTCCTCCTTCAACCTTCTGCGCCTTTCCTTCTGTTGTTGTTCTTTCTTGTAAACTGGATCATGAAGCTGCTTCCACCTTGCATTCAACAGACTTACCGCTTCCATTTCTAAAGGATTCCTGGGCTCTGGATAAGGATGCCTGAAAAGCCTTCTGAGTTTGTCCACCTCCTGAGTAGTTCTGATCTTTGGAATGTCCTCAAAATTTTTCATTATGAGCTGTGACTTCCAATGAGACTTATCAGCCTTAAACTGACAATAGATCATTTTAGGGTAGCCCTTAACACGATTAGTATTGTGGACACTAGCCGCATCTCGCTCCATTCTCTTCTTTTCCACTACTACTTCAGATAAGTACTTCAGGAGTCTCTGCTTCTCATCTACATTCTCATTCTCCACTTCTCCCCATTTGAATACTTCTAAAACTCTCTCCAGAAAAGCAGCATCTTGAGTCTGCAGCAGCCATTTCCTACTCATATGCAACAATGTTTGATTTTGGTCTGCGTCTATGAATGCTAAAGCATCAGCTGTGTCATCGTCATATGAGTGTATCCAGTATACACTATCTCTCCCTGGAACACCAACTGCCTCCCTTATTTCTCCTTGTTCCAGAGATCCAGAAGGAAGAGTCAGAGCTTCATCTACATTCTTAACAGCTTGTAGAATATTCCACTTTCTTTCAATTAGCTCCGGCTCAATCTTTACATTGTCTAGAGGGTTTGGAGCAATAATGTCACACTTCCAGATTTCATTGCTCATCTTGAATATGACCCTCTCAATGAACTCCACTGACTTCTCCTTGATGTCAGAAGTGAATCCCTTGCTCATCATTTGCCTGCATACCGCCTTTAGGGATTCTACTGATAGAGCCATTAGGTCATTTTCCTCTAAGCACACCCTCTTCATCTTTCCATCAACAACCATCCGAACAATATCAGGATTCGCTGAGAATTCTGGTCCCTTGTCCTCTGCTAGCTGCATTAACTGATCCCTATACAGAATGCTAAGCTCCTTAGCTTGAGAATATTGAATTTTTGTTGCTAGCAAGAACAACTCTGACGCAGATCTTCTTGAGATGAATTGATCATCCACATACAAGAAAGATGTCGGGACTCCTTCGACTAAAGACAAGATGACCTGTCATTCCTTAACCATTGCATTATATCCAACTCTGACTTTTGAGATCAACCTTTTCAAAGCATTTATGTAGTCAACAATCAGTGGATTCTGCAAGTTCAAGTTGTAGAACAAGTCTTCCGCCTCTTTGTTATGAGTTCCTTTTGTACAAACTCCCGATAGAATCTTCCTTGCATCATCCCATTTCCGTCCTATCCTTTTCTTGTCCAGATCTACTTGAGGATCAGCTAACCTTGCAAGCTCATGATCATACTGTTTCTCCTTAAGCTCCGCTTTCTTTTCAAGAAAAACAGCCTCATCCTGCATCATCTTCATTTTATAGAACTGAGCTTGTTCCAAGGCCAGCTGTTGGGCTTCTAGAGTTTCCTTATCAACAGGTATTTCTTCAGGCTGTCCGGAAGACATTCCAGCACCTCCACCTTGTTCCTTCAAAGATCTTCTAATAGCATGTGCTAACGGAACATCCTCCATATCAGAATCTGAATCAAGTACTGCATGTGCCTCTTCCTGATGACGACTCAAGTCAATGAATGGCTCTTCTTGTTCAGCCACCACTGCCTTACCCTTCCTCTTTCTTTGAGCCTCTTCTTCATTCACTGGCTCATTTTCTTTGACAACATCAGCAGTTTGTTCTTCAATTTCTTCAATTATTACCGACTGCTGTCTCGTCTCCTTACCACTCTCCCCCTTAGGTGAGTTATCCCCAACACCACCTTTCTCGCCAGATCCAGCAGTTGCATGAGAACCACCAAAACCAGAACCCGAGGGTCCAGCTCCACCAGCACCTCCAGCACCACCAGTATCATCATGATCAGGGGGAGGCTGAGTGAATTGTTCGTCAAAGCACTCGGGAGGAACAAAGCTTCTAACTGCATACATCATCCTGCTGATCTCTGTCGCCATGGTATGCATTATGCTCTCCACTGCTCCCATTCTCTCATTCAGAGTGCTGCCCAAGATACCACCAGCATGGCCCAAGTCATTCACCTTATTTGTCAATTCATCCATCGCTGTTGCTTGACTGGCCATCCGTGCTGCGTAATCATCAAGAGCTCGTTGATTGTCACCAATATTGATCCCCAACTGCCCCATTGACTGCCCGAACTGCTTGATTTCAATTTCAATTGCTGTCATACGCGTGTCAAGATTTTCAAGATAAAGGGACGGTGTTTGGTCTGGGTGTCCTCGCTCTAAAAATCGTTCTATTAGTGTTTGTCGCTCGGTTTCGGGCCTTAAAAATGAAGGTCCCTCACTCCCTAAACGCTCACACACACTCCCTGTCTCACGCTCGTGTATGTCTTCAACAATAGTCCTGAAAGAGAAAGCAGTACCTGCAGAAACTGGATAAGTAAAGTGAGTAGCAGTTATGGGATCCGTTCCTGTCATATCCTGAGGTGGAATCTCAGGTTGAGAGGCTGCAGAGTGTTCTAGTACAACATCAGAACCGATCCTCGCTGCAGCATCAGTATGTACCGGTGAAGGTACTTCGAAAGCATTGAAAGCTTGTTGCCGCTCTGAAGTAACAGGCTCTTCAAAAGGCATAGAATCATCACCATCTTCCCTATGTGTTGAATGTGCACGGGGTGAACCACTCGCGTGAGGTGGAGTGGTTGTGATAGACACACTAGGGTGGGACTGGGCTTTAGAAGTTGCAGCATGAGAAAATTTAGGTTTCTTCCGAATAAGGGGCTGCACTTCAGGGTCACTCTCAGAACCCTCGCCTAAATCTAAAGTTGTCTGCCTTTTAACTCCCGTGAGCGAGGGTGAAAGAGCGGAAGCAAATGTGTCAGACTCCGAATCAGAAATATAGCTCTTGCCCGGGGATAGATCCTGCGGGCTAACAGAATCTTGGGCCATGGAATCAGATTTAGGGGAAGAAGTATCAGTAGTGTGAACAGAGAGTTGCTCTTGTTCAAAGAAAGTACCTTCTTCATTACCTTGTCCGGCAGGTGGAGTAGAGTGTCTGGTCCTCTGGCCGATAGATGATTGTACGTGAGAGTGCCCATCATCATCATCATCATCATTTTCATCACCAATATTCTCGTCCGGAATCCCCTGGAATGCGTCAGCATGGGCAGAGGGATTCTGAGCATGTGATGAAATGTGGGAGGTCCCCGCCATGGAAGTGATACCTGCATCAAACTTAACCCATACGTGAATGTTATCAGGAATAGACATCGGCTTACCATGATGCTTATCTTGATTAGCAATCGTCGTGAGTGACTTGGTGCCCATGCCCAAGGATACAGACGTCGCACTTGTGGCAAATGCCTGTCTCACAGATAAAGCATCAATAGGTACTAAGTGATTAATAAGCATTTGTAGGAACCGAGGATACCAACAGACAACGTTAGTAGATGTCAGGTCTCGACTTGCAGGAGTTCCCATAGCAGTCACGAGCTCGTAAAGAATGATCCTGCCATAATTAATATTTAATTCACGAGCAAGGGAAACTGCAAATACCTGCATGGGAATTGGAATCTGATGAAAATCTTTTTCGCGTGCTCGAAAGCATCTGGTGATGGCCTCGAAAAAGTAGTTCCATTCCACATGGAAGTATTGTTTCTGGATGGCGCCAGTTGAGATCCGTCCAGAAGGAGGGTAGCATCCAATTTCTTCAAAGAATTTAATACGCTCAACTGTGTTAGGTTCGGGGTCATAAACATCTCTTACTGGGAACCCCAGAACCCGGTTGAACACTTCCTCCGTGACTTCAAATTCATGACCCGCCAAGGTAAACCTGAAACCATAGGGGGTAGATTTACTCCCGAAAGTAACCGCACTAGTCCATAATTGCTGTAAAGCATCATGGACTAGTGTTGGTTTAGCAGTAAAAGCAACACTAGCCTTGGAGTACAAATTAAGAAATCGTATCCAAAACTTGAAACGTGGGAGTTGATCACCAATTTCCGTACTAATGTTATAAAAATTATTTTTCGCAAGGAGAAATTGGTGAGCCATTTGTAAAATAATTTTCCTTGAGTTAATGTGATATTTTGAAAAGAAACAATGAAGGTAAACACTTAAGGGAAAAAATGTAATCTAATTAATTCCTTTTAGAGAATCGAGAAGATGAACAGCCGATTTGAACTAAACTACGGAATGAATTATGATCAAAATCAAAACAAACAAAATCCAGTCCAGTAAATACTGCAACCCCAAATCAGTGATATAAAAACTAAACTATGTTTGTAAATAACCGTGATAGATGTGTGTATATGTGTGTGTATATGACAAACTGAACAGATGAACAGACAGGTCCAAATACACAAATACAGGGCAAACAGAGAATAGTAAATTGAAAACGGGCAGCAATTCGAGATATGTAAGAGTTTTAACACAACTCGAATGAACAGGGCAATGACTGTTTGAAATCGCAGGGAGGGAGGGTGGGGGATGTAAAAATTTAGGGTTAAAACGATTAGGTAAAAGTGAAAAGAAAGACGGGTTAATGTTGTATATATATAGGCATATATGTGCAAAGACGAGAATATCCCTGTGAAAATAGAAAAAAAAACGTTAAGTACATACAGGGGAACATCAAGTCGAACACTATCTCGAACATCAAGTCGAATATTCGAGATAGTGTTCGAGATAGGTCTATCTCGAACATCAAGTCGAATATTCGAGATAATGTTCGAGATGTCACCAACACGAACAGTTAATCACTTGAACAAGTAAAAACAGCATTAAAAACCCACTTTGGAGTCCCAACTCGAAATTCCAAGAATAAGATTTGAGAGAAAATTGAATTTGAGGTCTAATTCGAATATTAAGTCGAATATTCGAGATAATGTTCGAGATAGGTCTATCTCGAACATCAAGTCGAATATTCGAGATAATGTTCGAGATAGGGTCTATCTCGAACATCAAGTCGAATATTCGAGATAATGTTCGAGATAGGTCTATCTCGAACATCAAGTCGAATATTCGAGATAATGTTCGAGATAGGGCTCAAGTCGAACATCAAGTCGAATATTCGAGATAAGTCGAATATTAGAGATAATGTTCGAGATAGAGATTAACTCGAACAATTTCCCAGACTTGGAATTTGAAACAGGCACACGGGGAACTGTAACTCGAAATTCAAGTCAAATTTCGAGATGAATTTCGAGATAGACCTTATCTCGAATATTCTTCCCAAACTTAGAATTTTCAAAATTTTTAATTTTGAAGATAGTCAGAATAATTTGGCAATTTTTTCAACAACAATTAAATTTTGCCAAATTAAGATAAATATCAATTCAAGGATTTTTATCAAAGCAAATAATAAAAACATTCCTTGACAATTCTAAGGCCTCTTAAATTAAACAAAATTACATGAAAAACACAGGTAAATTCATCTAAAAATCATAAAAAATTTAGAATAATATGAATTTAACTCCCCCTATGATCATGCAATCATACCAGCATAAATTCAAAGATTGAACCAATAATTATGCATAAAACACAATGAATTCATGTAAAATAACA
The DNA here is from genome assembly GCA_028671895.1 of Oenanthe sinensis. Taxonomy (NCBI): domain Eukaryota; kingdom Viridiplantae; phylum Streptophyta; class Magnoliopsida; order Apiales; family Apiaceae; genus Oenanthe; species Oenanthe sinensis. The sequence continues at coordinate 40,506,670 of CM053806.1, forward strand.
CAACATGCATCCTAAAATACTCACTACTTAATCATTTTAAAGTCTAAGTCCATAATGATTAATTAGCATGCAAAAGTGATATTTTGAGCAATTGTAGAGATTATTTACATATGTTTTCAACTTTGTATCAATAAAATAGGCAAATGACAAGACTAAAAACATATGTTCATGATTAAAAACTGAAATTTTGCAGATAGGAGAAATCACTAACTTGTGTTAAGCATTCCTAATTCACCAACCAACCTATTGAATGTTACTTCATCAAGAGGTTTAGTGAATATATCTGCAATTTGTTGCATTGTGGGCACAAAATGTAGCTCCACAGTCCCCTCCTCGACATGTTCTCTAATGAAATGATACCTGATATCTATATGCTTGGTTCTTGAGTGGTCTACAGGATTGTTGGTCATGGCAATGGCACTTGTGTTGTCACACATGATTGGAATCTTTTTGTGCTCCATGCCATAATCTTTCAATTGGTTCCTTATCCACAGTATTTGAGCTACACAGCTTCCAGCAGCAATGTACTCAGCTTCAGCAGTAGAAGTAGATACTGTGTGTTGCTTTTTGCTTTGCCAGGACACCAATCTTCTGCCAAGAAATTGACATGCACCAGATGTGCTTTTTCTATCAATCCTGCAACCTGCATAGTCTGAATCCGAATAGCCAATTAGATTAAAACCTGTATCTCTTGGGTACCAAATCCCTAGATTTGATGTTCCCTTGAGATACCTAAAGATTCGTTTGACGGCTATGAGATGTGATTCTCTAGGATCCACTTGGAACCTTGCACACAAACAAGTTGCGAACATAATATCGGGTCTACTTGCAGTTAAATAGAGGAGTGAGCCAATCATACCTCGATAGCTTGTGATGTCAACTGGTTTACCTGATTTGTCTTCATCAAGCTTCGTGGCTGTTGCCATGGGAGTCTTAGCTGTTGATGCATCTTCTAAATTATACTTCTTGAGTAAATCTTTGATGTACTTGAACTGACAGATAAAGATTCCATCTTTTCTTTGACTGATCTGTAATCCAAGGAAGAAGGACAGCTCTCCCATCATGCTCATCTCATACTTATCCTGCATTAACTTGGCAAATTTCTCGCACAAGCGTTCATTAGATGACCCAAAAATAATATCGTCCACATAGAATTGAACAAGTATTAAATCACTTTTTACATTTTTATAGAACAATGTTTTATCAATTACTCCCCTAGTAAAACCACTTGCAATTAAGAACAAGGATAGGGTTTCATACCATCGTCTTGGGGATTGTTTGAGGCCATAGACAGCTTTGAAGAGAAGGTACACAAAATCTACAAGTTCTGGATCAACAAAGCCAGATGGCTGTTCCAGATATACTTCTTCTTCTAGCTCTCCATTCAGGAAGGCACTTTTCACATCCATCTGAAAAACCTTGAAGTTCTTGTGTGCTGCAAAGGCCAAGAACATCCTGACTGCCTCAAGTCTTGCAACTGGAGCGTAGGTCTCATCATAATCAATACCTTCTTTTTGAGAATAACCCTTCGCTACCAAACGAGCCTTGTTTCGTGTTACAAGTCCGTCTTCATCCAGTTTATTTCTGAATACCCACTTAGTTCCAATTACTGATCTGTTCTTCGGTCGGGGTACTAGCTTCCAAACTTTCTGCCTTTCAAACTGATTGAGCTCCTCTTGCATTGCAATCACCCAATCAGTATCAACAAGAGCTTCTTCTATTTCTTTAGGTTCAAGCTTGGATAAGAACCCAGAATATAAGTAAATATTAGCCATGTCAGCTCTTGCAGTTCTTCTAGTAGTCACACCAGCATCTGGATCACCAATTATTAATTCAAACGGATGGTCTCTACTCCATACTCGTTCTCTTGGAAATTGTCTTGATGATTCAGCTTGACTTTCTGAGTTGTTGTGTTGACTACTTGTGGTATTTCCACTAACTCCCCCTGAGTTAGTGCCAGCTCCTATAGAACTAGTGTCATCTCGTCTTGAGCCTTGAACACTTGTCCTTGAGCTGCTGTTTACTCCCCCTGAGTTGTTGCCGGATCGTGTGGAAGAAGTTTTTTCTGATCTTGTAGGATTCGATTGTTCATTAAGCTCAGATGTTTCTTCACGAACACTTGGAACATTTGAAATGACAACCAATTCAGGTTCATCTTCTAGTTCATCTAAGTCCAGATTCTGAAATTTAAGGGACTCTGGTTCACTAGAATCTTTAGATATTGATGGGAGTTTGGTATCGTCGAATCTGACGTTGTAGCTTTCAGTCACTTTTCGATCATTCACTAAGAATACCCGATAAGCTGCCACCACATCTGTAGAATAACCAACAAAGATTCCTTCACGAGCTTTTGCTGCAAATTTGCCTAGATTTTCATTATCTATAAGCACATAGCATTTAGCTCCAAAGACATGAAAGTATTTGATTGTAGGTCTTCTGTTATTCATTAGTTCACATGGTGTCTTTTCTTTATCTTTTATGATCAGGGTTCTATTCTGAGTGTAACACACTGTACTCACTGCTTCGGCCCAAAAGTAAAGAGGAAGTTTTGAATCATACAACAATGTTCTTGCTGCTTCAACCAAAGTTCTGTTCTTCCTTTCAACTACTCCATTTTGCTGTGGAGTTCTCGGAGCTGAGTATTGACGACGTATTCCTTTGGATACATAGAAGTCATTCAGCACTGCATTCTTAAATTCAGTACCGTTGTCTGTTCTAATCGTCTTTACAGTAAGTGTTGAAACATTCTCAATTTGAGTGATGTGATCAATGATTAGGAAAGGTACTTCGTCTTTCGTCATTGCGAACAATACCCATGTATACTTGGAGAAGTCATCCACGATTACCAAAGCATAATTTTTTCTAGATAAGGATAGGACATTCACTGGGCCAAACAAATCCATATGAAGAAGTTGTAAAGGCTCAGTGATACTAGAAATTTCTTTACTTTTATGTGATGCTCGCTTTGACTTTCCCATTTCACAAGCTTCACAGAGTCCTTTAGGAGCAAACTCCATTTGTGGTAGATCTCTCACTAATTCTCGCCTCGCGAGAGCATTCATCGTTTTGAAGTTTAAGTGAGATAGCTTTTTGTGCCATAACCAGCTTTCATCATCTGAAGCTTTGCTATAGAAACAGGTGACTTCATTCTGATTTGCCGAATCCATGTCTGCAACAAAAAGATCTGCCTTACGAACTCCTCTTAAAGCCAATGAACCTTCCTTAATGTGAGTGATTGACACGCCTTTCTTATTGAAGACAATTTCGTATCCTTTGTCACAGAACTGACTGATACTCAACAGATTGTGCTTCAATCCCTCAACATAAGAAATATCTTCAATGATGACATTGCCGGTCTTCAGTTTGCCATATCCCTTCGTCACACCTTTGCTGTCATCTCCAAAGGTAACATAAGGGCCAGCCTTCATAACCAACTCTGTAAGCAGGGACTTGTTTCCTGTCATATGCCTTGATGCTCCACTATCTAGCACCCATATAACTTTATTTCTGTTTCGCTTAATGCCCTGCAATGTCAGATTGATTAGACATTCTTCGGAACCCAAGATTGATTGGGCCCGGCTTTTCTATAAGATCGAGAATTATCAGTTTTAACAACAGGAGATGCACTTTCTTTAACATTCTTAGAGCTTTCGACTTTGTCTTTTCCCTTGTCAGACTTAACAGATTTGTTAGTCTTAGGAGAAGGCTTGTCATTCCTAACTTTAGGAGGACTTGCAGTCTTAGCTCTTATATTCTTCTTCTTGACATTAGAACTAGTAGCAGTATTTAAACATGTTTGACTAGTTGCATTCATCAAGTTCGTGAAGGTTTGCATGACATTAAAAGTGCATGGCATACAGTTAGGTTGACCACATTGTACATGATTTTGATGCATGTTAATCATTGTGTGTGGTACAGGCATGGCATGTGCAACATGAATATTCATGTTAGATTTACATGCATAAGAAAGATGTTCAGTGGATTTACAGTGATAACATGCTTTCTTTATTCTTTCTACCTTAACCTCTTTTTCAACCTTTTCTTTCTTAACCTGTTGTTTAACAGCCTTGGCTCCTAATCCTGGTCTAGATTCTTCTCTAGGGGATTTGATTTTTACTAATTTAGTAGGAGTTACAGGTTGTTCTTTCTTCTGATCTTCCATCTCGATTTCATATCTAACTAGTAAATCAGTCTCTTCTTCTTCTCGAGGAGTAAAGTGTTTGAATATTGGTTTAATAGCAGATTTGAGAATTGTAGGTACTTCTTTTTTAATCTCACTGGGACTGGTGTCTACAGGCCTTTTCCCTTCTTTCTTTGATAAGTTAGAATAGTCAAGTCCTACACCAACACCAGTTATCTTCTTAAATGTGCTACTATCAACATTCACTTTACTAGCTGCTAGTTTATAAGCTTCGTATTTTGTTTCTAATTCAGCTAGTTTATTCCTAAGACATGCTTCTATTTCATCTTTAAGGTTGAGCTTGTGTTCCAAAGTTTTAATAGAGTCTCTTAGGGAAGTATCTATAGTGCAAACGACCTCTAATTCTTCCACTTTTGCCTCAAGCATTCTGCATTTGGCAACAATTGTTTTCTGTTCTTTTTTAGAAGTATTTAGGCTTTTGCACAGCATATAGATCTCTTCGCTAAGAGCCCCGTTCTGCACCTTATAATCATCTAGAGACATTTCTTCCTTAAGGGTCAGAACTGGTACCTCTGGTTCATCTGACGTTTCAGCCATGAGGGCAAAGTTTGCTGTATGAGTAACTTCTTCCTCATCTGAATCATCCCACGCTCTGCCTTCTGTGACAACTAAAGCTCTTTTTCCATGTTTTTCCTTCACCAGGGCCTCATACTTGCTTTTGAGGGCTTCATAAGTTTCTTTTGGATATGTCTGTTTAGGCTTCTTGCAATCTGTAGCAAAGTGTCCAGCTTCACCACAGTTATAACATTTGAACTTCATTTTGAATTCCAAAGGAGATTTGTAGCTGGTACTCTTGCCTTTTCCTTTGTAGCCTTGTGAACTACCACCACCCCTAGTAACCCGATAATAAGATGAAGATTTACTTTGCGGTCGGTTACTCTTTCTGAATCTGATATTGCTGAACTTCCTTGCCATGTATGCCACGACACTATCATACATGTTGTCCAGCTCTTCTTGGGTGAAGTAGTCGTCATCACTATTTGATGTGCACTCATCATCATTTTCAACTTGAGGTGATGCAGGTGATGACCTAGGCTTTTCTGCAACCATTGCCTTTTTAGACTCTACCTCATCAGCAACTAACCCTGATGCAGCTTCTTTTCCTCTTGAATCATTATCCCATGCTTGATCTTGAAGTGTTTCCAGCTCATAGGTCTTTAGAATTCCATAGTATTCTTCCAGAGTAGTTGTGTGTAAATCTCTGGTTTATCTAACAACGTAGACTCTATGTTCAATGCTTTTTGGCTGGTTCCTCAGATATCTCGTGTTGATTTCAACCACGGGGAGAGTTACACCTCTCAGATTCAAATCCAAAACCAACTGACTGAATCTTAGATAGACATCGGTTATACTTTCACCTTTTCTTATCCTGAAAGTGTCATACTCCATCTTGAGTATAAGTGTTTTGTTGCTTCTGACCTCAGAGGTACCTTCCATGACGACCTCTAGCTTATCCCAAATCTTCTTTGCTATAGTTAGTCCTTTAACTACGTTAAACATCTCATGATCTAGGGATTCCATCAGTGTTTGTCGAACGGATGTGTCGAAAGATATCTGCTCCTTATCAGCATCTGAAAAGTCTACTGCCTTCTTAGGCTCAGATCGTTGTGGTACTACCACATCTCCTTCCATATGCTCAGGAACAACAACCATTGGTACAAATTTACCTTTATTGAGGACTTCCAGATATTCAGGATTGACGGACTCAAGGTAAAGTTTCATTCTTAACACCCATTCTTCATAATGATCTCGGTCGAACATTGGAATCTTGAAATTGTTTTTAGGTGCCATCTTAATGCGGATTTAAAGTAAAGATAATAAATTTTTCTTATTACTTGAGTAGTAATTAAAAGAAAATTAAATTATCTTAAAATAAATCAAGGTTCAAATTCTGGACACCAAAAAAAAATTCTAAGTACCCAATACTAGGTTAAGTAGAATATCTATGTAGAACTGCCCAAGTCGAATTTCTCTAACTAGAACTTCTGTCCAAGTAGAATATTCCAAGTAGAATATTCAAGTAGAATATTCCAAGTAGAATATTCAAGTAGAATATTCCAAGTAGAATATTCCAAGTAGAACTTTTGTCCTTGGAAGAAATTTTCTGCAGGTCACTTTTAATATTGAATAAACAATATTACTTTTCACACTTTTTGACTTTTGTAGCTTTTCTCACCTAACTCACCTAACCCACGTGCTAGGTACTGAATATCTTCTGTAACATTTTTTGTTGTGAGATTTATGTCAAATCAAAAGCCAATAACACCTTTTTAACTTTATGTCTCTTGAAAAAGGTAATCAAAAGTTGCTGGGTTTATCTTCTTTATCAAGAACAGTAATGACTCCTTGAAGAACACCAAAAATCAAAGTACCCAGAATAATTCACAAAAATTATCTTAAGTCCTCCCAAGCTAAATAATTACTCCCGGAGTATTTAAATAATTTTTAGAGTGAGTTTTCTCTGTTAAACAAATTTGAGCACTCTTTTCGAGAAGAACTAGAAAAGTAGATCTGTAGATGAAAAGTCACTAATCTTCTACCAAACACAAGGATCTATGTTTTGTATATTAAACATGAAGCTCTGATACCAATTGTTAGGTCCAAATGTGTTTTAGAGGGGGGGGGGGTTGAATACAACTTTTCGAATTAATGAAGCAATAAATACTATGTAATAAATGAACACAATGATTCAAGGAATATATGTCTTATATATAACTTGAAAGGGTTGCTACAACATTCATTACACAGTACACTAGAAGTAAAGAGGGTAGTAAATGATACTAAGCTCTGTGAATACTTTCTCTCTCTTTTACAAGTGTTTATCTTGAAAATATTGCTCTCTTTAAAATAATACACAAGTACTTCTATTTATACTACTTGTAATCTATGTCTTGTAGTCTTCAAAGATTAAAATATACGTGGCCTAATGATATCCACATAAATCTTATCTTATCTTGAAAGCTTGGAAATCTGCCAATTAGATGATGCCATGTGCCATGTTGAAACTGCCCTCCATGTAGAACATCTACTTGAGAACTTCTACTTGGCCATCTCGAATATTCTATCTCGAATATTCTACATAGGAATGTTCTACTTGGCCATCTCGAATATTCTATCTCGAATATTCTACATAGGAATGTTCTACTTGGCCATCTCGAATATTCTATACTTAGAAAAATTCTGGGCTTTAACTTGAAACTTCAATGCAGCATCTTGAACTTGTGATTTCTTTATGTCTTCCAAATTTTTCAACAAGCTCTTGAATTTGGATCTCTATTACTGACATAAATATACTATCAATGTCCTGACACTTGATGCAATGGTCTGATTCATAAATGACTAGTCTTGATAGTGTCTCTGCTTTTTGAATAGATTACCATTTTCAATTAGTAATGTGGCTTTCCAATCATTGCTTTTCTTCTTGTTCACTTGAAATCAATTAGCCTTGTTGATACTGATAGTTATGATCTTGAATCTTTAAGTTACAAATCACTGAGGCATGAACAACTTTGTCTTGAACTTCTTTCAATGATTTCTTCTTTGTTTGATCATAGTTAACAAATTGAATTGTATCAATTACCTTGTCTTCATGGTTAACATTGATTTCTTTGTGACTTCATGTTCTTGATTGTCTTCTGGTTAAGTATCTTTTCTTTTAGTTGAGTTACATAAGTTATAGTGTTACAAGTTTAGACACTCTGCCTTTCAGATATGGCAAGTTACATACTGAAAATGTTATCATTGAAAACGTCTCTTTAGTGGAAGGACTTAAGCACAATCTACTCAGCGTCAGTCAATTTTGTGATAAAGGGTACAAAGTAAACTTTATCAAGGAGAAATGCTTAATAGCTCATTCTAAAGATGACAAATTGGCCTTGCTTGGAGTAAGGAAAGGAAACTTGTACGTAGCTGATCTCAACTCAGGAACTGAAGATGAAGCAAACTGTTTCTACTCAAAGGCTTCATCAGAAGAAAGCTGGCTATGGCACAAGAAATTCTCACATCTAAACTTCAAAACAATGAACTCTTTAGTCAAGAGGGATTTGGTGAGAGGACTGCCTCCGATGGAATTTATACAAGAAGGATTGTGTGAGGCATTTCAGAAAGGGAAGTCAAAGAAAGAAACTCACAGAGGCACAGACACAACAAACATCACTGAACCACTTCAACTCCTACACATGGATTTATTTAGTCCAGTAAATATTCTGTCTATGTCAAGGAAGAAATACGCCTTAGTGATTGTGGATGACTTCACAAAGTACACGTGGGTTTTATTCTTGAACTCTAAGGATGAAACTCCACATTTGGTGATTGATCATATAAAGCTAATTGAGTTAGATTCAAAGTTACATGTCCAAGCAATCAGATCAGATAATGGAACAGAATTCAGAAATGAAGTTCTGAATAACTTCTGCTCAGACAAGGGGATAACAAGACAATATTCAGCGCCAAGAACTCCGCAACAGAATGGAGTTGTTGAAAGGAAAAATAGAACCCTGATTGAAGCTGCAAGGACTATGCTAAGTGAATCAAGGTTACCTATCTACTTATGGGCTGAAGCAGTAAATACAGCTTGTTATACTCAGAATCGAACTCTGATCAACACAGATTATATGAAAACTCCCTATGAATTAATGGCTGGAAAGAAACCAACTCTCAAGTACTTTCATGTATTTGGAGCCAAATGCTTTGTGCTAAAGGATGGAGATGAACATCATGGCAAGTTTGAGGCCAATGCACATGAAGCTATTTTTGTCGGATATTCAAGAAGAGCATATAAGGTGTACATAATTGATCAACACCAAGTGAAAGAAAGTGTCAATGTTACTTTTGATGACACTAAACTCCCAAGTATCCAAACTAAATATTCTTCTGAGTCATTAAAATTTAATAATCATCCAGACTCATATTCGGATAGTGAAGAAGAACCAGAAGCTGCAACAGGAGATGATAATGGAAAAAATAATGATAATGATCCAGGTAATAGTGGTGGAAACAATGGAAACACTAGAGATACTACTAATACCAGTGGTGGATCAACAAGTACTTCAGGCAGCAATTTAGAAGAAGATGGTGGATCAACTGGCAGAACACAACATCACAATGAAAATAGAGGCGAATCATCAAGATCAAACCTACCAAGGGAAAGGATATGGAGTAGAGATCATCCTTTTGAATTGATCATAGGTGATCCAGATGTTGGGGTTAGAACCAGAAGTGCAACTTCAAATGAATGTCTATTTTCAATTTTTCTATCTCAAGAAGAACCAAAGAAAATTGAAGATGCTCTAACTGATCTAGATTGGGTTCTTGCCATGCAAGAAGAACTCAATCAGTTCGAAAGACAAGAAGTATGGACACTGGTATCCAGGCCTAAAGATAGATCTGTTATTGGCACGAAATGGGTATACAGGAACAAGTTAGACGGTGATGGTATTGTTACAAGAAACAAAGCCAGACTGGTTGCAAAGGGTTACTCTCAAGAAGAGGGAATTGATTATGATGAGACCTACGCACCAGTTGCAAGACTTGAAGCTATCAGGATATTTCTGGCATTCGCAGCACATTCCAAGTTTAAAGTCTATCAAATGGATGTGAAGAGTGCATTTCTGAATGGAGAGTTAGAAGATGAAGTATATGTGGAACAGCCCCCTGGCTTTGAAAATCCAGAGTTTGCTGATTTTGTGTATTTTCTATTCAAAGCCCTCTATGGACTCAAGCAAGCACCGAGTACATGGTATGATACTCTCTCTGTGTTTTTACTTGAAAATGGTTTTATTAGAGGTGTCATAGATAAAACTCTCTTTTACAAACTGCATGAAAAAGATATGATATTTGTCCAAGTTTATGTTGACGATATTATATTTGGTTCTACTAACAAAAATTTGTGCAAAAGATTTGCTAAGTTAATGCAGAGCAGTTATGAAACGAGCATGATGGATGAGTTGTCATTCTTCCTAGGATTGCAAGTAAATAAAAAGGAAGAAAGGATTTTTATTTGCCAATCAAAGTACGTAAGTGATCTTCTAAGGAAATACAATCTAGAAGATTCTTCACCGGTAAAAACCCCAATGCCAACAGCCACAAAGATTGACAAAGATGAAACTGGTAAGAAGGTTGACATCACAAGCTACAGAGGTATGATAGGCTTATTATTATATCTAACTGCTAGTAGACCCGATATAATGTTTGCAACTTGCTTATGTGCAAGGTTTTAATCTAACCCTCGGGAATCTCATCTTATAGCCATTAAACGAATTTTTAGATATCTAAAGGGTACACCAAATCTTGGAATTTGGTACCCTAAAGATACAGGCTTTGACCTAATAGGCTATATAGACTCAGATTATGCAGGGTGCAGGATGGACAGGAAAAGAACGTTTGGAAGCTGTCAGTTTCTAGGAAGACGATTGATCTCCTAGTATAGCAAGAAATAGCACTCAGTGTCTACCTCGACAGCCGAAGCAGAATACATTGTGGCAGGTAGCTGTTGTGCACAGATCTTATGGATAAGGAATCAGCTGAATGATTATGGACTTGTGCTTTCTAAAATTCCAATACTTTATGATAACACAAGTGCCATAGCAATTTCCAACAATCATGTACAACATTCAAGAACCAAGCACATAGACATAAGGTATCATTTTATCCGAGAGCATGTCATGAATGGAACTGTGGTGTTATATTTTATACCCACAGAAGATCAAATTGCCGACATCTTCACGAAACCACTTGATGAATCTACTTTCTCTAAGTTGGTTAGTGAGTTAGGGATGTTAAAAATGAATTGATTATTGCATGATGTTTTAAATTGCATATTTAATTTTAAGCAAACACTGTAAATACACTGTATATATTCCTTAAAAATTATCAAAAACAAACAAACAAAATGAAAAAGAAAACTCAAAAATATTTTCCTTATTTTTATACAGTTTTAGTTATTTGGCATCTGTACTGTAAATATTTTATATTTTTGTTGTTTTCCAATAATTGGTATATTATATATATATATATATATATATATATATAAATATGTATAGTTTTAGTTGTTTTTCAACATTGACATCCTTATTTTTATTTATTTTTTTATATTTTTGTTTATATATAAATATGCGCTGATTATTTCACGTCTCTTTTGAGAAGTAGGAAAGATCTATGAGCTTGATCATCCAATTATTTCTAATAGTTAGATCTCAATCATTGGCATCGATCTCTATCCAAGATCTTAGAACCAATACATAAACACAATCATATCCGTCTCTCTAACCATTAAATAGAATACCTAATTGTTAAGAATGAGAGAGTCAATGCCTTGATTACATTTGATAAGGTTAGTATTGTGAGTGAACCAACAACTCTGTCTCTAGAAAGGTGATTCAAATATATATAAGCTGAGATAACTGTTAGCTAATCTGTGTTCTCTCAAAAGGATACAGACTTGGAAAAGGCAAAACTATTACTAGGTTCATTCTCTCAACAGAGTGAGTCTATTGAATTCGGCCTGTCAGCCAAGGCCACTTGTAAAGAGTCTCTGACATTTTTCAAGAAATCACAAATTTTGTCTTATGTTTTAGGGACCAACACCAAGGGACCAACAATGTAAGGACTTACTTGGGACCAAAAAGGGACCAAGAAAGAGCAATTGAAATGTCACAGGAAGGATGAATTGATGGTATCAATTATTCTAAACTTCTATATCAAGGAAGGAAGAATGATTGATGATTCTGACTGAATCAACATGCCTTCACAGGCGTCAGGAGGAAACTTGGATCATTTGCTACATTATAAATCCTTGTCTCCCTCCCCAGATGGAACATATCTGGATTCCTAATGGAATAGATCATCTTAGATGATCAGCAACTCATTGAATCTATTCCTGAAGCAATTCAGTTTTAAAATTAAACTATTTTAATAGTTTCAATTGAGGACGGGGATTTACGAAAACCCATTGCACCACCAGTGACCTCTCTTGAAGGGGCTATGGGATCTTTCTTGCAGGTATAAAAGACCGAGTCATCAGTACTGAGAGAGATATAGTGATGTGAGAAAAGAGTGAAACACAAGTAAGGAAGAGTAAAAATATATATATTCTATGAGTGAAACACTTAGAGAGTATATGAGCGAAACACTTGTAAGGAACACAAAGTAAAATCACACATTAGCACACTTGCCGAATCCCATTCCCAATTCCCTGTTACAGATTTCAAATGTTACTTAACCAAGGTGGAAATTTCTCCAGAAAAGGACTTTTAAATTATTAAGAGGATTACTCAACTAAGGGGGAGAATTACTAAGAGGATTACTCCAAAGTGTTAAAGTGTTCAACTAAGGGGGAGTAGATCAAAAGGGGAGAAGTAAACAAAGACTTTTGCCAGAAGAGGATTACTCAATTGTTGAACAAGAATGATTGGATAATTCACGAAAAGGGAAAATGAATCTACCTTGGGTGAGAAGTAAAGATAGAAGTTGGAAAATCAAAGGAAAAGTGGTAAGAAGATAACATACATCATCTCTGACATCCTAAGGGGGAGTATATTATGTATGCTAAAGTGATGAGTCTGAGAAATGAAGATAATACTACATGTATAATATGTTCAATGCTAGAGGAACAAACATCTTTCATTTCAGTTAACTCAGGAAATCTGGAAATGTATTATATAATCCAGAGAACAATTTATTATTTACAGTTCTTAAATGTCATATTATTTTCTTAGTTGTTAGGTGAGTTATCATTTAGGAATTTGTATGTTAAATGCTTAATAACAAATAGGAGGAGATTGAAAGGCATATGACAAGGCCTATTTGTAATAAGTAGATGACAACTCAACTCAAGTAAGAAAATTAAGTAAAATACTGAGGAAGGAATCAAGTCGAAGAATGTCAACTAGACACAAAGAATCCAAAAATCAGAAGTGTTTAAATGAAGTTGCTACTCTACACCGGAAGAAGTTCATTAATATGTTCAAGCATCGGGATTTATGGAGAAGCGGTATTTCAGAAGAATTCAGAAGATACAGAAGATTCCAAGTGCCTACTACAGAAGGATTCCAGAAGAAGAGGAAAGACAGTAAAGCAAAAGATGATAGAAGGCCACAGCTTAAAAGTTAATAATTAAAAAATATTTATTAGAATGGCACAAATGAACCAGATAGTAAATTTGTGTGTCATCTATAATAATATTTATTCTTCAGTTAGCTCAAGTGGTTTATGACAGAAGACAAAGAAAAGACGGAAAGACCTCCGAGCTGACTAGTTACATAAGTCAAATAATATTTTAATTCTACTAAGTAAATTAATTATTTAATTTAATTTATTAAATTAATTCATGTTGAAATTAATTTAATTTATGAATTATTTAATTGCATTTAATAGAATTAATTTATTATAAAAGATATGACTTTATATGACTTTAAATATAATTCAATTGACTTATTAAAGAGTCATACCGAAGGCCGGTGCAAAGAGTCATACCGAATGACTTTACAAAGAGTCATACCGAATGACTTTGCAAAGAGTCATACCGAATGCCTTTACAGAAAGTCATACCGAAAGCTGGAGAAAGAAAAGTCATACCGAGCTTTGATTCTTTGAAAGTCATACCGAATATGACTTTAAGAAGAGTTATAACGAATATGACTTTAAGAAGAGTCATACCGAATTATCAAGAGTCATGCCGAATTTTCAAGAGTCATGCCCAGCTATTTCAAGAGTCATACAAGGGTTATTTCTAATCTTTCAAGAGTCATACTAGCTTTACAACCTCTATAAATATGAGGTTTTGGCTTCATATTTCAGTGGATTGGAAAAACAGTTCAAATTCAGAAATTTGTCTGCATTGTAATATTCACAGATTTCTGTGCAAGTTTGAATATAACTGTTAAATCAGAACAATTCATGTCAAAATTATTCTAGACATTTAATCAGTTATATAAACTATCATCATATTAATTTTGTAGTACTTTTGAAGTTAAAATCATATTTCTACTTGAACAGTATTTCATTAAAATTAATATTTCACGAGAAATTAAAGTAATATTTTTAAATCCAATATTCTGCGATTAAATTAAGATATTGTATTCAACCCCCCTTCTACAATATCAAGGACCAACATTTACCTCTTAAAAATTGTTACCCTTTTAAATCCAATTTTTAAGTGCTGAAAGTAAAGAGTAAGGGAAAGAGAATACCACACAAGAATTTTTATCCTGGTTAGGACCACTTATATATTTGAAAGGCATATGACTAGGCCTATTTATAATAATTAGATGACAACTCAACTCTAGCTATTAAAGAGAAGTAAATAACAAACACCAAACGGGAATCAAGACGAAGACAGTCAACTAATCCCAAATGATCTAAGTATCAGAAGAATATTTATAGGATTGCTACTCAACACTGGAAGAAGTTCATTTATATGTTCAAGCGTCAGTGAAAATAAATAATGTGGTAGTACTTCTATAGAAGACAGAAGATATAGAAGATTTCAAGTGATTACTACAATAGATTCCAGAAGAAGATTGAAGTCAGTGAAGCAGCAATAATGACAGAAGGCCTCAAGTTTAAATGTTAATAAATGGAGAATATTTATTAGTATGACACAAATGAACCAGACAGTACATTTGTGTGTCAACTTAAATAATATTTATTCTTCATTTAAATCAAGAGGTTTCAAGATCAGAAGACAAAGAAAAATCAAGAAGACTGCAGTTTAATCGGATCTCTATAATATTTTAATTCTACAATCTAAGTAAGTTAATTATTTAATTTATTTCAATTAAATTAATTCAAGTTGAATTTAATTTAATTTATAAATTATTTAATTAATTTAAGTAGAATTAATTTATTAGAAAAAGAAAATAATTAATTTGACTTTTATATATATATATATATATATTTCGAATATGACTTAAATAAGTCATACCGAGCTACATATATATATATATATATATATATATATATATATATATATATATATATATATATATATATATATATATATATATATATATGTTAATAAGTCATACCGAGTCTGCTTTATTAAAGGTCATACCGGACAATTCTTTTATTATATTAAAAAGTCATACCGATTTTTTAATTAATAAAGAAAAAGGTCATACCGAGTTTTCTTTGGAAAAAGGTCATACCGAATGTTTTTTTATATATTAAAAAAGTCATACCGATTTTTTAATTAATAAAAAAGTCATACCGACCAAAATAAGTCATGCCCAGTGTTTAGAAAAGTCATACAAGGCTTAATTTAATTAAATTAAGTCATATTGATAAAGGTCATGCTGAGCATTTTCATTCTCTATAAATATGAGATGAACACTTCACTATTTCAGTGTTAGAAAATCAGATCAAATTCAGAAATTTGTCTGCATTGTAATATTCACAGATTTCTGTGCAAGTTTGAATATAATTGATTAAACTCGAACACTTCATGTCGAATTCGTTCTAGATTATTTTATCAGTTATAAACTCTAATCCTCATATAAATTTTGTAATACTTTTCAAGTTAAATTTATATCTTCTACTTGAACAGTATTTCATTAAAATTTATATTTCGTGGTTATTTAAAATAATATTTTTTAAATCCTAAATATCGCGAAGATTTTCAGATATTGTATTCAACCCCCCTTCTACAATATCAGGGACCAACAATTGGCATCAGAGCTGGTTGATATAGTTTCATATCAGATCCAAATCAAATTCCGCGAACTCATAAAGAACTCAAAAATTATTTTAAATTCGAAATAATTTTTCATTCGAAATAAATTTTTTTCTGAAAAATTATTTTTGATCAAAAATTGTTTTAAGTCAAAAATTAAAATATTTTTTGAAACACTTAATTTTTAATCTTATTAAAGATGAGTACCCAAAAAGTGACGAGCATAAAAATTCCACAATTTGATAGAGAACATTACAACTTGTGGAAACACAAAATACTACTGTTTATCGGGATTGCAAATCCCAAGTATGCATTAGTCATGGCCAAAGGTGTTGAACCCCCTATATCAGTTATTCTCGAACACACGATTGATGGGGTCGTAATACCCCACAGACAGTTTCTGAAAAGTCCGACAGACTATACAGATGAGGAAGCAGAAGCTGTGTCCCTTGATAATAACTTGAAGCTTATACTAATTGAATCCCTGGACTACGTAATGTACAATCAAGTAGTTAATTGCAAGAATGCAAAACAGATCTGGGAAACAATTGAAATTATCAATGAGGGAACTGAAGAAGTAAAGGAGAATAGACTGGAAATCCTGACCTCCTAATATGAGCAGTTTAGATCCAACCCTGGTGAGGGTATCTCTGAGGTTTTTCAGAGACTAAACAAACTGATGAATGAGCTTAATATGAACGGAAAGATTTATCAGAACCAGGAGGTTAACAGGAAGTTTTTGCTGACCTTACCAGAGCATCTGGAACACAGGATTGCAGCTATCCGGGAATCTAGGGACATGAAGGAAGTAACCCTAGAAAGACTCTACGGAGTGTTAAAGGCTTATGAGCTGGAGCAGATCCAAACCAGAGAAATGTACGGGAGAGGTAAGGTACTGAGTTCCTCCAAGGCATTAATAGTAGAAGCACCAGAGAAAGTAGAAGCGAAGGCTGTTGCACCTTCTAACAGTTCAACAAAGTATGTGGTTCCAGAATTTGGACATACTTCTGACAAACAAGAAGATGGTGATTTCTACTCGATGGAAGAACTAGATCAGCCGGAAGATGAATCTCTAGCTATGATTGCCAGGAAGTTTGGCAACATGAGATTTCGAAGAAACTCCTCATTCAGAGTGAAGCCTAATTTTGGAAGATTCCAAAAAGGAGGTTCTTCAACAGCAGTATCAAAAAGCGGCTACAAGACCGGCTTAGTTGATAGAAGCAAGTTTCATTGCTTCAACTGTAATGAGCTAGGCCACTTCGCAACTGAGTGCAAGAAGCCTAAGCAAGGGAAAAAGAGAGAGTCTTACGAAGAGCTCAAAGAGAAGTATGATGCTCTCGTGAAAAAGCATCAGGGAAAGTCCTATTTGGCAGAGGGCAGAAGCTGGGATGACTCAGATAATGATGATGATGAAGAGCTGGGAAATCTTGCTCTTATGGCTTCATCCGAGGAATCACTATCTCCCACTTGTCAAGGAGGAATCGAGGTAAATCCTTCATGCCCTAAAATGTTTGCATTGCTAGGTAAAGAACTAGATGGCGAAAGAGATAAGGTTAAGAAACTCAGACTCAAAGTCAAAGAGTTAGTTGATGAGACTGAAGTTTTTAAATAGTTAAAAAGAAATCATGACAAGTTGACTGTTAAGTTGACTGAAGACTTAGCTATTCAAGTCAGTAAAGTCAGTTGTCATGTTGTAACAGAAGCTAATCTCAGAAACCAGATAGAAGAAGAAAAAAAGAAGTGTCTTGCATATAAGAATTCCTCATATATTGTAAAGAACCTAGTTGACCAACAAGAAATAAGTCTTAAAGTTGGAATAGGCTTCGAGTATAATAAATCTGTAGGAAAGCCAAGCAACATAACCCCCTTTAGAAAAAGTGCTGTAGAAAGGGGTATCCCACATGTTGTTAAAGACACACCAAAACCTCTCTTCATAACACCGATAGCTGAACCTATCCTTGAGAGCTCTGTACTGATTGCATATGAAATGCCGTTGGAAGATCTTGAGGAAGAGAAGAAGAGAGAAGAACAGGTTAAGGACATAAAAGGAGTTAATGTCCAGAAAGAGAAGTGTGCACCGAAGACACCAGTGAAAGATGTGGGAACCTCTGATTCACCCAGACCTGGTATAGGTGTACAAGACCTAAAGAATAAAATGAACAGACCCAACATGTTTGTTAACAGTAGGAATAGTAACAATAAATTCCATTCTACTGAAAACTTCAAAGATTCTGATAAAATTGAAGTAGAATCTGTTAAGCCCCATACTGTATTAAATAACATGCCTACTATTGATGCTTTCCATAAACCTTGTGGTATAATGAATTGTATGTTATGTGCTTTTAATGCTATGACTGCTTACTTTAAACGCATGATAGCTAAGAAAGATAACATGACACCTAGACAGCATATCAATAGTAAATTTGCTAAATCCAAGACTGCGACTCCTTCACCCGAAAAGAAGGAATCATATATTCCTAAGTCTAAACAGAAAGTTGTTAAGACTGTTTTTAGGAAGGCAGGAACAGTCAAGGAAGAAAATGATGTTATTCGAAAAGGATCTGTTGTTAAAGCAGACAAAGGTCAATTCTTTAAGTATGCCGGGCCCAATCAATTTTGGGCTCCGAAGACGAATTAATCTGTTTGGTATGTGCAGGGAGTTAAACAAGTAAACCGAGTTATATGGATCCTGGACAGTGGATCTTCAAGGCATATGACCGGAGATAGAGCCCTGCTATCAAACGTGGTTGAAAGAGCTGGCCCAATAGTCACCTTTGGAGATAACAACAAAGGAATGACTACGGGATATGGCAAGTTAAATACTGGAAATGTTATCATTGAAAACGTCTCTTTAGTGGAAGGACTTAAGCATAATCTACTGAGCGTCAGTCAATTTTGTGATAAAGGGTATAAGGTAAACTTTATCAAAGAGAATTGCTTGATAGCTCATTCTAAAGATGACAAACTGGCCTTGCGTGGAGTAAGGAAAGGAAACTTGTACGTAGCCGATCTCAACTCAGGAACTAAAGATGAAGCAAACTGTTTCTACTCAAAGGCTTCATCAGAAGAAAGCTGGCTATGGCACAAGAAACTCTCACATCTAAACTTCAAAACAATGAACTCTTTAGTCAAGAGAGACTTGGTGAGAGGACTGCCTCTAATGGAATTTACACAAGAAGGCTTGTGTGAGGCATGTCAGAAAGGGAAGTCAAAGAAAGCAAGTCATAGAGGCACAGACACTAGAAACATCACTGAACCACTACAACTCTTATACATGGATTTATTTGGTCCAGTAAATATTTTATCTATGTCAAGGAAGAAATACGCCTTAGTGATTGTGGATGACTTCACAAAGTATACGTGGGTTTTATTCTTGAACTCTAAGGATGAAACTCCTCATTTGGTGATTGATCATATAAAGCTGATTGAGTTAGATTCAAAGTTACCTGTCAGGGCTATCAGATCAGATAATGGAACAGAATTCAAGAATGAAGTTCTGATTGATTTCTGCTCAGACAAAGGGATAACAAGACAATACTCAGCTCCAAGAACTCCGCAACAGAATGGAGTTGTAGAAAGGAAGAATCGAACCTTGATTGAAGCTGCAAGAACTATGCTAAGTGAATCAGGTTTACCTATCTACTTTTGGGCTGAAGCAGTTAACACAGCATGTTATACCCAGAATCAAACTTTGATCAACAAAGATCATATGAAAACTCCCTATGAATTATTGGCTGGCAAGAAACCTACTCTTAAGTACTTTCGTGTATTTGGAGCTAAATGCTATGTGCTAAAAGATGGAGATGAACATCATGGCAAGTTCGAGGCCAAGGCACATGAAGCTATTTTTGTCGGATATTCAAGAAGAGCATATAGAGTGTACATAATTGATCAGCATCAAGTAAAAGAAAGTGTCAATGTTACTTTTGATGACACTAAACTCCCAAGTATCCAAACTGAAGATTCTTTTGAGTCATTAGAATTTGACAATTATCCAGACATGCATTCTGATGAAGAAGAAGAACCTGAGGTTGCAACAGGAAATAATGATCCAGGTAATAGTGGTGAAAATAATGATCATACTGGAAATTCTACTAATACCAGTGGTGGATCAACAAATCATCCTGGCAGCAACTCAGGGGGAGATGAAGGATCAACTGGTAGAACACAACATCACAATGAATATCGAGGCGAATCATCAAGATCAAACCTACCACGGGAAAGGATATGGAGCAGAGATCATCCTTTTGAATTGATCATAGGTGATCTAGATGTTGGAGTTAGAACCAGAAGTGCAACTTCAAATGAATGTTTATTTTCAATTTTTCTATCTCAAGAAGAACCAAAGAAGATTGAAGATTGAAAGGGGAGATAGGAGTGAAGGGAAGTAACTCACTGCACTTTCATGTGTACTAGAAATGCTAAAATGTAATCTCTATGTAATGGTTGATGATAACTCAACAATAGAACAGGACATGTAATAATATGCAGGTGCACAGAAATCTTGGATCACAGAGTTCAGTTAAGACAAAGTATCAAAGGATCATCTACAGACTTGAAGCTCACTGGAAGAAGTTCATTAACATGTTCAGGCCTCAGTGGAGAATAAAAGATGTTGACATCTATTCAAGGATGTGGAAGCTACAGAAGATTGTCTTAGTCTATGAAGATTTTAGTGCATTTCAATCTAAGCTACAAGTAAGGTTTGCAAAGAAGAATGTGGAATCATGTTCGGAATCAAGAGCCCCTATCAAGACTAGTCACTTATGAACCAGACCGTTGCATAAAGTGTCAGGACATTGGAGGCAAGCTCTCGTCGGTTAATATGGTTTTAATAATTCTAAAGTTGTTGGTTTTCTTGAGTCATGTGGAGGATCAACAAAGGTGGTAAATCAGTGTTGGAGAAATGCCAGCCTAATGGATAAGGGACAGACGGCACAACCTGATTGGATCTTACTAAAGCTTCACAGATTAGAAGGCCAAATATTTGGACGTGGTGGAGTCACGTATACGGGGCCAATTATTTGGATAAGGAAGTCTACACAAATTGAAGAGTAGAATGGAAATATTTAATTTAATTAAATAAAGTATTTATTTAATTATTTATATATTTTATAAATAAAGATATTCTTTATTTATATTTTATATATTTATTAAATATTACTTTTACATTAAATATTTCCAAAGGCATGCTTGGCACATGACTTTGAAGATAAGATTTGGGTGGACATGAGCAAAAAGTGAAAAAGTGAAAAAGTAACCTTTTTCACTTTGAATAAAAGTCTTCCATACTTGTTTTTCAAGTAGTGTGGGTGCAGGAGAAAATAAGGGGAAAAAGAGAAAAATTATTCTCTCCCCCATGGCCGAACTAGATCTTGAATATATTTGTAGCCATGATTTTCTTTATCTACACCACTCCTCTATTCTTCTATTGAAAACACTTGTTAAATCTTGTATAGAAGATAGGGCTGATTTTTGTCTCCTAGATCTACAAAATGTAATAGTTTTAGAGGAGACAAAAATCACTTCTTTGTTGTGTTCTTGAGCTTATGTTCTTGAACTTGTTTGTAGCATCTACCCCACTTCAATGAATATAAAGTTATATTCTTGGATCTTGTTGTGTTGTGTGGTTTGGATGATTTACCGTTCTTTATCTTGGTTATTTTAATGGTGTTCTTGAGGTTGAAGAAGATGATGAACAGTACTCGGGTTTGAACCAAAGTATTTTTTATGTTGTCCCAAAAATAATTAAAAGTCATAATTTCAATTGGGAATCGTATTCACCCCCTCTACGATCTCCGGGACCCAACAATTGGTATCAAAGCTACTCGATTGACATACAAATCGATTGGATCTATTTTTATTTTTGAGATTAAAGAGGGTACTATTGGTTCACTGGGCATCCAGAATTTTTTTTTGAAGCCCAGAATTTTTCTAAGTACAAAATGTTCGAGATAGCCAAGTAGAATATTTCTATCTAGAATATTCGACTTAGAATATTCGAGTTAAATATTCGACTTAGAATATTCGAGTTAAATATTCGACTTAGAATATTCGAGTTAGAATATTCGAGTTAGATATTCGACTTAGAATATTCGAGTTAGAATGTTCGAGTTAGCATGTTCGAGTTAGCATGTTCGAGTTAGCATGTTCGAGTTAGCATGTTCGAGTTAGCATGTTCTAGTTAGCATGTTCGAGTTAGCATGTTCGAGTTAGAATATTCGACTTGGGATGTTCGACTTGGATGTTCGACTTGGGATGTTCGACTTGGAATGTTCGACTTGGGATGTTCGACTTGGATGTTCGACTTGGGATGTTCGACTTGGGATGTTAGACTTGGATGTTCGACTTGGGATGTTCGACTTGGGATGTTTGACTTGGATGTTCGACTTGGATGTTCGACTTGGATGTTCGACTTGGATGTTCGAGATAGAAATTTCGAGATGGAATCTATGTAGAACATTTCTATGTAGAAGTTCTACTTAATGTTCGAGATAGAGTCTATGTAGAATTTCTACTTAGAAGGCTGTTTCAACATGACATATGGCTACATAACTTAACTTTTATTTAAAACAAAAATTGTTTTTAGTTTAATAATTAATTTAATAATTAAATTTGAATTTAATTATTTAAAATATTTTGGAAATAATTTTTAAATTTAAATAATTTATTTTTCAAGTTTATTTTACATCTTGTAAAATATTTTATTTTATTTTAAATTTTATAGTCAAATATTTTATATTTTTAATATTCTTAGTTAAGAATTTTATTAATTTGAAAACTAAAATTAATCTTAAAATCCAATTTAATTTCTTTTGAGTTTAATATTCTTAAAAGTATTTTGAGAATTATTTTTGAGGTTTAATAATTTATTTTTCATAAAACTTTAATTACAAATTTTATAAAACTCTTTGGAAAATATTTTTTGGATTGAAATAATTTATTTTCATGAACATTTTAAATGTTTTGAAAATTTAGTATTTCTATTTCAAAATTATGTTTTCGAGTTGTTTTATTTTAATTATAATTTAAGCTTGGAAGTTTTAATTATAAATCTCATAAAACTTTTTGGAAAATCATTTTGGTTAAAATAATTTATTTTCAAGAATATCTTAGATGACTTGAAAATTTATTATTTTTATATCAAACTTATATTTTCAATCTGTTTTATTTTAATTATAATTAAAACTGTTTTGGATTATAAATTCTATAAAATTCTTTGAAAATTAATTTTGATTTGAAATAATTTCTTTTTCAGGATTATTTAATATACCTTGAAAAATTTGTTATCTCTATATCAAAACTTTCTTTTCGAATTATTTTATTTTATTTATAATTTGAAATTGAGAAATTTATTATTACTTATAACAAAAATGCATTTTCAATTTATTTTGATTATTTAAATTCTTAAAAAATTAAATACTTCTGTTTGAACAAAATGTTTTATTAAACGAAACAACAGGAGTTGATTCTTCGTTCGTTGAGGACAAACGAACTGACTGAAGAACATTCTAATGGAGTTGTGACCTGATCTTACCATTGGAGATGTATTTCTACATCGGTCTACTCAGTGGATCATTTGGTTATTGAAAGGGGATTAGTTCATTTAGGGAAGAGTCTTCGATCAGTGGTTTTCAAATCAATATCTGAAGAATTCGGGATGTTGAAAAGGAATTCAGTTTATCGGTCAAAGAACCAAAACAACAATTGAAGATTTGGTTAAAGGACATCAGTGGCAGAAATACACAAGGTTTGATTATCACTGACATATGATAATCAAGGGGTTATTGCTACACATATAAAGAAGAGTGATCTTTTCAAGCAGAACATGAGACATTCTATGTCGGGGTCTTTAAGCAGAACAATCAGGTATCAGTTTGGGTTGAAGCAGGAACATCATTGGTTATTGAGGTCAAATGCAAGGATACTTCCATGAGTGTCAGTAGAATGTAAATTGATTTGGATCAATTGATTATCACTCGAGATGGAATGCTAAGCATCGCTCAGGTATACTTTCTAACTAGTTTATACTTGTTTGATTCAATTATAGAGTGTTAAGTGTTGAACTACATTATATTATAAGTTTGATGTAATGCATGTCTCAACTTGATTTCTATATAAATTAGATAACTTATGCTAGTTTGTTAGTGTTGCTTGTTTATCAGTATTTGACTTCATGATTAGATCTTATGTGATTTAATGCTTGCTTTACGATAATTGATCATGTTAGCATATAGAGTCTTAGGTATTTGTAGGGGTACATTTACCGGAAAGAGTATTTGCTGCATGCTAAGTGCCTTGATGTTTACATTGTCTATAATCTGTTTATACTCGCATGGTTGTATTAAATGCTATATTTGATCATGTGCTTGTTAAGATGAGTTTGTTTCTAATTTGGGAATTGCCTAGGGGTCAGTATAATAAACCATGAATTAAATTTTTAAATTTAAATTGACTCAGGTAATTAGAGATAATATAATGTTAAAGTGAACAACAAAGGTGATTTAGAAGAATTAGGAATCTGAGTGATTGATTCTTCTATGACTACATATATGTACGACATGATTCTTATAGACTGCTAGTCCACCTTAAGTTAGGTTGGGATCACTGAGCTCATAGCCAAGACTATTTGTTAAGGCTGATATAGATGAGGAGTGATCATTCAGATAAGAATGAGCATGTTGAACTTGAATGCTTTGTTGTTAACTATGTTTAGAAATATCTCTAACCCTTGGACTCAATCAAAATTGAGGACCACGTGTCTTAATCATTTGTGAATGCAGAGTATCTTTCAACATGTACAAGTTATATATCTCTGACATTTTCATGTTCGAGGCATGTAACTACTTTTGCTTTGGTATTCAAATGGTTAAGCAAGGTTACCTATTTTTCTTGAATGATCTGAAGCAAAATATTAAGAAAGACCTAGGGAATTCTTTGCGAAGGGTTTCCTAATATCAGTTCGAGGATGAACAGTATTGATCGGGGTCAAGAGAAATAGAAGCTCACTCTACTGGAAGTGAGGTTATTGCTGACACGAAATGTAATGCTTATGATGAAGTCAACTATTCGTTAAAGTTTATCAGAATGGAGTTAGCTGCAACAAGTGATGCTCTCACACTTGGTTTATCATATAATACTTGGTTTATCAAGATAACGGATTCGACGGTAAAGATGAAGTTGGTGAGAAAGGACTACTTCTAATGAAATTCTTTTAAGAAGGACATTAGTGAAGTATGTCAGTTGAAGGGAAGTCAAGTCAAAGGCTACCCTGTTTAGTTTTGGTGTTTTTTCGTGCATTCGATAGAAGAAGCATCTCAGCGATTAATCACATTCAAAGGATTAGGCAGATTGCTGTAAGAACACTTTGAGGACAGGTAATGGAATTTGTTGACGAACGAAGTTCTATGTTATGTCTGCACTGAAAGGAGTATTCTAGAGTAAAGTTCAGTTTCCGGACTTCATGACCAAATGGAGTGTTAGGTCCAAAGTGTTGTAGAGGGGGGGTGAATACAACTTTTTAGAATAATGAGAGAATGTATAAATATGCAGGTAATAAATTATGACACAGAATTTCAAGAATATATCATTATATTCATTGAAGGATTTGCTACAACATTCATAAAGGCATCATGATCAGTTGAACAATAAATACAGCAATTAAAGCTAGATTCAACTGATCCTCTCTCTCACTTTTTGTTTTACAGTAAATGCTCTCTCTTTAAAAATATCGTTGAATTACAGAGATAAAAGTCTGTCTACTAATAAAAACAAAGTGCTGCTTTTATAATGTCATGTAGTCTTGATCTTGTCCTTTTTGTGTACGTGGCCCAATCAGGACTTCGACAACAAAAAGTACTTTCCCAATAACTCTGGATCAACCGTTCACAATAAGCCACTTGTCCCTTGAACATTAAATGTTACATATCTACCCGCATCTCGATCTTCGCCTGGACCCATCTCGATCTCGATCTGTGAAAATCTCGATCTCGATCTGGGAGAATCTCGATCTCGATCTATGAAGATCTCGATCTCGATCTATGAAGATCTCGATCTCGATCTATGAAGATCTCGATCTCGATCTATGAAGATCTCGATCTATGAAGATCTCGAACTCGATCTCGATCTGCCGTGGATCGACATTTGCCTTGGCAAATATGCACTCATCGAATGTTGACTTTCTTTAGTGACCAATTGAGGATTAACCTTTATGAGCAAGTTTCCCTAGCTTCTTCAATTTCTTTTCCTCACTCAATTCAAATGAGATCTTCTATTACTGACATGAACTTGCCTCCAATGTCCTGACACTTGATGCAATGGTCTGGTTCATAAGTGACTAGTCTTGTAGGGGTTCTTGCTTCTGAATGTCAGTTCTCATTTGTTGATTAACCTTTACATTATCCAGATGTTGATATACATTACATGAAATCACTTTGGTCTTCTTGATACTTCTTTGACATTAATTTAATTCTCCATTAGATAAGTTAGGGCATGAGCAATACTGAGATTGAACTTCTTCTCACTTATGCATCCTTGATTAACCAAATTAGTTACTTGTAGTTACCAAGTATCATTACCATTTCTTCAGTTGATTGATTCCATGTGCTTCTTCAGTTTCTCTTGTTTTTGCTGTTGTTTTATCTTTTACCTAGTTGAGTTACATAGAAATTAAGTGTTACAAGTTAGTACACCTATGCCTTTCAATCTCCCCCTATTTGATTGTCTAATAATGACAACCAAATTCACAATGAGGATAACTCAACTAACCAGGGACTGAAAAACATAAACTAACATTCATAAACGATCATGTCAACTTGCATAATGCTTGGCTTGATTAATTAACTTCATGTCTATCACTGATACTTCAAGTGCCAAAACTGGACACCTGTTGGCTCGATCAAATGGCTTCATGCTCTTCTAGAGATTTTCTCTAAGTACTTAAGAGCACGGTCCACTCAATCTTCAATTATCCTTCTGAAGTCCTTTTAGCAGTATTACCACCGCCGAACGTCGCGAAATAATTGACGCCTAATATAAACCTGTTTCAAGACACTTAGCTAACTAACTTCTACCTTACACTACATAAGAAAACAGATAATATATTTTTACAATGCAGGAAAACAAGAAAACAAATTACAACGCAAAGAAACATTACAAGCATAATACATTAAAACTTTGATTTCTTGCGCTCCTCTTCCTCACGAGCTTTCTTCTTGGCTGCTTTTTCTTTCTTCATAAACTCAGGGTTGCAGACTTCATCCATTCTTTTCTTGAGAAGATTAAGTCCTTCTGCTTCCACATGATTTCTGATCTTGTAATCTCGAAACAACCTCAACCACCTTTCAACCATGCTGCGAGTGGTAAGCTTCGTGGGAATGTCTTCAAACCTCAGCTTCGTGACTTTGTCAGGATACCCCTTTTCCCCTTTCTTCCTTATAACCAGCTGCTTAGGGTATCCAATGACAATAGCGGTGGTGCATTGCTGTAGCCTCTGAATGTCAAGCTGTTTTCTTCTCTTACAGAAATTATCAAATGTAACCCTTAGATAATCCTGATCAAACTCGTCAACATCATCTATCTCATCAATCAATTCCCTTATGATACACAGTGTTTCATGACTGTGTTCTACAAAGATGTCATACTTGATTTCAATGATAGTTTCCACCTGATGCTTGTCTGTATAGATCAGCAGATCATTCTCATTCTCAGCTTTGCTCTTGACAAACTTGACATTTGCGCTAACCACTGCACTAGCTTCCTCCCTTATTTCCCCTTCTTCTGGAATGTCTATTCTTGGATCTCCGTATCTCTGCACATGCTCTCTTATTGCCTCGTCTTGCTGCTCGAATGCATAGTCTTCAGGTTCCTTCTTAACCACTGGTAGTGTAGCTTCAGGCAACTTGTATCTAGCGTCTTGCCTTCTTATCAGCTTCTCCAAGTCCTTAGCCACCAGCTTCTTTTCCTTTGTTAGAAAACCCTTAGAGAGGACTAGCTTTGCAACTGCCTTCAGCACATTTCCGCTCGGAGTTAGTTTCGAGTCATGCAGATTTACGATCCTCAAGACCTTGTCATGGACATATCTGATCTGGTAGGGATTTAGAATAATGTCAACCCCTCTGTCTTCAGCCATCTTCAACAATTTCTCCTTAAACAGCACTCCAGTCTTGACAGAGGTGTCTACCTTGTGAGCGAATTCTACCAGTTCACTTGCACCCCTTGCATGGAAGAAAGCTTCATCGACCATACACGGCCTGATTTTTGTTATGGGTGTCCAAGTGATCATCAGATTCCATGCCTTCTCCTTGAATATGACTTGTATGGAGGTGCATCCCTGTCTTATACAATTTAGATAATTCAGCAGCCCAGGGTTTAGATTTTCTAGCTTATGAAGAAGAAAGCTCAATCTTTCTGAGTCATGAGCATAGGCTCTTGGTCCAGCTAAGGCTTCTCTAGCCTTGTCCCACTCGGGACCTTCCCTCCTCATGTCAGCCTGGACCTTAGGATCTTTGATCTTTTTCATTTCATACTCATGCTGAGTTTTCTGAGCCGCTCTCTTCTCCTTTGCCATTAGTTCTTTTTCAAGTATCCCTTGTAGCACTTCTTCATTTACTCTTTCTCTGGCTTCCCTGAAAATCTCTCCTTGCATCTCCGCTTCATCAACTTCTTCTTCTGGCACATGCTCGTCAGCAACCGAGTGGTCTCCTGCATCACCTGCAACTCCTGCGCCGGATCCGCCAGGATTTAGACCTCTTTCTTGTTCCCACTCTTTTGCCCGTTGCTCGAGTCTCGACCTCCTTGCCACTAAGGCTTCTACATCCATCTCGTCATCATCAGAATCTTCAATAAAGTCTCCCATAAATGCATCGACGAGAGGTGTTTCTTTCTCAGCTTCTTCTTCAACTACCATCTTCTGCTTGCCTTTGTTCTTAAGAGCCGGTTGAGCCTCCTCCACCTTTTCACCAGATTTGTTTGAGGACTCGATCACCGGACCCTTACTAGTCAGCTTTTTCAGATCCTCCTTCTCCCCCTTAGGTGTGTTATCCTCATCAGGAGCATCATCATCATTATTATCGCCACCACCACCACCGGTTGAAGGACCAGGTCCAACCCTATTACGTCCAAAGACAGCATCAAGTAGTTCATTCAGCTTCGTCCAAACCTGAGACATGCCATGAGTGACATCATCTACTGACCTCCCAACCTCCACCTGTGTCAATCCAAGATTGTTTATCTTGTCAATCATTTGATTTTGGACGACAATCAGGTTCTCCATGAACTGAGCTCCAACCTCCAATCTTCCAGAGTGAGAAGAGACAGCAGCAGTAACACCAGCAACTCCAGCCTCCAAAGCCTCCACTTTCTTCACTAGATCCTGCAATTTGGGGGACGGTGTTTGGCTTGGGTTAAACTGTTTACTCTCGCCGGGTTCTATTTCACTCAAGATCCCTAAAAAGAAGGGATCTACTCTCCCTGTCTCTCCCTCGTGTTTAGAGCCTAACAGTACTAGAGCCTCATCCACTAATCGCTGGGGACTAGTGGTGAGTTGGTCGGCGATATCGGTCAGTGAGACTGAGCCTTTAAGCGCTGTGTCTACGATAGGAGATGGCGTTATGACCATGTCATCCCCTTGTTCACTTAGAACCTTTTCTGGTTCGCTGGGCTGTTATGGAGGCGTAGACCCACCAGTCACCAGATGTCGTTGCTCTGCGAGCAACTTGTTTTCTGATTTAGATGAGGAAGCGTCATCCGTACTGGATTCGACAGACTCTTCCGCATTAAAACTTCCTGAGATCCTAGCATCAGAAGTGCTAGTCTCAGTTTGCCATTCCCCTTCCGAGAAATTGCTCAAAGAGCCCTGAGCGGACAACTCAGGGGAGGTAGGGCCAGCTCCTATTGGCTGTTGAGCTGGACCCCCTCCTTGACTCTCACCAACATGCCTAGGCGAGTGCGAATGTGTTGGAATGTTTTGGAGAGGAGAGCCACCAGCGTGAGGTGTGGTGGCTGTGAGAGGTGAACTAGCCTTAACAGGTTGTGCAGTTGCCACTGGGTTTGAATCCACCTTTTGCTTCTTTGGAGGTGGCAGAGCTGCTGAAGTGACTACTCTCTCAACTCCTACACTCCCTCCACTCGAATCACTCGACTCAGATAAGCTTGCCTTCCTTTAGCACCAGTTTTAGGGCTGGCTGAACGTTTATGAACAGAAGGGCTTGCAGCCTGGGATAGAGCCTGGGGGTTTTCAGGCCCACGGCTATAGAAAATAGGTTGAATTGATGATTGATCAAGATCAGCAAGAATAGGTACCTGACTCAGAAGATCGTCATCCTTGTCAGCTCCAGCTTCTACAACATTTGCCTCGGCCATGTCAACATCCATACCTACTTCTTCCAAATTTCTAGGCACTTGATCTCCACCTTCAGCTTCGTTACCGCTACTCTCAGCTTCTACTGCAGTAAACTGAGAAGCATGCCTCCTAGCATACTCATCTTGCAGATCCTGGAAGTACGGAGTCAGGCGCAACTCAAAAAGTCTTGACTTTTGCTGGGTTTCCATGGTGGAGATACTCTTTAGAGTCATATCAAAACATGCCATCCTTTCAGAGCCTTGAAATACTCTTCTGTGTTCCTCTGAAAGGACGTCATCCAGAACCATCTGAAGAAATCTTGGCATCCAGCATTTGACTGGACCATCTTCCGGATTCCTAGATGCATTCTTCTCCAATGCCCACCTCTCAAGCAACTGAATCAACAGATGT
This sequence comes from Oenanthe sinensis, assembly GCA_028671895.1. Classification (NCBI taxonomy): domain Eukaryota; kingdom Viridiplantae; phylum Streptophyta; class Magnoliopsida; order Apiales; family Apiaceae; genus Oenanthe; species Oenanthe sinensis. The sequence goes on from CM053806.1 coordinate 40,537,291, forward strand.
TTGCCCACATTCACCTTCCTGTTGTTTGCCACTCCATATAGTATTACCCGGCAGCTGTTGTTCATTGCCCTATAGTCTTTGTCCTTTGGGAACATGCAGTGTTGAATTGCTTGAACTACATAATCCCACTCAGCTGGTAGCATACCGGTGTTAACCTTTGTTACCTTGATAGGACCCGTGGGAGGGCGATAACCTATCTCCGTGAATAATTTTAACATATCCTCCATAGTGGGTTCCGAAACATAATCTTCTGTAGGAAGCCCGAGTAACTCATTGAACTTCCGCAGACTGACTTCATATTTGGCACCACCAATAGTAAAGGATAGGCCTGTTGGATTTGCTTTTCCACCCTGAATCTCTAGTGTTGAGTAAGCAGCTTGAAGGGCTTCGACATTCAGGATGGGAGAGGCGGTTAACGCATGACTTATGATTGAAGTGTTGTTGAGGGATTCAATCCAGAACTGATAGTGAATAAATCTACCAGTTGCTCGATCAGCAGAGAGATTAACAAAGTTGGTCTTGGGAATTGTGAAATTTGGGTTTGCCATTTTAAATTTGTGTTTGAGAAAAGAAATGTTTTGAAATGGTTTTGCAATGGAAATTTTAGAGAACAAGTTCTAAATTTAAACAAAAAAACGTACACGAACCCCACTAATTACCCCACGTAATTAGTGACACAAATTAAAACAAATTAACTTCCCCACTAATGACCACTTAATTCCCCACTAATGATTGACGGTTGAGTTTTCGAAAGTTAAAGTGAACAGCCGTTTATGTTAAAAAAAACTTATTTTTCGGAAAAACACAAAACGTGGCGGTTCAGTTGCACTTTAAGGATTAAACAATAGTACCCACAACTATTTCGCTCAAGAACACAAATGACGTTAAAAGCAACACAAGAAGTTCAACAGTTTTAGACAAAATTTTAGCAGAGTTTCGTTTTAGTGATTAATGCTTTCACGTAACAGTTAGTGATTTTTGTTTAAGAAAATCACAAGAAAACTTGATGTAATGGCAGGGAAGGGAACTCTGTGAATGTATGTATACGCGTGTGTATATGAAGATCTTAAGCTTTTTGAAAGAGAGAGAAAGGTAATGGAAATAATGAACAGTCTTTTTAATGCTATAATATATATATAGGCACGCTTGAAAAGAAACTGAAAAGACAAGTCACATCTCGATCTCGAGATCCGCATCTCGATCCTCATCTAGATGTCGATCTTGATGTCGATCTCGATCCGCATCTCGATTTACATCTCGATGTCGATCTCGATCCGCATCACGATCTACATCTCGATGTCGATCTCGATGTGGATAGATCGAGATGTACCTTGACAGTTTTAAGCAATTTTCGCAAGTCGATCTCGATCTCGATCTCGATCCAGAACCAGATCGAGATTTGCCTTAGAAAATTTTCCATTACTCCATTTAGACACTAATCATAAAGATATACAGATCAGCACAAGATTAACATCATGAAACTTTCTAATCCCTTTTGACATGCAACACATACATTTTTGAAATTAAGTACACATTATTAATTAAGAATATTCATGAACAACAATAATATGTGCACAAACTGAATTCTAACAGATAGGTAGCAAAACTAACTGGTGTTAAGCATCCCTAATTCACCAACCAATCTAGAAAATGTTGATTCGTCTAGAGGTTTAGTGAATATATCTGCTATTTGACGTTCAGTAGACACAAAATGCAACTCTACAGTTCCATTTTCTACATGCTCTCTAATAAAATGATACCTGATGTCGATGTGCTTGGTCCTGGAGTGATCCACAGGATTGTTGGTCATTGCAATGGCACTTGTGTTATCACACATGATAGGAATCTTAGATACTTCCACACCGTAGTCCTTGAGTTGGTTCTTCATCCACAGTATCTGGGCCACACAGCTTCCAGCAGCAATATATTCTGCTTCAGCTGTTGAGGTAGATACTGTTTGTTGTTTCTTGCTTTGCCAAGACACCAACCTTCTTCCAAGGAACTGACAGCTTCCTGAAGTGCTCTTCCTATCTATTCTACAACCTGCGTAATCTGAATCCGAATAGCCAACAAGATTAAACCCTGTATCTCTTGGGTACCAAATCCCGAGATTTGATGTTCCCTTGAGATACCTAAAAATACGCTTTACGGCTATGAGATGTGACTCTCTAGGATCCGCTTGAAACCTTGCACATAAACACGTAGAGAACATAATATCAGGTCTGCTAGCAGTTAAATACAAAAGTGAGCCGATCATACCTCGATAGCTTGAGATGTCTACAGGTTTACCCGCTTTGTCCTCGTCAAGTTTCGTGGCTATTGCCATAGGAGTCTTAGCTTGTGATACATCTTGGAGACCATACTTCTTCAATAGATCATGAATGTACTTGGTCTGGCAGATAAATATCCCGTCCTTCTTCTGATTAACTTGAATGCCCAGAAAGAACGTCAGCTCTCCCATCATGCTCATCTCATACCTTGATTGCATTAACTTTGCGAATTTAGCACACAGCTTCTCATTTGCAGACCTAAAGATAATGTCATCCACATATACTTGCACCATTATTAGATCATCTTTGCATTTCTTGTAGAAAAACGTCTTGTCGATTACTCCTCTGGTGAAACCACTTTCTAATAAGAAGTCTGACAGAGTTTCATACCACTTTCGCGGAGACTGCTTAAGGCCATATACTGATTTGAAGAGTTGATAAACATAATCACAATATTTGATGTCGATAAACCCGGGAGGTTGCTCGACATACACCTCTTCATCCAGTTCACCGTTTAAGAATGCACTCTTGACATCCATTTGATAGACTTTAAAACCATGATGTGCTGCGAATGCCAAGAACATCCTTACTGCTTCTAGCCTTGCAACTGGTGCATAGGTTTCATCATAATCAATTCCTTCTCTTTGAGTATAACCCTTAGCAACCAGGCGAGCTTTATTTCGTGTTACAAGTCCGTCTTCATCCAGCTTGTTTCTGAATACCCATTTTGTCCCAACAACAGATCTATTCTTTGGTCTGGGTACCAGCTTCCACACCTTCTGCCTTTCAAACTGATTGAGTTCCTCTTGCATAGCAATCACCCAATCAGCGTCATCTAGAGCTTCTTCCACCACTTTAGGTTCCATCTGGGAAAGGAACACTGAGTATAGACATTCATTCTCAGTGGCAATTTCAGCTCTAGCTTTTCCTCTAGTAGTCACTCCGGCTTCTAGATCACCAATAATTAGCTCGAACGGATGGTCCTTGTTCCAAGTGCGATCCCTAGCAAATGTTCTTAATGATTCATGTTAGGTCCAAATGTGTTGTAGAGGGGGGGTGAATACAACTTTTTGAATCAATGAAGCAATAAATACTATGTAATAAATGAACACAATGATTCAAGGAATATATGTCTTATATATAACTTGAAAGGGTTGCTACAACATTCATTACAATAGTACAACAGAAGTAAAGAGGGTAGTAAATGATACTAAGCTCTGTGAATATACTCTCTCTTTATTACAAGTGTTTCTCTCGAATATTGCTCTCACTTCCTTACAAGTTACACAAGTACTTCTATTTATACTACTTTGTAATCTATGACTTGTAGTCTTCAAAAGATAAGATATGAGTGGCCCAATGTTGTCCACGTGAATCTTATCTTGTCTTGAAAGCTTGGAAATCTGCCACCAGGATGATGCCATGTGTCATGTTGAAACTGTCCTCTATGTAGAATTTCTACATAGGAAATTCTACTTGGCTCTATCTCGAATTCTAAGTAGAATTTCTACATAGGAATTTCTACTTAGGAATTTCTACATAGAAAATTCGAGATAGCCTTCTTCCTGAGTACTTAGAAAATATTTTCACCTCCAGAATTTCTACATAGGAAATTCGACTTAGGAATTTCTACATAGGAAATTCGAGATAGCTTCCTGAGTTGAGTACTTAGAAAATATTTTCCAACTCCAGAATTTCTACTTGGCTCTAAGTAGAAACTTATCCAGAATTTCTAGATAGGAATTTCTACATAGGTTCCCTTGTAAGTACTTAGAGAAATTCTGGGCTTCAACTTGAAACTTCAATGCAACATCTTGAACTTGTGATTTCTTCACGTCTTCTATTTTCTTCAACAAGCTCTTGAACTTGGAACTCTACTACTGACATGAACTTGCTACCAATGTCCTGACACTTGATGCACTGGTCTGGTTCATAAGTGACTAGTCTTGATAGGTTTCTTGCTTCTGAATAGATTACCATGTTCAATTAGAAATGTGGCTTTCCAACAATTGCTTTCCTTCTTTTTCACTTGAAATCAATTAGTCTTATTGATACTGACAGTTATGATCTTGATTCTTTGAGTTACAAATCACTGGGGCATGAACAACTTTAACTTGAACTTCTTCCAATGATTTCTTCTTTGTTTGATCATATTTACCATGTTGAACTGTATCAATTACTTTGTCTTCATTTGTTATTGATTTCTTTGTGACTTCTCGTTCTTGATTGTCTTCGGGTTAAGTATCTTTTCTTTAGTTGAGTTACATAAATTATAGTGTTACAAGTTTAAACACTCTGCCTTTCAATCTCCCCCTATTTGATTGTCTAACAATGACATTCAAATTAAAGAAGGATAACTCAACTAAATAATGAGATGAGAAAAGATAAGTAACATTAATGTCTTGCACATTTTACACTTGAATAAAAACTTGAAAACAATACAAAGAACTTTAGAAAATAAATATAAGCTAGAAAGAAAATTCGAACCTCGAATTAAAGACCATTGAGATGATCTCTATCACCTGGATTATTTCATACCTTTCAGTCCAACTCATATCACCTTATTGGATCCACTCTGATTCACGGTTACAGTATGGTGAATTAGCCTATCTCGCATACCGTGGTCAGGTGAATTTTCCTCAAGTGAGTTAGAGCAACCAAAAGATATGAAGTTTTTCCAACTTCAAGTTCACATCCCTTTGAACTTTAACTCTAATTCTGTTTCCCCTTCCTAACTTCCTTAACGGCACTGCGCTTATCTTCTCCTTGTTTTCTGCGCCTTTCTTTCCTTTGCTGTTCTCTTTTGTATACTGGATCATGTAGTTGTGCCCATCTCGCATTCAGCAAACTTACTGCTTCCATTTCCAGAGAATTCTTGGGTTCTGGATATGGATGTCTGAAAAGCCTTCTTAGTTTATCAACTTCCTGGGTAGTTCTGATCTTCGGAATGTCCTCAAAGTTTTTCATGATGAGCTGAGGCTTCCAATGAGCTTTATCAGCTTTGAACTGACAGTATATCATTTTAGGGTAGCCCTTGACACGGTTGGTATTGAGCCTACTAGCCGCATCTGACTCCATTCTCCTTTTCTCCTTTACTACCTCAGACAAGTACTTTAACAGTCTCTGCTTTTCATCTGCAAACCTATCCTCTACATCTCCAAATTTGAATTCATCTCTGACTTTATCTAGAAATGCAGCATCTTGAGTCTGTAGCAGCCATTTCCTACTCATATGCAAGAAGGTTTGATTCTGGTCTGCATCAATGAACACCAAGGCATCAGCTGTATCATCTGTGTAAGAATGAATCCAGTATACACTTTCTCTTCCTGGAACACCAACTGCCTCCCTTATCTCTCCTTGTTCCAGGGGTCCTGAAGGAAGAGTCAGAGCTTCATCTACGCTTTTCACAGCTTGTAGAATATCCCATTTTCTTTGCATTAGCTCTGGCTCAATCTTCACATTATCCAGAGGATTTGGAGCAATGACATCGCACTTCCATATTTCACTGCTCTTCTGGAAGATTATCTTCTCAATGAACTCCACTGATTTTTCTTTAATATCCGAGGTGAATCCCTTACCCATCATTTGTCTGCAAACAGCTTTAAGGGATTCCACCGATAGAGCCATCAAGTCATTTTCTTCCATGCTAACCCTCTTCATCTTTCCATCAACAACCATTCTGACAACGTCTGGATTGGCTGAGAATTCTGGTCCCTTGTCCTCTGCTAACTGCATTAACTGATCTCTATACAGAATGCTTAGCTCCTCAGCTTGAGAATATTGAATTTTAGTTGCTAGCAAGAACAACTCCGACGCAGATCTTCTCGACATAAACTGATCATCAACATACATAAAAGACATCGGGGCTCCATCAATTAAAGACAAAATAACTTGCCATTCATTATCCACCGATTTGTATCCAACCCGGACTTTAGAAATCATTCTCTTCAAAGCATTTATATAGTCCATCGTCATCGGATTCTTCATGTTTAAGTTGAAGAACAAGTCATCTGCCTCCTTATTATGAACTCCATGTGCACACGACCCCATCAGTATCTTTCGTGCATCGTCCCATTTCTGTCCAATCCTCCTTTTGTCCAGATCAACTTGAGGGTCAGCTAGTCTGGCAAGCTCATGATCATACTGCTTTTCCTTGAGCTCCACTTGCTTCTCAAGAAAAACAGCTTTATCTTGCATCATCTTCATTTTGAAAAATTGAGCTTGTTCCAGAGCTAACTGCTGAGCTTTCAGGGTCTCCTCATCAACAGGAATCTCTTCAGCAGACGCCCCAGCACCTCCACCTTGTTCCTCCAAAGATCTCTTAATTGCATGTGCTAGAGGTACGTCTTCCATATCAGAATCTGAATCAACTTGCACGTGTTCCTGTCGATCACCAAAGTCAGTGAATGGCTCTTCTTGATCAACCATCACTGCTTTACCCTTTCGCTTCCTCTGAGCCTCCTCATCAGTCACCATTGGATCAATCTCTTCTTCAGCACGGGGTGACTGTTGTGTCGTCTCATTACCTCCTTTCTCCCCCTTAGGTGAGTTATCCGGAGCATCACCTTGGGCACCCGATCCACCAGCACTTGAACCAAAACCAGAAGGTCCAGAAGTCGGTCCAGCAGCACCACCTGCACCATCAGCATCCGGGGGAGGTTGATTGAAATGGTCATCGAAGCACTCCGGGGGAACTAAGTGCCGAACTGCATACATCATACGACTGACTTCTGTTGCCAGTGTATGCAGAACGCTCTCCACACTCCCCATTCTTTCATACAGAGTGCTGCCCAAGACACCACCAGCATGGCCCAGGTCATTGACTTTGTCCGTCATATCTTTTAAAGCTTCAGCTTGACCTGCCATTCGTGCTGCGTAGTCATCAAGAGCCCGCTTGTGATCTCCAACATTAAGCCCTAACTGCCCCATAGACTGCCCAAACTGCTGTATATGATTTTCCACCGTTGACATACGTGTTTCAAGATTTTGAAGAACCAGGGACGGTGTTTGGCTTAGGTTTTCTCGCTCTAAGAATCGTTCTGTTTGTGTTTGACGCTCAGTTTCGGGCCTTAAAAATGAAGGTCCCTCACTCCCTAAACGCTCACACTCACTCCCTGTCTCACGCGCGTGTATGTCTTCAATAATAGCACTCAGATTCAAAGCAGTACCTGCAGAAACTGGATAAGAAAAATGAGGAACAGTTATGGGATCAATGTTGCCTGTTTTGTCCTGAGGTGGAATCTCAGGCTGAGAGGCTGCAGAGTGTTCAAGTACAACAGTAGAACCGATCCTCTCTGCAGCATCAGGACGTACCGGTGAAGGTACTTTCGAAGCTCGTAAAACTTCCGGCCTAACTGAAGGAACAGGCTCTTCAGAAGACACTGAATCCTCAGCAACCATCCTAGGTGTTGACTGTGCAAGGGGAGAACCACTCTCGTGAGGTGGAGTGGTTGTGATAGACACGCTAGGGATGGACTGGGCTTTTGAAGTAGCAGCTTGTGAAAATTTGGCTCGCTTCCTTAAAACTGGCTGCACTTCAGGGTCACTCTCATCAGTACTCTCACCTAATTCTAAAGGTGCCGGCCTTTTAACTCCCGTTAACAGGGGTGATAGAGAAGAAGTTAAAGAAGCAGACGCAGAAATATGGCTATCACCCTGGGATAGATCCTGCGGGTTAGCAGAATCTTGGGCCACAGAATCAGAATCAGAGGAGGAAGGAGTGTTAGGTTCTAAGAATGTACCTCCTTCATTACCTTGGCCAACAGAGGAATCAGAAGCAGCATGTGTTGTCTTAGGAGACGGTTGCTGTTCCCTTTGCCTGGCTGTGAAGTGACTGAGAGATTGGCCCTCATCTTGTTCGTCATCAATATGCTCATCAGGAATCCCTTGAAATGCTTCATTGTGGGCAGATGGATTCTGAGCATGTGATGAGATTTGTGAAGTTCCCGCGAGAGTAGTTACACCTGCATCATAAGAGAGCCACACTTGAATGTTCTCAGGAATAGACATAGGTTTACCCTGATGTTTATCCTGGTTAGCAATAGTTGTTAGTGACTTAGTGCCCATGCCTAAAGGTGCAGAGGTGGGACTTCGAACAAATGCCTGCCTAAGTGATAAAGCATTTGAAGGCACGAGATGATTGATTAGCATTTGCAAGAAACGAGGATACCAGCAGACAATATCATTGTGTGAAATGTCTCTGGTTTCAGGTGATCCCATTGTAGCCACTAATTCTGAAAGAACAAGCCTGCCATAATTAATATTTAGTTCCTGGGCTAGGGAAACACCAAAAATTTGCATGGGAATGGAAATTTGATGAAAATCTCTTTCTCGTGCCCGAAAGCATCTAGTAATGGCCTCGAAAAAGTAATTCCATTCCACATGAAAAAATTGTTTTTGAATATTTGAAGTGGATAGACGTCCAGGGGGAGGATAACATCCAATTGCTTCAAAAAAATTCTGGCGCTCAGCCGCTGTAGGTTCAGGGTCATAAGAATCCTTGACTGGAAAACCAAGAACTGTATTAAAAATAGCCTCTGTAACCTCAAAATTTTGACCCTCCAAGGTAAAAGTAAAACCGTAGGGGGTCGATTTACTCCCAAAAGGTACTGCACTAGTCCATAACTGCTGCAAAGCATCATGGACCAGTGTAGGTTTTGCAGTAAAAGCAGTGCTAGCTTTGGAGTACAAATTAAGATATCGTACCCAAAACTTGAAACGCGGGAGTTGATCACCAATTTCAGTCGGAATATTATAATAATTATGTTTTGCAAGAGAAAATTGGTGAGTCATTTGTTTGTGTTTAAAAAACGTTTTAATCCCTTTTAAGTGAGAACACAACTGTGATGTTGGAGTGAAAATTAAACTACGGAATTAAACAAGAATCAGTAACAAACCACTGTAAAAACAAAATCCGCAGTAATAATATTTATGTGAGAAGTGTGTGTAAATCGTGTGTATGTATGTATCTGTGAAGATGAACAGTTACGATGTGAAACACAAAACTACGCACAATCTAATCGGTTAAACGCGATGCAGATAGTAAAATCAAGAAACAAAATGGACAGTAGTTCGTTATATGTAAGAGATTCAACCACAACTATGAACAGTCGTGGGTGGGAGGGAGGGCTGCTGTAAAAATTAGGTTTTAAAACAATAGGGTAAAAGTGAAAGTAAAATCGGGTTAATTTTGTATATATAGGCAATAGAGTGAAATGACAAAAATATCCCTGGGAAAATGAAAAAAAACTTAAGTACTCACAGGGTAATCTAAGTCGAACTCTATGTCGAACTTCTAAGTCGAACTTCTATGTCGAACTCTATCTCGAACATCAAGTCGAAATTCGAGATAAGTTTCGACATAGAGGCTAACTCGAATTAAATTCACTTGAACAATTTTAAACAGCATTAAACCTCTCAGGAAAGACCCATCTCGAACTTCAAGTCGAAATCCGAGATAAGTTTCGAGATAGACTCCAAGTCGAACTTCAAGTCGAATTTCGAGATGAATTTCGAGATAGACTCCAAGTCGAACTTCAAGTCGAATTTCGAGATGAATTTCGAGATAGACTCCAAGTCGAACTAAAAAAATCAAGTCGAATTTCGAGATGAATTTCGAGATAGACTCCAAGTCGAACTTCAAGTCGAATTTCGAGATGAATTTCGAGATAGACTCCAAGTCGAACTTCAAGTCGAATTTCGAGATGAATTTCGAGATAGATGCTAACACGAATATTTTCCCAGACTTAGAAAATTCAAATCTCTTACACCTGGAACTCTATCTCGAACTATAAGTCGAATTTCGAGATACAGTTCGAGATAGACACTAAGTCGAAAAATTTACCAGACTTAGAATTTTCAAAACTTCATTACTGGAAGCTCAAAGTCGAAATTCAAGCCGAATTTCGAGATGAGTTTCGAGATAGACTCTATCTCGAAATTTTGAAGGTACTTAGTAAAATTTGGCAATTTTTCTGGAAAATCAATAATTAAATTTTGCCAAATTAAAATAAATACCAATTCAAGGATTTTTAATAAAAACCATTAAAAGAGACATTCCTTGACAATTCTAAGGCTTTAAATTATATAAAAATTACATGAAAATCATAGAAAAATTCATTTAAAATCATGATAAATTTAGAGATCCATGAATTTAACTCCCCCTATGTTCATGCAATTTATGAGCATAAATTCAAAGTTTTGATCAATAATTTCAATTAATGCACAGTGAATTTATGAAAAATAACACAACATACACCATATAATAATCATTAATTAAACATCTTAAAGTCTAAGTTCAAAATGATTAAATGGCATGCAGAAGTGATATTTTGTGCAATTTTAAAGATTATTTACATATGTTTTCCACTAGGCATTTAATAAGAAAAACAAACATATGTAAATGATCAAAACTTGGATGTTACAGATAGGAGGATTTACTAACTTGTGTTAAGCATCCCCAATTCACCAACCAACCTATTGAATGTTACTTCATCAAGAGGCTTGGTGAATATATCTGCAATTTGTTGCATTGTGGGTACAAAATGTAACTCCACAGTCCCCTCCTCGACATGTTCTCTGATGAAATGATACCTGATGTCTATGTGCTTGGTTCTGGAGTGATCTACAGGATTGTTGGTCATGGCAATGGCACTAGTGTTGTCACACATGATTGGAATCTTTGTATGTTCCATGCCATAATCTTTCAATTGGTTCCTCATCCACAGTATTTGAGCTACACAGCTTCCAGCAGCAATGTACTCAGCTTCAGCAGTAGAAGTAGATACTGTATGTTGCTTTTTACTTTGCCAGGACACCAATCTTCTGCCTAGGAATTGACAAGCACCAGATGTGCTTTTCCTATCGATCCTGCAACCTGCATAGTCTGAATCCGAATAGCCTATTAGATTAAAACCTGTATCTCTTGGGTACCAAATCCCTAGATTTGGTGTTCCCTTGAGATACTTAAAGATTCGTTTGACGGCTATGAGATGTGACTCTCTAGGATCCACTTGGAACCTTGCACACAAACACGTTGCGAACATGATATCGGGTCTACTTGCAGTTAAATAGAGAAGTGAGCCAATCATACCTCGATAGCTTGTGATGTCAACTGGTTTACCTGATTTGTCTTCATCAAGCTTCGTGGCTGTTGGCATGGGAGTTTTAGCTGCTGATGCATCTTCAAGATTGTACTTCTTGAGTAAATCTTTGATGTACTTAGATTGACAGATAAAGATTCCTTCTTTTCTTTGACTGATCTGTAATCCAAGGAAGAAAGACAGCTCCCCCATCATGCTCATCTCATATTTATCCTGCATTAACTTGGCAAATTTCTCGCACAAGCGCTCATTAGATGACCCAAAAATAATATCGTCCACATACACTTGAACAAGTATCAAATCACCCTTTACATTTTTGTAGAACAATGTTTTATCAATTACTCCCCTAATAAAACCATTTTCAATTAAGAACAAGGATAGGGTTTCATACCATCGTCTTGGGGATTGCTTGAGGCCATAGACAGCTTTGAAGAGAAGAAACACAAAATCTTCAAGTTCTGGATCAATGAAGCCAGGTGGCTGTTCCAGATACACTTCTTCTTCTAGCTCTCCATTCAGGAAGGCACTTTTCACATCCATCTGAAAAACCTTGAAATTCTTGTGTGCTGAAAAGGCCAAGAACATCCTGACTGCCTCAAGTCTTGCAACTGGAGCGTAGGTTTCATCATAATCAATTCCCTCTCGTTGAGAGTAACCTTTTGCTACCAAACGAGCCTTGTTTCGTGTTACAAGTCCGTTTTCGTCCAGTTTATTTCTGTATACCCACTTAGTTCCAATTACTGATCTGTTCTTTGGTCGGGGTACCAGCTTCCAAACTTTCTGCCTTTCAAACTGATTGAGCTCCTCTTGCATTGCAATCACCCAATCAGCATCACCAAGAGCTTCTTCTATTTCTTTAGGTTCTAGTTTGGACAAGAACCCAGAGTACAAACAGATATTTGCCATGTCAGCTCTTGTAGATCTTCTAGTAGTCACACCAGCATCTGGATCACCAATAATTAATTCAAACGGATGGTCTCTACTCCATACCCGTTCTCTTGGTAATTGTCTTGAGGATTCAGCTTGACTTTCTGAATTTTTGTGCTGACTACTTGTGTTGTTTCTACTAACTCCCCCTGAGTTAGTACCAGCTCCTACAGAACTAGTGTCATTTCTCCTCGAGTCTTGATCACCTGTTCTTGAGCTGCTATTTACTCCCCCTGAGTTGTTGCCAGAACGTGCGGAAGAAGTTTCTTCTGATCTCGTAGAATTCGATTGTCCACTAGACTCAGGTATAGCTTCACGATCACTTGGTATATTTGAAGTAACAATCAACTCAGGTTCATCCTCAATTTCATCCAAGTCCAGATTATGAAATTTTAGGGACTCAGGTTCACTATTATCTTTAGAAATTGATGGGAGTTTGGTATCGTCGAATCTGACATTGTAGCTTTCAATCACTTTCCGTTCATTCACCAAGAATACCCGATAAGCTGCCACCGTATTTGTAGAATAACCAACAAATATCCCTTCACGCGCTTTTGCTTCAAATTTGCCTAGATTTTCATCATCTATAAGTACATAGCATTTAGCTCCAAAGACATGAAAGTATTTGATTGTTGGTCTTCTGTTATTCATTAGTTCACATGGTGTCTTTTCTTTATCTTTTATGATCAAGGTTCTATTCTGAGTGTAACACACTGTACTCACTGCCTCGGCCCAAAAGTATAGAGGAAGTTTCGATTCATACAACAAAGTTCTTGCTGCTTCGACCAATGTTCTGTTCTTCCTTTCAACTACTCCATTCTGTTGTGGAGTTCTCGGGGCTGAGTACTGATGACGTATTCCTTTAGAAACACAGAAGTCATTCAATATTGCATTTTTAAATTCTGTGCCGTTGTCTGATCTTATCGTCTTCACAGTGAGTGTTGATACATTCTCAATCTCAGTGATGTGATCAATGATTTGGAAAGGTACTTCGTCTTTTGTTATTACAAACAATACCCATGTATATTTTGAGAAGTCATCCACGATTACCAAAGCATATCTTTTCCTAGACAATGATAGGACATTCACTGGACCAAATAGATCCATATGAAGGAGTTGCAGAGGCTCAGTGACACTAGAAATTTCTTTACTCTTGTGCGATGCTCGCTTTGACTTTCCCATTTCACAGGCTTCACAGAGTCCTTTAGGAGCAAACTCCATTTGAGGTAGATCTTTCACCAGTTCTCGCCTTGCGAGAGCATTCATCGTTTTGAAGTTCAAGTGAGACAGCTTCTTATGCCATAGCCAGCTTTCATCATCTGACGCTTTGCTATAGAAACAGGTCACTTCATTCTGGTTTGCCGAATCCATATCAGCAACAAAAAGATCTGCCTTTCGAACTCCTCTCAAAGCCAACGATCCTTCCTTAATGTGAGTGATTGATACACCTCTCTTGTTGAATATAACTTCATATCCTTTGTCACAAAATTGACTGATACTCAACAGATTGTGTTTTAGTCCCTCAACATAGGAAACATCTTCAATGACGACATTACCAGATTTCAGTTTGCCATATCCCTTTGTCACACCAATGCTGTCATCTCCAAAGGTAACATAAGGGCCAGCCTTCATAACCAACTCTGTAAGCAGGGACTTGTTTCCTGTCATATGCCTCGATGCTCCACTGTCTAGCACCCATATAACTTTATTCCTTTTTCGCTTAATGCCCTGCAATGACAGATTGATTAGGCGTTCTTCGGAACCCATGTTTGATTGGGCCCGGCTTTTCTATAAGATCGAGAATTATCAGTTTTAACAACAGTAGATGCACCTACTTTAACATTACTCGAGCTTTCGACTTCGTCTTTTCCTCTTTCAGACTTGACAATTTTGTTAGTCTTAGGAGAAGGTTTGTCACTCCTAACTTTAGGAGGACTGGCAGTCTGAGCTCTAACATGCTTCTTTTTGACATTAGAACTAGCAGTAGAATTTTGACATGATTGGCTAGTTGCATTCATCAAGTTTACAAATGTTTGCATGACGTTAAAAGTGCATGGCATACAATTAGGTTGACCACATTGTGCATGATTCATATGCATGTTACTCATTGTGTGTGGTACAGGCATGGCATGAGTAATAGGAATATTCATGTTAGATTTGCATGCGTAAGAAAGATGTTCAGTAGATTTACAATGATAGCACTCTTTCTTAACACGTTCTGCCTTAACCTCTTTTATGCCTTTTTCCTTTTTCTGTTGTTTAACAGCCTTAGCTCCTAATCCTTGTCTAGATTCTTCTCTAGTGGATTTGATTTTAACTGATTTAATAGGAGTTACAGGTTGTTCTTTCTTTCGATCTTCCATCTCTATCTCATATCTAACTAATAATTCAGTCTCTTCTTCTACTTGAGGAACGAAGTGTTTAAAGATGGGTTTGACAGCTGATTTAAGAAAAGTAGGTATTTCAGTCTTGGTCTTACTGGAACTAATGTCTACAGGTCTTTTCCCTTCTTTCTTAGATAAGTTAGAATAATCAAGACCTACACCAACTCCAGTTATCTTCTTAAATGTGTCACTGTCAACATTCACCTTACTAGCAGCTAGTTTATAAGCTTCGCATTTTGTTTCTAACTCAGCTAGTTTATTCCTAAGACATGCTTCTATTTCATCTTTAAGGCTAAGCTTGTGTTCCAAAGATTTAATAGAGTCTCTTAGGGAAGTATCTACAGTGCAAACAGCCTCTAACTCTTCCACTTTTGCCTCAAGCATTCTGCATTTGGCAACAAGTGTTTTCTGTTCCTTTTGAGAAGTGTTTAGGCTTTTGCACAACATATAGATCTCTTCGCTAAGAGCCCCGTTCTGCACCTTATAATCATCAATAGACATTTCTTCCTTAAGGGTTAGAACTGGTACCTCTGGTTCCTCTGATGTCTCAGCCATGAGGGCAAAGTTTGCATGAATAACTTCTTCCTCGTCTGAATCATCCCAAGCTCTACCTTCTGTTACAACTAAAGCTCTTTTTCCATGTCTTTCCTTCACCAGGGCTTCATACTTGCTTTTGAGGGCTTCATAACTTTCTTTTGGATAAGTCTGTTTCGGCTTCTTGCAGTCCGTAGCAAAATGTCCAGCTTCACCACAGTTATAGCATTTGAACTTCATTTTGAAATCCAAAGGAGATTTGTAGCTAGAACTCTTGCCTTTTCCTCTGTAACCTGAAGAACTGCCACCACCCCTTGTAACCCGATAGAAAGATGAAGATTTTCTCTGTGGTCGGTTACTCTTTTTGAATCTGATATTGCTGAACTTCCTCGCCATGTATGCCACGACACTATCATCCATGTTGTCCAGCTCTTCTTGGGTGAAGTAGTCATCATCACTATTTGAGGTGCATTCATCATCATTATCAACTTGATGAGATGCAGGTGATGATCTAGGTTTTTCTGCAACCATTGCCTTCTTAGACTCTCCCTCATCAGCAACCAATCCTGATGCCACTTCTTTTCCTCTTGAATCATTGTCCCATGCTTGATCTTGAAGGGTCTCCAGCTCATAGGTCTTTAGAATTCCATAATACTCTTCCAGAGAAGTTATATGCAAATCTCTGGTTTCTCTTACAGCGTAGACTCTATGTTCAATGCTTTTTGGCTGGTTCCTTAGATATCTCGTGTTGACTTCAATCATGGGGAGAGTTATACCTCTCAGATTCAAATCCAACACCAACTGACTGAATCTTAGATAGACATCAGTTATGCTTTCTCCTTTTCTTATCCTGAAAGTGTCATACTCCATCTTGAGGATGAGTGTCTTGTTACTTCTAACCTCAGCTGTACCTTCCATGACGACCTCTATCTTATCCCAGATCTTCTTGGCTGTAGTTAGTCCTTTAACTACATTAAACATTTCGTGATCGAGGGATTCCACCAATGTTTGTCGAACGGATGTATCAAAGGCTATCTGCTCCTTATCGGCATCTGAAAAGTCCGCTGCCTTTTTAGGCTCAGACCGCTGTGGTACAACCACATCTCCTTCCATATGCTCAGGAACAACCACCATTGGAACAAATTTACCTTTGTCAAGGACTTCCAAGTATTCAGGGTTAATGGACTCAAGGTATAATTTCATTCTCAACACCCATTCTTCATAGTGATCTCGGTCGAACATTGGAATTTTGAATTGATTTTTAGGTGCCATCTTAATATAGATTTAAAGTAGAGATAATAAACTTTTCTTATTACTTGAGTAGTAATTAAAAGAAAATTGAATTATCTCAAAATAAATCAAAGTTCAAAAACTGGTCACAAAAAAAACTTAAGTACACAAGACTAGGCTAAGTCGAAATTTCTATGTGGAACTTTTGCCAAGTCGAAATTTCACCAAGTCGAAATTCTGTCAAGTCGAAATTTCTAAGTAGAAATTGTCAAGTCGAAATTTCTAAGTAGAAATTCTGAAGTAGATATTCTAAGTAGAACTTTTGCCTTGGAGAAAAAAAATTGCTGCAGGTCACTTTCACACTTTTTTGACTTTTATGACTTAACTCACCTAACTTCACCTAACACCCACGTGAAAGGTACAGAGTCTTCTGACAATTCTTTTTATGCTGTGAGTATTTTGTCCAATCAAAAGCCAATAACACCTTTTTCACTTTTTGTTTTTTTGAAAAGGAGATCTAAAGTTGCTGGTTTTGTCTTCTTTACCAAGAACAGTGATGAACATGTGAAGAACACCACAAACCAAAGTACCCAGATTAAATCACAAAAATTATCTAAAATCCACCCAAGCTAAATAATCACACCTGGAGTATTTAAATAATTTTTGGGATGAGTTTTCACCGAAAAAAAATTAAGGCACACTTTTCAAGACAAACTCGAAAATTAGATCTGGAAGAGAAAACTCATTAATCTTCTACCAAACACAAGGATCTATGTTTTGTTTGTCAAACATTGAGCTCTGATACCAATTGTTAGGTCCAAATGTGTTGTAGAGGGGGGGTGAATACAACTTTTTGAATCAATGAAGCAATAAATACTATGTAATAAATGAACACAATGATTCAAGGAATATATGTCTTATATATAACTTGAAAGGGTTGCTACAACATTCATTACAATAGTACAACAGAAGTAAAGAGGGTAGTAAATGATACTAAGCTCTGTGAATATACTCTCTCTTTATTACAAGTGTTTCTCTCGAATATTGCTCTCACTTCCTTACAAGTTACACAAGTACTTCTATTTATACTACTTTGTAATCTATGACTTGTAGTCTTCAAAAGATAAGATATGAGTGGCCCAATGTTGTCCACGTGAATCTTATCTTGTCTTGAAAGCTTGGAAATCTGCCACCAGGATGATGCCATGTGTCATGTTGAAACTGTCCTCTATGTAGAATTTCTACATAGGAAATTCTACTTGGCTCTATCTCGAATTCTAAGTAGAATTTCTACATAGGAATTTCTACTTAGGAATTTCTACATAGAAAATTCGAGATAGCCTTCTTCCTGAGTACTTAGAAAATATTTTCACCTCCAGAATTTCTACATAGGAAATTCGACTTAGGAATTTCTACATAGGAAATTCGAGATAGCTTCCTGAGTTGAGTACTTAGAAAATATTTTCCAACTCCAGAATTTCTACTTGGCTCTAAGTAGAAACTTATCCAGAATTTCTAGATAGGAATTTCTACATAGGTTCCCTTGTAAGTACTTAGAGAAATTCTGGGCTTCAACTTGAAACTTCAATGCAACATCTTGAACTTGTGATTTCTTCACGTCTTCTATTTTCTTCAACAAGCTCTTGAACTTGGAACTCTACTACTGACATGAACTTGCTACCAATGTCCTGACACTTGATGCACTGGTCTGGTTCATAAGTGACTAGTCTTGATAGGTTTCTTGCTTCTGAATAGATTACCATGTTCAATTAGAAATGTGGCTTTCCAACAATTGCTTTCCTTCTTTTTCACTTGAAATCAATTAGTCTTATTGATACTGACAGTTATGATCTTGATTCTTTGAGTTACAAATCACTGGGGCATGAACAACTTTAACTTGAACTTCTTCCAATGATTTCTTCTTTGTTTGATCATATTTACCATGTTGAACTGTATCAATTACTTTGTCTTCATTTGTTATTGATTTCTTTGTGACTTCTCGTTCTTGATTGTCTTCGGGTTAAGTATCTTTTCTTTAGTTGAGTTACATAAATTATAGTGTTACAAGTTTAAACACTCTGCCTTTCAATTCAGCTTGATCTTGTAAGTGAAGGTGACTTAGTCTAGAAGCACTTTCACTAGCTTCCCTTGAGCTAGTACTGGCTCCCCCTGAGTGAGCTGCTCCCCCTGAGTGCATACTGACTCCCCCTGAGTTAGTACCAGGTCTGACGGAAGGTGATCCCTCAGCCCTAGTGTTTTGAATTTGCGAAACACTAGACTCTTGATTAATTTCATTATTTATCGTTGGATCACTACCCTGCACTACAGACTCAGAAACTGTATCCACTTCATCAATATCCATATTTTCAAATCTTAGGGAAGTGGGCTCACTGTCTTCTTTTAGTATAGACGGGAGCTTTGAGTCATCGAATGTGACATTAAGGCTTTCAACCACCTTGCGATCATTAAGCACAAACACCCTGTACGCTGCTACTACTTCCAGAGAATATCCAATGAAAACCCCTTCATCTGCTTTGGCATCAAACTTTCCAAGTTGTGCATTGTCTCTTAATACAAAGCATTTGGCACCAAACACGTGAAAGTACTTGATAGATGGTTTTCGTTTATTCATCAGATAGTAAGGCGTCTCATTATAGTCTTTTGTAATCAGGGTTCTGTTCTGTGTATAACACGCCGCGCTAACTGCTTCAGCCCAAAAATACAAAGGAAGTCTTGACTCATACAACATTGTCCTAGCTGCTTCAACCAGTGTCCTATTCTTCCTTTCTACCACCCCATTCTGCTGCGGTGTTCTCGGTGCTGAATACTGTCGTCTGATCCCTTTAGATATGCAGAAATCCATTAACACTGAGTTCTTGAATTCTGTCCCGTTGTCAAATCGGATAGTCTTCACAGTCAGACTTGCTACATTTTTAATTACCAGTACATGTCTAATGATCTCATGTGGCACTTCATCTTTCGATGTCACAAACTTCACCCATGTGTATTTGGAAAAGTCATCGACAATTACCAGCGCATATCTTTTCCTTGACATTGACATAACATTAACGGGTCCAAACAAATCCATGTGAAGTAGTTGTAGGGGCTCGGTAATGCTATTTACTTGCTTATCTTTATGCGAGGCTCTTTTCGATTTTCCCATCTCACATGCTTCACAGAGTCCATCTGGGGTGAACTCCATCTGCGGCAGCCCTCTCACCAATTCTCTCCTTACGAGATTATTCATTACTTTAAAGTTCAGGTGAGATAATCTTTTATGCCATAGCCAACTTTCATCAGCAGAAGCCTTGCTGTAGAAACACATGACTTCAGACTGATCAGCAGAATTCATGTCAGCTATGAACAAATTTGACTTCCTTACTCCTTTGAGAGCAAGGCTTCCATCCTTTTTGCTTCGAATCGAACAATCATGCTTCCCAAAGTTGACGTCAAAACCCCTGTCGGTGAACTGACTAACGCTGAGGAGATTATGTCGCAATCCTTCCACAAAAGACACGTCCTCAATGATAACATTTCCACAAACGATCTTGCCATATCCCCTAGTGTAACCTTTGCTGTTATCTCCAAAAGTAACCACGGAGCCGGCTCTCAACACCAAATCTGTTAGCAGGGACTTATTGCCGGTCATATGCCTCGATGCTCCACTGTCCAGCACCCATATGACTTTACTCTTTTCCTGTTCACTGCCCTGCAAATCCAGAAAGGTTAGGTGTTCTTCGGAACCCAATGATGTTTGGGCCCGACATCAATAATTTCCTTTTTCTTTTCAGATACAGAAGGCTTTGCCTTGTTGCCATCAGGGGCATTCATCTTGACTTTGTCTTTTCCCTTGTCAACCTTGACTGGTTTGTCAGGTTTGGGAGTAGACTGGTCACTCCTAACTTTAGGAGGACTTGAAGTCTTAGTCTTTGACCCCGCATGCTTTTTCTTACCACTACTAGATGTATGTTCAACAGATGCACTAGCAGTATTCATCAAATTAAAATAAGCATGCATGATGTTTACAGCACATGGCATACAATTAGGATTATTGCACTTGGCATGATTTGCATACATGTTAGGCAAAGCAGTAGTTGCAGGCATGGTATTACAACCAACAGATTTTTCTTCCTCTACATAGAACGGGCAATAGTAAGACAAATGATCAGTTTGATTACAGATATAGCATGCCTTTCTAGCTCGTGTAGATGTAGATACAGATGCAGGTTCAGTTTTAACTGCCTTTACAGGTGCTTTCATTTGGTCTGACCCTGCTACCCATTGTTTATATGACACCGTCTTAGCCTCCTTGGTTCCTACACCTCTCGTAGCATAAGCAATCTTACTCGCTCTCTTAGAAGTTGTAGGTTCTACTACTTTTTCTTCTGAATCTCTTTCAATTTTAATCTCTTGTTCAATTTTAGTAGCAACAGGATCTATGGTCCTAGGCTCAAAATGCTTAAAGATAGGTTTTCTAACATCCATTAAAACCTCAGGCACATCTTCTTTGACTAACACTGGCTCTAACAACTCAGCAGCCCTATTTTTCTTTTTCTCTGTGTAGTCAAGTCCTATGTTTACTTTTTCATATTTACTCTTGCCTGCCAGTTTCATGTACATGTCCCTTTCTACGAACACTTTATTAGCGGCTTCTTTAAAAGATTGACATGTTATTTTAAGCTCAGCTAATTCATTTTTAAGTTCTTCGTTAAGGTCTTCCCTAATCTTAAGCTTGTGTTCTAAAACGTCTACCTGATTCATTAACTGCCTTTCTTTACTTTCTCCTGATTCTAATTCCTCTACCCTGGCCTTGAGAAGTCTATTCTTAAGTGAGAGTTTAGCATTTTCCTCATTAACAACAATTAGATTTAGTTGGAGATTGTACATGTCTTTAGTCATGGCAGCTAATTCATTTTGGTACTCAGAAATAGACATTTCATTTACGGTTAGAATTGGTACCTCTGATTGTTCTGAAGATTTTGCCATTAAAGCGAAGTTGCATAGCTCCTGATCTTCATCTTCATCAGACTCGTCCCAACCCTTCCCTTCAGTCACAACATAAGCCCGGCTTCCCTTCTGTTGCTTGCTAACCAAGGCATCATATTTCTTTTTCAGATCAGCATAGGATTCCTTGGGATGAACGTATTTGGGCTTCTTGCACTCTGTTGCAAAGTGTCCCAATTCATTGCAGTTAAAGCATCTGAACTTGTTCTTGTCTACCAGGTTAGGTCTGTAGCCACTACTAGATGTGCTACCTCGACCGCTGTAATTTCCCCGGCCACTTACACTACTACCTCTGCTGCTGCTGTTGCTTCTTCGGCTGAAAGAACTACCAAATCGTCCTTTACCTGTTCTTGGCTTCCTGAAGCTGATATGAGCAAATTCTCGAGCAATACAAGCATATGACTTGTCTTCTAATTTGTCCAGCTCTTCAAGGGTATAATATTCATCCTCACTTTCTTCGAATGGATCTTCAATATTTAATATCACCCTTTCAGGATTAGCAGTTTTCAATGAGACAGCTGCAAGTGCCTTTGTAGTAGTCTCTTCAGCTACAAGTCCAGATTCACTTACCGCTTTGTATTCTCCACTATTGTAGGATCTTCTTTTGTCATTTTGTTCTTGCTCCAGCTCGTAGGTCTTCAAAACACCATACAGCTTTTCGAGAGAAGTATTTTTCAAGTCTCTTGACTCTCGAATGGCAGTGATCCTTTGTTCCAGATGTTTAGGCAAATTCAAGAGAAACTTGATATTTGAATCTGCTAGTGGATAGACTTTATCTCTTATACTCAGCTCGATAAGCAATTTACTGTAACGTTTGTAAACATCCGCTACGCTTTCTCCTCGTTCGCATCTGAACGATTCATATTCAGATATCAGAATGCGTTTGTGATTATCTCTAACTTCCTCGGTCCCCTCCATCACCACAGCCAGTTTATCCCACATGGCTTTAGCTGTTTTTAAACCCTTTATCTGAACATAGTACTCTGAGTTTAGGGATTCAATTATGACGTTGCGTAACGACGCATCCATACCAACCAATTCTTTATCTGCGTCTGAAAACTCCATTTCCTCTTTAGGAACAGACCGGGATGGTATTAGTATCCCTCCTTCCATTCGCTCTGGCTCAATTTTCATGGGTATGTATGGACCGTTTTCCAATATTCTCAAGTATACCTTGTTTATTGATTCAAGGTAAGCTCTCATCCTTCCGGTCCATTCGTCATAATGTTGTGCATCAAACGGAGGTATCTTAAATCTGTGTGCGGCGGCCATTTTAATAAAGTTTAAAATTAAGATAATACACTTTTCAAATTACAATAAATTGTATTTACTTGAAAAATTAATTATCTCACTTTAAATATCCAACACTTAATATCCAATGGATTTTGCACTCAAGATTCAAGCAAGTTAGTACTAATCACAGGAACAGTAGCAGGGTCCACCAGTCTTCCAAGTCCAAACAAAAAGCTGTCCACTATCTAGTTGACAGTAGTTCAAATTTGTTCTTTTTGTTCAACCAAACAGTTGATTCAAGTTCCCTAGTCAACCAATCAAATATTCTTTTATAACCAGATTTTTGACCACAAGAAAACCCACAAAGCTCTAAAGTACAATGTTTTGGAATGTTGTACAAATATTCCTTACACCATTACTTAGAACCTTTTAGATCTATGACTTTTCCAGGAAGAAACAAATAAAAACTTTCGGCACAAACTTCAAGAAAAAATTAGATTTGGGATTTTCAAGAACCAACTCAAACAACACAATAGGATCTCTGTTAGATGTGTTTAACAGGAGCTCTGATACCAATTGTTAGGTCCAAAGTGTTGTAGAGGGGGGGGGGGTGAATACAACTTTTTAGAATAATGAGAGAATGTATAAATATGCAGGTAATAAATTATGACACAGAATTTCAAGAATATATCATTATATTCATTGAAGGATTTGCTACAACATTCATAAAGGCATCATGATCAGTTGAACAATAAATACAGCAATTAAAGCTAGATTCAACTGATCCTCTCTCTCACTTTTTGTTTTACAGTAAATGCTCTCTCTTTAAAAATATCGTTGAATTACAGAGATAAAAGTCTGTCTACTAATAAAAACAAAGTGCTGCTTTTATAATGTCATGTAGTCTTGATCTTGTCCTTTTTGTGTACGTGGCCCAATCAGGACTTCGACAACAAAAAGTACTTTCCCAACAACTCTGGATCAACCGTTCACAATAAGCCACTTGTCCCTTGAACATTAAATGTTACATATCTACCCGCATCTCGATCTTCGCCTGGACCCATCTCGATCTCGATCTGTGAAAATCTCGATCTCGATCTGGGAGAATCTCGATCTCGATCTATGAAGATCTCGATCTCGATCTGGGAGAATCTCGATCTCGATCTATGAAGATCTCGAACTCGATCTCGATCTGCCGTGGATCGACATTTGCCTTGGCAAATATGCACTCATCGAATGTTGACTTTCTTTAGTGACCAATTGAGGATTAACATTTATGAGCAAGTTTCCCTAGCTTCTTCAATTTCTTTTCCTCACTCAATTCAAATGAGATCTTCTATTACTGACATGAACTTGCCTCCAATGTCCTGACACTTGATGCAATGGTCTGGTTCATAAGTGACTAGTCTTGTAGGGGTTCCTTCTTCTGAATGTCAGTTCTCATTTGTTGATTAACCTTTACATTATCCAGATGTTGATATACATTACATGAAATCACTTTGGTCTTCTTGATACTTTTTTGACATTAATTTAATTCTCCATTAGATAAGTTAGGGCATGAGCAATACTGAGATTGAACTTCTTCTCACTTATGCATCCTTGATTAACCAAATTAGTTACTTGTAGTTACCAAGTATCATTACCATTTCTTCAGTTGATTGATTCCATGTGCTTCTTCAGTTTCTCTTGGTTTTGCTATTGTTTTATCTTTTACCTAGTTGAGTTACATAGAAATTAAGTGTTACAAGTTAGTACACCTATGCCTTTCATGGAGGAGTTGATAGGGAAATCCAGACCTTGGGTGGAATTACAAGGATAATTGATAGAGTTAAGGTTTCCTATTCACTACGGCTGAATCAGTTGACACAGCAAGTCTAATCAGCAAATATAAAGAGAAGACATCAAGTAAGATTAATCATGCCTGAAGTCACATGGTGTGATGGAGGGCTATCTTATTTGGAGTTAAGAGCTTACACAGAGTTTGTGATTGATTTAAGATGATCTAGATACAGTGAACATCATCATCAAGCTCCCTAGCATTCGTTTGATTTTAGCTTTGATTTTCTAAAGGTTGACATCTTGTTTAGGGCTCAAGATCAGATGACACCAGATGAAGAAAAGCTGCTGCCAAGACCAATATCTACAAGGAAATATTTGGGTATTGAAGGTAATGCAATTTCTATCTGGATGAGCGTGGTATTGTTTCGAGGAACAATGTTAATTGGTAGCTGAAAAGTTATTCCTGTCCAAATGGAGTAAACGTTCGATCTCGAAAGGAGTAAACGTTTGATCTCTCGGGCAAAGAGGAGTAATTGTTCATTCAACGATCATACACCAGTAAAAGCTCTATTGACTAAGGTATGTCACTCTAGTCTAATATTGATTTATTTAAATGTAATGTTTATAGAGAGTGTTCATGCTATTTAGATGTCTACGATCTCTAGGAACTGATTAATGTTTGGCTTGTGACCACCCGGGACCCAATATTATCGCATTGAGATTACCTATGTTCACCCGGGACCTAGGGACCTAACAATGTAGCATCTCTTTGTATAGTCAATTTATATCCAGGACCTCGTACTTTGTGCTGTCATATGTTATTCATGCTATATGTATCAAATGTTTCAGCATAAGTATTTGTATATATTAATTAATTGTAATTTTATTTACTTCTAATTGTTTAATGCTAATATTAATGGAACCACTTAATATGTAGTTTAAGTGATGTAATTCATGTCTTTTGCAAAATCCATTAATATTAGTTGTCATTCTTTTGATATTAGTGATGTCACTTAGAATTTCTGCACTGATATTGAAAGTAATTTACTACATCGCGAGGGGTTGTCAAAGATCATAAATTTTAGCATTAATATTTAAAGGTATTTGATCTCTAATGCAACTAGTACCTCGAGCTTACATACATTCTGATTGTCATGAGTATTTTCAATATGCTTATGTGATAATTGTTAAGATGTAGTGTAAGAAGTTAAATGCTGTCATTCGATCAATGTATGTTCAGTGTTTAGCGGATGCTTATGTTTTATGTTTTAGAATTACCATGATCTATATTGCAAAATGTGTTTGTTTCAAGCGACAAATGGTAATTGTCTAGCATAATGTAAGTATCTTATGTGCTTGATTGTTTTGTAGTAAGATGTATTTTATTACAAAATGATTGAATGATGTTAGTACTTTTGAATGTCTTGTCATTCATATCTTTGATAATTCATTAGTATTAACATATGTTTTTCATTCTTTAGGACTTGAATGCATAAAGAAATTTCTTGTCTATTTCTTGTGAAAAATGTTTTATCTAAACATGCATTCATTTGCCAGAGAATGAAAAGCCACTAAAAGTTTCCTTTGAAAGAGAACATTTCTTGAGGATTATCTTTCTATTTCAAAATCATATATCCTCTCTCTCTCTCTAAATGTTTTGTAATGAAAACTGTATTCTCTCCTCGATTTGTTTAAATAAAGTTACTTGATAACTTATAACTTAAGGTTGCATGGTATCAGACTATTTTATTTGAGTAAATTGTTTTGATCTTGAGGTATCAACCATTAGTAAAATGTTTTTCAAAACTCTTGTTAATGTATGTTTCACATTGACCTGTAGTATTAAAACAATGGTTGTTTGCTTTGGGATTAGTGCCTTGGACTGTATGACTAAAGCATTCATTCGATTTTTTAAAATGATTTATGTTTTAAGTCGGAGATAATATCAGATAAGAATGAATTGCAAAACAATTTCTGAAAACATACAGTGAGCAAGATGAAATAGATTTGAGTTATTAATCAAAATGTTTTTTTAAAAGAGTTGAATTTCAATTGGATATTTGTTTAAGAGAAACTCAAAAGAACACTTTTGTTAATCTGTTAAACTTTTTTTTCAAAATTGTGAGTTTATGAAATTTGGCTTAATATTCTTTTACCTATTCTTTATTAATTCCCACATTTTAGCTCTGGTGCATTATTTCTTGAGGACACATGCTCCGATGCTATATTTCTGAGAAGGAATAGAGAATAAGTTTAATCATACTATACCAAATTTTATATAGCTCTGATCAACTCTATCTATTTAGCCGTAATGGCTTGGCCTTAGTGGCTATAGAGAAGGTCAAGAAGTTGAATAATCCATCAATTTCTAACCAAGGCCTTAGTACCAAACACTATCATTCTAATTCAAACTTTCAACCCTTGGTGATATAAGGAACTTATGTAGATTAGCGGTTGTTAAGGGAGAAACTACATTAATTGCAGCAAAGGATGTGTCGGAAGTGCACCCACAGCTCTACCTCTCGGGAAGGAAAGAAGTATACAAATTGAAGTATCTGTAGCTCATCTGTATTCTCTCAAAAGGATGCAGAGCTGAAAAGGCAATTTAACCGTTTCTGAATGAACTCTCTCAACAGGGTGATTTTATTGAAAATTCGCTCGTCAGCCAGAGCACCTTGTAATGAGTCAAGCACACCAAAAGCATTCACGCTGATGGTAATCCTAAAGTTTTTGCTTCTAAGGGATGTTATAGGACCTAACAGTTCTCTAGCCTCTCTTGGGACTAACAATTGTGAGGACACATTGCACGAAGTGCACATTGTGAGGTATAGGTAAAACCCCTAAACTTTTTTGTTTACCATTCATGGTGGATGAAGTTGTTGAGCCACCTTCACAGGCATTTGAGGGAAACTTGGATTTCATCTTCACAGGTGATTGAGAGAGACGTTTGTACACGTCTACTCTCCCAGGAATTCAAATTCTGGAATACATGGATCGCTCAAAACTTAAAGGCATATCACCGTCAACGATCCAATGCATGGATTTGCATATGGGGAGTCGGTTGATGCTTAGATAGCTGCTAGTATGCATACCACATTCAATGATCCAGTGCATGGATTTGCATATGGGGAGATTGTTGATGCTGAAAGTAGCTGAGCAACAACTCGTAGACTATGATTCAGTTGGTTTACCAATTTTATGAGTCTTTTGAGGATTAAGGTGTTGGGATTTCAGTCACTCCTGGAATGGAGGAGATTCCAATTTCAGAAGGGTTATTCCCCGACGACGAGCCACGTGTGCATGGATTTGCTCATGGTGAGTTGGGTGATGGCCTAACTGAAACCCTGTCTGAGATTCCATCTCAGAACCTAGATCTTTAGTGATCGACAACATGCTATAGTCAACGATCCACAATATCTTGGTGAGACTAGCATGGATTTACTTGCAGGTACAAATTGCTATAAATGGAATGAGTGCAAGTAAGGGAGAGAAACACTTGAGTGAAGTGAGGGAGTGATACACTTGAGTGAGAGAAATAAGGAGAGACATGAGTGGAACACTTACGCTTGAAAGTGTAAACACCAACAGAACGTAGTAGAAGTGAGGAAACCATAGACCAAACACTAACCTTGCTACTATACGTGAATCCTGTTACTGAATTTTCTAGCTCTGGAATGTTGAAAAGATTCTTTTCTGGAAGACAAGCTGAAGAAGAGTCTAGCTGAAGCTTAGTGGGAATGTCCAAACTATTACCTTTGGGTCTATTAATTTATGTTGTTCTCAATCACAAAGGGGGAGACATTAATTTTTAGGCCTAAGGAGGATTTTATGTTCAATTGGGGAGAGTCTCTTATTCGATTGGATGTAGATGATACTTTTATTGTTTTAAAGGATATTCTCAACTAAGGGGGAGAATTTGGTGATACAAGAAACGAGATCTGTCAATCCTATCTTGTGGAGGTTACTTAGAGGATATCTAAAGACACAAGGGTGGATTGGAGCTTGCATGAACTAAGGGGAGAATTAGATAAAATTGAAACCTTAGTGATGCAAGGGAGAAATTACTAAGAGGGATTTTCTTAGTAATTAGTTGAAGCCTTATCCCTAAAGGTGTTGTAGATTTAACTAATTTTTTGTCTGAAGTGGAGAAGTTACTTTTTGTCAATTGGGAAGAAGTTACTTGTCGTACTAAGGGGGAGAAGTTATGGAGAATCTTAACATATTGGTTTGCAATGCTATATCTTATTCTGAAAAGATATCTAAGGGACTTTGTTTTATTTGTTTGAAGATCTGTCCTTGGAACAATCTTAGGAGAGGTTCGGCAGAAGAATTCTTTCCAGCACGATCAATGAATGAAAATGAAGATTTCTTTGAAGAGTATCAACTCAGGGGGGAGTTTTTGCTAAGTAGAAGTTTTCTGGGTAAAGAAGAATGTAAAGGAGATTTTCAAGGGACATCTGAGAAGTGTCCAAGTGTGTTCTATTTCTTGTTTCAGTGATAGATGAAGTCAGTGGAGTAGTGCAGGGAAGAAAGAAAAATATGTTTCCTAGAAATAGAACATCCTGAAGAAAAAGAGGAAGTGACTTTCATTCCAAGAGAGAACAACCTTAAGGGGAGAATGAGTTGACCTCTTATGGGGAACATAGAGAGCTGTATGTTCTAGTTCGAATTGCAAGATGAACAAGAATGATTGTTCAGAAGTCTTTACTAATGATTTGTTTCTTTATTGAAAGAACCCCATCTTTGAAGAACATTGAAGTGGATAAAGCTAAAGGAAAATGAAATTCAGAAATTCATCATTCATTTTCAGCAACTCAGGAAATCTGGATTTAACTAATTATATCTTTCCAGAACCTTTTGTATATTATTTTCATGTCCAGTACTTTAATTGTTTCTTGTATGTTAGTTGAGTTATCCTCTAGTAGTTAATTTTATTTAATTGCTTTTGGGGGAGATTATAAAGGGAAA
Source organism: Oenanthe sinensis (assembly GCA_028671895.1). Classification (NCBI taxonomy): domain Eukaryota; kingdom Viridiplantae; phylum Streptophyta; class Magnoliopsida; order Apiales; family Apiaceae; genus Oenanthe; species Oenanthe sinensis. The sequence continues at coordinate 40,566,721 of CM053806.1, forward strand.
TAGTATTTGATTGCTATTCCATATCAACCAAATAGGGGGAGATTGAAAGAGGAGATAGGAGTGAAGGGAAGTAACTCACTGCACTTTCATGTGTACTAGAAATGCTAAAATGTAATCTATATGTAATGGTTGATGATAACTCAACAATAGAACAAGACATGTAATAATATGCAGGTGCACAGAAATCTTGGATCACAGAGTTCAGTTAAGACAAAGTATCAAAGGATCATCTACAGACTTGAAGCTCACCGGAAGAAGTTCATTAACATGTTCATGCCTCAGTGGAGAATAAAAGATGTTGACATCTATTCAAGGATGTGGAAGCTATAGAAGATTTTCTTAGTCTATGAAGATTTTAGTGCATTTCAATCTAAGCTACAAGTAAGGTTTGCAAAGAAGAATGTGGAATCATGTTCGGAATCAAGAGCCCCTATCAAGACTAGTCACTTATGAACCAGACCGTTGCATAAAGTGTCAGGACATTGGAGGCAAGCTCTCGTCGATTAATATGGTTTTAATAATTCTAAAGTTGTTGGTTTTCTTGAGTCATGTGGAGGATCAACAAAGGTGGTAAATCAGTGTTGGAGAAATGTCAGCCTAATGGATAAGGGACAGACGGCACACCCTGATTGGATCTTACTAAAGCTTCACAGATTAGAAGGCCAAATATTTGGACGTGGTGGAGTCACGTATACAGGGCCAATTATTTGGATAAGGAAGTCTACACAAATTGAAGAGTGGAATGGAAATATTTAATTTAATTAAATAAAGTATTTATTTAATTATTTATATATTTTATAAATAAAGATATTCTTTATTTATATTTTATATATTTATTAAATATTACTTTTACATTAAATATTTCCAAAGGCATGCTTGGCACATGACTTTTAAGATAAGATTTGGGTGGACATGAGCAAAAAGGGAAAAAGTGAAAAAGTAACCTTTTTCACTTTGAATAAAAGTCTTCCATACTTGTTTTTCAAGTAGTGTGGGTGCAGGAGAAAATAAGGGGAAAGAGAGAAAAATTATTCTCTCCCCCATGGCCGAACTAGATCTTGAATATATTTGTAGCCATGATTTTCTTTATCTACACCACTCCTCTATTCTTCTATTGAAAACACTTGTTAAATCTTGTATAGAAGATAGGGCTGATTTTTGTCTCCTAGATCTACAAAATGTAATAGTTTTAGAGGAGACAAAAATCACTTCTTTGTTGTGTTCTTGAGCTTATGTTCTTGAACTTGTTTGTAGCATCTACCCCACTTCAATTAATATAAAGTTATATTCTTGGATCTTGTTGTGTTGTGTGTTTTGGATGATTTACCGTTCTTTTTCTTGGTTATTTTAATGGTGTTCTTGAGGTTGAAGAAGATGATGAACAGTACTCGGGTTTGAACCAAAGTATTTTTTATGTTGTCCCAAAAATAATTAAAAGTCATAATTTCAATTGGGAATCGTATTCACCCCCCCTCTACGATCTCCGGGACCCAACAAAGATGCACTAATTGATCCAGATTGGGTTCTTGCCATGCAAGAAGAGCTCAATCAGTTTGAAAGACAAGAAGTCTGGACACTGGTACCCAGGCCTAAGGATAGAACTGTTATTGGCACAAAATGGGTATACAGGAACAAGTTAGACGGTGATGGCATTGTTACAAGGAACAAAGCCAGACTGGTTGCAAAGGGTTACTCTCAGGAAGAGGGAATTGATTATGACGAAACCTACGCACCAGTTGCAAGACTTGAAGCCATCAGAATATTTCTGGCATTCGCAACACATTCCAAGTTTAAAGTCTATCAAATGGATGTGAAGAGTGCATTTCTGAATGGAGAGCTAGAAGAGGAAGTATATGTTGAACAGCCCCCTGGCTTTGAAAATCCAGAGTTTGCTGATTTTGTGTATTTTCTATTCAAAGCCCTCTATGGACTCAAGCAAGCACCAAGGACATGGTATGACACTCTCTCTGTGTTTTTACTTGAAAATGGTTTCATAAGAGGTGTCATAGATAAAACTCTCTTTTATAAATTGCATGAAAAAGATATGATATTTGTCCAAGTTTATGTTGACGATATTATATTTGGTTCTACTAACGAAAACTTGTGCAAGAGATTTGCTAAGTTAATGCAGAGTAGATATGAAATGAGCATGATGGGTGAGCTGTCATTCTTCCTTGGATTGCAAGTAAAGCAAAAGGAATATGAGATTTTTATATGCCAATCAAAGTACGTAAGAGATCTTCTCAGAAAATACAGTCTAGAAGATTCTTCACCGGCAAAAACCCCAATGCCAACAGCCACAAAGCTTGACAAAGATGAAACTGGTAAGAAAGTTGTCATCACAAGCTACAGAGGTATGATAGGCTCATTGTTATATCTAACTGCTAGTAGACCCGATATAATGTTCGCAACATGCTTATGTGCAAGGTTTCAATCTGACCCAAGGGAATCTCATCTAATAGCCGTTAAACGAATTTTTAGATATCCGAAGGGTACACCAAATCTTGGAATTTGGTACCCTAAAGATACAGGTTTTGAACTAATAGGCTATACAGATTCAGATTATGCAGGGTGCAGGATGGACAGGAAAAGTACGTCTAGAAGCTGTCAGTTTCTAGGAAGTCGGTTGATCTCCTGGTATAGCAAGAAACAGCACTCAGTGTCTACCTCGCAGCCGAAGCAGAATACATTGCGGCAGGTAGCTATTGTGCACAGATCTTGTGGATAAGGAATCAGCTAAATGACTATGGACTTGCGTTGAACAAAATTCCAATTTTCTGCGACAACACAAGTGCTATAGCTATTTCCAACAATCCTGTACAACATTCACGAACCAAGCACATTGACATAAGGTATCACTTTATCCGAGAGCATGTCATGAACGGAACTGTGGTGTTACATTTTGTACCCACAGAAGATCAATTAGCCGACATCTTCACGAAACCACTTGATGAATCCACTTTCTCAAAGCTGGTTAGTGAATTAGGGATGTTAAACAATGGCTAAATTTTTGGTTGCTATGAATTAATTTAAGCTCATAAATATTAAATGTTAATATTTAAAGAGTTTATGAGGCTTGAATTAATAAAATCCTAGGGCTTATGAATTTTTGGAAAATTATCATAAGATTAAATTAATATTCTTAAAAGATAATTATTTCAATGAGAGCATAAGTACTTTTGTTTAAATTAAGCATTTATAAGCATTATGTAAATTAATGTATATTTTCACTAATTATTGTTGTACATTAATATAAATGATTATGCTATTAATTAATCAATTAATTTACTCATTAAATTAATTCAAACATGAGTTAATTTAATTCTTAAATTAATTAGAATAATTAATAATGTAAATATTAATTATATGTCTTTAATAATTTTATTATTATGTAAATTACTGTTATTTTTCTTAAATATAGTTTCTATTAATAAATTGTTAATATTTATTGTATATTTATTCTAATTTTTTTTCTTCTTTCAAATCAGCATGACTTGTTTTTATAAATGCTCGGTATGACATTATATAATAAATTTCGGCATGACTTTTTATTTTTAATAAAAAGTCATACCGAGAGATTAGTATAATAAGTCATACCGAGAGTTTTTTTTCTTCAATTTTATGTAAATAAAACTCGGTATGACTTTTGAAAAGTCATACCGAGATATTTTGGTTTTGTTTTAACAAGTCATACCTAGAATAATAGTTTTTATTACTTTAAATTAGTCATACTCAGTATAGATACACACACACACTGCTACACACACGAACAGCCTTTTATTTTTAACAAAAATCGATTGATTTCCATATATTTCAACTGATTTCAGTTGCTAATCCTTATTTACAAGCATCTTGGCTTGCTAGTGTGCTAAAATTCGTATAAATCAAAGGAAACTCTGCCCGATTTTCATTAAAAGTCAGTGGATTATTCGTGTTCTTGACAGTAATCGAAGCTTTTGATTGTGTTTGTGACTAGAGACTGCTTGTGTAGTGATTTCTTGATTAAAGTTGATTTGGGGTTTATTAGAAATTAGGGTTTTCAATTTTCAAGTGTAATTTTCGAAGTTTGACTTATAATTGTTAATTTTATTTTGTAATCGCACTTTGTAATTTGTTTAATTGTAATAGTTTTAAGAAAAATGGCTGGTTTTTGCGAATTAGTAAAGACAAATTTTGTAGGATTTTTTAATCCAGTGAATTGCACAGTCGAGAAGTTTCAGCCATGGATCGTTTTTATGAATGAACACTCACTAGTAAGGACTGCAATATCTCTGGACGCCCCGTTGCAAGTGTTAGCACTTAGGGCTCTGTACTCCACTGCTAGGAACAGGAGTACTGCAGATAGAGTTCAATTTTCTTTCACCATAGGAGAACGTGAATACATGGTGACTAAAGAAGATGTGAACAGAATCTTGAGCTTTCTAACAGACAATTTCGTGGATCCACCCACTGTACCAGAAATTCTAGAATTTTTCTATAACATTCGATATCAGGGTGAGATCAATTTGGTAAGACTGTCTAAAGCCAGGTTGGTAAGCGAGTGGGACTACTTCTTTCACACTCTAGCACAAGTGTTTGCACCCACAACAAAGAATAACTTCAACAATATATCTTCACTACTGCAAATAATTGGGTATTCTGTGGCCCACAACCGGAGGATAAATTTTGGAAAGTTGATTCTGAAAGAAATAATCAAGAAAATGGGGAAACCAGAAAGCAGGGAACAGGGTATTCAAGTCTTCTATCCGAGGTTCCTGATGCTATTCTTGAATGACTTGTTGTTGGATGAAGACAAAGCTTTATTTCAAAATAGTCCTGTAGAAGATTCTCCAACTTCTCAGAACAACTTCTTTGCAAGGCTCCACAACAACCCCAAGTTTCAAGATGTGCCAGTAGTAATGACAGATTATATGGTTGGGATACTAGATCTAATTGCTAATCCTGTGCAGGATCAAGAACAAGAACAAGTGCCAATGCAAGCAGATCATCCTGTCCAACTTCTACTTGAAGCTGCTCAGCATGTTGAACAAGAGGCACTGGATCAACAGGTAATGTCTCAATCACTGACTTCTAGTTTCCTACTTATAAATATATCGACTGCACTTCTAGATTTATCTGTGGCGGACTATAATTGTGGTCTTACACTTCAGGACGTCGGCTATGAACCTGACAACACACAAGTTCAAACCCAAGCTGTCATAGAACCTCAAACAGTTTCTCCTTCTCCAACTTCTTTAATTCACCTCAGAAAAAGGAAGAAACCTGTTAGGAAAGTGAGAGGTAGAAGTGATTCAGGAAGTAAACCAGCAGCTCTGTCTCCACCTTCTAAAAGATTGAGATATGAACCCGAGACAACTGCAGACCCGGTCTTATCCTCTCATTGGGATATGGATTTTGAAACGGCTATCCAAGAGTCTCTAGATACACTCGATCAAGCGGGTGATTCTATTCGCCGTACAGCCACGACATCCGCTTCAGATTCAGATTCTCACACACTGCTAGCTCTCACACTAGCAGGTCCTCCACTTAAAGAAACTCAAACACAAGAGAGCACAATGATTATTGAACAAAATGTTTTTGAAGAAAACTCGTCAGTTGCCACATTTATAGTGGATCAAGACATTTTGGATGCAGTGCGGCATCAGTTACCCTTAGAGGTACTAAGGGGCACCACATATTCTCAAGAGCCATTCAATACATTATCTAAGGTGGTGACCCCCCTGGATTTCTTACATCCAGTTCTCATTAGAGAAGGTCTCGAATCCACTGGTGGATTTGAGAGGCAACCACTCCATAGAGGGAGATGAGACTCCATTCACGGAGTAGCTACGTCAGTAGCGGAGCCAAGGCAAGTTAATCTTGTTGAGGACGCGCCTTCACAGGCATCAGAAGAGCATTTCGACTCTTCAAAAGCTATTGTTGTATTTACAGGTACAACATCTGGATCTGGAAAGGAGCTAAACACGAGTGATGTGAGGCAAACACAGAGTGAAACACTTGCACAGAGTGATAGTGAGATAAACATGAGTGCAAGTGAGATGAGTGCACACACACAAAGTGAACTGTTATCCAAAATGGAAGCTCTCCAGAATGAAATGCAAATTGTTCAAGCTGAATTATTAAAAGTTAAAGCACAAGCAGAAGAAAATTCTACATCTGCCTCTGTAACACAACAGCTGTCAATAGTGTGAAAAGATGTTGAAGATGTCAAATCCTCCATTCTTCTAAAAACTCAAGACATCCAGAACGTTCAGAATCTAGTTGCTGAGGATATGAAAGAAGTGAGCAAACTGCATGAAAGAATTGATGACGTTGAGAAAAACTTAACCCTCACAATCATTGAAAATGAAAAGATTTCTACTCAACGCTTCAGCAAACTGGATGATGGCATGACGCATCTGAATGAAGGAATGAAGCAAGTATATTTGACAATGCAAAAACTGATGACATCCTTTGAAGCCTCAAAAACTCAAGAGGATCCCTCAACTAAGGGGGAGAAATCAAAGAAGAAAGTAGCTGAAGATGAAAGGGCTACTACGCAAGACAAAGGGAAAGCTAAGCTGTATTCTGAAGAACAGTTTCAATCATTTAATCCAGAACCAGAAGAACAGTATTATGCTCAAGAGAAATTCATTGATGACAGTGCTCATGATGAATCAAACATTCCTGACTACTGCAGAGCTGAGGAAGAAACTGCATTTGATGAAGAATTTTTGTTTCAAAAAGAAAAAGAAGTTGATCCAGCCTATGAAGAGGCAATAAAGAAACTTAAAGAAGACATCAAGGCAAGCCAAGCAAAGACTGAAAATCTGAAAGCTCTAGTCATGGAAAGATTTCAGGCAGAAAAAGAAGAAAGCCAACAAATCTTAAACGACCCTCATGAGGTAAGGTTCTACAACGATAAGCTTTATCAAATTATGAAGCTGGATGATGAATCACTAAAGGGCTACACAGTTAAATACATGATTGAAGTTGAAACAATGTTGAGATCCAAGGGATTCAGGTCCCAGGCTAAGTTGGATGCAGCTCAAAAGATCAGAGACTACTGCCTATCAAAGAAAATTCAATCATACATCAGGCAGATGCATAAAATTGATTCAACACAGCCTTATGACATAGAAGAAGAGGTAGTAGATCCTGTTAAACAGGAAGTGTTGTGGCAGTTAGCAAGAGCTGAGCAAAGAAGGTTGTATGGAGAATCCACCACAACAGATCAATCAGTATCTGAAGAAGTACCAAGGACACCAGTTCATAAAAGTTCAAATCTAGAAGAAGGTGAAGTTGATACATCAGAAGACTGAAGACTTAGATAGAACAAGATAGAAACTTTGTAATATTTGTTCAGTGCTAGAGGAACATCTATCTTGTATTTATCTTTCATGTATGAATCTGGAAAATTGTTAAATATAAAACCAGAACTTTTGTTTATTATTTACAGTCATTACATGTCGTATCTACTTTCTTAGTTGTTAGTTGAGTTATCCTCTAGGAATTTGTGTGTTAAATGTTTAACAAACAAATAGGGGGAGATTGAAAGGCATATGACTAGGCCTATTTGTAATAATTAGATGACAACTCAACTCTAGCTATTAAAGAGAAGTAAATAACAAACACCAAACGGGAATCAAGACGAAGACAGTCAACTAATCCCAAAGGATCTAAGTATCAGAAGAATTTTTATAGGATTGCTACTCAACACTGGAAGAAGTTCATTTATATGTTCAAACGTTAGTGAAAATAAATAATGTGGTAGTACTTCTATAGAAGACAGAAGATATAGAAGATTTCAAGTGATTACTACAGTAGATTCCAGAAGAAGATTGAAGTCAGTGAAGCAGCAATAATGACAGAAGGCCTCAAGTTTAAATGTTAATAAATGGAGAATATTTATTAGTATAACACAAATGAACCAGACAGTACATTTGTGTGTCAACTTAAATAATATTTATTCTTCATTTAAATCAAGAGGTTTCAAGATCAGAAGACAAAGAAAAATCAAGAAGACTGCAGTTTAATCGGATCTCTATAATATTTTAATTCTACAATCTAAGTAAGTTAATTATTTAATTTATTTCAATTAAATTAATTCAAGTTGAATTTAATTTAATTTATAAATTATTTAATTAATTTAAGTAGAATTAATTTATTAGAAAAGAAATGAATTAATTTGACTTATATATATATATATATTTCGAATATGACTTAAATAAGTCATACCGAATATGACTTAAATAAGTCATACCGAGCTATATATATATATATATATATATATATATGTTAATAAGTCATACCGAGTCTGCTTTATTAAAGGTCATACCGGACAATTCTTTTATTATATTAAAAAGTCATACCGATTTTTTAATTAATAAAGAAAAAGGTCATACCGAGTTTTCTTTGGAAAAAGGTCATACTGAATGTTTTTTTATATATTAAAAAAGTCATACTGATTTTTTTAATTAATAAAAAAGTCATACCGACCAAAATAAGTCATGCCCAGTGTTTAGAAAAGTCATACAATGCTTAATTTAATTAAATTAAGTCATATTGATAAATGTCATGCTGAGCATTTTCATTCTCTATAAATATGATATGAACGCTTCACTATTTCAGTGTTAGAAAATCAGATCAAATTCAGAAATTTGTCTGCATTGTAATATTCACAGATTTCTGTGCAAGTTTGAATATAATTGATTAAACTCGAACACTTCATGTCGAATTCGTTCTAGATTATTTTATCAGTTATAAACTCTAATCCTCAGATAAATTTTGTAATACTTTTCAAGTTAAATTTATATCTTCTACTTGAACAGTATTTCATTAAAATTTATATTTCGTGGTTATTTAAAATAATATTTTTTAAATCCTAAATATCACGAAAATTTTCAGATATTGTATTCAACCCCCCTTCTACAATATCAGGGACCAACAATATTGTTAACTAAATATATAAGCCCCCTTAGTTCAGTCCCCGAGCACCTCCCCGGTCTCAAGATTTTGTTACTTAAACTCACTCCTTAGCATAGGTGGAGAAGCCTTTACAACATACAAATATTTATCTTGAAACGTAACTCCCCGTTACTTTCTCAAAATAAGTGTACAAAAACCCTACAAGACTTGTCTCGGACAATAACTCCCCGCTATCTCCTCAAAGCCATTGTAGCTCTTGGTGTAGTATTTATACTTCTAATAAATTACGATTTTGGGTCTTAGATCGGGTCTTGGGTCTTTCCTTTTCCTCACGGTGCAAAGGCAACTAACTCCCCGTTAGAATACCTAAGGCTTGGGTCTTAGAACAAGGATCACTTCACTTCACTTTACCTCACGTAAGTGTAAAATACAATATCTACAAAAATCACCTTTCAAATAGAGAAAGAGTTTTGGTCTAGAATGTTACAGTTCTAGGTCGGTGGGACAACAATAATATTCTAACAAGTCTAACAAGAAAGAATATTAATGCAATAATTTACACAAGTTATATTTAAAGCAATTAAGCAATAAATATGAATATAACTCAAGTGTAAATTATATTATTAATATATAAGTCGAATATAAATTTAATGGCATAATATATATATTAATATTAATTACTTAAGTACAACTTCTTGAGTCAAGGATATCTCGATTTATAAGAAAGTTGATACGTTAAGTATAAGTAATACCGAAATGGTACAATATATTCTATATGAATATATTAAAAAGCCTAGTTACTCTTAACACTTTCGTGCTAAACAATGTGACTATTAATAACCGCTCCATTTGCTAGATAGCTAAACGCTAATCTTAAATTACTTGCACTTTGGAGACTTCGAAGGTTACTAATAAGCTAGTTAAGCTTTGATCTAGAATTTGTTCAAATTATAACACGTTATGCATGGATAAAATTCAAGTCAAGATTATAGTGACTCAAAGTCAACAATAAAGAGCTTGTTTGAATTTAATCCAAATCTAGAATATAAGCTTAGGATCTTTTTACACAAACCACTAACAAGTGTTCTTGTAAGAAAAAGATCAAACACCTAAAGGAAGTATAAAGATGAATATTAAACTTAACACTAGAAAGTGCAAGTCTAAGTTCAATCTTTCTTTTTAGGCACTTTAATTTTCGGATATAATATGTAGAAGCACTTGGTCGGTTAAAGCTCGAATGAAGCACTTGGCCGGTTAAAGCTCGAATGAAAAGTCTTTAAGAAGATTCTCTTTAATTAATAGGCAAAGGTTACCACAATTCACCACAAGTTCGCCGGAATAATTAGCTGGAATTTCGATCGGAAAAATCACACAGATTGGATTTTTCACTTATCAAAATAAACGAATATTCAAGAGATGAAGATGGGTAGTTGAAGGCCTTTATGTTTTCCAAAAAGTTACCAAAAGCTTGCCGGAAAAATTTGTCGGAGTTTTGAACGGAAAAATCAAAGTGGCCGGATTTTTCCAATTCAAAAGGGGCCGAATATTTCAAGCTTCTAATGGGCTTGATGGAGCCTTTTTAGAAAGAGAGAATCAAGCTAGAAATGCTTCGTTTTGAATCTTTCTTGTAGATCTACAAATATCTTAACCAAATGGGTTTGTTAAAAACCAAATGAGTTTGATAAGATGTAGTATCTTTATAAAAGATATGTGCTCAAAACTCGAGGAAAATCTAGAGACTTTGAAGCCAAGAAGGTTTCCTCTTTGTTACACCACAAATATGAACTCAAAAACAAGCTTTAGAGTTTGCCGGAAAAACTCACCGGAATTTGATCGGAAAAATCGAAAATGATTTTTTCTTCCTCTTTTCAAGGCAAACGAGTTTTAATGGGCTAGATCTAAGATGTTTAAGCTTGGAGTAGAAGAGAAACCAAAGATGGAAAACTAGTTTAGAAATTATAACATTTTGTTGAAGAACTTGATAGTTGGAACAAAATGGGTTATAAGAGAGAAGTATTCGAGAGAGAGATTTTCTAGAGAGAAGGAGAAGAGAATACTTCTTCTAAATATGAGACTAGCTTTGCAAAAATGAGAAGTGTTTTGGCTTTCTTGGTGTTAGAAAATTGTGAGGGATGGGGGTTGTATTTATAGGGAAAGTTGGTGGAAATGAGTGGTGGAGATTGACTTGGAATGAATGGTTGAGATTAATGCTCCCAAAATTTGAATTGGTCAGGGGGAATTTTGAATTCCTTGAGGGGGAAATCTGAATTGTATTGGGGGGAAAGTATTTTGGGGTTGGATCAAGTCAACTAGTGCTTCTTGTATCGTATTAATCAAATAAATACGTAACAAATATAAATAAGCACGTAACACCAAAATTCATTAATAAATACAATAACGATGAAAATAATATCTTTATTTTTCTGGGAACATTATAAATAATATTCTGTCCGGAAAAATATTTTTCGGAATATTTTCCTAAAAAACGAATAAAATACGAATCAGACGAACTGGCTCGAAAATAAAAGTTCTCAGAAAATTATGATAAATAATATTATTTTATATTATTCTAATCACCCATAAAAATTTTCAAGTCATTCTAACAAGTGGAAGTATTTTATTTGTTCAAAATATGATAAAGTTGTGTTCCGGATCAAAATAAAATACTTATAGCAATTGGGCGAAATAAATCAGCCTTTAAGCTAAAATTTTGACTTGAATAAAATTATTTACTAGTATTCCCATATATAATATATAGTTGATAGCTTGTGGGAAGTTACTAGTGTATTAAAATATTTTTCTCCGAAGAAAAGATAAAATGGAACACCAAGAGAAAAAATTATATTTTAAATATTAGGCAAGAGTAAAAATTACTCAAATAATATTTTCACTGAGATAGATGATTTTTCATTCTGGTAGTTCCTTTAGGAAATACCTAATCTCAATAAACAATATTATCTCGAAAAAGATTTATAATTTAAAGTACCGAAAAATCTTTACTATGCCTTATCTATATAGCAATAATGTTCTAAAAAATATCATTACATGACATTTCTTTTTCAAACTTTTTTCTCTATACAAATAGAAGTTTTAGGAAAATAACCACTTGTAGAAATTAACATTGAACTTTCAAAAGGATCACACGAATAATCCTATGGGAGGTTACTAAATGATTTAATTACTTCCTAAATTCTATTTAAATTTAATAATATTAGACAAACATTAAATACTAAAAAGATTAGAAAATATAAAAAGAACAACATCCTTTCAATCTTCCTCTTTTTGATGTTTGTCAAAATATTAAAAAAATTTAAAATGCGTGTGTAGGAGGATCAAGGCTTATAGGATACACCTAAAGCTTCCCCTTAGTGCATGTATGAGTTTTTGAAAAAGAAGAGAATAAATTTTAAAAACCACGTTTTCTTTTTCTCTTCCCGTTAAATACACTAATTTAACAAACATATTTTCTCTTCCCTTTTTTGACATTACATCAAAAAGTAGAAAAAGAATGCATGTAAAGGGTGTAGTTGACTTACAAATTGAGGACCAAAAAGTTAATTTTTGGTTGGCTTGAGAGACAAAAATGCTTATTTTATACTTAAAAAGCATAATTTTGTCGTTATTCCAATTGTTTCCTCGTATGCATGCAGCTTCCTTTTAAGAAACATGTGGAGCCAAGGGGAATTTATTCCATCTTTTCTGTTTGCTTCCCCTTTCTAATCGAAATTTTGAATTTTTTCAATTTTTTTATTTTGAATTTTTCTTTTCCCATTTTTTTATTTCCAATTTTAGTTTAAAAACTTAATTCGAATTTATTTTTCTTTTCCAAAAGAAATCCTTTTCTGATTTCCCTTTAGCCTTTTTCCAATTTTCATGTTTCCATTTATCACTTGTAAAAATTCTGCATACCCATGTTTAGTCAATATATATATAAATATATTTCGAAATTGAAGTACAAGAGCAGAATTTAAAAGACAAGAGATATAATAAAGCTAATTTACATTAATTAATGGGCATATAAAATGTCATTGTTTAACAAGCTTAATTATACAATGTAAACGAAAAAGAAATCCTAAAAACTACAATATAATCCGGGAAAGGGAAGGAGGTACAAATTGAAAATCTGATAATAAATTAGTAAATTGATTTATAGTTGGACAAATCACTAAACTGATTCATAGACTTTGGACAATGTAAGCAAGAGCTAGCAAAAGCACTATAACAATGCACAACAGAACTTGAATTAGGAAAAGTCAAGGGGGAAGTCAACCAGATTAACTAAAATAACCAACCAACCAACAAAAATCATACTGGGCATAGAGATGAAGCAATGAGTACATGATCTAGGCAACCGAACTGAGTCCACTAGGCAGTGTGGGGAGAATCCACCTTTGGCAACACGGGATCATTTTCGGGATTAGGCACTTCTCCAACATCAACAAAGTTTGGATCAGTAGCCATGCCCATATGCCCATGAAGCAAGTGGTTGAAGCTCTTTTCAACTGCCTCAGCCTTGGTAGAGGCTATTTGAACCAAAGTCATCAGAAAATCGATTCTTCCTTTTAACTCGGTAGACCGATTTTTGGTCGAGTCTACCTCAGTTTTGAGGAGAACAATTTCTGTAGTCAGTGAATCCAATTTATGGGCCAACATACCCAAATCACATACCCTAGGGGGCATACCCACAAAGATGCACTTAGAAGGAACATAGTCAGCTAGTGGGACCCGAAACTTCACCATCTTATCAGAAATGTTATTGTCAACACTTTTACCCTGATATTTCTGGAGATTAACTCCAACAGCCTCAAATATAGTACTCAACAGTAATGCATAAGGCATATACGCAGTTCGAGAAGCCCCAATCATGCACATAATGATCATATGTGGGGCATTAAAATAGATGCGATTGTTTGAAAACAAATACATCAGTTTTAGGTCCACAAAATCAAATAGATCATCATGATTCTGTTTTGGTAGAACATTAGCACGAAAGATGAAAGAGAGCAACTGATAAACCGGAGTAAAGTGAGTATTAGAGATAGGCAAATTGTGTTGAAACATGAGATCATTCAAGTGTTCACCCGTGAAAGTGGCAATGAACGCACGATACTCACGAACATTAAACACAAGTTCTTTCGAAATATCCATGGTAAGCAAGGAGTTGACAACAGGGTTAAAATTTAGTGCCTTGCTTACTATCAAGTGATCTAACAGAATGGGCTTACTGTTAACCACCGAAGTAATAAAGGGAACAACATTTGCACCATTGCCAATGCCCATGTTGCAGTAAAACTCACCAACAAGATTGGGATAAACCTTTTTATTCTTAAAGAAGATGAAGGGATCCCACTTGGATTGGTTAAACATGATTCTAAATTCAGATCTTAAAGGAAGGTTGATAAAGGATCCGGGTTGGTAGTTGTGCTTAAGATATAGATATTTGGTAGTGGCTGAGTTACTAAAAAATTGGGGTGTAGTAGAGGCTGGCTTTTTTTTTCCGTTTAAGGTTTTTTGGGTCAAAAGAGGGAGAAGGATCCATGGTCGAACCACAAGAAGGATACTAAACAAGTAAATAAAGGTTGGTGTGATAACTATGGTGTATTCTCAGCATAGAGAATAAGGAATGAAAATAAATACAAGAGAAGAATGTATTTATAAGGGAATAAAGGTAGTGTTAGGTTGGATATAGAGGACATAAATGTTTAAAGAAATGATGTCATCCTAAAGAAAAGGACACTTAGGGGCCAAAGGTCAACTTACTTAGGCGGGTTTATATCAGAATTTGTCTAAAGACAGGGGACAAAGTGTCTAATCAGATTAATTGGAAGGTCAGCCTAATTCTAATTAATTTTATAAACCCAAAGTTGTTAGGTCTGACCTGTAAACTGGACCTTAAGGATAATTATTTTTTTTGGTTAAGGGGAAAAGGTTTGGTTGAAAAAGTCTATTTTTCGAATTTAATCTAAGTGATCAAATAAAATTCGTTTTAATTTATTCTACTTTTCCCTTATGTGATCACATAAATTCAATTTTATGGTCTCTTAATTTTTCTAAGTGAATCATAGTTATTCAATTTTATCTTGTTTATAAGAGTGTGATTTGTTTAGAAGCAGATAATCAAATAACAAGTAAGTTATTAAAACTTACACACACAATATGTTCACTAGGTGACTGGTTCACCCTGGGAACAGATCAAGGGAGCCTCGTAGGAGCCCCCAGGCAGTCCATAGGATCAATAGTATTGTGTGTGTAGTGTTAATCATAATATTATGCACATAGCACATAAATTTATCTCAATAATCCAGTGATTAGAGATAAAGTAGTGAGAGTTTAGATTAACATAGCTAAGAATTTTTGTTATAAGAAATCATCTCATAAATAAATCTCAAAATCTTGGTTAAGTAAACTTAGATGCCAAGGAATCTGAGTCACTCCTTACTTTGTACACAAAGTGTGAAGGAGGCCCGCTTGAACACCTTCGTGTAACCAATTTGGATAAGGAAATTTATTCAGAAATAATTATCTTATTTTCAAAAATTCTCTACTTAAGTATCTTACTCAATCACTTTGATCAATGAAAATGTATTTTCAATTTTATATTTTCTTTATCTTGATTAAGTGATCAACTAAAGGCATATAACAGTTATGTTGTTTTATTTTAATTAAGGTGCCAAAACTCTTAAATTTTCAATTTTAATACAAATAAACCAAAGCACGGTGGACCTCGAATCAAGTGTCGAATTTATTTTCGAGTTTCAGAATACAGTATATTTGAATTAAACTCAACAGACACACATCCAAAATAATTCAAGTAGACAACAATTAAAGCAATTTGACCAAACAGGATCTCATAAGCAAGTTAAGCACATTTAGTTAAGAAATAAAGCTTGTAACAGTGGATTGCTAATATTCATGACAGGATAAAATTAAGATCCAATGCAAGTCCCAAGTGTTTGAAACAATTTACAAGTTCCAAAAGAACAATTTATAATTTACAATTAAATCTTTACTCTGCCTTATCTGTATAGCAATAATGTTCTAAAAAATATCATTACATGACATTTCTTTTTTGAACTTTTTGCTCTGTACAAATAGAAGTTTTAGGAAAATAACCACTTGTAGAAATTAACATTGAACTCTCGAAAGGATCACTCGAATAATCCTATGGGAGGTTACTAAGTGATTTAGTTACTTCCTAAATTCTATTTAAATTTAATAATATTTGACAAACATTAAAATACTAAAAAGATTAGAAAATATAAAAAGAACAACATCATTTCACCTCCTCAAATACAAGTAAGAAAAATACAAGTAAATTTATCTTATAGGTCTTAGGTCTTGGGTCTTTCCTTTTCTTCACGGTGCAAAGACACCCAACTTCTCATTGGTGTGCTTAAGACTTGGGTCTTAGAACAAGGATCACCTCACTAACAAAGTCTAGACAACCAACACTACGACTTAATAACCTTGTTTATGAAAAGAAAGTTGGTGTACTAGTATATTACAGTACTAGGCCGAACACAAAATAAAAATATATAATATAGCCGAAATAACAAAATATATAAATGTGAGTCGGGGTAAGTCGCTTTGTTAGAAGGACGAACCACACATAGTGTGTGTATGTGTATGCAAGTATTTAAGTATGTATGCTAAAGTAAAGAGCGATATGTAAAGCGTGTGAATACAAGCACTTAAAGTAAATATGCTAAAGTAAAGTGCGATATGTAAAGCGAATGAATTCAATGCAATAACTTAAAGAATATATATACATATATATATATAATATAATATAATATATGAGATATATAAGGCTGAAAATAACTAAGCCAAATATATTATGACTTGAACAAGATCAAGAACGTTTTTTGACTGGTTTGTTTATAAAGCCTTGGAAATTAAAATAACTAAACTATGACCTTTAAACGAGTACAAGATATATCACTAAGATTCAATGAGGATATTTGGTTTATATCGTACCTCAACTTATACGAATAGTATCTAATTCAGAATCGAAGTTGGCTTAATTTCAAGAACTCAACAAGTAATGCTCGTTTATGTCTCTAAATAATAATGTGAGACTTATACGAATTGCACTTTGACTTGGTGTTCGAAGCTAATTAAAATTATAAATATTCTACGAGTTTACTTTGTTTATATCTCTAAATAATATATGAGATTTATAAAAAGGAACACAACTCGGAATATAAGTTAGTTTCTTTCACTAATAATTCAACAATGAGTTCTTTTGTTTTTGTCGTACCTCGACTTATACATATTGGTCTCGACTCAGAATTAAAGCGAGTTTAAACTTTACAAATATTCTACGGGAGAGCTTCGTTTATATCTCCAAATTATATATGAGATTTATACGAATATTCTAATCTCGGAATATAAGTTAGTTTATGATTCTATTTATTTCACACAAGGAGAAGTTCGTTTATGTCTAATAGTATAGACTTATACGAATGAAATCTCAACTTGGAAATAAAATGAGTGGACTTTTAACTTATCAACAAGGAGTCCTTTTATTTATGTCTCTATATAAGACTTATACAAGTAGGTCTCAACTCGGAATAGAAGCTAATTTAATTACCAAATTCAACAAGGAGTCCTTTTGTTTATACCTCTATATGAGATTTATACAAATCGGTCTCTACTTAGAACTTAAATAACTTGGAGTCGTTATTAATCCCGGAAACCTATACCGAGGATATAAACAACTTAATTTAAGAGAGTAAAAGATGAAAAGAAGACTTTCCCAAATTTTATAATAGTTTATATATAAGAGAAAGAACAAACAATTAAAACTCGTATATATATAAATCGAAGACAAGGCTAACTATATAATATATGTAAAAATCAAAACAAGTAAGCAACAATATATATATAATCTGCCGAATATGTATAATAACATATAAATAAGGAAACAACTTGTAACCCTTGAGATCTAGAGAGAAATCAATAGAAAAAGCTAATTTTGAAGCCAAAACACACAAAATGGAGTTGCCGGAAAAAGTTACCGGAAAATGGCTGGAATAATAACTTATGGTATAGCTTTGAGGGAAACTAGACAAGTCTAAAGGCAGTAGATGTATGGTCTTTGGGTAGCTTAAGGGGACTTGTATGGTTGGTGTGTTTAAAGTGCAAGTATATGGGTGTTTAAGCTTCTAAGGGGTAAGATCTATGAAAGAAAACTTAAAGGGTAAGAACTCTTGGAGATGAAAACCTTCTAATCTTAAGAGCTTCTTTGGAGTGAAATATACAACATATACTTGACACTAAATGGCTTGAAGAAATGAATGGGAGGAGGGCTTTATTTATAGGCCAAAATTAAGACATTTTTTATTTATTTTTTAAGGGGACAAGGCTTTACATGGAGCAAGGAGAGCCATAAGAATTCAAATTAAAGTTGCATCAACTGAAAGAGGCCACATAGGTGCTTGCAAAAGTGTGATAATTTTAATCTTCCAATTAATTAAGCTAATAATTTCATAACCGAAAGATTAGTTGATAAATATGACGTTTTTCAAAATATGCTCCAAAAATTTGTTGTAGTACATAAAATAAATTAATCATGGCAATAGATGGCATTAAATATTACAGATCAAGCATGTTATAAAGCAATTTGCCAAGGGTAATAAATAAATTTCTGTAACTCTAATGATTAATAGTTACCAGGAAAGGAAAGCAAATAATTTATCTATCTTACCACAAGCATGTCAAGTGAAGGAACATTTCATTTTTAATTATGGCAACAATTTGTTGTAGACATTTTTAGCTAGTCAATCAAAAATAGGTAAACCATGGTATCAGTTAATCAAATGCTTTGCACATAAAATTTTAATTCTAAGCACAAGTCAAGAATTTAGCAAGTAAATTAATCACCACTTAAAAAATAGAGAACACCAAATAGATTACCAATAAGCAGAGTAAATTGATTGCACTACTATGACAAGAGGACTGGTGGCACATGGTCTCATAAGTAGGTAAATACATGGTATTGTATTATTATAACTGAACTAATCATGAAATCAATTTAAAAAAAATATGAGTAAAAAAGAAATCAGGTAAGTAAGTCTTTCAATAATTTATTTATTAAACAACAGATGAGTGACCATAAAAATATAGTTGATAAAATCATGCTTGGCAATAAATGACATAAGTGCATCAAACTGGACTTACTTCATCTAAATAAGAATTCCATGGTATTTATACAAAACCAATCTCATTTAATTCATAGAATACATTTCACAAAGAAAATATAGGCATGCACATCCCTTAGTAAAAGCACACCCTATTGATAGGCATGAAAGAGAATAGATCACATATTTCAGCAGTACACATAAAATCCCATGAAATCAGACATAGAAATTTTACAGAATGCATTAGTAGACAGTTCCTTGGAACAATTCTAATCTCAACTAAAATATATTTCATATAAAAATTCACAGAACAATCAGGGATCAAACAAGTTAATTAACCAGGTTGATGTATAACTTACATAATCATGCAAAAATGCTTAAAACAAGTGAGATAATGCATATGCTTCTATATGTGGCCATTTGATCTGGGAATAGATCAAGGAATGCTCTTATGACATTCCAGGCAGTCCATAATCTCAGGGCAAGTGGGTGCTCAAATGTCCTAATGGTGATGCAGAGTACTAATTTAAAATCTAAATTATCAAATTTAAATTTCCAACCTGTGAACAAATTTAAATCACCTTTGTACTTATCCCAAAACAAAACAAGTACAGGAAATAAAGCTAATCACTTATTCCCTTAGGGTCAAATATGTGACAAGCATATATTTACAGCTAAGTTTCTGCAGAACATGTAACAAAACACAACTGACAATCACAACAGACATAAAGTTTATTAGTCAATATTTGAAATATGTAGCATAGTAAGTGAACTGCAGAAATAACAACACATAGAAAAGACTCATAATGCTATGAAGGTAAATAATCAAATATACATCCAATTGCTATAAACTTCTCATTTAATAAACATCTATATTAACTAACACTTTCTAATTTTCATATGAACAATTATCATAGGCAACTCATCATGTATGACAAACACACAATATACATATTTACTACATTATCATGCTTTCATCAAGAAACATATTTTAATAAAGATCAAATAAATAGTCAAGTCACTTTGAATATGGATTTCATTGATTAGTGAGTTATACCAGCACTGTGGTGGTTATACACACAGTTCATTCTCACAAATTATCACCTTAAATTAAGGACTTTATCCAATCTTTATTTCATTATCCATTTCACCGAGTTAAGATGCAACTCACTAAGTCACGGGCGATTCTCATCCGAGTTGACTCCCTACAATATTGGTACCTGCACAACTCATACAAAATTAGTTAGTATGTGTTACTAATCGTTCAATTACATACTACTTTATAATGAAACAGTAAACATGAGACAAATTTTGAGATATAGAGTGATGAGTTCATCATCATATTATGATCTTCTTCTCATGAGAGCCTTGATAGTCATATCATCATCACGAATCCACCTCAAATCAACTGAGAACTGATAGAATCGAGTTAGGGTTTGCAACTCTTGTTGAAACTGAGTAACGTTGATGATCTATTCTTGATGAGGAGACGTCGTTCGATGCATAGAACATCATGTCTTCCCTTTTAAGAGTGAGAGGTTCATCAACTCCATCGAATTAAAGCTTCAAAAGTTAGGGTTTAGGAGACCCATCATTTCTAAAATTATTGGGTCACAAAATTCGTATGAATCGATAGCTTTTGGAGTGTAGAAGATGAATTCAAGGTCAGTTTGAATGAAAAATTCACAGTTAGATATGAATTGAGGATCGAACAGTTAGGGCTTGAACTTGATCAAAGTCTAGTGTATCAGAGTTTAATGCCTTGACTAATCTTCTCTTTTTCTTTGTAGGCTCTGTGATGGGATTGACATGAAATAGCTTTATAAAAAGGGCAGGAGGAATATCAGAGGTTGTCTTAACATTTTTCTTCAAAGGAAATACCAACTCTTCATCACTATCATCAGAGTCTGTATGTTCATCAATTAATCTCATTTTTCTTGGAGAAGACTCTGAGACTAATTTTCCCTTTCTTTTCATGCCTGAACCCTGTGAGCTGTGTTTTACAATTGAAGTCTTTTGGGAAACAACAAAGGATGGCATGGGTTGTGTATTAGTGTTTGGTTGTTGACTTGGGTTAGAACCAGAGGGGGCTAAACTTTTATTCATAGTCACTGATAGAAACTCCCTCCCATACATAATAGGCATTTTCTGATTTAAGAGAAGTCTGACCCGTGTGGGATAAAATAGCCTAGGCAACTTACCTTCAGTGTCTTTATTGACATCCTTCCTTGTCAAGTCAGCAAAAATCCTCTTATTCATGCTAAAACTAAGTAAACTCTTATCATCATCAAAACTTACATCAGGCAAGAGATAACTAAAAATTAACTGTAAAAATCTTTCATAGTATATAGTATGTGCATCATCACTAAGTTTAATAGCTATTTGCCTAATCAATAAACAAGGAAAATTAAAATTCAGATTATGGGTCAGAGAATACCCAATTTATTGAGACAGTTGAGGAATGACATAAAAATTTGTGCACTTGGCAGTGAAAGCCCTAGTGACATAATCGAAGAAGAAACTTCATTCTCTTCACAAATGGGGCCTTGTGAGACTCTCTAGCTCAGATAGACTGCCTCCATAGCCTATTTCGTGAAAGAATTCTCTTATGTGTTCATCATCAACAATGTCATCATAAACAACTACTTCAGGAAGGTGAAGGGCCTGACGAACATCCTCAGAAGTGATTGAATGGCTGTCATTGCAGTGGAAAGTAATGATAGGCTCATCATTGTCATCAGCATCATTGAATTTAGTAGTTGACCAAATCTTGGTCAAAGTTTGAGCAGAAATCGCCTTGGGTTCTTGAAGAGCATACCCAATACAGCTTTGTGAAAGAAAATCCTGAACAACATGAAACTCTTTGGGTGCTTCTGATTTGTTCAAAACAGCAGTGTAATTAGTAGCACCAAAAGTGTAATTCCTGAAAGATAGACCCTTAGATGCCATTGATACACAGAGATTTGTAGGTATAAGATATTAGGGTTTGAGAGTACGAGAGAGATAGAAAGAATAAGATTCAGTTATTAATTCAAATTAAGAATATGAATGAATTAATATATTCCTTCTCAATAGCATATACCCTGTACTGGGACACGTGGCATGATTTGATTTGTGGTGTAATGAGTAGTTCAAGTCTCAAGATATAACATATGTGTGTGTATTTGTGTATTAATATGAAACATTTTTCATGACAGACATGCGTCATAATGATTACTCCAATCAGAGAGAAATAAATATGATGTCACATAATTAAATATAATGTCATAAATAAAATAATCAATAATTAATCAGAGTTTGACATGTAGACTAAGATCAGAGTTTACAGTAATCAGAGTTTGTTGTATCCTCTGACAGAGTTTACCACATACTCTGACAGAGTTTACCACATACTCTGACAGAGTTTACCATAAACACTGATAGCTTGAGATCATCAGAGATTAGGTACTCCAAGGATCAGAGTTTACTTCATTCTCTATCAGAGTTTACCACATACTCTGACAGAGTTTATCATAAACACTGATAATGTCTTCTACTTGTTGTTTGGAGTTGAACCACTTGTCTCCTAATCATTGCTGGCTTCATTTGCTGGAATTGTGGCTTCTATTGAACTTTGATCAATAGGTTCTTGTGTGCCTGGCCCTTCAATGACTGCTACTTCACATTGAGAAGTAGGTTCTTGTGTGTCCTGGCCAAAAGAGACAGACCTCCTCTTTTTTCTTGAAAAATGTTTTGGACTGAGAGATGCTGAAGATGATGTTGATTTCTTGGCTTCCATTTCTCTTCTTACTTCTTCAGCCAGTTCCCTTGCTCTTTCATAAGATATCTCCTTTATAAGTTGCTTTGGTGACTTTGTAGGAGAATCAGATACTTGAACTGGAGCAGCTTCACTAGATTTTATTAACTCATCAGAGTTTATCAATTTCTTAGAGTTTATCACTTTAGTGTTGAAAGGTCTTTCAGAGTTTGGCCGATCAGAGATTGGAGCGTCAGAGTTTATAGCTGCATCAGAGTTTATCCCTTCAATCTTTGCAGCCTTAGAGTTTGCAATCTTGACTAGTCTTCTTTTCTTTTTCTTCTTCTCAGGAATTGGAAGAACTGTTTCTTTCTGAGGAGAAGTCTGAGAAACCTGTTCAACTGTCGTTCTCTTAGCAAAAACGAACCCTTCATCAATTAACTTTCTCTTTTTGAGAGAAGATTCTGTCATTGAATTCCCCTTCCGTTTGCTTGAGCCCTGTTGAGAGGTGTGTTTTGCAACTACAGTCTTTTGAGAGACTATAGAGGTTGGCAAAGGTGTTTGGGTGTCAGTGTTTGGAGGGTGACTTGGGTTTGAATCAGAGGGTGCTAAACTCTGATTCATAGCCACTGAGAGAAAATCCCTGCCATACATGGTAGGCATTCTCTGATTTAAGAGAAGCCTGGCCCATGTGGGGTAAAAGAGAGGAGAGAGATTACCTTTCTTAGCATCCTTCCTAGCTAGGTCAGCAAAAAATCTTTTATTCATACAAAAACTGGCTAAACTCTGATCATTCTCAAGACTTACATTAGGCAAAAAATAATTAAAAATTAACTGAAGAAATCTAGCAAAGTATACAGTGTGAACATCATCATTTATCTTGCTAGCCAACTGCCTAATTATTAAACAAGGAAAATTGAAATTGAGATTATGGGTCAGAGAATACCCAATCTGTTGAGACAGCTGCGGAATGGCATCAAAATTGGTGCATTTGGCAGTGAAAGCCCTTGTAATGCAGTCGAAGAAGAAACTCCATTCTCTTCTTAAATGTGGTCTTGTTAAACTTCTCAGTTTAGATAGGCTACCTCCATAGCCTATTGCTTTGAAAAATTCCTTGATTTGATCATCTCCAACAAAATCATCATACTCAGCCACTTCTGGAAGATGAAGAGCTTGTCTCACCACAGCAGGAGTAATGGAATACTTGCCATTGCATTGAAATGTTATTATCGGCTCCTCATTATCATTAGCATTATTAAACTTTGCAGTTGACCAGATTTTGAGCAGAGATTGAGCGGAGAAGTTCGTGGGTTCCTTAAGTGCGTACCCAATATAATTGTTCTGCAGAAAATCCTGAATCACATGAAAATCCTGAGGTGCTTCATCCTTAGATAGAAGAGAGATGTAGTTTGTTGCAGCAAAAGAATAGGTCTAAAAAGTAATACCCTTAGACGCCATTGAAGTTTTGAGATATGAAATGTGAATAACAATTGGGGTTTGATAAAACAAGAGAGAAAGATAGAATAAACGATGTAGATGAATAATTCACAGTGAAACAAAATGAATTAAACTATTCCCTCTCAATTGCATATACCCTTTAGTGGGACACGTGGCAAGAAATAATTTGAGCAGTAATGAGTAGACCAAGTATCAAAATACAGCAAGTGTGTGTGTGTGCTGTGTAATAATAGGAACCGTCATTCGTGAGATACACGCGCCTTATTACAAGTCCAGTCAAAAATTAATAATTATGATGTTACAAAATGAAATATGATGTCATAAATATGATCTCAGAATTTGCCACTTAATCAGAGTTTACAGATCAGAGTTTATATGAGTTAGAGTTTAGTATTTACTGTCAGAGTTTACCACATACTCTGACAGAGTTTACCATAAACACTGATAACTTGTGATCAGAGATTAGATGCTTCAATGATCAGAGTTTGTTCCATTTTCATCAGAGTTTACCCCATACTCTGACCTATACTCTGAGTGTCTGAAACTTGCTAAGTTGAGCCACTTGTCACCATCCCTAATTCAGAAACCAGTCTGTTAAATATTGCTTCAGGCAAGGGCTTAGTGAATATATCTGCTAATTGTTGATCTGTAGGAACAAAATGTAATTCAATTGTTCCTTCCTCCACATGTTCCCTTATGAAGTGATATCTGATACTGATGTGTTTTGTCAGAGAATGCTGGACTGGATTTCCTGTCATTGCAATAGCACTTTGGTTATCATAATAAATAGGAATTTTTGAAAATTTCAAACCATAGTCTAACAATTGATTTCTCATCCATAAGATCTGTGCACAGCAGCTTCCAGCAGCTATATATTCAGCCTCTGCAGTTGATGTTGAAATGGATTTCTGCTTTTTGCTTTGCCATGACACAAGTCTTCCACCTAAAAATTGACAACTGCCACTTGTGCTTTTCCTGTCAATCTTGCATCCTGCAAATTCAGCATCTGAATAGCCTATCAATTTGAAATCAGACTCCCTAGGATACCATAAGCCAAGATAAGCAGTGCCCTTGAGATATCTGAAAATCCTTTTCACATCAATTAAATGAGGTGCTCTTGGATTTGCTTGAAATCTAGCACACAGACATGTGGCAAACATGATGTCTGGTCTACTTGCAGTCAAATAAAGTAGAGAACCAATCATTCCTCTGTATGCTGTAATATCAACAGGTTCTCTAGTGTCTTGATCAAGTTTTGTTGCAGTAGCCATGGGAGTTGTAGCAGATGCAGAATCTTGCATTTGAAATTTAGTGAGTAGATTCTTTGTGTATTTAGACTGATTAATGAAAATACCTTCTTCAGTCTGTTTCACTTGTAAACCTAGAAAATAACTCAATTCTCCCATCATACTCATTTGATACCTGGACTGCATTAGCTTTGAAAATCTTTCACAGAGTTTCTCATTAGTGGAACCAAATATAATATCATCAACATATATTTGAACCAATAATAAATCCTTACCTTGAGTTCTATAAAACAAGGTTTTATCAATTGTTCCTCTAGTGAAACCATTTTCAAGTAAGAATAGAGCCAGATTTTCATACCAGGCCCTTGGTGCTTGCTTTAGTCCATATAGAGCTTTATCCAGTCTGTAGACATGATTTGGATATTTTGTATTGACAAAGCCAGTGGTTGTTCAACATAGACTTCTTCTTCAAGTTCACCATTTAAAAATGCACTTTTAACATCCATCTGGTAGACCTTGAATTTCTTATGAGCAACATAAGCAAGAAAAATTCTGATTGCCTCAAGTCTAGCTACAGGTGCATAGGTTTCATCATAATCAATCCCCTCCTGTTGAGAATAACCTTTGGCCACCAGTCTTGCTTTGTTTCTTGTAATTATTCCATCAGAGTCTGTCTTGTTTCTGAATACCCATTTTGTGCCAACAATAGATCTGTTCTTTGGGCTTGGAACTAGGGTCCAAACTTCATTCCTTTCAAACTCATTCAATTCTTCCTGCATTGCAGTAATCCAATCTGCATCTTTCAAAGCATCTTCAACCTTCTTTGGTTCTGTTTGCGAAAGAAAACTATGAAATAGACATTCATTCTGAGTAGCTTTTCTTGTTTTTATTCCACTTTCCAGATCACCTATAATTAAATCAGGTGTGTGATCTTTGGTCCATTTCCTTGGATGTAGAAAGTTTCTTGAACTAGATGCTCCCCCATGATTTGTGCCTTCATAGAATGATCCTTCTGTAAATGCTGATCCTTCTCCTGAAGATGTGCTTCCATCAGTGTTTGATGACTCAGAGTTTAAGTACTCAGAGTTTGAGTTATCAGAGATTGAGGTCTCAGACTTTGTGGTCTCAGAGTTTGAATGATCAGAGTTTAGGGTTTCAGAGTTTGTGTTGTTCAGAGTTTGGTCAGACTCTGATATTTCAATTACTATGTTTTGATCTCCAATGTTAGTACTTGATTGATGTTACTCCCCCTCAACATGTGCAGAATCTTCAATTTCTATTTCAATCAATTCTGAATCAGAGTTTAAAGAATCAGAGATTACCTTACCATAGTTTAGTTGAACAGAGTTTATTTTCTGGAGTTCATTCTCAAATCTTAGAGTTTCTTGTGCATCTTTATCATGTAACCCAGCTATCTTCCCTTCATCAAAAGAGACATTAATTGATTCCATGACTGTCCTTGTCCTTAAATTGAATATTTTGAATGCCCTTGAAGAGGTTTTAGAAGTTGTTGCATATCCAATAAAAATTCCTTCATCTGTTTTAAGTTCAAACTTCTTCAATTGTTCAGGATGTGTTTTGAGAATAAAACACTTGCATCCAAAGATGTGAAAGTACTTGACATTTGGCTTTCTTCCTTTCAAAGATTCATATGGAGTCATTCCATGTTTGTTTATTAAAGAACAATTCTGAGTAATGCATGCAGTGTTCACAGCTTCTGCCCAAAAATAAGTAGGTAGCTTTGCTCCTTCTAGCATTGTTCTAGCAGCTTCTATTAAAGTTCTGTTCTTTCTTTCAACTACACCATTTTGTTGAGGTGTGCCAGGTGCTGAGAATTGTTGAGTAATACCTTTTGTTGAGCAGAATTCCTCCATTGTTGAGTTCTTAAACTCTGTTCCATTGTCACTCCTTAAATTCTTTACTTTGTGAGTTGATCCATTCTCAATCATTGCAATATGATCAATGATTGTTTCTGCAGTTTCATCCTTCTTGTGCAAAAAGTACACCCAAATAAATCTAGTGAAATCATCAACTATTACCAGAGTGTATTTCTTCTTTCCAATGGACATGATATTGACTGGACCAAATAAGTCAAGATGCAATAGATGAAAAGGTTGATCAATTGAATTTTCAGTTTTGCTCTTGAAAGATGTCTTCTTTTGTTTGGCCTTTTGACATGAATCACAGAGTCCATCAGGATGAAATTGAACTTTTGGAAGACCTCTAACTAGGTCCTTCTTTATCAATTCATTAATGTTTCCAAAGTTCAGGTGACACAACTTTTTGTGCCAATTCCAGCTTTCCATTGGTGATGCCTTTCCAAGTAGACAGGTTAAGGAACCATTAGAATTAATATCCAAGCTAGCTTCAAATAAATTGTTATGTCTGTGGCCAATAAGAACTATTTTTCCATTTTTCTTGCTTTTCACTTCACAATGAGTTCCATGAAATTCCACAGAATAATCTTTGTCTGTCATTTGACTCACACTTAGCAGATTATGTTTGAGTCCTCCAACCAGAGCTACTTTCTCAATGATGACATTTCCAATCACTATGTTGCCATATCCCAGTGTTCTTCCTATATTGCCATCTCCATAAGATAATGCTGGGCCAGCCTTCTCCTCAAACTCTGAAAGCAGGGATTTATTTCCAGTCATATGTGCAGAACATCCACTATCAATCACTAGAATGTTCTTCCTGTTTCCCTTTTCAGAGTTTAAGATGGGAGACTCAGAGTTTGCCATGAGAGCATAGTTAGTTTCTTCTTCTGAGTCTGAGGAATCCATCCAATCTTTCTTTGATATGATGAGAGCTTTCCCAGATTCCTTGCTTCTGCACTCAGTAGCAAAATATCCCATCTTGTTGCACTTGTAACACTTGACTTTGGATTTATCAAGAGTTTTTTATTTTCCATCTCTATCTTCTCTTTTTCTGAATCTGTCTTTCTTGTCTGACTCACTATGCTTCTTCTGATAGTTTCCTTGCTTCTTAATTTTTTTGTATTTCTTGAAGCTTTTGACAAACATAGCAAACATCTCCATCATGTCAGAGTCTGAAGAATTATCAGAGTTTTCATCAGAGTTTGCCTCAAACTCTGATTCACTGCTTTCTTTGATTACAGCTTTTCCTTTTCTTGTTGAGGCTTTAAGGACTTTTTCTGTAGGTTCTTCAATCTGGGCCTCAACATTCAAAGCAATAGATTTTGTCTTGCTACTTTTTCTGTTTCTTCTTTGCTGTAACTCCAGATCATGAGTTTTCAATTTGCCGTAAACTTCATCTAATGACATCTCATCCAAATCAGCCCTGTCTCTAATCAAGGATGTCTGCAGATCCCATTCTTCTGGAAGAGCCCTCAGAAATTTGGTGTTTGAATCTTCATTGTCATATACTTTATCCACCAAAGCCAAGTTATTCAACAGAGTTAGAAATATGTCATAAATATCTGTGAGGGACTCATTCTGCTTAGCCTCAAAGTATTCATACTCTTGGATTAGAACAGATCTTCTATTTTTCTTTATCTCCTTGGTTCCTTGACATTGAACCTCCAGTGCATCCCAGATTTCTTTGGCAGTTTTGCATGCTATTACCCTGTTGGACATTACAGAGTCAAGACTATTATGCAAAATATTTCTTACCTTTGCATCTTTCAAGACTTCCTGTTTTTCTTCATTGGTCCATTCTTTCTTGTCCTTTAAGGTGTAATACTCAGGGATTTGTCTTCCTTCCACAATCGTAGATGGCACTAGTTTGGTTGGTAGATACTGTCCTGTATGAATTCTGTCCAAATAATCAGGATCAGTTGCTTCCAAGAACATCATCATCTTCACCCTCCATGTAGGATATTCAGCCTTCTTCAATATAGGGATCCTGATGCTTTCATACTTGTTACCAGACATGATTATTTGATCTTTTTAAGTCGTAATTAACTGCCTGCTCTGATACCAATTGTTTCCCAGAATAATCGATTATGAACACAAGTATATAGAATGGAATACTGTTTTGTATTATTAATGATCTCGAATACAAAACTCTCTCAAGAAAATAATGTTCTTAAGAGCTGCTAGGTTATATAACTATTGCTTAATGAATTCAACATCGAATTATAACCTATCTCTGTGTTTATATAGACACAACTACAAATACAATTACAAAACAGATTATGATAAGAATAGCTTTAATAAGGTAATTAGACTTGCACTTGAATTCCTTCTTACTATCCAAATCAGACTCTGATTTGTCTGTTTCCTTTTCTGGTAGACTCTGAAGCTAAACTCTATCGATCTGTCATTCTCTGATTTGAGTATTTTCTGTTAGAGTAAACTCTGATTGAGTATTCTCTGATAGAGTAAACTCTGACCGACAGCTTCCTTAAACTCTGATGACGTCAGCATAAACTCTGTTTAGTATTCTCTGACAATCATCAGTGTTTGCATTCCTAACATGTCTGCTAACTGTTGATATGTTGGAACAAAATGCATTTCAATTGTGCCTTCCATGACATGTTCCCTTATGAAATGATATCTAATGCTGATGTGCTTTGTCAGAGAATCTTGAACTAGATTGCCTGTCATTACAATAGCACTTTGATTATCACAATAAATAGAAATTTTTGTAAAGTTCAAACCATAGTCTAACAACTGATTTCTCATCCATAAAATTTGAGCACGGCAGCTTCCTGCAGCTATATATTCAGCCTCTACTATTGATGTTGAGATTGATTTCTGCTTCTTGCTAAACCATGAGACAATTCTTCCACCTAGAAATTGACAACTTTCACTAGTGCTTTTCCTATCACTTTTACATCCTGAAAAAGAAGCATCTGAATAGCCTATAAGTTTAAAGTCAGACTCTCTAGGATACTATAAGCCAAGATTGATGATGCCCTTGAGATATCTAAAAATTCTCTTAACAGCAATCAAATGTGGTTCCCTTGGATTTGCCTGAAATTTAGCACATAGACAGGTTGCAAACATGATATCTGGTCTACTAGCAGTCAAATAAAAAAGTGAGTCAATCATACCTCTGTATTTTATTATTTCTACAGGCTCACCAGTATCTTGATCAAGCTTGGTTGCAGTAGCCATTGGAGTTTTAGCAGATGCAGAGTCTTGCATTTGAAACTTTGTGAGTAGATTCTTTATGTATTTGGACTGACTTATGAAAATGCCTTCATTAGTCTGTTTCACTTGCAAGCCTAAGAAATAGTTCATCTTTTCCATCATGCTCATTTGATACCTAGACTGCATTAGCTTTAAAAATAATTCACAGAGTTTTGCATTAGTGGATCCAAATATAATATCATCAATATATATTTGAACCAATAATAAATCCTTATCTTGAGTTCTATAAAACAAGGTTTAATCAATTGTACCTCTTGTGAAACCACTTTCAAGTAGAAATTGGGCCCGTGTTTCATACCAGGCTCTTGGAGCTTGCTTGAGACCAAATAAAGCTTTATCCAATCTGTAGACATGATTTGAATACTTGAAATTCACAAAGCCAGGAGGTTGTTCAACATATACCTCCTCCTCAAGCTCACCATTCAAAAATATATTTTTAACATCCATCTAGTATACATTGAATTTCTTGTGTGCAGCATAAGCAAGAAAGATTCTAATTGCTTCAATTCTAGCTACTGGTGCAAAGGTTTCATCATAGTCAATACCTTCCTGTTGAGAGTAACCTTTGACAACTTGTCTTGCTTTGTTCTTTGTTATAATTTCATCAGAGTCTGTCTTGTTTCTGAACACCCATTTTGTGCAAACAATGGATCTGTTCTTTGATCTTGGAACAAGAGTTTGAACCTCATTTCTTTCAAACTTATTTAATTCTTCCTGCATTGCAGTAACCTAGTCTGCATCCTTCAAAACATCTTCAACTTTCTTTGGTTCTGTTTGAAAAAGAAAACTATGGTATAGATATTCATTTTGAGTAGCTTTCAATGCCTTCATTCCACTTTCTAGATCACCAATAATGAAGTCAGGTGTATAATCTTTGGTTCATTTCCTTGGATGTGGAAGATTTCTTAAATTAGATGATCCCTCATGATTTGTGAGTTCATAGTATGATTCCTCAGTAAATGCTGATCCTCCCCAGGAAGTTGTGCTTCCATCAGAGTTTGATAGATCATAGTTTAAAATTTCAGAATTTGATGGATCAGAGTTTAGGCTTTTAGAGTTTGTTTTTGTTAGAGATTGGTCAGACTCTAAAATTTCAATGATTGAGGTTGGTTCTACAATATCAGTAGAAGATTGATATTACTCCTCCTCAACATGTGCAGAATCTTCAATTATTGTGACAGTTCTATCTGAATCAGAGTTTAGCTCATCAGAGTCTGTGTCTTGTAGAGCTTGAAGCATTTCATTTTCAAAACTTAGAGATTTCTGAGCATCTTCATCTTGTAATCCAGTTATTTTTCCTTCATCAAAAGAGACATTAATAGATTCCTTGACTATCTTGGTTCTCAGATTAAATACCTTGAATGCCCTTGAAGAAGTTTTAGAAGTTGTTGCATAACCAACAAAGATGCCTTTATCTGCCTTGAGTTCAAACTTTTTCAACAGCTCAGGATGTGTTTTAAGAATAAAACACTTGCTTCCAAATATGTGAAAGTATTTCACATTTGGCTTCCTTCCCTTCATAATCCCATATGGATTCATTCCATGTTTATTTATTAAGGTGCAATTCTGAGTGATGCATGCAATATTCACAGCTTCTGCCCAAAAGTAAGTAGGAAGTTTTGTTCCTTCTAACATTGTTCTAGCAGCTTCAATGAGAGTTATGTTCTTTCTCTCAACTACACCATTTTGTTGAGGTGTACCAAGTACTGAAATTTGTTGAATGATTCCTTTTATTGAGCAGAATTCCTCTATTGCAGAGTTCTTACTCTGATCCATTGTCACTCCTTAAATTCTTTACCTTGTGTGGTGATCCATTTTCAATCATAGCAATATGATCAAAAATTATTTCTGCTGTTTCATCCTTTTTGTGTAAAAAGCACACCCAGGTAAATCTTGTGTAGTAATCTACTATCACCATAGTATATTTCTTCTTTCCAATGGACATTATGTTGACAAGGCCAAACAAATAAAGATGCAATAGATGAAAAGGTTGATCAATAGAATTTTCAGTCTTGCTCTTGAAAGATGTCTTCTTTTATTTTGCCTTTTGACATGAATCATAGAGTCCATCGGGATGAAATTGAACTTTTAGAAAACCTCTTACTAGATCCTTTTTCACCAATTCATTTATATTTCCAAAGTTCAAGTGACACAGCTTTTTGTGCCAATTCCAGCTTTCCAAAGATGATGCCTTTCCAAGTAGGCAAGTTAAGGGACCATCGGAGTTTACCTCCAAGCTAACTTCAAATAGATTTTTATGTCTGTGACCAATGAGAACCACTTTGCCAGCCTTTTTTCTTTTAACTTCATAATGTGTTTCATAAAACTCCACAGAATAACATCTGTCTGTCATTTGACTCACACTTAACATATTATGATTGAGTCCTTCAACCAGAGCTATATTTTCAATGATGACATTTCCAATCACAATATTTCCATTTCTCAGTATTCTTCCTATGTTGTCATCTCCATAAGAAACTGCTGGGCCAGGCTTCTCCTCAAACTCTGAAAGTAGGGATTTTTTTCCAGTCATGTGTGTAGAACTTCCACTATCAATTATTAGGATGTTTTTCCTGTTTCCCTGCAATCATTTATGCAACTTAAATAGAAGCTTTGAGGACCCAAACAAGTTTGGATCCTTTCTTTTTAAGATTGTTAACATTTGCAGTAGAAGTAACTTTATCAGAGTTTAAGTTAACAGAGTTTGCATTGTGAGAGTTTGTCTTTCTTCTATCAGCTTTTACCACATACTTTTGTTTAACAGCACAATTAGAAGAAACATGAGTTTTATTTAAATGAGGCAAAAGTTCATAATAATTGAAATACAGATTATGATATTATTTACATGTGTAAATAGAATGTCATAAACTACCACAGTGAAAATAAGGATTTTGTGGTCTATATCTAGTTTGTTTCCTATCCTCTGGTCTAGGTCTTTCATATTCCTTTTTTTTTATTTTGTATGCAGTCAATAACAATATGATTAGAATTTCCACATGTGAAATATGTTTTTCTAGGAGTATTAGGGATATTCTTATAGTCATTCTCCTTAGAAATTTCAACTTTGTCATTTCTATTCTTCTTGACCTTTTTAGGTTTATTTTTATTGGTAACTGACTTCAACTTTTCCTTAAGTTGCTTCTATGAGAGTAATCCAATATTGATTGGTTTATTCTCTGACACATTAATCTCTTTGCTTTTGTGATTATTAGAGCATTTATCATAAGTGTCCTTATCATTACTAGCTCTAACAAAATTCACAGGTTCACTCAACTTTCTTTTTATTCCTGTGTGTGTCTTAGCATGTGTCTCCTTATCAAATTCATAACCTAAAGCAGATGTCCAATTTTTGTCAGAAAGAATTTCTTGGACTTTCTTGCCAGAGTTTGTCCAAACTCTGAAAGTCTCCTGTTCTTTAGCTATCTCAACTTTTAAATATTCAACATGTATTTCTAGCTGAGTTTGCATGTAAATAGCATTCTCATAATATTTCTTAGTGTTAATCATGTGTGCATGTTCAGATTCAAGAAAAGCATTCTTAGCAGACAGAGTTTGAATTTCAGATTTTAATCTTTCATTCTCAAGTGACTGTGATTTAAAACTAACATGCAGGGTTCTAAGGAAAGAATTTAATTCATAGACATTTTCAGTATCCATATTGAAGATAGAGTCTGGTACTTTGTCAGAGTTTAAGATGGGAGCATCAGTGTTTTCCATGAGAGCATAGTTTGTTTCCTCTTCAGAGTTTGAGGAATCCATCCAATCTTTCTTTGAGGTTATGAGAGCTTTTCCAGATTCCTTACTTCTGCACTTAGTAGCAGAGTGCCCCATCTTGTTACAATTGTAACACTTGATCTTTGATTTGTAACACTTGTTACACTTGTAAGATACTACTGGGTCATCCTTCTCTTCAAACTCTGAAAGTAGGGATTTGTTTCTAGTAATGTGTGCAGAACATCCACTATCAATTACTAGGATGTTTTTCCTGTTTCCTTGCAATCATTTATGCAACTTAAATAGAAGCTTTGAGGACCCAAACAAGTTTGGATCCTTTCATTTTAAGATTGTTAACTTTGCAACAGAAGTAACTTTATCAGAGTTTAAGTTAACAGAGTTTGCATTGTGAGATTTTGTCTTTCTTCTATCAGCTTTTACCACATACTTTTGTTTAACAGCATAATTATAAGAAACAAGAGTTTTATTTAAATGAAGCAAAAGTTCATAATAATTAAAATACAGACTATGATATTATTTACATGTGTAAATAGAATGTCATAAACTACCACAGTTAAAATAAGGATTTTGTGGTCTATATCTATTCTGTTTCCTATCATCTGGTCTAGGTCTTTCAGATTCCTTCTTTTTATTTTGCCTGCAGTCAATAACAAGATGATTAGAATTTCCACATGTGAAATAGGTTTTTCTAGGAGTATCAGAGATATTCTTATAGTTATTCTCCTTAGAAATTCCTACTTTGCCATTTCTATTCCTCTTGACCTTTTTAGGTTTATTTTTATTGGTGACTGACTTCAACTTTTCCTTAAGTTGCTTCTGTGAGAGTAATCCAATATTGATTAGTTTATTCTCTGACACATTAATCGTTTTGCTTTTGTGATTATTAGAGCATTTATCATAAGTGTCCTTATCATTACTAGCTCTAACGAAATTCAAAAGTTCACTCAACTTTCTTTTTATTCCTGTATATGTCTTAGCATGTGTCTGTCTTCTTATCAAATTCATAACCTAAAGCAGATGTCCAATTTTTGTCAGAAAGAATTTCTTGGACTTTCTTGCCAGAGTTTGCCCAAACTCTGAAAGTCTCATGTTCTTTAGCTATCTCAACTTTTAAATATTCAACCTGTATTTCTAGCGGAGTTTGCATGTGAATAGCATACTCACAATCTTTCTTAGTGTTAAGCATGTGTGCAAGTTCAGATTCAAGAAAAGCATTCTTAGCAGACAGAGTTTGAATTTCAGATTTTAATCTTTCATTCTCAAGTGACTGTGATTTAAAACTGACATACAGGATTCTAAGGAAAGAATTTAATTCATACACATTTTCAATATCAATATTGAAGATAAAGTCTGGTACTTTGTCAGATTTTAAGATGGGAGCATCAGTGCTTGCCATGAGAGCATAGTTTGTTTCCTCTTCAGAGTCTGAGAAATCCATCCAATCTTTCTTTGAGGTTATGAGAGCTTTTCCAGATTCCTTGCTTCTGCACTCAGTAGCAGAGTACCCCATCTTGTTACACTTGTAACACTTAATCTTTGATTTGTGAAGTGTTTTAGCCTTACCATCTTTGTTTTCTCTCCTCCTAAATCTGTCTTTATTTTCAAACTATACATGCTTCTTTTGGAAGTTTCCTTGTTTTATGTACTTCCTATACTTCATCATTTTGAAGCCTTTGACAATCATGGCAACCATCTGCATCATGTCAAAGTATGTGGATTCATCAGAGTTTGCATCAGAGTTTGTTTCAGACTCTGATTCACTGTTTTCCTTTACCATCATAACTTTTATTTTTCTTGTTGAGACTTTTGAAACTTTTTCTTTTGGTTCTTCAACCCTAGTCTCAACATTCAAGGAAACAGACTTTGCCTTGCTACTTTTCCTATTCTTCCTTTGTTGTAACTCCAAGTCATGAGTTTTCAGCCTTCCATACACTTCATCTAGGGACATCTCATCCAAATCTGCCCTATCTCTTATCAGAGATGTTTGTAAGTCCCATTTTTCAGGTAGAGCCCTTAGAAATTTGGTGTTTGAATCCTCATTATCATACACCTTATCAACCAAAGCCAAGTTATTCAACAGAGTAAGAAATCTGTCATAAATATCAGTGAGAGACTCATTATGTTTAGCCTCAAAGTATTCATACTCTTGTATAAGAACAGATCTTCTGTTCTTCTTGATTTCTTTGGTTCCTTGACATTGAACCTTTAGTGCATCCCATATTTCTTTAGCAGTTTTGCATGCAATTACCCTATTAGACATCATAGAGTCAAGATTGTTATGTAGAATGTTTCTTAGCTCTGCATCTTTTAGGACTTCTTATTTTTCTTCATTGGTCCACTCCTTCTTGTCCTTCAGAGTATAGTATTCAGGAACCTGTCTTTCTTCCACAATTGTTGATGGAACTAGCTTAGTTGGTAGATACTGACCATCATTGATCCTGTCTAGATAATCAGGATCTGTGGATTCTAAAAACATCATCATCTTTACCCTCTATGTAGGGTATTCAGCCTTTTTCAAGATTGGGATTCTGATACTTTCATACTTGTTTCTAGACATTGTTTTGAGATCTTTAAGTTGTAATTAACCGCCTGCTCTGATACCAATTGTTACCCAGATAATACAATATTATAGAAGGTGGGGTTGAATATAAAATACCAAACAATCGATTATGAACACAAATATGTAAAAGATGAACTGCTTTGTATTAACTTTGATTGTCTGAATATAAAACTCTCTCAAGAAAAACAAAGTTCTTAAGAGCTGCTAGGTTAAGAGAATAATATGTCTTGAACGATTACAATGTAAACATAATTCTGTATTTATATAGTATACAGCTACCCTATCTAATTATGGAAAAAAGAATAATCATTAAATGCAGAAATATTATTTCCATCATTATCTTCCTAAAAGATAGCTTCCAGAAAGGTAATAGAATTGCATTAAAACACTTTCTTGTTTATCTCCAATCACCTCCTAATTTATCGGTTTCCATCTGTCAAACTCTGATATCATAAATTATGTCGATTAGTAAACTCTGATTGAGTAAACTCTGTCGACAGCTTCTAAACTCTGATTGTCTTCAGTAAACTCTGACTGCAGTAATATCTGACAGCATCAATTCTTTATTTCTAACAGTTTACAATTTTTTGGAAAGTATTACTAATCAACCAAACCAACAGTAAACCCCCTAATATGAAATAAATATATATTAGTTTATAACTCGTGCAAAGCACGAGCTACATTAATAAATTATATATTAATTACTTTATATGATTATTTAATTTAATATAATATTTTGTATTATTATTTATTATTTATATGTTATTTATATATTATTATGATATAATATTTTTTTTATTTTAATATTCATGAGATATGATTAATAGGTTATAATTTTAACTAAATTAAAAAGGGTGATAAAATTGAGTTAAATGTTAATACAACTAAATTAGATAAAAATTATATTATAATATTATTCCTAAAATATAAATTATATTCTATAATTTAAATATAAAATAATAATACCCGTGGACAATTGTAAAAAAAGATTATATCGTTGATAAAATTGTGTGTATAATATATATAGTATACGTAAATTATTTTATATAATTTAAATATTTAAGTTAAGGTGGTAAATTGTTTATTTTATTATTAAAAAGGAGGACTGTAACAATATTTTAAATAAAGAAAATATATACTATAATTTAAATATAATATAATATTACGTGTGAATAGTTATATAAAAAGAGAACTACACCGATGATAGATTTGATGCATAATATATATATATAGTATAAAATAATTATTTTATATGGTTTGAATATTTAATTTAATATGATAATTTATTTCATTTTATTATTAAGAAATAGAATTTCACTATTGATAAACTTTTATGTATAATATGTATGTTCTAAATAGAGTTGTATGTATAATATATTTGTTTGATAAAGTATAATCTAATTAATATTTAATTAAAAAGTGTATTTGAAGTTGAGTAGAAGAATTATAGTATAGATATTATTTTAATTATTAAATTATAAATTTAAATAAATTGAAGTGTTTGAACGACGATGAAAAGGAAACATGTTAATTAGTAGATTATGAGTACAACCGTATATTTTAATTAAAATTTAACTAAAAGAGTATTTGAATTTGAGTGAGACACAAGGAGACTATAATAGTGTCACTATAAAAGCATAGATAATATAGATATAACATAGTAATAAAATTTAATTAATATAAATAAAATAATATTATGATTTAAATATTCATAAAATTTAATTTAATATATTAATTAATTGTTCTTTTAAAACTTAAAATAGATAAATTCATGATAATATTATAATATTTGTGAGTTTCGATTATAAGAGAAAATTTTAAATGAATTTGATAGTTTGAGGGTGATTAAATTGAGATGTTTAGATTGTATTAATATATAATTTTAATAAAATTTAATATATATAAAATGATAATAATATTATATCATTAATGAGATATAATATTATAATAGTGGAGAAACTGAATTTGGTAAATAAGAGGTAGTTGAGTCTCGACATATCAGGTAATATATTTATATTAATTCTTTTTCTAAAATAAATAATATGTATTTTTTTAAAGTATTTTAATTTTTTTTAGAAAGTGTTAATCAACCATACAAAACCAACAATAAAACCATGTTTTGCTTATAATAGTATAGTATAGACTAGCGTATAACATGTGCGATGCATGGATATCTTTAAATTTTTTAATATATTTAAAATTAATTAAATAGTTTGAGCGGTGATTAAATTAAAATATTTAGTTTGTCTTTCATATAAAAATTTATTATAGAATAATAATAATATTATAACATTCTTGAGATGCAACTAATTAGTTGTTATTTTAAAACTTAAAATAGATAAAGTAATAACAATTTTATAATTTTTGTTAGATTCGATTATGAGTGATAATTTTAAATGAATTGAATAGTTTGAGACCGATTAATTGAGATGTTTAGATTGTATTTAGTATATAATTTTAATAAAATTTAATATATATATAAATTATTATTATTATTATTATTATATTCATGAGATTTATTTAATTGATTGATATTTTAAATGAATTAAAGAGTTTGAGCGGTTGTGAAACTGAATTCTATAAATAGATTTTATTTAATACAACTACATTAAATAAAAAGTATAAATTTTAATATAAGTATAAATTTTATGTTATTATTTATATATAATATTATTATTTAATTTTAGGTGAAACAAAAATGAGGGATAACCAAAATATAGATTATATATATTTAATTTTTTTAAAATTTTAATAGAATTTTAAAAGAAATAATAATTTATAATTTTAATAGAGTTTAAAGAATTTGAGTAACATTGAGATTGAGATATATAATTCAACTGTATTGGTTACAATTGTATTAGATGTGTACTACGATATTATTTATACTGAATTATTATAACAAATATTATATTATAAATAAAATAAATTATATATTTTTAATATTTTTGGAAAACGTTTACAATTTCTTGGAAAGTGTGTACCAACCAACCAAACCAATAATAAACCCGTGTTTTGCTTATAATAGTATAGTATAAATGTTATAGTTTAACGTAATATTTTTTTGGATTGATGCATAAAAACCAAAATATGTTACACAAAATATAAATTGCCTTTAAATACTAATTTTATTCAAATCTTTAATATATGTAAAATGATAAATTATTAGGAATAGTATAATTAAAAATAAGACTCATTAATTTTAAGAAAATTGTAATATATATTATAATTTAAATTATATAAATTTTTATATATGATCTTATTTTTCCAAATTATTTACTTTTATCGGATTTCATATTTATATGAACACTTCTCGGCACCGTTTTTTGCGGTACCTCGAATCTTAACTAAAAAATTATTTTTCAATTAATATAAATTTTAAATGATATTCAAGTTCTCGATAAAAATTTATATTTCAGCTATAAATGTTTTTGGGTTTTATTTAGAGATATATTTTAATTAGAAGATTAATGTTTATTAGAATTGTTTTCAATCCAAACTATTATATTATTATATTATAAATAAATGGAATAAATTATATATGTTTAACTTTTTTGGAAAAGCACTTTCAATTTTTTTGGAAGGAATTGAATCAATCAAACTAATAAATAAACTTATAAGATATAGTATAGATTACAAGAAACTATTATTTGACATAAACACTATATTTCACTTGGTGTTTTCCAAACTAAATAAATTTACTTGAATTATTAGAAATTAGTTTTACATTATTAAAAACAAAATAGAGTGATCACATTTGTTTATCTACTCGACCCATATTGAGTTGCATTTCTTAAAAAATAAAACTACTTACTTATCTTTCAATCAAACATGTTCTTTCACTTTTTAGAAATTTCATAAAGAAATTGAACACCAAAATATTACAATTTTGAAAGTAAGTGAATACCAATAAATAATCAAATGTGATGCTGTCTAAGATCAAAGTTACAGATACTTGGAATTCTAATGAAGAGTCTATCAAATCCTGTTATGACTTCTAGGATGGCATCGATGACATCTGATGATGGGAGGCTAAGGTGATTGTCTTAATGTTGTTTATGGATTGTGTGGTTTCAAGTTATTTCATAATGACAAAATACAAATGCATTACTACTGGTGTAACAAGTAATATTAAGAAGTTATTTTATTGATAATAGATGAATATAAATGAGGTTACTAACTCTTTCTTTACTAAATTTGTGGACCACTCCCTAATGAGAGAGAAGTTTTGTATTTACAGGGCCTCCCTTGTGGGAGAGAGAAGTTTTGTATTTACCAGGCCTCCTTTGTGGGTCATTTTAAATTCTAAACTTGTTCTCCAAATAAACTTTTTTTTGGATATACTGGCCTAACTCTCTGTTACAGGCCTTTTCTCCATGTATGGGCCTTGACTATATTTAGCTTTAATATCTAGGCCCAACAATAACAATCTTTATTTATGGGGAAATCATTGTCGTCATCAATGTGTTCTTCGTCCGTTCGTCGGCATCTTTATTGATCCTCGTTGGGCAATATAGAACAACACCAACTGCACGAAATGGTGTGCTTGAGACTTGAGAGCTGGTGAAATGCACAAATTAACTACCAAATTATCCTGAAAACTACGGCCATGACTATCGCAGCTATGTAATTGTATACAGACCCAGATCAAGAAAATACATCTATGTTCGTCTTTGTCTCTTTTTTTTTTTTGTTAGTTTATATAATATTTTATTAGGTCTCCGAGCCAGCTTACGCACACCTTAACTAATTATTGGGTGTCTCGCTTATTTCCATGCACTCAGATCGAATCGAACCTGGGACTTGGGATGGTAAGTCCCAAAAGTCCTGGCCTCAACCAACTGAGTTATCGGTGCGGGACCATCTTTGTCTCTTGATACAAGCCTAATGTGATAATTTTGCTGATTATATTAAATCGGCTCACAGTTTTGATATCTATATTCATGAATGACTTCTGAGCCTTGGGCATCTTTAAAATAGTTTTTGTATACCTCATCAACCACAAATCAGGAGTAATAAATTCTGGTTCAACAAACAAGCACCAGTTTAACGCGGAGAGATGACTTGGAAGCTGTAGAGGTCAGAATGGCTTAAAACAATCCCAGTCTGGTTCTTGTTCACAGTGGCTGATTTAATTACACTTGCTTTTTATTCGACGACATAATAATTCCTTTGTCGGTGTAAAATTAACCAATGAAATAAACCTGTCTTTCTAACATGATATGCATAAAGATAGTATCAGCAGTTCACTCGATTTCTAATGTAACAATTCAAAGTTTACAAGAGATTGCAAATATATTATGCACCACTACTGCTGCATAAAACATCAGCCGCACAAAAAATTGTGGCGGTGATAATAGCTTCTCTGTACCTGCATAACTATACCAAGCAAAAAAAATAAGATCAAATGCCTCCAAAAATCACCAATACACCAAAGAATTTAATATATCTATGCTCATCGTTGTCTCTTATACAAGCTTAATATAATGGTTATTACATCTGAACATGCAGTAGATGTCTTCAAATTACATGAAATCAGTCGACAGTTTTGATGGTTGTTTCTGTTGGCCCTCATTTTCTAAAACTAATAACAAAGCATAGTAACTTTGTCCTGCCGAAAAAACAAAAATAACAGACTGCTTATATCACC
This sequence comes from Oenanthe sinensis, assembly GCA_028671895.1. Taxonomy (NCBI): domain Eukaryota; kingdom Viridiplantae; phylum Streptophyta; class Magnoliopsida; order Apiales; family Apiaceae; genus Oenanthe; species Oenanthe sinensis. Next base: position 40,609,273 of record CM053806.1, read on the forward strand.
ATTGTCACACACTGCAATACCTGTTCACACTAACAAAATCAGCTAAGCACTACATCACTCCTCCTTTTGACCATCATTTACTGCAGCCGAATATACTTCTATCATTTACTGAATAAATGATATATGACTAATGACGGGTGGTTCAGTGGATTTCATCTTCTCGAAGAAAGCTGCTGCACTTCAATGTCTTGCAATCTGAGTGTTACAGCTCTTTTGTGAGCTTCTAACCCCTCAACCTCAGCCATGACAGCCACATAGGGCCCTAGCTTCCTGAGGCCTTCCTCTGTCAATGTCTGGACAGTTATGTACTTGAGAAAGGAGTCCAGAGACACGCCACCATACATTCTTGCATAACCATAAGTTGGAAGGACATGGTTTGTTCCACTAGCATAGTCCCCAACACTCTCAGGCGTCCATTGCCCCAAAAATACTGAGCCTGCCCCAAGTATCAACTTAACTCAGTTGTTTTGTTACACTTTGGAATAGAGAATCAACAGCTAGACGTAAAAATAATATGCAGATGTGGACCTAGAGTATTTCAAAACATGATTACCAAGAAATAAATGCATGAATATAAATGAAAATACTCTGCTCAATTACTTTCGTCCAGACAACTTATTAATGGCAAATTTGAGCTTGAAGTGTAAATGAACTGAACTTTATTTTGGAAATGATCATTTGAAGACTCAACCCTCACACATTCATTTCTCCATTGAGGACTCAACCCTCAACTTCTAATTACCAAGAGAAATAACAGAATAAGGGTAAGCACTAGAACTATAAGCCAATGAATACAAATGAACACAATTGACATCTGGCACCCACTATATGTAGTGTGTATCATAAGCAAAGTGCTATCCAAAAGGAACACATCTTGAGGCCAGAAGTTTTGTTTAAGGTTCAAAGAACTACACAACCTACGTAGACCAGGCAATTCGTGTCGTGTCATTTACTTTTGTGTCGTGTTTTCGTGTGACACTAAATAAATAAATATAATATATATATATATATATAATTAAATAATTGTATGAATAACAATATTTTTATGTATATTTTACACAAACACACACACACACACACATATATATATATTTACACACAGTTTCATAAAAATATGTGTATTTATATATACAAATAAATATATATATATATATATATATATATATATATATACTTATAATACATATAGTGTACTTAAGAGTAAACCCAAATACGATACTATGTCTGACCATGTACTTTCGTGTTCGTATACCTAAAAGGTAAACACAAACACTAACTATCGTCTTGTTGTCGTGTCAAGTTCTCATGTAGTGGACAAAATTATTGGGACAAATCCTACGGGAGCCTTAGACTAATCACTGAAAGAAACTTAAGATAATAATAGTCAAGTTTTTTTCTAAAAAAAAGGTACTATTGTGTCGTAACATAAAGCAATATTGGTCTGAAGTTGGTCTTGATATGCAGGCGCTTCATCCTTCTACTCCCCTCCGTCCTAAATTATTTGTCACTTTGACTTTTTTGCACATATTATAAGGTGCAAAAAAATAGTTTCACAAATTATTTTAAAATTTTCTTTTTCTACATAAATATTTAAATATTAAAATTTTATTTTGAAAAAGGAATTTTTTAAAATAATGAGCATAAGGAGCGCCTTAAAATATGTACAAAAAGTCAAAGTGACAAGTAATTGGGGACATACAGAGTATTTCATAAGGAGATGTTTTCGGGGTTCGGACAAGTGCCCTAACATTCACCTAGTAGATTGCAAGTAGACACTTTGACCATAACATCAAGCAAGGCCTTTAATATGTTAATATGACCCTATTCTATCATAGCTTCATTAGAAACCAATTTCTCCTATCAGAGACCAGAAAAGTAGAAATACAATGTGAACATCAGTGCATAAATTTTTACTCTACCTGCATTCTCAATATAACTCTCCCACTTCTCTGCATCTTTCACATTGATAATCAGATGCTCAGGTGCATATATGTTCGAAAAAGCAATAGCCTGAAAAATGAAAATCCAATTTATAGATAAATTGCAATTGAAGTTGAGTGCTCCTCAGAGGAGCAAGTTTGCAGAAAGGAGACAAACAGATAAGCATATCCAAAGAGAATGAGTGTGTTGCAGTAAGCAATTTCTAAACATGGTCAATTAATGTGTATTAACAGATAAAATCTGCCAATATAAACAAGCCCTAAAATATAATGAATGAGTGTGTTGCAATAAGCAATTTCTAAACATGGTCAATTAATGTGTATTAACAGATAAAATCTGCCAATATAAACAAGCCCTAAAATATAATGACAAATATGATGCTTTAAAGTTAAAACTTTATTTGTATTCTAACAATCCAACTTTGGTTAATGATGCGATAAAATTATCGACAGAACTGCTAAATTATGAAGACTTCTTCCTTAGAAACGTGTTGTGGGGTTTGCATGGTATGAGCTCCCTTTGTAGTTTATTCTACTAGGGTCAGTAAAAGCATGTGCCAAAGAGAGTTGAAGACGCCTATGTAGGTTTTTTATGTAAGAAGAGGGGAAAAAAATTTCTACGTTATATTTTTTCAATGCATAAACTTGCCTTTTATAGACTAAATATAATGGATAACCTATTCCTAGAAGTGATATAATTATTTTTAATATATCATTAGAGCAAGTCCAATGCAATGCTATTGGAGGTGCTATTTTTATAATATTGCATCAATTATAGAACATAGCACTCCAATGCAATGCTATAGGAGGTGCTAAAATAGAAAAATGTTATACTTGGTTCTATATTTAGAACCAAGTATAGATGTAGCTATAATTGCCACATAGGCATGCAAGTGGGAAATTGGAGGGAAATGAATATAAAAACATCTATTTTAGCAAATTCAATGTTATACTTTACATTGTTGGTTGAAAAGTTACTTAATTTGACATCTATTTGTTCTATTTTGAAACCATGCATTGGAGCATGACATATATTTTAGCACCAAAATATACTTTTTGATGGAGCATGACATCTATTTTAGCACCAAAATATAGTTTTTGATTTCATATTGATGCAGAACGGAAAATTAAAATATTAGTTTGTATTTATTTTATATTATTATTTAGGAATATATTTAATTGTAATTCATTATAAAGTTTAATTATATATTTGTATTATAGTAAGAATATTTTAGAATATGATAGAGGAGAATAAGAAAAGGATTTGTTTCCTTTATTATGAAGATTTTACTTGGTGGCTAAGTTAAGGGATTTACTCCTATATAAGGAGATGTAATATTTTATTATTAGAAGACTTTGACTGATATTAAAAATGAAATTGTTCTCTCTTTTGTTATGGGTTGCGATCCATGCATGTTCTTCTCTTCTGCGGTTGAGAAATCCTAGGGGTAGTGGTTTTTCTGCGGTTGGATCACCTTGGGGCGTGTGGGTTTTCTGCGGTTAATCCACATAATTCTATCGTTTTACTGTGTTTTTATTCTTGTCCTGCATCAAAGTGGTATCAAAAGCTTAGGTTTCTGCATCAATTTCTTAATTGTTGAAGATCTGGGGTTTTGCAACCAAAAAAAAAAATCTGCAGCACTATTCACAGTACTGTTCATCAGTACTATTCACTGTTCATCCAAAAAAGGAAAAAGAATAGCTTCCATGGCCAAAATAAAAGAGATACTTGATGATATGATGGTAAACAACCGCCTTGATGTTTTTATGGAGCAAAACAATATGAGATTACGGAATTTGGAAAATAAAGTTGAAGATGTGGAGGCAGCACTAAGAATGATTATGGATAAACTCGGTATACAACATAATCCTCCACGTGCAAGAACTCCATACCCGCCTCGATATCAACCTAATGGTGAAAAGGATGTTAAAACTTAAGTTTCTGAAGTTCATCGAGAAAAAGTGTCAAGAGATCCTATACGACATCGTGAAGAAAGTAAATCATATGAGATAACAAAGGCATCTCACCTAAAATAAGTGGAAACAAAGGAAAACGAAATTATCATGGTAGATCATATTGATTTTCTGGGAGAAGACAAGATATTGGGAACTACTGCCATATCAAAATATCTTATTATTTCCATGTTACTTCCAAAGATCTCACTTATAGAGATGGAATTGGATGTCTTCAAGTGCTACTACAAATCACCTCTTTACTCGTTGATTCTTAAATTTTATAAAACTCGTGGACGAGTTTTTTTCAAAGGCGAGGAGAATGATGCAGAACAGAAAATTAAAATATTAGTTTATATTTATTTTATATTATTATTTAGGAATATATTTAATTGTAACTCATTATAAAGTTTAATTATATATTTGTATTATAGTATTTGAGAGCAGTTGTTATTAAATATTTGTATTATCTAATTAGGAATATTGTAGAAATTAAAATTACATGGTAATTCGGATATATTAAATAGTTCAGAAGTATTAGGTAGAGTTACTACTTACTAGTAGTTCCCTTCTATTTAGTATTTTACTTTTTCTACAAGTTTTAAGATCTCTATTCAAACAATGGACGTTACTATTTAAGGATGTCATTGCCATGTGAAAGTGACATCTTTTTGACAAATTTTGAATATGTTCATTGGTCTTTAATTAATGGTTGAACTTGCAACTATTGTGGTTCTCTTCAGGCCACAACAGTTTTCTTATATATGGAAAACTTCTAATGTTAGTGGAGTAACAATCAAATACTAAACACTTGGGAGTAAAGTACTGTGGTCTGTAGAAATTAAAGATAATTTTTATGTCCGAGTAAGAAATAATAATAAGCCAAGTATATCTTATTGTTAGCTTAGGATCTAAAATCATTATTCAACTACACAATCTTGTCCAAATGCCTATGATGCTTTATATGAATATATGGAGTTAGTTTGTATCATGAGCATGTACTCTTCTGAACTTTTATCATTCATACATTGCTATATTCTTGTGCAAATCATTGCTCTTGTCATCACTATATTGGCTCCATGTGTAGTGGTTTATAGATAATGAAGTTATCTTTCAGGACCTAAAACATAACTCGCCTACTTATATACTCCCTCCAGTCCCTAATAATAGCTTCTTGATTTTTTGGCACACATGTTTAGGAGTAAAAAACACATAACTCTAATTGATATTAATTTTTAATTTTTACATCATATAAAAATTTAAATTCTAAATTTTTATTTGATATAATTTTTTTTAATTTTTATTAAATATATGTATGTGTTTTTTACTCCTAAACATGTGTGCCAAATAGTCAAGAAGCTATTATTAAGGACCGGAGGGAGTAGCTTTTAATATAATAGTATGATGAGTTTGTATGGCTCATTCTTGCAAAACTGCTTTTAAATAGTGAGTTTCTTGGTTTTGCACACCACTGTTTAGTGTTCTAAAGTGTTGGTCCCTGATATTGTAGAAAGGGGATTGAATACAATATCAATATTTAATCGCGGAATTTTGGATTTAAAATATTATTCTAATTAATCACGAAATATTAATTTTAATGAAATATTGTTCAAGTAGAAGATATGACTTTTAACTTGAAAAGTATTACAAAATTAATATGATGAAACTGTTTATAATTGATAAAATATTCTAGAATGATTTCGACATAAATTGTTCTTGTTTAACAATTATATTTCAAACCAACATAAAAAATCTGTGAATATTACAATGTAGAAAAATTACTGAATTTGAATGTTTTCAACAACGTGAATTATGAAGCCAATGACCTCATATTTATAAAAGGTGGAAGCTAGCAAGACTTTCTAATAAAACTTATTAAAAAATCTAATAAGACCTATGTTACTCGGACTCGGCTAGAAGTGTCCCACATGGATACGTGTCCAAGTATCGGACTCGGCAAAATTTTAAAAAATATACATGTTTTTGGCCTAAAATAAGTGTCCAAGTCCGAGTGTCCATGTCCGAGCGTCGAGTGTCCGACACGGGTACTTGAAGGTAAAATGAAGAGTCCGAGTAACATAAAATAAGACTTTATAAATTAGCCTTTAAGACTTTTTAAATAAGCTGGGCAAGACATTTTTAATTCGATAAGACCTTTTAAAAATCCGGTAAGACTTTTCTTTAAAGCCCGACAAGACCTTTATGACTTGTAAATTCGGTAGGACTTTTTCAATGGCTTGCAAGACTTTTCTTTATCCAATTTTCGGTAAGACTTTTTCGAAAGTCTTAGTAGAAAATTCGGTAGGACTTTTCTTAAAATTCATTCGGTAAGACTTTCTAAAGTCTTAATTCGGTAAGACTTTTTAGTTAGTGCAACAAGACTTATTTTATTGTGCAACAAGACTTATTTTATTTGTTAAATAAAATGTTTTTTTAACCTAATTAATTCCACCAATATTAATTAATTAATTTATAAATTAAATCAATTCAAGATGAATTAATTTAAGTAGATAAATTAAATAATTAATTAACTTTTGATAGTAGAATTAATTAGTTTTTTCACTGCACAACCAATGTTGATTTAACTTGAGTCTTTCTGTCTTCACTGTCTTCTGTCTGAAAATCACTTGTACTTGATGTCGAACCTTCATCTATATAGTTGACACACAATGTAATGTCTGGTTCATTTGTGTCGTATTAAAATAAATGTTCTTCACCTTTTAATATTAAATTGTGATCTTCTATCGTATTAGAATCTTTCTGATAGTCTGATTCTTCCTGACCAGTTGACTTTTTCGTCTTGATTCCTGTTATCATATTTATTATTTATTATTTTTTCTTATCTGAGTTGAGTTGTCATCTAATTATTACAAATAGGCCTAGTCATATGCCTTTCATAAAGTTCTTTACATTACACGTTGTTTGGGCTGGTGAAATGGAATGATAAATATGATGAAAAATAGAGGTGATTTTATTGTTGGGTTAAACAAAAAAAAAGATATTGAACAATGTGAGATGTAAGAGTGAAACTTTTGACACTAATTCATTTCGAGAAGGTTTTTTGAGGGATATAATGAAGAAATTGTGGGATAAGATTCATAAATGGAAGGGGTGAGATCTATTTCGAACAAAATGGAAGAATAAAGAAAATTATTCACTAATATCTACAAAATAGTTTAAATTTCATTTCATTCCATTCCATTTATTTTAAGCAGATAGAGGCTCTTTGCTAGTGGATATTATTCTTACTATTATTGTTGGCATCGTCCCTGGATTTTATGGCTCGATAATCATACATTATTGTTATATCGCTCACAGTTTTTACCTTAAAGATAATCCTTTGTTGTCCTGGACATCTTAATTCCATTAAAATTTTATAATGTCGTATTATTTGTTGGTTATTGGTAAAAGTAATGGCTTTCCTTTTACTTAGATATGATGAGTTTCTTCTGCATAATCTATGTCCAATTTGCAGGTGGTCAATGACTGGTCTGAGAAAGGTGTATCCGGCTTTAATGTATTTAAGTTTCAGCTGAAGCGGCTTGAAGGACAACCTCCTTTGACAATCGATCAGGTTTTTATTGGTCTTACAATTATTTTTAACTGAAGTTCCTAATTTATATGGAGTAGGGTGTTTTCTAGTAAGTTATGTCCCACTGACTTTCATGAATTTACATATTACAAGGTGTGACTTCCAATGTTAGGCTGCCTCAGGTAATTTGTGACTTGGTCTCTTTCTGGGGAAAAGAAGTTGGACCGTCCAACTTTTTGTCCTAATTCTCTATACGATTCTTTTTTTAGAAATATAAGAATGTTTTAAACCAAAGTTATTCCGCGCTCATTTAGCCTTGAGCTTCCATGCTAACCCCTCCACTCTTTCCTGGAATGATTAGTGTGAGTATCAGTAGGAAGTAGCTTGTGTGAGTTCTAAACTAGTCAAGAAAAAAGGTCAGTGCAATTGTAAATATCGTCAGCTTCACCAAAGTTAGTTCAGCATTGATTTTGGATAAATGGACATGCGAAGATCACAATTTATGTAAAATAAGCGAATTATATGCTATTAAATCAGAATGTTAATAATATGCTGAAATGCAAAGCAAAATAGGCTCTCTATAACTTTCAGAATTGAGGGAAAGTATCAGACGCAATGCATTAGAGTTGAGGCTCTAGTCTAGGTACCATGGGGAGGGAAAAAAGGAAAAATAATCAAGCACAAATACCTTCACAACACGGTCAATTTATAATCAAATAATTTTTACCATTTATTCTGGAAAATTTATGAAGATTGCATTAGTTCAAATAAAGATCATAAGATTCATCCAAAAAAAGAAATCTGCAGAGAAGAATATCCGGAAAAAAATCTATATAAGTTCTAACATCTTATAATCATCTACCATAATAATACATAGTACTGAATTACTTGCTATAATATAGATACCGAAAGTAACCACTAACCAGAATATGGATAATTAGTTGAAACCACCTGATATCTAAACTGCAACCCACAAAACTTGGCTTTGACTTTATGAAATTATAATTGACCAGATTTAGAATTTAAATTTAATAAAAATAGAATTTAGCAAAAATAGTAATAATTTGGAATTTAAGTGGTACCTTTACCTTCACAGATGGTTGATTTGACAAATTGGTGACTATATAGAGTACTTTAAATGTACTTTCCGGTTGTGATATTGTTAACTATGATTTTATATCCTACAATGGTCAAATTAACTTGATAAGAAATTCAAGTCAACCACTTTTGCGGGATGGAGGAAGTACATAATTACACTAATTAATAACTTTGTTTCTTTCGGTTCGTTATCACTCAGCAGAAATGTTACCAGATTCCTTATCTTGTTGCCTTCAACACCATATATGCTTTACAACTATTCTTTTATTTGTGTTGTGGTAGCAAACCAATTAAATATATTCCAAGTGTATGCACACATAAATTAGATTCTCTATTAACATTTCCTTACAGATGATACTGTAGTTTCTGGAATGTGTTTGGATGTTTCAATAAATTCTTTTTCCCACTTACAGATGACAGGTTCAGTTTGTTGGTGGACAAGTTCCCAAGTCTGTTTCCGATCTACGCGGGTACATTAATTGTTTATTTGTTTTACACCGGATTACTCTCACTTTTTTGGGGTTATTATTTGATTGTTGTCTAAATTGCTTTTGAGTGAAAAGGTTGGTGTGTGAGGACATAACTGATGGCCAAGAGAAAGTTCCCATCCCAGCTACCAACTTGGTTGATGATCCACCTTTTGCACCTTCAGGCAAGTTGTCTAACTCTCAGCATAGAACTTTCGGGTCCTTGCAATGGCATGTGTGCACCAACTTTGTTTCACTAATCATGAATAACCAACTAAAGCAATCACTCAAACTAGTGCTGTCTACACATCACCTAGAGAACTAAATGCCAAAAAGATATTATATGTTGTTTCAAATGTGTATGTGTATAAATCTTTGAAATACTTCCTTTTCAGAAAAATATGTTAACCTGTTCTCTAATTTCAAGTGTAAACATAAAATGCCTAAATTGCAAAGGCAAATGCATTTTGTAGGTAGGTCCTAATTTCTAAATTAGCAGTAGTGTTTCTTGCAATATATATATGAAGTAGATATAAGCGTCCAACAATCCTGTAAAATATATATTAATATATGTAAACTAAGAATATATGTGGATAGCTTTTAGGACCCGAATCCTAGGATCCAGGGAGGTTGGCTATATCAGACTTAGGGAAAGGGAGGTTACGGGACTAAGTAACTACTCGGTTGAGAAAGGCTCGACAAGCCAATCCACACAAGCATATTACACAAGCGGTAGCCTCTGTGTAACCCGGTTACGTTACATTCAAGCCTAAACTCGGCTAAAAGGCTAAGTTTCCCACCACTTGAAGCTTCTGCCGGTCCTAGCTTGCTTCCCTTTGAGCTAACCTCGAGAAAGTAAAGTCGTATTTGCCCTTATAAAACATTTGTTTCCATGTAGTCGGCATTCTAGAAGCAAACCTTCCCGGCCGCCTGCCTCCTTGTGTGGAAATGCTTACCTTAGGTAGCTGCTATCTATCGGATCTTTTCTAAGAGCTCTAAAATCTTCTTCTCTATTTTAGAAAGTATTCCTTAGAGAGTAACAATATGTGTGGTGTACTTTTAGGAAGAGAGTTCATCTTGCGTAAAGGCCTTTACCTGATGGTGGCTCTTGCTGCTCTTGCTATTGTTGCTAGGGTCCGAGCGAGGGAGTTGGAGCCACCCCACCGGCATTGATTTAATGTAACACCGCCCCATAGCACTTCCCACTAACGCGGTTACGACGAGCTGGCGTCTGATGGACTCAAACTCTAGTAAGAAAAAGGTAAATGACTAACTTGAGGAGGAATATTCATATGAAAGAGATCCCCGAATGGGTTTCTGTAATTTTTTTATCATTTGTAAGGAATTCACTTCTCAGTGAGTGAAAGATTTGTCATGGGCCACAAGCCAGTCAAGTCAAGCCGGGAAGTCTTGGAAAGGTGATAGAGTATATATTTATATAGATTTTATATAAATATATTACTCATATTTATTATATTTTGCATTAATTGGATGTTTATTAATTAGATTTTAATGTTTTATTGTAGGAAGCAAGGAGATCCTAAACTTGGAAGAATTGGAGATTAAAGAGTCCAATTTGGAGATAAATTAAAATTAAATTCGGAATTGATGGGCTGCGCACACAACAATCACTGTTTGGGCCATAACTTGAGTTCTAGATGTCAGAATTGGGTGATTTTATAGCCCACACGAAGATAATAGAAAAATCTATAATTCAGAGGTGGCCCAATACACATATTTCAAGAGGAGCAGCCCAGAAACAGGCATGGACAGCTGACTACGAATTTTGTATTACAATTCTATCTAATTTAGGAAAGTGAGTCTTGTTTTCTTGGAAACCATTAAAAACACTTATATATTAGGTTTTGTAAAATAATTAGTGACGGCCGTGTATTACTTAGAGCGAGAATCAGAGAGAAAACTTGGAGAGAGAACTTGAGCAAGGATTGAAGAGATTCACTCCGAGTTCAAGAGATTTTGTCAAGTTGTATCTTCTTAACTCTATACTCTTGTAACCATGGTTTTCATTATTAATATATGTTTGTTTTCTTTCTTCGTTATGAGTAACTAATTCTCTAATCTGGGGATTAGGTAGTATTCATTGGTTTGAGATGTTTGTTTAATATTGTATTGTGATTTCTATGTTTTGTTGATCTGTCATATAATGCTTAACACAATTATAGGAGCATGAACCTTTAATTGTATCCGTAGGGGTTATTAACGAATTGGGAGAGGAGTTGTAATTCTAGTTCATGATATGATAGACATAAATCAAATATTTAATTGGGAGATTAATATGTGATTTATGAGACTGAAAATCCTTGAGACTTGATAGCTTATAGTTGTACTTTAATTGATCATGGGAGTGACGGTTAAGGGACAATTGTAAGTATTATATTGTATCTTGGGAGAGAACATTATAAACTTTAGAAGGATTGTTTTTAGCAGAGTAAGAGACTTGTATGTCACAATTGATAGACATTCATCAATGTCAATGAAGAACCCTATTTCCTGGATGGTCTTTTATCATCGTTAATTTAACAATTTTATTTGCTTATTAGTTTAATTTAGTTTATAAACAAAAACCCAAACTTATTCTTCTACACTTCTAGATTATAAGAGATAATATACTTGAAATTGATATTGATAACAGTCCTTCCCTGCAAACAATACCCTCCAAAATACTCGACAACAAAAGGCTTACCGAGCTATAGCTCCACATTTTCCTAGCGAAAGTGAGATGACGGCTATTCCTCGTTGAGTCAAGTCTTGCTAACACTACTTTGACGACTTGCTCCGATAAATCCTTTCTTTCTCGTCCACTTCAATATTTGTTCTCGACGGCCGTGTAAAAACAAACGAAGGATGGCCAGGCCCCAGTTCGCCCTATGAGTCACTGAAACGACGACAGGAGGGCCCTTGATCTTATCATCGTGAGGGATGTGACTTATGTTAGGTCCATATTCCAAGTCTACTTCTTTTATTTTTGTTTTTATGTTTGAAACGCTCAATTTAGATCGAAAAGGAGAACATTCTATTAGGGCAGGGCCTCAAGATATGTTTTCGGATACCGCTATCCAATTGTTTTTTTGTGACCAAAAATACACATTTTTCTTTTCAATAGAAAAGTAGAGCCAAGATTCTCCGTTCTAAGTTTCCTTAATAATCCCGAAGGTATTGATGTGAGACAAAGGACTGCCGCTCGTTCTGATTATTATGATAGCAATTCTATCTATCAGAATATTCTGGTGTAGGAAGTCTCGCAGGAGTCGTTAGTGAAATAAAAATGAAAAAAATTAAGTGAACTATTAACTATTGAAGCTATCAGTGTGATTGATCAGACAAGTGCTACCCTGATAAGTGGAGTGGGTCTCTACTCTTGATTGACTGACCCTAGAAACCGATTCCTTCCAATACCGGACCTTTGAATCCTGGGTTGAGGCCCATACCCTCGATTCCAGTGAAAGTGGTTGGTCAATAGCTTCAAAGTGAGTTAGCAGAACGCCAAGAACTGGCGGAATGCTCTCGAAACTCGTATTTGCTCGGTTACTAGTGAATCCCTTCCTAAACAAACTTAACTAACTGCTTACGTACAAAGACGGATTGCGTGCTAAACGTATAGTTTGTATTTCAATTGCCATCAAAAATGAAACCACTCCGTCGATCAGGACGAGTTATGGAAAGAGCTGGAATATGGAAAGAGCTGGAAAAAGCTTGATCCATCCCATCAGAAAGAAATCAATAAGCGTCAATCTGTGATAAATAAGGAAAAGACAAAAAGAGTGTTGCGCAAGTTCCGCTAGAAAATAGGTTTCAACTTGTTTTGGTTGATCGTGGAACATCAAAAGCGAGAAGTTTCTTGTTGGTTTTTTTCCTCACTCTCGTATAGGTGAATTTGGTTTGTTCCATTCTTAGGGAGAAGAAGGATCCACTGGGAATGAATGGGAAGATTGGAGTAGTATCTTCATTAGCCGGAAGGAATTGTTGTCGTGCTTGCGCTAACGAGGGCAGGGCACTTAGCTCGGCGTTAGGTAGTTAGGAGTCAGCTTCCATACTTTCATCTGCTACTGAGATAACTGTCATTGCCTTTTTTTTATTTTGCATCTACTAGCATTGGTCCAACTGGGAACCCTAATCTACAACCGATGGAAGAGGGGCAGCCCCAAGGCTTGTGTGACAACACTACAGAGCGAGTGGCTCTTCTAGGCGCATCATTCTTCTTGTGGCCGGAAACTCTGTCTTCGTTCTCATAAGTCACTTTAGGACGATCAAGAGAGTCCCTTATGCATCGAATTTGGTTCATCCTTGATCGCAAAAAGGGCGTGAAGTATACGTAACGAGGCATTAGAGCAACGGCTTTCAGCTTACATCTATGTAGTGAGGATTCCAAACTCGAGTTTCGGACTACGGATCCTCCAGCCTATCTTTAGTAAAAGGAATGTGCAGCTCACAATTGGCGGTGCTACCCATGCATGCAGGTCCGGTAATCGAAGCTGCTAATTGGTGTTTCGGAAGCCGGATCATGCAGTGGATGTCGGCGGTTCGAGTCCGCTTATCTCTTCCAGTCGCTTTCCTCGATTTTTCAATTGATAGTTAGCCGGTAATGCATCTGCATAGTTCCCCCGCCCAGGGATAACAAGTGCCACCTCAACAGCTAGCTTGAAAGCAATCTACCTTTTAACACCAACGGTAGTTTGGATTAAGTATCTAACCATTGCTGGATATTTCTCCAAAGCGTTTTACTAGCCTTTTTCCAGGCAGTCCTGCCATAGCGAAAGGTCAACATTATTCAATCTTTCTAGTAGCTATCTTTCGGTTTCCTCCTGCAACTCCCTCCAGTCTCCTTTAGCTCTGGTGGGTGTGGTAAAGCTCTCTTCCCGTGTCGATGAGGGGCTATTCCTTTAAACCAAAACCTCATCGAAAACGATCCCGCTCATAGCCTAGTTGCTTCGGGTAGGGTTCATCTTTTTGTTCACCATAGGAGGACTCGCTAGAATAGTTCCGGAAAATTCTGGGGCCGGGACGCAGGGGCTGCTCCCGAAGAAATCCTTGGGGTAGTGGTTCTTCTGCGGTTGGATCACCTTGAGGCGTGTGGGTTTTCTGCGGTTAATCCACATTTATCTATCCTTTTTCTTGTTTTATTCTTGTCCTGCATCACATATTATAGCAATAGCTACATCTATTTTAACATTAGCATTGGACTTGCTCTCACCAACTTATTCAAAACTACTCTTATCTTACCAAAAATTATAATAAATTGGATAATTCAAAAACAATTAATATAATAAAACAACTTAGAATTATTATTCTAACACTCCCTCTTAATTCAAAGTTCTAAAAAAATTTTGACCAAGATGTACTTCCCATCATCACCATTTTTATTGAAGCACTACTCATCACACAAATTAGGAGTACTTCTCTCCAACATTTTCTTCAAGGTGCGCTTCTCACCAATTTACACATTAAGGATTTATTTTTGAAGTATAAAGCACTTCTCTCCATATCCATAGTGCACTTCTCACCCACAATCTTAAAACAAAATTTGTTCAATGGCCCCTTGTGCCATGATTTCCTTCTCATCACTTTCATGACAAACATCTACCTCATGTGCATATTTTTTGTATCCATTTGAACCTCCGATAATAACATTGTCAAAGCTGTCATTTGTATTCTGTTCCTTCAGCCATGACAATATTTTCACTCAAATTCTCACAAGCCCTTTAAGATCATTTTAGCTCTTGATACCATTCGTAGGTTTTTTATGTACGAGCGGGGAAAGAAAAGAGATATGCAGGAAATTCTACGTTATATTTTTTCAATGCATAAATTTGCCTTTTATAGGCTAAATACAATGGATAACCCATTCCTAGAAAATAGTGATATAATTATCTCTAATATATCACTACTAACTTATTCAAAACTAATCTTATCTTACTAACAAATAATAACAAATTGGATAATTCAAAAACAATTATAATATTAAAAAACAACTTTGAATTATTATTCTAACAGCCTAATTGGAAAATTACTTCATAAAATCGTGTTTAATTTGGGTTTTATTCTTAATTTTTACCACATGATTCTATCTAATATACTTGCTTAGAAGTTATAAGTAAATTATGTTGTGTCCCCGTACCCACGAATAAATACAGGACAATGTTCCCTTCTCCCAATTTTCAAAAATTCCAACTCTGACACTCAGATATGTGTTGTGTCCAACACTCCGTGCTCGAGTCCTTAGTAACACATACTGGGGGAACCTGGGGACCATAATTATGCTTTACAACAAAACATAATCTTTTGACAACATCAATATTACATGAGAGCGAGAGGCAACAATTACTGTCTTCACTCTTTTAAAAAGAAAATGGGATTTCAATATTCAAACACTACATAAAATTGACAATTTCTTTTTCTTTATTGTTTGCATATTTAATAAGTATTTATTCTTCAACTGCACACATATGATTCTTGCCTCGAAGACTCCTAACAATTTGCTTGACCACATCGCACTTCTTCTAGTATAAGTCAAGGAAATAACGATCCTCAACTACAGACCACAGTTTTTCAGTTTGCCCATCTCCTTCAGCAAAACTCAAAGAATACAACAGCATAATGGAATTCCTTCACTTAACCGTTAAATTCAACTGTACAAGGGTCCTGAATTTTGACACATAATTTTTAAGCATAAATATAGACATTTTATTGACTGCCGGTATATTGATCTAGTCTCAAGCTCCAAGTTTGCTTACATTGAGAGGTAAAGAAAGTTTTAAATACTTATCAGACCCAGTCTGTAAACCCTGTAACATATTAGAAAATTGGCCATTAGCCAATCGCCAATATTTGATGGCCGATGAATTAAATTAAATACATTGGCTGCTCTCAATCAAACGGTAGTTAGATAGACAGTTCTTACAGAGACAGAGAGACATCCACGTAGAGATGAAAAGTTCAGTTATATTTGGCTTACAAAATGAAGAACATTACTTTGTGACTATTGCGTTTTCTGGCTTTTGAGCCTATTATTTATCCATATCATACTCGACCCTTTTCTCTACATCCAAACACCTACAAGTACAACTGCGAGTCTGAAACGATAAATTACAAAATCATCTCCTCCCTTAACATTACGCAAGAGATGCTCCACAAAGTACATATTACAGATCTATAACATGCGTAAAGTTGCTACACATCAGACAAGATTACCAAAACTCCAGAACCAGAAAATTATCGGTAAATTTAGAACTCTAAATCTTATACACTGGCCATTATACAACTTGAATTTCTAAATGTGGAAGAAAGATACCCTTAATTTGAAGTGTTTACACTTTCCAATAAATGCCAAGTAAATAGTAACTAAGCTTTCACGGGACCTTGATGTCACAAATGGGAAAAATGGGAAAAGTTTAGAAGAATGTTGGGAATAGATAAATTATTCAGTTACGAGGTAGTTGTTGTACTCTAGTTGTAATTGTTTTATTTTATTTTAATGGGGAAGTATATGTAGTGGTGGTGGTAACCGTTAGAGGCGGTTTTTATGGAAATGAATTTATGCAGTTTCTTTCTTCTCTAAATTCTCTCTATTCTTCTCTGAACTTGCCCCCCTCCTTTCTCTTTTTCTTCAGTTTCTTGCCTATTATTGTAATACAGGTTAGTGATCCTGTCACTTGAGTCTATCTAGTTCTAACTAATTAGTAAATTACATGTCAAACTTGAGCACTTCTCCATTCACCCAATATACTTCAATTTTGACCTTCTAGGTTAATTTGTCAAACACTAAAGTCTAATATATATGTGTGTGCGCACGTGTATGCGTATGTATATATATATATAGAGAGAGAGAGTAAAGTTCAGTGGAGACCATTTTGGTGGAGACTCTGGAGACCAAATCAGACCGTCCATTTCAATATAATAAATACGTGCAGGATAGATATAACGTAATAACAGTTACACCGTAATTGTAGCAATGATACCTTCACTCATATATTTGTGCACTGCAATGATATATTTGTGTACACTATACAATTGTGTACTGCAATGATATACAGTTACAACTATATATTTGTGTATTACAATGATATACAGTTACACCATACACCACTTTTGGATATTAATGGTGTAACGATAGTGTTCTGCCGTCTAAACAAAACTACGTATGTTCTGCAATGATATTTTTGTCCTTCACTCATATTATCAGTGTCTTGCAACGATATATTTGTGTATTGTAATGATATACAGTTACACCATACACCATTTTTGGATACTGATGGTGTAAGGATAGTGTTCTGCAGTCTAAACAAAACTATGTACGTCCTGCAATGATATCTTTATGTTGATCATGTATTTGTGTGATGGTTAATCTGATTACTCATAACTGATAAGTAATATACATAATTTATACGTAATTTTGTTTAGACAGCAGAAAACTATCTTTTTTAGTTCTTTAATCGTAGCTGCTAGATGAAAATAGATCGTACGATGTGAATATAGGTCTCCACGGTCTCCACTTTTTTTTGGGTCTCCACTGAACCCAACTCTCTCTCTCTATATATATGTATGTATGTATGTATGTATGTATATGAATATATACGTATGTGTGTAGGTATGTATTGTATATAAATGTATACATAATATATGTATGTACGTATGTATGAATTCATCCTGTGGTAATGTATATAATATTATTTGCTCTACTAGAGGCTTAGACAAGAATAAAAATAGACTGCTAATAAATTTACTTCATTGAACATGTAACCACGTCATATTGAAGTGTTAGATTTCACAAATGCACTTTCAAATGAGTAAGCAAGATTCCATTTTCAGAAAGGATAACATCATTCAGATTATGTGTAACACTGAGTATGAAGGACTAACCTCAACCATATCTCGAGCAAACACAGTGAAGCTGTGGCTCAATGCTTTTGAAGCAAATTCTCCCCTTGGAAGATTTTTGCATTGCTTGTCTATTTCCGCATCAATAGCACTAATATCCAAACCATCCCCAGCAATCACCAGAACAACCTGGCTATCAGGACCATGCTCGGCCTAAAATTTGAACAATATGTCAGAGATCTGGTGGAAAAACAATCTTGACATGCACAATAAATTGGCAACAAGCTTATTTCTTGGTTGCACATACGAGTCAATACAAAAAAATGGGAACAAGTATTAATAGAATTTAATCAATGCTTATTAGGAGATAATATATGCCCCTCCGCCCAACCCTTCCCGTGCATATTATGATGAATTGACTGAATATAATGCTTTCTCTCTGCAATACTGCAATGTCTAGGGTGCTATCAACTGAAAAGTAAAAGACTACAGTGAATATCAAATGCATGGTGTATAAATTAAAGGACACAGCTGGTCTAAAATTAACCTTACCAGATAGAGGCACAATTAATAAAGCACATTGACACATTTCATTAAGAGGTTTTTTACAGGAGAGAGAAGCTTCCCAGAAAAATTGCCATTCAAATCATGTTAAATGTGGTCCAAAAAATAAGTTTCAAGTATGATTGTTTTATAAACTTAATTATAAATTATAATAGAATATAAACTGCTTTCAAGGATAATGACTGTTTAAGCCGGATTATTTGCATTTTACTATGTTTGACAGAAAACTGAAAGTGAACTAAAATAAATGTCATTATTTAAGAACTCTATAGTATAACAAGTGTTTGTTAGCGTGAATGATATGAAAAGGTTTTGGTATGTCAACTTCTGCAATTTTAGAACTACACAGAAAAAAATTCTAAACAACACCAAGCTTTAAGTCACAACTGATCCTTGTATATTCAATCCTCGTTTAAAAATTCAAATTAACCATCCAGCCTTAGCTTTGATTTGCAGCCATCTGCTCAGGCAGAACTTGTGCTTAAGCTTAAGCTGACTAGATCCCAACTCATCAGTCTACCAGCCTAATTTTCCTAAGCTAAATATTTTCACTACTAGACATCTTTACTCTATAAATTTGATCAAATGTCCAGGCATCACAATAGCAATTTTTACTTTCAAGAGAATTGTTGTTCTGATTTGTACATTCGATTCTTTACTTTGATAAAGAGGATAAAAAATAGTTCGCTTATCAGAACCAAAAAAACCAGCACAAAATTTATCCAGAATAAGTCCATGACTGCTGATAAGTTTTCAGAGATTATATGTAAAAATGGATTTAATAGAGCTGATCTTAAATAAATCTGAGATAATGCCCAAAATACTGTAGAAAAATGGGTGGTCCTTTCTGGCACATTCTAAACAAAAGACAGAGTGAATTGGCAGGGGGGAGAGCAAACAAGAAATTGGATTTTAAAATTTTAAGTATTGGGAGAAAATTACACACCTGGACATTGCAAAGTGTAATTTCAGGTGAATAGGTTTTAAAAAGTGTAATATCACGTATAAATAATTAAATATATTGTGTGCATGCAAAGCGCATACATAAAATGCCTATTATATCCTATGTATATAATTAAACCAAGTGGGTTATTGTGGTTGGTCGCCATGGTCATCACGTGATTAAAAATTAGGAAAAATTCTCAAACATATATACACATATAATAAGAAATATCATAAGTTAAAATAAATTTAACTACTTATTTTTTATTTAATATAAATGAAATAAAAATATATTTAATGATGATACTGTAATATTTTTATACGTATGTATGTATTTTAAAATAAAAATACAAGTAAATAATTAGTACAATAAAAAATAATATAACATATTTAAACATGAGAAAAAGTATTATACAAACATTACTTTTATATAATATAAAATAAAAACAAAAAATACATAACTAAAAAATATTTATTATATTAGTATTTTAGTATTTTTATAAATATGCAATTTATATTGAAATAATTATATAAGTAATTAATAAATTTGGTTAACAATAAAATAATATTTTCACACCGGATATTATATAAAACTAAAAATATTAAAATACAAAATAAGAATTATAATGTATCAAATAAATTAATACACAACTATAAGAAATATACATTTTAAATATTTAAAAGGTATCCCGTGCATTACACAGGATTTAAGCTAGTAAATTGTATACATGCAAAACCCATACATAAAACGATCTGTCAACATTGTGTGTGAGAGTAACACATTTCAAAGAAGTGCTCTATATGTGCTCTTTTAGGCCAACTTTTCTGAGTGTCCTCCTCTGTGCATTTTAATCTGAATTGTTCTGAGAAGGGCCAAGATAAGAACCTATAGACAAAGGACTTGTTAAAAGTAAGTCATGTGACCATATATGGAAATCAGTAATCCTTGTTACAAGGACGGTCAGGTAAGGGATATAAAGGTCCTCAAGGAAGACCTAGAAGGAAATGTGGTTTCAGTACAAATGAGGACAGAGATTATAGTTGACAGAGTTCAATCTAATCACAACATACTTTATTATATATAAATTGAACAATTGCATGGTTGTCCGATGACTAACAAATCCCTCGTCTGTACAAGATCTAAAGGACTAAAAAGATGCTAGATGACTGGAGGAAGAGGGCATTGCTTCTTCTCTATAAAAATAATGTTTACACAGAGGTAACATTTAGGATTGTCCCAATTATCGTAGAATTATAGTCATGTCTTATAGAATGAACGTTGAGGCAACTGGTGCAGATCTTTGAGAACCAATTTGGCTTGATACCAAGGAGGCCAACAAAAGAGGCCACTACATACATCGTCAGCTTGTGGAGCACTACAGTGAGGAGTAAAGAGTTACACATGATTCTAATAATCTAGAGATAGCTTACGACAAAGTGCTGCGAGAAGTTTCATGGTGGACCCTGGGTAAGAAAAGTGTCCCCATAAAATATGATTCAGCACATGTATGATTCAGTGCCCGTGACTGTAAGGACTTGTGGCGGGGGACAAGTGAGGTCTGATCACTATTGGGTTTTTATGATTAATCGGCATATACTTTTAAGTGGATTTTATGATGAATTGGTCATTTCTTTCAAGGTTGTTTACTAACCTTACATAAAGTCGTGTTTCGTGAGAGTACTTCGTAGCAGCAATTTATAATATAATTTTATAAGCAGTCCTTCACAGTTTCATACAGACAATTCAATATATTGTACAACCTGTGAAAGCAAATCTGCAGCGATGTGAACAGGATTAGAGTGTTTATCAGCAATTACAAGAACTTCAGATGGTCCAGCAGGCATGTCAATTGAAACCATAGCCTCACTGTTCTGTTGAAAAATATTTAGACAACAAAGAGAAAAGCATTATTCTATAGTTACAAAAAGGTGTGTAGTTTATTTTCCAATTAAGTAGATTAAAATGACACTATGAGTACTTTCCTCAGTATATAACCGAGAGTCTATATTCTAATGGAACACATGCCTGGAGAATCATTTTTGCGGCAGTCACATACTGATTTCCAGGTCCATATATCTTCTCAACCTGTAATTTTGATATATAATCATAAAATAATTTTAACTTGCTGAATTGAACACATTTATTTAATCTAGTTAGGCCCGGAATGAATATAATTCTTAAAGTTACCTAAAGTAAAATGACGATATAAGCTTCAAAACATTTATTTATTAAGATTTATGAAACATTAAAAAATTATTTTTCAAATTTTACCTAAAAAGAACACAATGAATAGAGCGCACAGATAATAATAAAAGGATATAATAGATGAATTTATATAATATTTAACAAAGGTATGCTTCCTACATATAATTATATGAGAACAAAAAACAAAGTAGATAACAACATAATATAATGGCTTCATTCAGATTCCCATATGTGTGGAGCCCAGTAATTATACTATGACAACAAAGTATGGCAAATATTTATAGTTATATAATATTTATTTAAATAAGTTAAAACAAACACATATATCTATATATGCATATGTTTCATTTTTAATTGGAAATTATTGTTCCTCCCTTTAAGCATTTTTTACATTTGTAATTATACACAAAATTTACTCAGGTACTAAAAGCTTGCTGCTATAAATATATGTATATGCATACAAACATGAAGTGCCATACACATGTGATAAATGTGTAGGGAACTTAGAGCATCACCAACACACCCCTCCCCTTACCTATATTTTTACCACATATACAATTTTAAGTAAACACATCAAATTCAACAACTCCAACCACAAGCCCCTTACCTATAATTTTTAGGTGAGAGAATAAGGTTACTTATTTTATGAGATGCTCTGAATTGGGAGAAAACCCTGAATTCATTTATGTGGAAAAAAATATAGGTAAGGGATATAATGGGTTGGAGATGCTCTAATGTTATAACTTATAATCTAAATTCTTCAATACTTATAATCTTGCTTACATCCCCTACCCTAAGCAAATAGCCCCTCATACAAACTTCTATTAAGCACTTGCAACAGTCCTCGGGAATCTTAACCACATAATTATGTTATGCATTAATCAACAATTAGATGTATAGATGTAATATATTAAACCTGTTACCTTAGGGCAAGACTCTGTTCCCCAAGCCATGGCAGCTATTGCCTGCAAAGTGAAACATAACATACAGGTGATAACGAACGAAAACCACACTTCGGACCAATAAATAGAACAGTAAGAAGGATAAGCATTTAATGTAGTACAAAAATACCTGCGACCCACCAGCTTTAAGTATGTGGGTCACACCAGCTTTCTTGGCACAATAAAGAACCTCCTACGGAAAGAACATATATATACTGAATACTGATTACTTGATTAGATGTTATTGTAAAAAAAGACAGTTTAATCAATATAAAGAAAAAGACCTTGCAGACTTCGCCATCGCTTGTAGGAGGAGTAGCAAGTACAATAGTTTTACATCCAGCAATTTGTGCAGGCTGATTTACATAATAAAATAGATGTCAACAATCCCATTAGTATAGTTGTTTAGGACAAAAAACTGTTGAAAAGCACTGTAATACTAAAGAAAGATAACATACAACAGATAACATGAGAGCAGTTGAAGGTAACACTGCAGTTCCTCCGGGAACATAGAGGCCAACAGAAGAAATACTCCTTGCTACTCGTTTGCATCTAACACCCTTACAAATGAAAAATCAAAACAAGTCTGATTAAGGACATATATAAATATTTCTACATATTACATAACTATGCAGGGATATAGTGCTTACTTCCATATTCTCAACGACATTCTCAACCGGCTTTTGCGCAGCATGAAATGCATAGATATTGTTGTATGCTACATCAAATGCTTCCCGGACAACTGGATCAAGCTAAGCATGCAAGAATAAGAAACAAATTCTCATACAAACAGCAATATCTATGTGTAACTCACTAATCATTCTTCCAAATCAATTCACTGTTTGGGATTTCTCTTCAGATGCAGAACATTAATACAGAACCAGGTGTAATCAAAATTTTCTCTTAGTAACTAAGATTGACCTAATATTATTCTTCAACGCCGGTTATGCATAAGAGAATGATACACATCAGAAACTCTGAATATTCACTATTTCGTGGAACTGACTTCCAATCAATGCATGCCTAAGATACTGTAGTTCAAAGAAACTTTATCCTTCAACTATAAGAATCTTAAAACCAAAAAACAATACTAAGTTGTTATCGCTTACCTCCGGATCAGGTAGATCTTTCACAGTTTCAATTATTGTATCCAATTCAACCTTGTCAAAACGCACTGTATAACTACATGCCATTATAAAAGTCCATTGATCAGCATAAATCTAAAATCCTAAACTGAATATAATTCAGAACCAAGTTTTGGTGAAAGTTTAATAAAATAAACAAGAATAGCATAGTATCACAAACTCTTTAACAGCTACATCGCCTCTGCAGCGAACATCATCGACAATAGGTTGAACCTGAATCAATTTCATCAACATCGTTTGACCACTTTTGCATTTATCAATTTAAAAATTAACACAAAATGATGCTGAACCAAGTTCTCAACTAGGAACTAATAAACTCACCGTACTGAAAATGGACGAGAAATCTATGCGAGGACGAGCACTGAGATTATTAATCTCATTTTGGGTAAGATCTGACAGCTTATACGACTTCATCGAGCATCCAATAGCTTTATGAGAAAATACTATGCACAAATACGAACACAACATACATTAACAAGGATAATGCTATGATTAAGACATGGAAAAGAGTGGATAGCATATAAGCAACAAATAAAATTATAAAACATCAAGGAAAACTGCAGCAATACAATTATCAGAACATGACCCAGGATACTCAGCCTCCGACAGACAACTTACTTTCTGAACTCATTCATGTGTTACAAGGTCATGCATTTGAAATAAACAAGCAGAGTAACTAGAAAGGGCATCCCAGCTTACTCAAATATGAGGAACAAATAACTTCACTAAACTCAATCATGTCACACTGATTTGCTAGCATATGTTTGTGCAACAGTGCAAGAATTAATGACACCCACCTGCAGTCACTTGACCACAATGTTGACGCATGATGGACAGGCTCATGTGGTAATACATGGTTAAAGATTATATTTCCTCAATCGCACTAACCTGTCTAATAATTTATGTGATAGGAGGTTGCAATGTCCTTTAGAACATCTAAATGCAATTCGTTTTAGGACTTGCTCTTACGAAGCCTTCCCTTTTGCCTCTATATAGGTGAGAGAAGGCGCTTTTTGTTTATTCATTAATGATTATTTTTCTTCGTGAGTTGAGTAAAGAATTAACGTTTGTGTCGTTAATTCCAAAATCCCACACCCTTAATCGAAAAAGTTCCCCACCATGTCACGTAGATGGTATGCCTCACATTATCATGTCAATTTGTTTTCGAACCAATTTAGCATACTTATTCTTCTACATTCCCCATTTAATTTAAAATCTGAAGCTACACAATGAGTAAACGGATTTTCCATTCCTTGCAAGATTACTTTTTCCTATATTTTCAAGTTAACATTTTTCTAGCTACACTTGCAAAGCTACAGTTGAATATACTTGCAATCAAAAAATTCTCTTTAACAAACTACAAACAACAATACACTCACCTCGATTCCACTAAGTCTCAAAAAATTTCTTTTCAAACTACAAAACCAACTAATTCAACCTCTAACAAGCATTATACACAATACCATTTCCACCACTATTCAAATTCACCAACTCAAAAACACGAAAAAACAAGCATACCTTCCCGGAAATTATTCGAAACCCCACAAAAATTCCTTCTTGAACCAATCAAATTCGGGTAAGGTAAAGATAAACACTTGCTCCAGCTAACAGAAAGAATCTGACCACCCATCACCCACCTCCATTAAATCAACAAAAACAACAAATTTTAAATAAAAATCAAAACTTTAACAAAATTCAAGATTATAACTTTACACATTACATACCCTAATAAACACATAAAATTACACATACAAGAATAATATTAACAAATAAAAACAAGTGCTTTGTGTAACGAAGAACATATACATACACTTCATGAATATATACACACACCTGTGACAAGCTCAAGTCTAGACTAATGGGTCGCCGCCGGTTGTTGATCTTTTATAATTTGTGTCTCTCAGAAGGCCACTAGTATTCTCATTTCATTTTTAAACAATTTTTTTTATTTTTTTATTTTTATCAAGATTTAAAAATTATTTTCCTAATAATAATAATTCTTTTACAAAATCCTTGACACATTAAATTGAAAGAAATTATTTTAATATTTTTATTTCTTAAAAAATTTGATGTAAGTTATTTAATTATTATATTCAACGAATTCAAACAACTAAAATATTATATAATTTAATTCGGATCAGATTTTGAAATTAATTATTTAACTAATAATATTTATATTTAATTACAAACTTTTCATTGCTTTAATTATATTATAACATGATCAAACAATTAATGATGAAATAGACAAAAATTTAGAAAATGAAAAAATAAATAATATTAATAACATAATTAGAAATTGTTTTATTATTTGATAAAGAATAAAGTATATTTTATATACTCATAATGTCACACCATATATGGCCCCATTTAGGGTTCCTTGATTAAATAATAAGTTTTTTTTTAAATACGTATTTTTATACTTTTTTAAATATTAATGTTTATTTAAAAAATTTAAGACCAAATTTTATTTTTAAAATAAAAACTTGTTGTCGGAAAAAGTATATACACCTTTTCTATAAATAAGTTATAACTCTTTAAAAAGCTTCACTTGAAAGTTTGTATTTACAAGTAAGAAAATGTGATGTAAAAGAAAGTTATAAATAATATTTATTGATAAATACATTACAATATATTTTTGCATTAATAATAAATTATTGTTGAAAAATAAAATACAATCGAATTCTGAACCTATAAAATGAAATTGAACTAAGAAGATAAGTTTGAAAAATAAAATACGTATTATACAAGTAATTATATCAAAACATACAATATGTTAAGTTAATAAAGATAAGGTCGAAAATTTAATTATATAATGTATTAACAAAGATGAGATTAAAAAATATATTCACATATTTAAATGTTTTTCCGGTGTGAGCGCATCTGTGTATGCATTATGTAAGTAAATATTATTAAATTTATAATAAGCATAGCTAAATTTATATTAAATAAATTAATATAACCACAATATTTTATCGGATAATATCAGTATGATTTTCAAAGTACACTGAATATAAAGTTCAATTAGTTTGATTCTAAAAATACAAATATTTTATTAAATTAAAAATAAATGAATTCTAAAAAAATAGAAATAATATATAAAAAATTGGGGTTTTTTGAAAAATATCAAACTTTTTATTAATTTTTGCAAAAATACGTTTTTTTATTTTTTATTTTACAAAAATATAATTTTTAAATTTTTTTATAAAAATACAGTTTTCAACTAATGCAACATGATACAACTAAAATCAACTTGAAGTGCAACTATTAGCAACTTCAAATTTTTTCAAAAAAAATTGTATTCAGTTGCATTTGAGGTTAATTTTAGACTTTTAGCATCAAGTTGCAAAACCGTATTTTTACAAAAAGATTCAAAAGATAGTAAAATTGCAAAAAAAAAAGTTAAATAAAGTAGTATTTTTGATAAATACACTAAAAACTTCATACTTTAGACTACATAAATAATTACAAATAATAATGATAAATAATTACAAATAATGTTGATTTAGCAAGAAAACACATCAATATCATCAGCTAGGTGCTTGGAGTCTACAGAACAGATACAGTTACCGGCTCCCCAGTCACTTGCATCAACAGCAGTAGCATTCCAATTATCGAGAAACAAGGAATACTTTTCCATTTTTTTCATTTTTATCCATACCATTTCTGCCATGTCAAGTTGAAACAGTACTTCATATTAGTAATGGTTTGTCCAATGATTTGTTCTCATGCAGAGCTGATTTTCCAGAATCAGTAAATGCTTAGAAAAATAAGGGCGTTCGTGGATGCTGATTTCTGCTATAGGTAGCTTCATAACACCAGCACTGAGATCGAGCACACAAATATGTGAATTAACCGATAAAACATAAATTTTCTTTTTAAAAACCTTCAAATCTGCAATTCCAAAACTCATGTTCGGTAAAGTATAGACTATCCACCTATCATCACCAGCTTCAGACAGTAGAGACGTTCTTGACCTTGAAAAAAGAATCATAAAAACTCATGAAAGCCTAGTTGACTTGAAGAGTATAGAACGTCCGTAATCGAGAAAGTGCTTTTTATCTTTAGCCAAGAGGGGAAAACGGAGTTCATGTCTTGTCATAAGATTAATAAGCCAAAATCCAATATTTCTGTTCAACGTTATCACATACCCACATGATAACCCCACAAATGATTTGCATCGCGAATCAGCAGGCAACAGTGCCTTGTACTCTTCTCTATCAAAAATATTATATAAGAAACATGATTTCTTGGCATACTCTGATTTGACGATGAGTAAAGGCTTCTGCCGTTCCATGTAGTAGTCCCTCCAGGCTGTTATCACTGACCTCCATGACCTACACACCCCGCCGACTGCAAAGTAGTCTACAACGTTTAGTAGCAAGATGATAGAAACAAGCAAGTTCTCACGTAGTGTGGCCCAAAGCCCCCATGCTCTGTTATTTTTCCTGCTGAACCTCTTGCGCTTCTTGCGCTTCTTGCTCTCCTTTGTCGTTGATGGTGGTTCTTTCCTTCAAAAACAAATAAATGAAGAAATGAAGTCACAATGCATTATTTAAGAGATATATGGTTAAGTCACAATCACCAAGTAGCATGCATGCTAAAGAAGGAAATTAAGATAATTGTATTGTTAGAGAAGCTAAGTATGGTTGTTCCTTCTGTATTGCTCTTAGTGAAAAAAATGCCACATAAGCAATAACTTTAAGGGAGTGTGTAATATGTGTACATCTTATATTATTTTAGCGAATAAAGTTCATAATTGTATATAATTTTCTATAATTACAATAACACTCTCGTGTATTTATATGATAATTTTTATTAACCTCGGGAAAGTTATATGAGGTAATCTCAGCAACATTAATCTCATTATTTTATTATAAATATTATAGTGATAAGTCGATGCCAAATAACAGACTAAAAATAAACATTAGCTATGGTTAAGTTAGTGTTTGTTATCAAATTCAAATATTCTTCTACCAATAACTAAAAAGTAACAACAAAATAAATTCTCTTTGAATTTTTTCCAAAAGATATTAAATGTAAACTGTATCAATGAAGTAAACTACAAGTTCAAATACGTAAAACGTCACACCAAGGGAAAGAAAAAAAAGCGTGTAGAGTTATATCGTAATAGTAAAATGGTCTTCTTGTAGTTTCATAACAAAAGAATGAGGATGAGGATTTGGATTTGGATTTGGATTTGTAATATAATATACAATAATGGTTATTATACTTATTATTTCAATTATTATAATGCACATTATATCCTTTTAGTTATGTTTATAACTATTTTACATTTCAAATCCTAATAATAATATACAATCTCACGTAAAGTTATAATATTATTACAAATCTTAATAATTAACTCTTGTGGCTAATAAAAACTATATTTACAAGTACCTTACACTGGTATAAATCATAATACATTATATTAATATATATTTCAAACTATAAAAACAATTATAACAAAATAAATGTTAAAAACATATTTTACATGCAAAAACAATCATATATACATACACTAATTAGGAATTAATTTTTAAAATCTCATAATTTTCTTCCTTTAAATATATTATTAATAAGTTAAAATAAATGTTTAGCACGTGATCAAATCTAATACATTTTTTTTTATAAATGATACTGAATAAAGATATAATAAAAAAAGTAATGGAGAGTGGAATGAAGATTCTATTATTATTATTATATAGGCCAGCTTGACAAGCCTGGCCCCCTTCATTCGACCTTGTAAAAGGTCTCAATGGGGAGGAGCTCTCTTGGGGCCCTGCTCACAGCTCTGAGCTCTCCATCTTATGCAGAGGCTTTACTTAAAGGTTTTTGAGGTACTTACTCAAGTATGGGAGGGAAGATGCCTCTACAAACTAAGACGGAGAGGGGATACCCCAGGGAGGGGGAAAGAAAATTTTTGAGGAGGAGAGTATTAGTGAAAATAGATGAAACAACTTAGTGGGAAAAATGTCACAGTAACTTTAAAGGGCGTGCAATATGTGTACATTATATTATTTTATTATAAATTTCATAGTGATAAGTCCATGTAAAACAGGAGATTATAACATATCTTAGTGCTTGTTTGGTATGCGATAGGAATTCATTTTCTATGGAACTTAAATTTCTCTGGGAAGTTAGAATTTATGGGAAGTAAATTCATATGTGAAATACAAATTAACAAGGGGGTTGGGGTATACATGGCCAAATCGGACCGGAACCGGAATACTGGACCGGGTCAAAACCGGTCAAAACCGGCCCGGACCGGAACCGGCCCTAAACCGCCGATTTTTATATTTTTAAGATTCAGGTTAAAGTTCGTATTAATAGAAAACCGGTTAACCGCCGGTTACCAGCCGGTTAACCGTCGATTTTTGCATATATAATAATATAATATATGTTCTTTTGAGTCTATGTGTACACAGGCTACAACGGCACACGTGAAATTTCAGGTTTTTGGTAATACAAGTTGTACACTTGTACTGCCTACCTACGTAACCTACAAGTTGTAGGTTTTTCAAAAACTTTATGCTGAACTTACTTTTGTGTATTTTTCAATTAGTTTTACTTTTGTTTCATTGTATTTGTATTTAATTTTTTTTAAATGATACATGTTAATTTTGAGAAAAAATAAGAAACAAAAGAAAAGTTAATTGAATAATATTTTCTGGATCTCAATATAATATGCATATGTAATTTTTAATTTTGACAAGTATAAATTACAATAAATAAAAATTATTTGTTGTAAAAAGTATTTTTACATATCAATTAATAGTTGCATATTTGTAAAAAGGTAGTACTTTACATTAAGTCGTAGTTGGTGGCCTTATATATGTATTAAATCAGCTGGTGACACCCTAACCTGTCCATCAACCTATTACCTAGGCTAGGCTAGCTAGAAGAGCAATGCAATGCAATGTGCAGGCTGCAGTAGTAACGTCAATATTGTAACGTTAATATTCTAACGTTAATATTGTAACGGTTGATTTTTTTTCATATAAATACCTTACATATTAAAATTCTTAACTCACAATTTACAACTCAAACTCTCTCATTCTCTATTTATTCTATTCACAACTCTCTTGTTTTATTATATATATTTTATAAATATATATAATTATTTTACATACAATAATTTTATATTATATATTAAATGGCTAATATTGGATCGCAAGAAAGTAATATGCAAGCCGATGGAAGTGGATCGAGTTCGAGAAGACAACTTTCATCCGATATTTTTACAAAACATTTTAAGAAGGGTCCATTGAAGTCGGATAATAAATTAGACGCCGTTTATAATTATTGTGGTACGAAATACTCGTGGCAAGTGGGAGGAGGTTATGACACTTTGAATCGACATTTACAAAGCAAACATCCTGAGAAGGTAGGAATGACAATGGGACAAACACAATTATCCGGGTTTGCAACTTCTTCTCCTAATCCTCCTACATTATTTCGTTATGATCATGCTAGTAGTTCTTATGGTTTAGCCGAAGCTATTTCGGTAGACTCGTTATCTTTTAGTTTTGGTGAAAATGTTGGTATTAATGATTGGATTAGTAGAGATGTACAACCCGTATTTAAGAGAATACCTAGAACATCACTTAAGAGAAATTTGATTAAATCTTATAAAAAAAGAAAAAATAATTTGATTGAATATTTTAGTAATAATGACACACATGTGTCTATTTGTAGTGATATTTGGAGTGATCATAATCAAATACATTCATATACGGGTCTCATTTATCATTATATTGATGAAAATTTTGAATTAAATAAAAGAGTTTTAGCTTATCGAGTATTTGATGATTCGCATACAGCAAGTAATATATGTAAAATAATTCATGCTATTTTAGAGGAATATAGACTGATTAATAGAATTTTTTCATGTTCTTTCGATAATGCTTCCTCTAATAATGCCTCCATTCCCGAATTAACTAGAATTTGCCAACCTAATTTTGGTGGAAGATTTTTTCATGCTAGATGTGCATGCCATGTTTTAAATTTATGTGTTCAAGATGGATTACGTATTATACAACATTTAATCAAACCAATAAGAGATGTTATTAAATATATTTGGGTACACCCTAATGTTACTAGAACATGGTTAAAATATTGTGAATATAATAATGTGCACCCGAAACGTTTTACCAAAGATGTTGGTCATCGTTGGAACTCTACTTATGTTTTACTTTGTCAATCTTTAGAATATCAACCTCTATTATGCTCTTTTGCCACAAAAAATATACCAAATTCTAATCTTTTACCACAAACTTGGGATTTATGTGCTAAAGTTGTGGAGATTTTTAAAAATTTTAATGATGTTACTTACACTTTTAGTTATGTTTACAAGCCAACCTCTAGTTTATTTATTGTTGAAGCTTTAAATATTGCATTTGCATTAAATGAGGGTGAAAAAATATATGAAATTTATGAAGGTGTTACACAAATATAAATAAAATGGCTAAATTATTATAAAATAATTCCTGATATTTATCTTGTATCTTCTGTATTTGATCCTAGATTTAAATATGATGGTTTACAAAAAATGTTAGAAAAATATTATGAATATTTAGGATTACAAGATGATCTTGAAATTGATGTAAATAATATAATGATTAGAGTTAAAAGACATTTACATGATATATGCAGTCATTTTCATGTAATTGATAATGTTAACTCTCATCTTCCTCCTACACCATCATCATTTTCATTACGTCCAGGAAAAAAAAATTTAATGGATCGTTCTAAAAAATAAAGGCATTCGAGCTCACATTTGGAGCTCGACATTTATCTAACAACAATTTTTGAGTTTGATACAGATTTAGATTTTAACATATTAGCTTGGTGAAAAAGGCATAAGAGGACTTTCCCTACACTTGCTAAAATTGCGAGTCAAGTTTTAGCGGTTCCAGCCTCAACCATTGCGGTGGAACAAACATTCAGCATAGGAGGAAATATTTTGGATCCAAGAAGATCAAGATTGGCTCCTGAATCTTTAGAAACACAAGTTTGTGTGAATGATTGGAAAAAAGTAGAATTAAAAAAACAATCCAACATCACTTTATCATCCTCATCTGATGAATATTGTGGAGATCCTACTACAATTCCTACTACCTCTGAATCGGATGGCTCGAGTTAGTATAGATTATAAAAATTATTGTAATAAATTATATTGTTTGTTGTATTCTTGTAAAACATATAAAATTTATTGTAATATATTTACTAGTTTTTTAATTAAAAAAGTACAAATGAATTTAACAATATTTTTAATATAAATAATTTTTTTATTTATAAGGTTCAAACCGGAACCGGAACCGGTCTTGAACCGGGTCAAAACCGGATCAAACCGTGAACCGGAACCGTCTGAACCGGAACCGAAGGTTTATATCATGTTAAGATTCAGGTTCCGGTTCAAGATTTTTACGAACCGGAACCGGCTGTTCATGAACCGGAACTGGCGGTTCACGAACCTTGGCCATGTATAGGTTGGGGTAAGTAACTTCCCATATTTTATTGGGATTCAATCTTACAATGTATTTCTAGTTCCCTCGTTAGTGTTAACCAAACAAATTTATATAATTATACTTCCTGGGTATCTAGACTTCCTAGATATTTGGGTATCAACCAAACAAGCACTTAGTTGTTGTTAAGTTAATATTTGTTATCAAATTCAGACATTTTTATACTAATAAACTAAAAAGTAATAATGAAAAAATAAATTCCTTTTGAATTTATTTTTTCAGAAGATATCTAATGTAAACGATATCAATCAGGTAAACTACAAGCTCAAACGAGTAAAAACATCCTCAAAAAGAAAAAAAAACATCTTCTTGTAGTTTGAAAACAACAGAATGTGGATTGAGTATGAAAACAGTTAGGGGTGATAGAGTGATTTTTGATTTTACAAAAGGAGGATATTGTGGCCCGTTTGTTTCCCCATTTATTCTGAAAATAAGGGTTTGTTTTCAGAAAAAGTAGGTATGTACTTTAACTTAAAATAAGTAACTTATTTTTTATTTTGAAAATAATATTTAGTTTTAAAATTCTAAAATAAATATTTATCTTAAAAAAAAATATGAAAATATGTAAAAAAAAATATATGAAATAAGTAACTTATTTTAAGTTTAAGAAATCTCAAACAACCACTGTGTTAGTGCGGTGTAAATTGGATTTTATAATCGAATCAAGGTAATTTAAGATTTAAAGCGAAATACATTTATTTCAACTTTCGTAAGACTTATTTTTATACTAAAATAAGTTTTAATCATAAGTGAAAGTAATATAATATATAATCACAATTATTACACTTATTATATCCATTATTTTAATAAACATGATATCCTTTTTATTATATTTAAATTTATTGTACATTCAAATCTTAATAGTAATATAAAATCACAATTTAATTTATAATATTATTAGAATCTTGATAATTAACTTCGTAACTAATAACAAACTATATTTACAAGCAACACATATGTGTGCAAAATATAAGGCATTAAATTAATATATATTGTAAAATATAAAAAAATTATTTATAAGTAAATAAACGAATAAAAAATGTATTACTGATAGAATATATTTATATATATATATTCTATAAGATTTTTATTCTCATATTTATTATATTTTGCATTAATTGGGTGTTTATTTAATAGATTTAAACGTTTTATTTCTGTAAAGAAGAAATTCCTAAACTTGGAAGGATTTGTGCTTAAAAAGCTATTTTGGAGACAAATTAGAAGAAAATTCGTATTTATTGGACTGCACATGCTGCTTACACTGTTTGGGTCATATCTTGAGTTCCAGAAGTTCAAATTAGACGATCTTACAGCCTATGCGAAGCTTATAGAATTCTCTTTAATTCAGTAGTGGGTCAACAAGCAGAATTTTTCTGGATTAACCCAGAAACTGGACAGAACATAGAGCTACGAATTTTACATGTAAAATTCTACTCGGTTTAGGAAATCAACTTGTAATTGTTTTAAAGCATTAAAATAATTTATATATTAGAGACATATCAGATAAAATTAGATTGGAGTAGTTTTAATATTAGGGTTTGACATATACAGAGGGATGCCATGACTCTTCTTTCTGGTGACAAGATTGAAGTTTGAAGGTTTTGTTCTCTGAATATTTTCTTTATTCTTATTAGTTTAATTATGTTCTTTTGTAATCTTAGTTGTTTTACTTATTTAATAATTAGCGAGTAGTAGTTTCTAAGGTATAAAGGGAAGTCATATTTGCACTATAATATTGACATGATTTACATAGTGGTTTGATGGGTCATGGTTAATTCTAATTCACATATTTTATTTATTGATTTGTGTAATCGACCGATATCATGAATTGATTCTATGCTAATAGGAGTATAGATCGAGAGATTTACTTACTAGAGGCACACATACGATTATCATAATTGAATTTGAGTGCGAGAGCGTCATTGGATTTCTGAGAGCGCTGATACTCGAGAGAGATTAACACTTCTCTAATTACCTGATTGATTGAATTACTAAAAGTTATTATTTGTGTAAGCATGTTTCGAGAGTGTTAATATTTGAGAGATATTAACAAACTCTAGTTACATGATCACTTTAATTGCTTTAGCTTAGAAGCCAGTTGTTGTGTGAGCATGGTGGACCTGATTGCCCTAGGTTTTTAATATATTATATTAGTTTTATTTAGTTAATGTTAGTTTAGTTAAATAATTATTCTCAAATATTCGTTTGCTCTTGAAATAAACTGTGATAATTGTATTAAAATCGATAAAACTTGTCTCCTTGTGGATATGACCCGCTTGCCAATCTCTGCTAACAACAGACATCGTGCACTTGCGGTCTTAGATAAAATAAAACACATCAAGTTTTTGGCGTCGTAGCCGGGGAGACGACTTAGTTTTTGTTCATTTTAATTTGGTTATTTAGATTTTTTTCTACTATCTCATTGGAGTTTTTGTTCCAATTGAGGCATATTTTACTTCTTAGCTTTGTTGAGTTTCTCAGGTTTACAACGGATCAAGCTGATTCTTTTGCACTCTTATATTCCCTTCAAGAGGCACAAGCTAGAGATACAGAGCCCACTATGCGTCCGATGAGTATCAATGAGATGTCTCAAGTGGCCCCTAAAATATACAATTTTTGCCAAATTTGTGGTGTTCAGGGTCATTATGGTTTTGAGTGCTCCTACAATGCTTATAATTCTCATGATGCACAGTTTGGACAGTTGAATACTTTTCGAGAAGAAGGATATGGGTACAACCCGTATTCTAACAATTTTGATCAAGAATGAGTGAATCAGTCTAATTTCTCATGCACGGGCAACGATTTTCAAAATTTTCAGTATCATAATCAACACCAATTTCAAGAACAATATTTTCAACATCAATATGAGCAACCATCACTATCAGAATATCAATATCTTCTACTGCAAGATGAACTACAAGTTTCTCAAACCAGTGTAGATGTTCCACCATCTGATCAGACAAGTGAGGTATTGAATATGATGATCAAATTACAAAAGAGTTTTGAAGAGACTACAAAAGTGATTCAAGATTTCAGAACTCAAAAATTGATGATGGAGGCTGAAATTGAACAAGTGGCTAGCTCTTCCACTATAAGTCAGCTTGAATTTTTATCATCACAACCTATCCAATTAGAAAAGGACGAGAGTGCCATCACTCTTGAAAATATTCTCAATTTTGATAATTTGTCAATGTTAGCTGATGATGTAACTATTGAAAAGGAGGAGTATGCTATTGGTGATACGATTGATATGGTTGTTGTTGAAGACGTTGCGAGTGAAGTAGAGGTAACGAAAAAAAGCAATACTGAAATACAACTCCCAACTCAATTATTTCAAGTTGACGTGATGAAAAATATTACTCAAGATGATCTTTCTCAAAATTTGCTTGGTAATACATTGAAATTGGCTCTTACATTTTAAGCTCAAGAAGATGGAGAAGATGGAGAAGATGAAAGTATCTCTTTAATAAATAATATGACAAGTCAAGATGTTCAAATTGCTCCTGAAAATTGAGGAGTGTCGAGAAACCACCACGTAAGCCTCCAACTCATGTGAATGTCAAGGGAATTCAAATTTTTCATGGGGTGGAATTTTATCGTTGTTTCGCACAAAGTTCTCTAAAGTTCTTAAATCTCTCCCTCAATTTTTATTAATTGAGGAAACATTTATATATACTGATATTTTTTTTGGAGATTTTTTGCAGGATAAAAATAATTACGAATGTTCTCAATATTATTTGTGGTGGTGAAACTGTAACTGAGAAAGTGGATGTTCCACTTTTTGCTCCTTTAGTGGAGCAATTTTGAAGGAGCGCTTCTCAATTCTGATAACTGAGAAAGCTAATGACTTTAAAGTAGCGCTTCTTGAAAGGCAACCCAAGGTGAATTATTAGTATATGTATATATATATATATATATATATATATATATATATATCTTTATATTTTTTTAGGAATAATAATATATATTTTTGTATTTTTTAAGGCTAGATATATATATATATATATATATTTGCATTTTTTAGGACTTATATTATATATTTTTGTATTTGTTTTAGGCTAGATTAATTTTTTGTATTTTTTTTACTCCCGTAAGGTGCCTTGATGATTTTGTGTGGAGTGTTTCAGAAAATTTTGTTGGATGATGGAACAATTTATTTAAAACACTTGATGTTTTATTTAAAACTTTGGTTTAATGCAGCCATGCACATTAAATCCGTTCAGCCCAGTTTAGTCAAAGTCTGTCTTGTGCAAGAATATATTCTGCCAAGCCTAATTCCGAAGCTGCTGTGCGTCCCAGTTCCAGAGCTGTTGTGCAGCATTTTTACAAAAAAATATTTGTTAGACAAAGATTCGATACACTGACCTCAGGAAGCCACCTTCATCCTGCCTTTGTGTGCAACTGCCAACCGCTGGAACAATCATGTAGCTTTGATACACAATTTAATACATAAAGTGTACCTGAAACTAGAAATTTATTTAAATCAAAGGCGGACCTTCTCAATTATTTTTCGAGCGAAACTTCATGCTTATGCATTTTGGGAGTATTTCTAACCTTTCTTTGTATATTTTTTTTTTCTTTTTTTTTTTGTATTTTATTTTTAGGACTTTTTTTAGTTTTTTATGTTAGGAATATATTCATTTGATGATGTACAAAATATTAGAACAGAGTATAGCATAGTTTATCTGTAACAAGTCTTTCTAGTCTCTGAACTTTTATATAATCAGAGTCTAGATGGTCAACATCCATTTATAGATGTTATTTGTACTTAGAAGATTTTCAGTAAAAAATGAAACCAGAGTCTGGATGCAAATCAGAGTCTGGAAGTCGATCAGAGTCTATAGACTATCAGAGTCTATTGTCTATCAGAGACTAAAGATCATCAGAGTCTGAAGTCTTTTAGAGTCTATAAAGCTGAAGCTATATTTGGAAGGTGATCAACAGAAAGGGAAAGTTTCGAAGATAAAGACAATTATATTGCAGATATGCTATGGAAAGGAAAGAGAATTTCAGAACGAATCTGACAACTAATAATTAGGAATTTTATTCCCATTATAATTTGATTTTATGTTATTAGTTAATAGGAAGCTCTCTATATAAACATTCTATGTAACCTAATATTATTTTCGAATTTTATGAGAGCATAGAGATAGAGAGAGTTATAGTGAAATCTCAGAGAAGCTGCTAGAGTTTGTGTACACCCTAGGAGAGTTTGTATTCAATATTCTTTAATACAAACACTGATATTTTTATTCTCTACTAGGAAAAATGTAGCTGATCTATTAGCTGATGTGGTCACTAATATCTCTCATATCAACACAAAATTGATCAGTGTTGATAATACCACATTTATGCTAAAGACACAGTTTGAATCTTTGCACTCTCTTCAACTCTCCAAAGATGCTGCAGTTAAGGATTCATTGGCTGATTTCAAGACAAAACAGATCACTCTTCAAAATGATGTCAATTCTCTTACTACAAAAGTTGATTCTGTGATTGCTGCTCCGGCTAACATTTCCTCAGTGCTGGAACAAATTCTTTTGGTGATGATGATGTCAAAAAGGGAGAAAAGAAAGAAGTTGGGAGTTTAAGGAGTAATAAGGATGAAGCTTTTAAGGATGACAAGTCAAGAGGAGTTAAAAGGAGGAGAGATGGTGATGATGATGAAACTGGTGATAGTTCCCATGGTCCTAGGGGTCCTGGTGGTGTGCAAAAAAAGAAGTATGGAGTGTTTGTTACAGATAGTAAATTTGAAAAGCTCACTCAAAAACACTTTAACAAACTGGTGTCTACTCAAATTGTCTACAATACTTTTGAAAGAAATTTTCCAAGAGGACAGGGTGGAACTGAAAAGGTGAAAACCGAGATGCTGGTATATTTTCTTAATGGAGGAACTGAAAGGTGGATAAGTCAGCAAAATTTTATATTCTTCAAGAAGGTCGAGGAGTTGCAATATATCATATTTCTTCTGTCAATAGCAACCGAGGTGAATAAGAGTAGAAGAGAAGTGACCAATAAATAGTTCATAGAGATTGATAGGAAACTCACTCTACATAGACAGGCAAATAAACAGATGGGTAAATTTTCTCTGAAATATGTGGATACTGAAGGGAAGGATCAAGACATGCCTCTGGAATTAAAAGAGATTAAATTTCAAGAAAGTGTGGATCACTACTTTGGGTTTCAACTTATGGAAGGGAAGATTAATGTTTTGATGCTTAAAGACTTAAAAGAACAAGAATGCAGTGCAAATGATCTAAGAGCATCTTACTGTCAAAACAAATGTGAAAATGAAGAGATGATCGAATTGAAGAAGTTTGTTGGTGAATCTCTAGCTATTGTGGAGGAAAATATGTTGAAGTCATTTCTGAGAAACAACACAGCTTTTGAGAAGATAAATTGATAAGTAATTCTTTGTTCCTTATAAATTTTTATATTGTTCTAGATTAATTGTTTCATTCTTTAGTTTTGACAGCATCAAACCTTGATTTATGCTTGCAGTTTATAAATCATAAATATGGGGAGATTGCTAGGAATATATTCAGTTGATGATGTACAAAATACTAGAACATAGTTTAGCATAGTTTATTTGTAACAAGTCTTTCTAGTCTCTGAACTTTTATATAATCAGAGTCTAGATGGTCAACATCCATTTATAGATGTCATTTGTACTTAGAAGATTTTCAGAAGAAAATAACCAGAGTCTGGATGTAAATCAGAGTCTGGAAGTCAATTAGAGTCTATAGACTATCAGAGTCTATAGTCTATCAGAGACTAAAGATCATCAGAGTCTGAAGTCTTTTAGAGTCTATAAAGCTGAAGCTATATTTGGAAGGTGATCAACAGAAAGGGAAAGCTTCGAAGATAAAGACAATTATATTGCAGATATGCTATGGGAAGGAAAGAGAATTTCAGAAGAAAACTATCAACTAATAATTAGGAATTCTATTTCTATTGTAATTTAATTTTCTGTTATTAGTTGATAGACAGCTCTCTATATAAACATTCTATGTAATCTAATATTATTGTCGAATTTTGTGAGAGCATAGAGATATAGAGAGTTGTTGTGAAAACACAGAGAAACTGCTAGGGTTTGTGTACACCCTAGGAGAGTTTGTATTCAATATTCTTTAATACAAACACTGATATTTTTACTCTCTGAGTTTTGAGCTTTGTTAAAATAGTTCAAGTTTGATTATTCTATAATTGATTGAAACTAAGACGAAAAGATCATACAAGTATTCAACCCCCAATTCTACTTGTGTAACTGGGAAAACATTTTATATTAATATTCATTGAGGACAATGAACCGCTTAAGTGTGGGGAGGTGTTCTTAATATTAAAAAATCAAAACAAATTAGAAAATTTTAAAAATATTTTGTATATTGCCCCGTCTCAAAGTGTGTTAGCAATGATAAGTACATATACTTGTAGATTTATTTTTCATGATTAGTTGATATGTCAATCTCTTAAATTCATTTAATACATAATAATTCCTTGTATGTGCTTGCGAAAATTCTTAAACATGGAATGCATTTTTATTAATTTTAATAAGTACTGAATCATGCTTTGACCTTGTGAGATCTTGAGCTTAATTTATAATTGATACATCTTTATATTAATCAATTATTTTCCCTTGTGTGTTGTTCATCATATAACATGTTCCTCTAGAACTTTCTTTAAATCATATTGAGATATGATATTTGTACGCATGAAAAATGATAAAGGCACTAGGATTAATCACATTTATCCAAACAATACCCATGAGTTATATACTTAGTGAACCATTTGAGCTTATATTCATTTTATTCATATATCACCACTAAAAAAATTCTTGAGCCTACTTATTTATCCTTTTCTTGATTTACTAGTAGAGTATTTTGATTCATTTGAGGGTTGGTGAATATCTAGTGTGGGGATTTCTTTGTTAAAGTGTTATTATTTGGTGGGAATTGATATGAGGAGGAAGAAAGAAAAAAATATTCTCAACGAAAAAAAAGAAGCAAATAATAATAATAATAAGTGCTTCTTTGAGATCAATGGGTAGCAAATGCAATATCATAAGAAAGGGACGATCCATGTACATGTGCTGGTATTAAGTGCAATTGTACTAGAAATATTTCTTGGTGACTTTTCACTACCCTTGATTACTAGAGAATCATTTGACTTTAAAAAAAAAATAGAAGAAGAAGATCTAGTAGAATTTTTGTTCATTGTTGTTGCAATATGAAAGTGAAGAAGTATATTTGTACTTTGGGGTTTAATGCTTGTGAAAGCCTGATCAACTTTTACATGATCAAATTTCATGTTGAGTTCTTTAATTAAAAACATATATTATGCTCTATTAGTCTATCGAGCTCGCCACTTGTTAGCATTTTTATTGATTTCCTACCCCTATATCTTAGCCTCGTTACAACCTTTAACAAAGACTTTTTGATTTGTGCATGCATATATACAAAGTAGTGGAGATTTGGTGGATAACCAAGTTTATGGTAGCATATGACTATATTGATTGAACTTGAGTGATACACTTACACCTAAACACTTTTGTGATTTGAGAATTATGTGAGCTTTCTATACATAGCATGTTACTTATTAAATATGACATTGATG
Organism: Oenanthe sinensis; assembly: GCA_028671895.1. Taxonomy (NCBI): domain Eukaryota; kingdom Viridiplantae; phylum Streptophyta; class Magnoliopsida; order Apiales; family Apiaceae; genus Oenanthe; species Oenanthe sinensis. Next base: position 40,651,033 of record CM053806.1, read on the forward strand.
TTTATTTCATGTTATTTTTGTTTATTTAGACTATGTGTGCATACTTGGATAGTTATGTACAAATGATGTTTTAAGTGGAAAAACTTGTTTTTCTAAATTTTGTAATTGAGGTTTATATCTGTGGTGTACTATGATATGTTGCATGCTTGAGGCTTGGCAGAAAAAAATAGACTTTGTGGGTAGATTCACTATAAACCCTCACGAGACAAAACTCGCCATACTAGGGTTGTCTAGGGGTTTAACGACTTGTTACATATGCCTAATGCAATCGTGCATCTACGAAAATGGTGTTAGTTAGTTAGTTAGGATTTAGTTTTTAGTTCTTTTATTTTCCGAGGACGTGCAAATACTCAGTGCGGGGATGCTTGATAGAATATATTTTATATATATTCTATAAGATTTTTATTCTCATATTTATTATATTTTACATTAATTGGGTGTTTATTTAATAGATTTTAATGTTTTATTTCAAAAAAGAGGAAATTCCTAAACTTGGAAGGATTTGTGCTTAAAGAGCTATTTTGGAGACAAATTAAAAAAAAAATCGTATTTATATTTTGGAGACAAATTAGAAGAAAATTCATTTTTATTGGGCTGTATGTGATGCTTACACTGTTTGAGCCATATCTTGAGTTCCAGAAGTTCGAATTGGACGATCTTATAGCCCATGCGAAACTTATGAAATTCTATATAATTTAGAAGTGGACCAACAAGCAGAATTTTAATGGATTAGCCCAGAAACTGGACAGAACAGAGAGCTGCGAATTTTACATGGAAAATTCTACTCGGTTTAGGAAATCTACTTGTAATTGTTTTAAAGCATTAAAATAATTAATATATTAGAAACATATCAGATTATGTATCATTATGTATTAATAGACATTATTATTAGATTAGAGTAGTTTTATTATTAGGGTTTGACATATACAAGGGGAGGCCATGACTCTTCTTTCTAGTGACAAGATTGAAGTTTGAAGGTTTTGTTCTCTAAATATTTTCTTTATTTTTATTAGTTTAATTATATTCCATTGATGTCTTAGTTATTTTACTTGGTTAATAATTGGCGAGTAGAAGTTTCTAGGGCTTATGGGGAAGCCATGTTAGCACTATAATACTGGTAGGGCTGTAATTCGAGTCGGGTTTTTTTGAGCTCGACTCGAGCTCGACTCGATTAACTCGGCTCGAACTCGTTATCGAGCTCGAGCTCGAACAGATTTCCGGGCTCGATTAAAAACTCGAGTCGAGTCGAGTATTTTTAGGCTCGACTCGGGCTCGACTCGATAAGGCTCGAACTCGAACTCGACTCGGCTCGAGCTCGATTAATTTTTTTATATATAGTTCTATACTTCTATTAATTTTATACCTTTTTTAAAGATTAAAATTTAATTTTAAAATTTGAGACCAGATCTTATTTTTAAAATAAAAAATAAGTTACTTATTTTAAAAAAAATTAATATATACTAAGAGCCAAGTTTAAAGTCATTTTTTATTTTGAGTTAAAAAATATCTGTTTGTGTAATAAATCATAAAATGACTTAAAATTGAAAAAATTATGCAAGTTATAAGTAACATATAAGTATAGCCAAGGCACCTAAATATCTAATGTAATTTCATATTATTATTTCACATTTAATGTTCAAATTAACCAAATTGACTAATAATTAACAAAATTTTTTACAATTTTTGAAAATTAAAATTTTAAAATAAATTATATATACTTTTTAGTAATTTATTAGTATAACTTTTTAATTTTGTCTAATTATATAATATTCGGTTAAAGTTTAGTCAATTTTACAATAAAAATCAAATAATCCACTTAACTTGGATAAAACTATTTTTTCCAAAAAAAAAGAAGAAGAAAGCTCGATAGGCTCGATTAAAGCTCGAGAGCTCGAAAACTCGTTAAAAGTCCGTTAAGCTCGAAAACTCGTTAAAAGCTCGTTAAACTCGAAAACTCGTAAAAAAACTCGTTAAGCTTGAAAACTCGCGAGCGGCTCGAACTCGACTCGAATACTACCCGAGTCGAGCTCAAACACATATTTTAGGCTCGAATAATTTTCGACTCGACTCGACTCGACAAAAAAAAGCTCGAGCTCGACAAAAAAAAGCTCGAACTCGGCTCGAATTACAGCCCTAAATACTGGCATGATTACACAGTGGTTTGATGGGTCATGATTAATTCTAATTGATATGTTTTAATTATTGATTTGTGTAATCGACCGATATCATGAATTGATTCTATGCTAATAGGGGTATGGATCGAGAGATTTACTTACTAGAGGCATACATACAATTAGCATAATTGAATTTAAGCGCGAGAGCATCATTGGATTTCTGAGGGCGTTGATACTCGAGAGAGATTAACACTGCTCTAATTACCTGATTGATTGAATTACTAAAAGTTATTATTTGTGTAAGCATGTTTGGAGAGTGTTAATACTTGAGAGAGATTGACAAACTCTAGTTCCATGATCACTTTAATTGCTTTAGCTTAGAAGCCAATTGTTGTGTGAGCATGGTTGACCTGATTGCCCTAAATTTTTAATATTTTATATTAGTTTTATTTAGTTAGTGTTAGTTTAGTTAAAAAATTATTCTCAAATATTCGTTTGCTCTTGAAACAATCTGTGATAATTGTATTAAAATTGATAAAACATGTCTCCTTCTGGATACAACCCGCTTGCCAATCTCTACAGACACCGTGCACTTGCGGTCTTAGATAAAATAAAACGCATCAATTACATACAACAGTATTAATAAATAGTAAATATGAAATATAATTATATTATATATAGAAATTAAATATTAAAAATTTATATTTTTTCTTATTTCTAAATAGATAATTAATATATATATATATATATATATTTATATATACTATTTAAATTTATTGGTGAATTTTAGAGGTTTGTAGAGTTTATAAATTAAAAGGTTTGTACTTATACCGCCGTATATATAAAGTTAATAATTTATTATACAACCATCTCTCCACCGCAACAAACCTAATTAGTATGTTCAACATAGATAATATATACTTTGATAAAATTATACGTGTATAACCTCATTGAAAATTTAGACATTTTTTGTTAAATAATAGAAAATTGGAATTTTTATAAAGAAGTACCAATTTTAATAAAATTTAGATCCAACATATTTATTTATTAAGTAATAATGGTAAATTTTTTATAAATAAATGCAATTTTCATATAACTAAGGTTCACCCGGTGCTAGGCTTAATAAGTATATTTATTGAATCATAGTTACAGGGAATCATTTGGTTCATAATATTCTTGTATAAGTTATGAATTTAGAATGAACTAAACCCATACCAAGTATTTGACTGAATTTTTTGAGTTTGAAATACATATCTCAAATCCATAAAATATGGATTTTTGATATCTTAGGAGGAGGTGGGTATCATTAATAGATACAAAGAATGAATTTTATTTATACTTATTAATTTTCTTTTTAATATTTATATTTAAATAATTACAAATATTATTAAAAAAAGAAATATTAAAAATGTATACTTTTTTAAAAATAAATTATTTAGTATTTACAAAATATTATAAACAAAATATTTTCATTTCAGGAGTGAACCAAACGTATTATATCTGTCAAATATAATAAAAATCCGATAATGATCCGAAAACCGATTCGAAAATGACACAGAACCGAAAATAATTTGAAATATTTGATTTGATAATGACTGGAAAACGATCAAATCCAAATTAAATTTATATCAACCTGATATGACTCGAAAATACTGATCCGACCTATATTAATCCCAAACTTAAAATGTTCTCAAAATAAAACAAAACTGTTTAAATATAGTATTCTTGATTACATGCACACCGTTCTTGTATCTTCCATTTTGAAAATTATCGTGTTTTCTCAGTTTCGTAGAATAACATTTTTCATTCTTCAAAGTGTTTTTCAATTCAAGTATGCTTGATTCCAAACAGCTTTGTGAACTTTTAAAAAATATTCTTGTCAATTTGTCATATTCTCCCTTTATAAGTTGTTATCAACTCACAATTACCTATTAACCTTATCAGTCGATTATTTTCTGCATCCATCAATTAATCCTCCATCCATCTACGGTTATTTCATCCAAATACTTTAAATAATTTTATCCATCGAGGCTTTTATTTTCTTACCATATATAACTCACTTTTATCTATTGATTAATATTTCGCTTGTGGGAATTTTTGTCTTCAATTATTTACTATTTGACATCCTAGTGCTCACATGAACTCCTAATATTAGTTGAACCAATAGGTTATCTATCAACCCTTCTTAGATTATCCATTGATCTACAATATTTCAATGGATAAAAGTTTCATCTGTTTATTAGAGATTAAAAGTCCGAACTATAACATGAATATCAAACTATACAACGTATTTAATACGATCAATAGACCGATATCAGTTGATAGAATGAATATTTATAATACAATATCCACTAGTTATAATGATAAAATGAAATTTATTCCTAAGTACAATTATTATCAAATGTCCTGATTACTATTAGTGTCTGATACCGACACACACATATAATTGTTATAAAATATGATCATTATCATAAAAAGTGAAAATCATTTTTCTCTGAAAGTAAGGGAGACTACTTTCTCTAAAAATAGTTTTTGGACCAATAGTACTTTTTAGAAATCTGCTTTAAACTTATAAATTTGTTTTTATCAATTTTTCAGCAAAAAGTGCTATTGGTAGTTAGAATAGCAATATTAAAACCCATAACAAAAGATAGAAGTAAGAATATGTGATGTAAACGAAAGTTATAAATAATATATTAATAAATACATCAAAAAATATTTTTATATTAAAAATAAATTATTGTTGAAAAATAAAATATTATATAATACATAAATACAAAAGATATTATGGTCGATCAATAAATTGAGAGCTTATAAAATAAAATTGGACTAGGAAGATAAGTTTAAATAAGTACTACCTACATCTCAAATTACTTGTCCATTTTGATTTTTACGCGTAATTTAAGTTGTATTGATGACATAGTTATATAAATTATTTTTTTTAAAAAAATTGTGAATAAAAGTTTAATATTTGAACTTTTATTCACAAAAAAAATTATATAACTATAGAGTCAATGCACCTTAAACTACACGTACAATGGATAAGTAATTTGGGATGGAGGTAGTATTATACAAATAATCATATCAAAACATACAATACGTCAAATTAAAAAAGATAAGGTAGAAAATATAATATTATATTTAAATATATGATGTACTAACAAAGATTAAATTAAAGAATATATTAATAGATTTAAATGCTTTTCTTTATATGAGCGCAAGTAAATTTTACTGAATTTAAAATAAGCATAACTAAATTTATATTAAATAGATTAATATGATGCATAATATTTTTTCTAGATGATATTAATATGATTTTTTATATTAAGTGCACTAAATATAAAGATCAATTAGTTTGATTTTGGATAATTGCAATATATTATTTAGAAAAAATAAAATAATATATAAAAACTTTATACATTAAACAAGATGGATACTAATAAAATACATATTTTAGTTAGAAATGTGATATCACATTAAGAACATAAATATATTTAATTATGTGTTAAACACATTAACACATATATATTTCAACTTATAAATTACTTATAAGATATGTCACACTAGCCCTAAGTATGAAGTTTATGTTTGATAGACACGCATCATCACTGTGCGTTTTCAATTAGTAAAAAGGGCCACCCTTCCTCTTTGAGGTAATGAAGCCGTGATAACTGATTTAAAAGTATTTTGGTCATTTATTCAATAATAAACGATGAGATTTAAAATAAGATATTAACTAATATATAATTGCGCAATAACTATGAGAATAATTTGTTTTAAGAAGATAAATTTTAAAATAAAACTCTTCATAATTTATATATTAAAATAGAGTTAATTGGCAAAAAAACTCATTATACTTTGCTCTAGTTTGCAAATTAACTAGTCGTATTTGTTTTTTGCCCGTTTAACCAACAAACTTTATAAAATCATGTAAAGTTTAACCGTGATTAAGTTAAAATCTTACGTGGACACTCTTTGCCATATCACTGCTTGCCAACTGGAATTTCTAAAATCATAAAATTTTAAAATTATAATAACAAAAAAACATAAAATTAGAAAACCAAAATAACAAAATCATAAAATCGCTCAAAACCCTAACTCAATTGCTCTGACTCTCTTCGATCATTCATCTCTCTTCCGTCACTCAGGAAATAGTGTCTACGTCAGATTTTAACTTAATCACAGTTAAAGTTTTACATGATTTTTTAAAGTTTTTGGTTAAACATGTAAAAAAAACATACGTGATTTATTAATTTGCAAACTTGAGAAAAGTTTAATGAGTTTTTTTTGTAGGTAGCTCTATTAAAATATATAGTTGAGATAGAAATTAAAAAATTAAATGCACTTTACGTACTTGGACTATGCACATATTACAATTTTTTTTGTAGTTAGCTCTATTAAAATATATAATTGAGATAGAAATTAAAAAATTAAATGCACTTTAGGTACTTGGACTATGCACGTGTTACAATTTGTATACCTTACCTATCAATTATGCACTTTATGTATTACAACTTAACAAAAATAATCTATTTATGTACCTAAATTTTAATTATATATTTGTGTACATTAAATTTATAAAAATAATTATCCAAACTTTATAAGAATGTACAAAAATTTAAATTTTGCATAAAAATTCAAAAAACTGTTATTTGAGCAATTAAAACTATAATAAAACATGTTTAAAATTTATTTTAAATTAAAATAAATAAATTACAAATACATTTGTCGTATTTTTTTCTTACTTTATATATAATATATAATTATATTAGTTTTAATTTCAAATAACATTTTTTGGAATTTTCTTACAAAATATAAATTTTTTCACATACATATAAAGTCTGAATACACGTATGGAATATTTTTACAGGTACATAGAATGTATAATTAAAATTTGAGTATATAAATTGATTAATTTTATAAAGTTTAGGTACATAAAATGTACAATTAATAATTTAGATATATAACTTGCAAAACATGCATACTTTAATTACACAAACTTTAATTTAACCCAAAATTTAAATATAAGATGAAATATAGATATATCAATTATCGTTGAAGTATAAAATATTAATTTTTATAAAATTCGAGTAAGAGATCTTGATTGATCGATCAACCAGAATTTAAATCAATTGATAGTTATAAGCACTTAAAAATAATTAAATTTAGGTTTAAAAAAATAAAAATAGATCATGTTAAAATAAAAAATTAATTAAATATGTGCCCATACCGACTTTTATGCTAGTTTAGATTAAAGTTATTAAGATCCGTTCGTTTTTTCTTATAAATCATCAAATATATTATTTTTTAATTTTCTCTCACATCCATGTCACTCTTGGTAACATTTATTAAAATTTTACTCCAATAGCTAAGCAACCTTAAAGGTTGCGCATGTGGTCTTTCTATATTAATTTTATATTTAGTTCAATATAAAAATGGTAGAGTAATATATATTTTAGATGTTTTGGATGACTTTTTACTAGTTTAGGAAGTTGTCAACCTCACAACTCCAATATATAGGCAACCTAGAGTGTCGTGCCACATAAGCTTGTCAACCTCTTGGCAATCCCTACCGGAGATGCTCCCAAAACAGGACTAGGTGCTGATTTAGCAAGAAAGCACATCCATGTCTGCTTAAGTACTGCATACCAATTGAATCATCAACACCATCCATGACATAGCTTTCATTAGCTAGGAAACTGCTAGAAAAACGGTACCTATACTATCTGATCATTAATATTTCTAATAACATGAGCATTTGCACCCACCCACCATAGTAAAAAGACAAGTATGAGCTTGATTCGATCAAGAATATGAAAGAGACTGGCCTAAAACAAACAGAAAGAGCTCTGAGGCCTATAAGAAATGTTACGAAATAGTTGAATAAAAGTCTAACAAACTATATCCTCCAAATTTTAATTGGAATTAGAAACTGCTGATCTAGTATGCAAAACATATATTGAAGTCTGCTTACTCTTACATGTCAAATTAATCGACACAATCAATGGTGTAGCTTTGACCAGGAACATACCAGAAATACGGTATTAACTCATCTTGACCATTCCAAACAATCGGAACTTCTGCCAGCATTTTTTCATGATTCAAAAGACGTAAAGACCAAATATTAGCTAGGCGCTTGTAGCCTATAGAACAGATATAATTGCCGGCACCCCAGTCACTTGCATCAACCGCAGTAGCATTCCGATTATCCAGAAACAAGGAATGCTTGCCCATATTTTTCTTTTTTATCCATACCATTTCTGTCATGTCGAGTCGATATAGGATGTCACTTGCGTAATTTGTCCAATGCTGTGTTCTCATGCAGAGCTGATTTTCCAAAATCACTAAATGCGTAGAAATAGAAGGGCGTTCGCTGATGTCTGCTATAGGCAGCTGCATAACACCAGCACTGCGATCAAACACAAAAATATGTGCTTTGACCGATAAAACATAAATTTTCTTTTCAAAAACCTTCACATCTGCAATTCCAAAATGTATGTTCGGTAAAGAATAGACCTCCCACCAATCACCACCAGCTTCAGACAACAGCAGATCTGAGTATGAGCTTGAATATAAAAGCATAAAAACTCGTGAAAGCCGAGTTGACTTAAAGAGTATAGAACTTCCGTGATCGAGAAAGTGCTTTCTATATTTAGGCAAGAGGGGAAAACGCAGTTCATGTCTTGTCATAAGATTAATAAGCCAAAATCCAAAATCTTTGTTCAACATTATCACATACCCACATGATAACCCCACAAATGATTCGCCTCGCGAATCAGGAAGCAGTACCTTGTACTCTTCTGCATCAAAAACATTATACAAGAAAAAAGATTTCTTGGCACGTTTTGATTTGACGACGACTAAAGGTTTATGTCGTTCCATGTAATAGTCCCTCCAGTCTTTTACCACAGACCTCCAGGACCTGCACACCCCTCCAATTGCAAAGTAATCTACGACGTTTAATAGCAACATGACAGAAATAAGCAAGTTCTCAGGTAGTGTGGCCCAAAGCCCCCATGTTCTGTTATCTTTCTTGCTGAACCGCTTGCGCTTATTGCCCTTATTTGTTGTCTGAGGTGGTTCTTTCCTTCAAAAACAAGTAAATGAAGAACTTGAGTCAGTTTCATTCATGTGGCCCCAAAAACAAGGAAACAGATAGTAACTTGTAAAAGCAATGCATTATTTATGAGATATATGGTTAAATCACAATCACCAATTAAGTAGCACGCATGCTAAAGAAGAAAATTATGATAGTTTTATTGTTAGAGAAATTAAGTATGGTTGTTCCTTCTACGGTTCTTATAACATAGTACATCTACAGCCTATAACATCGAAAAGAAAAATAACAAGAGAGATTAGTCTGAACAAATATTAAAGTAAATACACACATCAAACCAAGGACCCCAGACGGGTCAAGCTGGAGGACATAATAGTGATTATAAGCAGTAATTTCATAGCAAAGTTACCATGGAAGTCTTATTGGCTCGCCCCTCGCAGAACTAAAAAATGCATCATACCGCAGTATAGCTTTGCGACTAAATGCTATCTCCATCTCACCGAAGCTTGCATACTCCTTACTTGTTTCCATTCTGTGTGCCGGCCGATTGTTGTACCTAGTAACCTCGCTTCAAATTAAGAAGTATACATAGAATAAAATTTAAGATATATCTGTTTAAGTTTCAGAAGTATATGTAATCATCAACAAAACACACATTCCACAATATGATGAACATAGTTTCTCTGCTTTTTATTGTCATCAACAGATATGACGCTCATAAACATCTTAGTAACACAACTAATCATGACAAGAAAATATACACAAACAAGTTACTTGCACGTTGCAATATTAAATCTCTAAGTAAATGGTATGAATCAACATTTGAGACAATATGTTAATTGTTGGGAGGAATCTAGCAATAAACTCTTCAATTGATCTATTTTATATTTATACTAACATTAGCAAATCCTATTCGACAATGATAAGCAGGAATCTTATTATAATTTTGATGAGTTAAGAGCAACTTTAAAGTGTTTACTACAAAATTGTGCTCCTTACTTCATTATTAATAATAAATATTGATTTCCCTCCTATTCATAACTAAAACTTCTTGACTTTACTGAAACTCTTCAATTTTGCCATCATACAAATTTTTACCAGACATGATATGTGTGTGGGTATAGGCTTTGCGGTGGATATGATTTATAAGGCTTAACAACAACTTGTTTCCAAAGAGTAATGTCCATAAATGAATATTTCTATGTCATCCTTTTCATTTATGCTATAAATTTGATATATATAATTATCTGTATGTTTTATCAACGGATGACACTATATTTAAAAAATTATATATTAAATAATAAAATATGCATAATTTTACTTGTATCGCGGTTACATGCCACATATGACCGCATTAGTTAAAATTTAAAGAGTTTACTACAAAATTGTGCTCCTTACTTCATTTTTATTAATGAAATATTAATTTCCCTCCTATTCACAACTAAAGACTCCTTGACTTTACTCGAACTATTCAATTTGTTATCATACCCATTTTCCCTTGACATGATATGTGTGTGGGTATAGGATTTGCGACAAATCCTTTATGTAAAAACTAGACACTTTACCTTGAAGTAATCCAGTTCAAAATTATTTATAAGCTTCAAAACAACTTGTTTCCAAAGAGTAATGCATATGGATGAATATTTATGTTATCCTTTTGATTTATGCTATAAATATGATACATATAATTATGTATATGTTTTATCAACATATGACGATATATTTAAAAAATATATATATTAAATAATAAAATATGCATAATTTTGCTTGTATCGCGGTTACAAGCCACATCTCTACACCCGTGTCAAATTTCGGATTCATATTCGTGAATCCTAAATATTTTAAAGTTATAAACCTAACACTTGGATCTACACTCGTGTTCGATACCCATACAACATACCTTCTTGCTAGAGTTTTAATATATTAATATAATGATAATAATGAGCAATTATAAGTAGTATTGTTGAAGTTGATTTATAATAAAAACTCCTAAATCACTAAGAGCCATATTTTTTTTATAATATTTCTAAGAAACATACTAAATGACTCTTGGAGTTGCTCTAAGGATAACTATCGAAGCATTTGAACTCCAATTAAGGATCGCACATTATACCAACTGGCGATATTTTTGTTAAAAGTCATATACATGAATCACATTTTTCCAGTACAATTCGAACTCTAAACCTCTTGTTACTGAGAGAGGAGGAATCCAATAGACTACGATGCTAGGGATAAACAAAACACATTCTTAGCTAATTGAAACTAACACCTAATTCAACACAACATGACAATATAAATCACATTAGAGAAGCATTAGAGAAGCATTATAGGAAAGAAAGAAAAAATGAAGGCGAACACCTAATTGATAACTGTTTTGATTAATAATACAAGTTAGGATATGGGTTTTCTGTATCATATAATTTTGTTGTGTGTATTTTATATTGTTTGGTTTTCTTGGTTTTTTCTCCCAAACAAGTGGTATCAAGAGCCAAGTTCGTGATGAATATGGGTGGAAGAAAATTTGAGATTGAATTGTTTAATTCAAAAAACAATTTTATGTTATGGCAGATCATGGTAAAAGATATGTTAATTCAGCGAAGGTTATATGCAACTCTTAAAGATAAGAAGCCTACTGATATTGAAACTATAAAGTTGGAAGACATGAAGTTACGTGCGGCATCCACAATCCGGTTAGCCCTTGCACTGAAAATCAAGTATGAAGTTCTTGAGGAAGTTAACCCTAAAAATTTGTGGGTGAAGTTGACAAAGACATATAACTCAATGTCTTTGGCTAACAAGTTGTTTCTCAAGAAAGTTTTGTTCAGACTCAAGATGGAAGAAACTGGAGATTTAAGAGATCATCTGAATCGTTTTAATGACTTGATCAACCAGTATAATAATTTGGATAAAAAAATTAAATGATGAGGACAAAGTTGCACTTCTACTTGTGTCTCTAACAAAGAAGTATAGTATTGTAATTACTTCTTTATTGGTTGGGAAAACGATGTTAGCTTTGGATGATATCATTGTTGTTCTTCCAGAGGCCGAAAGATTAATGAAACAAGGTTCAAGTAACATATTAGATGAAAGTGCACTTGTGGTGGATGTGGGTGACATATAAAGGAAGTTTGGTAAGAGACATAACCTGAATATCAAGTGCTTTTATTATGAAGAAGTGGGCCATATACAATCCATGTGTCTCAAAGTAAAAGAAGACTTGAAGGAGTTGAAGAAAACTCGAGAGAAGGGTAGTGTTTCACTTGTAGTAGCGGACGATATTCTTTTGGTTCAAGAAGACAAGGGATTAAAAGAAGAATGGGTATTTGACTTAGGATGTTCTCATCACATATGTTCTAGGAGAGAGTGGTTCTCATCATAGAAAGATCATGAGGGAAAGATGGTAACTCTTCCAAATGGTAAGAGGGTAAAAGTTTCTAGCATTGGTGAATTAGTTGAATTGGGGTATATTGTTATGATGGATAATGGTATTTTGGAGGCCATTTAAACGAAATTTAGTGATACTCAAAGTTGGAAAGATATGATAAATCTTTTTGTGGTTGAATGAGATGTTCTTGTTCGAGAGGAGGCATTGTCGAATAGACGTCGATGTATTGATGGTGACCGTTAAATCGATTATGAAACTGTATTGGATCTAAGAGGAGGTTTGTTGGGTTAACCCAATATGGTAGTATGGGCTTTGGAGATTCAAGACAAATATGAGTAGTATAATAATTATATATATGTAATTATAATAGATGATAATAATTATATTTGGACAATTATTATAGATGGTATGTCTTGGGTAGGTAAGTAGATACCAAGTATAATTAGACTTGTATAACAAGTATGGTAAGTCTTGGTGGCTAAACTTGTGATGGCTATATATACATAGTCATATTATGTTTTATAGGTAATACTTAGGTATTGTTAGACTTAAATATTCGTGATTGATTCGTTATATTATTGGTAACTGTTTTGATTAATAGTAAAAGTTGAGACACAGGTTTTCTGTGTCATATAATTTTATTATGTGGTTTTTGCATTGGTTGGTTTCTCGGGTTTTGATCTTTAACAAAAATACCCTAGTTCTATCACTATATCGTGTTTGTTCGATAATATCTTATTTTAGAAATCTACGTTGCATCAAAATCCTAATTATTGTATTTATGAGGTATTGAGTGGATAAAACATGTGAAGATATTGAAATAGTTAAGAATCATGAGAAAGATGAAGGAACACCCATTTGTTCATAATTTGGTAGCTCTGATTTGGAATTGAATAGAGGAATGAATGAAAACAAACTACACATCTATAAAATTGTACAAATAAAGGCGAACTAAATTGGAGCAATGGAGGATGACACTATAATCAAAGAACTTTTGTCATATCCGCATATTAAACTAAATACGTATGGTACAAAATAGTTCGAGAGCAAATGGTATCGCAAAAATGAAATTTTCAAGTATTTGGGTTGAAAGAAGGGAAAGAAAAAGGACGGTGATATAAACTCTATCAAGGGAGTGCTAAAGATTTACAAGGCTTAGCTTATCGAATACCTTAGTAATAGAAGGTTGAAGGCTCAATTCTGAAAGGGCGCATGTATGTGTGTGTGTGTGTGTGTGAATAAGATTTTTATAATTGACCCCAAAATTAAGAAATGGCTAAGATGGAGGACTTTCACTGGTCTCTAAGCGTGACAAGACCTAATTATAGAGGTATGGACATGACATGACCTAAAGTTCATAAAGTACATTATATGATGTTAAGTTCTTTGAGACAAGAATACGAAACACCGTAAAATTACCATAAAATGTATGTTGCAAAATACAAGCTTACTTTCATATGCAAAATGTACAAATTATTACATTCACATATGTATTCGTCATTGTATCTTGCAAGGACAAAAAATATATATTCTTTAAATATAGAAAGGGGGTAACCCGCTATTTTTAAGTGATCAAATTAATATTTTTTATAATCATATACAACATTCTTTCAATCTAGTAAAGGGTTATTTATACAATCAATTATCAATGAAAACATCAAAAGAAAAACATGAAGTATAAGGTACCATATTAACTCATTGTGTTTGTGAATTTATTACATAACTCTTTCTCCATATCATATATAATTGTGACTTGGTAAATGATTTAAATTAAATTTCTTCTCATCTATAGATTTAAGAAATTAACCCTACTCACAATCCACCTCTATATGTAATAACTACAGTAAAAAAATATACTATAGTGAGAAGAACATGCCTAATAACACAGTATAACACATCATTAGCTATTTTTAAGTCGGCATTTGCTATTAAATCAAGGCATTACCAATTAATTAAAAAGTAACAATGAAAAAAAATCCTCGTTGAAATTATTTTTCAAAAGATATCGAATGTAAATTGTATAATCAAGTAAATTGCAAGCTAAAATAAGCAAAACAAAAACCTTAGACAAAGAGAAAGAGAAAGAGAAAAGTGTGCAAAGTGATACCTTAAAGCACAATTGTAAAATGATCTTCTTGTACCTTCGGGACAAAGGAATGAGGAATGACAGATTGGCGATGAAAAAAGTTAATGGCGGCGGAGGGATTTGGATTTCACAAAGGAGTATATTTTGATGTAGGGATTTCAATTTTAAAGGAGTATATTTTCTTAGTACGGCGTAAGTTGGATTTTATAATAAAATCAAGGTAAATTAAGAGGCAATGCGAAATACATTTATTTCAACTTTCCCAAAATTTAAACATATATTAAAAAGAGTTTTAATAAAAAAAATACTATAATATACAACAATGATTACTATACTTATTATATGAATTATTATAATCCACATTCTATTTTGTTTTATATATTTATAATCATTACACATTTCAAATCCTAATAATAATATAAAATCAATGTTTAAGTTGTAATATTATTACAAATTTTGGTAATTATTATTTGTAACTAATAAATAAACTATATTTACAAGTACCACAAGCCCATCTAAGATCAAGACCTTAATGTTAATATGTATTTTAAAATATTAAAAACATTATTTGTAAGTAAATTAATGAATATAAAATTTTTAGATTAAAAAATATTAACAATTAGTAAATATGTAATACATTATATATTATCTAACCATTTAATCTAACCAAAATTTTGATAAGTTGCCCCATTAGACCATTAGATCGAAATGACTATAAAGATCTCATGTTCGACTTTGATACTTATATATAATAAAGATGTAAAGTTAACAAATATCAATATTGTTTGAAATAATTAAGCACAAATATAAACTTAAATTAAGTTAATTCTTATATTTCTAGTATAAGGATTCTTATATTTTCAATTCATAGCCAACAAACTCCACAAATCTAGATAATTCATCAATAATGACATGAGATGTACTAAAATGTAAATAGAATTCATAATTTTTTGTATTTTGTGTCAGTATTGGTGAATTTTGGAGGTTTGTAAAGGTTATAAACTCGAAAGTTTGTAGTAAACGTGCTTATAAGAAGTTAATAATTTATTATACACCCATTTTACCACCGCAACAAACCCAATTTACTATGTTTAAAATATATATAATACTGATTTATATTCTGTGTGATGCATGAGTCGAATTTTTTAATTTTTTAATTTATGATTTGAATTTACTTTTATCTTCTCTTCTATATATAATGACACAATAAGGGTTTATGGGAGACATTTTAATCATGAGACATTTTATTCATGATTTGAAATGACTAACTTACCCTTTTTGTTATTTATTGGAAAAAAATATTGTAGAAAGGAATTGAACATAGGGCTGTCCATTAACTCACACATCTTCTTACCATCATACCACACTATTACATGTGTTTTACATCATACTCATAATATATGTGTCCATTAAGCGTGTCGTGTAAATAGAAGTTATTACATATTTTGATAATTAGTAATTATTTAATCATGAGATAGTTTATTCATGATATGAAATGACTAAATCATGAGATAGTTTATTAATAATTATATCTTAGGTTGCATGTAAAATATAATTAGATATTAGATTTTAAAAAATGAAATTTTCAAAATAAAATTATATATAATATAATTATTGAATTATTGAATTACTTATAAAGTAATGAAAAAAATTAAATTTAAACTACAGGATTATACATAACATATAACTCTATCACATATATATTATTTAGAAACACTAATGAACAATGTTAAAAGTATAGAAAATATATAAAATATAATTGGATGCATATTTGTACAACAGTTCATGTTTAGTGGTATAAGTATTGAAGGAATAAAAACTCAACTGATGTTAATAGAACTTCATCGAATAGAGGAAAATTTGATTTATGAAATCAATTTACAATGCTACCAAATTGTTATGAGAAAAATTAAAATTACAAAATATAAAATTCGACAACGATAAGAATTACTCCCCCAATGCTTATTTACATTTTATTTTAAAAAAGTAAATATATTAAAAAATGTTAGTTGTATAGATTTTTCTATGAATATCTCTAATTATTGTCTTAAAAAATGACAATCTAGCAAAGTTTAAATGAGTCAAATTTTGAAAATAACAAATATAAGGATAGTTTCAGAATATTATTTCTAAATTTATTTTCAAAATAGACATGAATATATATTTAGAAATAAAATTTATTTTAAAAGTAGACATATAAAAAAGGGACGGAGGGAGTACTTTCTAAATCAGACTTATACTCAAAATTGTAGAATGAAATCGTGCCTTCGATAAAGACATCAGTTAATTAGAGAGTACTTAGAATAAAAATAGGATGGATTAGACCAGATTGAACATGTTCTCGAATATAATGACAATCAAGAATGAAATGCTTTTTTTGGAGTAAAATACGGGATCTGTAGCAATGTCCAATGCACCTTGGTTGTCACAATATTGAATCATGATTGTGGAATTTTTAGTTTATATAGAAGTGAATTAAACAGAGAAAAATCACAGGTTGTATTAGCTAAACCCCTTAACTCTGCCTCAACTGTAGAACGGGAAACAATTTGTTATTTCTTATAAGACTAGATGATTAAAGAAATGCCCCTTGTGTTAGGACCTACGGGCCAAGGGATAGTCTCAGGAAAGTAAAAGAGAAATGTCACAAACCCTTCTATATGAATAAAAACAAGAACACCAATCACTATAGCAGAAAGCTTCAAGATGAAGATTGAAAGAGACATCATAGTAGAAGCCTTGAAATGGAGTCGCTTTCAAATACCTAGGAACGTTTTATATATCGGTGAATTTGACTCAGGTGTTCAACTACATAAGATGTGGAATTACGTAAAAATAGTATATTAAAAATATAATATTATAGAATGTATGTAAATTTATTGGATAATAGAATAATAAATAGTATATAACTATATAATATATTATAGTCGATCTATTATATTCAACAGTTCTGGCATGTAAATATAGGTTTAAATTGTATATCAAATAAGTATTGGGTTTTAATCTATAAAATATAAATGTCTTAAAACATTATAAATTACAAAATATATAATGATTAATTGGTCTAATTTTGAACTGGTAAAAATAACTAGATTAGAAATCATAAAATTATAATAATAGAATTTCATGTAGCATGTGATCAAATAGAAAATAAGTTAAAATAAGAAATAGAAAATAAGGAATAGCCTAGTCCATTATATACAAATAATATATACATGCACACGCCTTGATCAATTTCTCTGCACTCCCTTTCATGTCCCACCAATTCCCACCCCCCACCCCCACCCCCACCCCACCCCCACCCCCACCCCCACCCCCACCCCCACCCCACCCCCACCCCCACCCCCACCCCTTCCCCCGGCTACCATCCCCCTCTCTCTCTTCATATAATTTCGAGACTTGTTTGGTTATCTCGGGTTTTGCTCCCTAACAAGTGGTATCAAGAGCCAAGGTTCGTGATGGATGAGGTTGAAGGAAAGTTCGAGACTGAATTATTGTGAAGAATGATGAAGGAGTTACGTGCGACATGGATTATATAGTTGGGCCTTGCACCGAAAATTATGTTCGGCTTCGAGATAGAAGAAGATGGAAAAGTTCGTCTGAATCGTTTCAATGGCTTGATCAACCAGGTGAAGAATTTAGATGAAACTATTGTTGTTCTTCTAGACGCCGAAAGATTGATGACCCAAGGATCGGGTGACTCATTGGATGGAAGGGCGCTCGTGGTTGATGCACTTGATTTCAGATTAGGATGAACTGTTGTGAGATGCGTTGTTTAGTTGTTATGATGAAGAACAATGATTTGGAGGTCACTAAACGAAATTTAGCGACACTCGAAGTTTAGAAGAACAAGCTGTTGAGGTTCTTGTTCGAGGAGAGGCATTGACAGATAGACTTCTATGTCTCGAGGGTGACCGTTGATTCGGTTATGAAATATTGGGCTGAAGGAGAGGATTGTTGGGTTGGGTCAGCCCAATTCAATGGTATGGGCCTTGGGTGATCCAATACAAATATGAGTAGTATAATAATTGTATTTGGATAATTATTATAGAAAATAATAATTATAATTGGACAATTATTATAGATGGTATGTTTTGGGTGGATAATTAGATACCAAGTATGATTAGACTTGTATAACAAGTATGGTAAGTCTTGGTGGCTAAGTTTGTGATGACTATATATACATAGTCATAATATGTTTGATGGGTATGCTTAAACATGGAGGTTTAGGTATCATTTGATAAGTGGTTGTTCCACGTACATATGTTTGGAAACACCGTGAGGTGTGAGTAATGCTTAGGTATTAATGATTGATTGATTGTATAACTGTTTTGATTAATAATACAAGTTAGGACGCGGGTTTTCCGCGTCATATAATTTTGTTTTGTGTATTTTTTGCATTGGTTGGTTATCTTGAGTTTTGCTCCCTAAGAGGATATCACTTGCAATATACACTTAATAATAAACTAACACTAACACTTTCAATATCGATATTTATATTTTGTTCATTTTAACTAATTTTTTGACTTTTTTTGTTCAATTCATATTTTAGCTACTTATTTATATTATATATGTTTATTTCGACCTAAATAAATAGTTAGAGAAATAAAAATTGGACAAAAAATTCTCAAAAATTTGTTGTAATAGACGAAATTTATATAAATATATTCTAGTATTATAAATAATAGTTTTGGAAATATTATATTAAGTGATAACTCATTGAAAGAATAAGTATACTTTACTCTTATTTTTTCAATAACTGGTTTTTTCAATAACCGGATGCCGATCAATTATTAGTTCTAGAACTAGTTATTAAATTTTTGACTTCCAAACTACTTAAACAAGTTTAACTGAACTAGTCTCCATAACTTATTCGTAAACTATTTTACTCTTAAAATATATTATGTATGAAATTTTGATGAGAAATCTAAATAATCAAATTCCTATTATTTAAATAAATTTGATGTTAACTCAATACCTTCAAAACACACATTCATTTATCAAAATTAAAAATCAATAAATCAAAGTACACATTCATTTATCAAACTTAAAAATCAGTAAATCAAAATTAATAACTCATTTAACTTCATCAAAAGCACATTCCCTTATTACAACTAACAAAAACCTAACAATACAGATTATACTTGACCTTATTGTTCTTTGATCTCCCAGGAAGTTGTTGTTATTATTAGCGTTTGAAAAACTCATTTTTAAAATAGAAGAGGGGATGATAAAGTATTAAACTATTATTGAGCTATTATGGGATGTTTATTGGGTGGGTTATATCTGAATGTCTATTTCAACAAACGTGACTAATAGAAATAACCAACTTACAAGTTTTTATCAATTCAGACAAGTGGCGGAACTAGGATTTTAAGATAGTCGGGGCTCAAAATTTTGATATAAATAAAACAAATTATTTAAAAAAACTCAAAAACTCATTGTGATCTCAAAAATGAGGTCCATGTTGTAAAACAGAGAATCACAACTAAATTTACGGTCAAATGTCTGTATAACTTAACCTCTATCTCATCCCATTTTTATCTCATATTGTTATGTAGGAAGAATATGTGATAGGTTTTGCTTTTAATTTTTAAATGCTTGAAATTTTCTTATACCTTGGTTGTGAAATTAGTCAAAGGAACACTTCTAATTTTTTTTTATAATTTTTAATTATTATAAAAATATAGATAATGTGTCATCTCCGACTTCTATAAACAGTATGAGCTCGAATTCACTTAAAATCTTTACTGAAATATGACCAAGCATCATATTAGCAAATAAACCTATTCATGAACTTAATGCATAGGAAAAAAAGAAATGACAATCCATTTCTTTGAAATCCCATGAGAGTAATGTAATAGTATACCCTACCCAATCATACTCTGTAAATTAATTTAATTGAAAATTTATTTTAATTTTATTGTATATTATTTTTTTGAAAAACTGTAATCAAACGGTTGTAAAATAAGGAGTAAAATCAAGAAATTTGGATAAATGTATATAAACTTTTTTATGAGATTGTAATTTAACTATCTAAGAATGGATGGCGTGATAGCGTGATAGCGTGAAAAATAAAGACAACTAATAAGTATTATAATTGTAAGTAGAGGCATTATAATTACAAAAAATAAAAGTTACTATCTAATGTGGGCTTTAAAATGATAAAAAAATTATATTGATTATGAGTAATGTTAGAGGTCCCGAATTGGATCTCAAAAATATTCTCAAATTACACATGACATTTTTTTATTGGTGGGGCGAATGTTAATGCACATGGATTTTATATTATTTTTAAGAAAATGACCAATAATGGATTGACATCTCATGATTTGGGAACCAATTCGGGACCTCTAACATTATTCATTGATTATTTTGAGTGTAACCGGGTCTTGAGTCTCCCTTAGACCTTCTCCAATGCAGGCCGAAGTGCCGCATGAGAAACCGTAAAAAAGATCCGGTTTTATGTACATGCGTTGGAGTAAAAAAGTGGCTAGGCCGGAACCCAAGTTGGTGGCCACAGCCAACTCCTCAGCTTTTACTTTTTTTTTTTGTTTGTTAGTGTGATGTGTCTCTTCATGCAGTAACTTTAATTTGTGTACAAAAATTATACTACTGCTCCAACGTAAATATTAACGTTAATATGAACGTTATAATAGCTTTAAAAACATTACGTTCTAATGTTTTTTCACTATAAATACTAAGTTAACTTATCAAAAAATTTCACAATTCTTCCTCTTAAAAAATTTGAGCTTACATTTTTTCCTTGCCAAAAATGAATCCAAACAATTATTATTCTTCAAACCCACAAAATTCAAACCCGCAAAATTCTCAATTCTCGAATACTCAATATCCATATTTATTTCCAAATTCTTATTTTACTAATGTCCAAAATCCAAATATTAATAATTCTCAATTTTCAACCCCACAAAATTTAAATTACAATCCTCAAACTCTAAATTCTCAATTTCCTTTTCCAAATCCGTATTTTCTGTATCCTCAAAATTCTCAATTTCCTTTTATCCAAAATTTTCAAAATATACCTCTTAATTATGTATTTTATTTTTGAAATAATTGTTCACAATCTAATTTATATATTACTCCCTCCGTCCCATCCAATTGTTATCACTTTTTTTTCACTTTCTGGCACGCATTTTAAGGTAGATTTTAAGGATAGTTCCATAACTTATTTTTAAAAATTTCTTTTTTTGTATAAAAATAGGATTGTTCTATTTTTATACAAAAAAAGAAAATTTCAAAAATAAATTATGGAACTATCCTTAAAATTCACCTTAAAATGCGTGCCAGACAACCCATTTTGAAATGATAACAACTCAACGGGACGGAGGGAGTATTATAGTAAAAGAAATTATATTTAATCTTTAATACTTATAAAATACAATACATAAAGTAAATAAGTGGGACCTATTAATGGTGGACTTGGGCTTTGCATTAGAGGAAGTTGGACAAATTTTTTATAAAAACAACTTTTGTTTGTGACATATATATGGGTCCTAAAAAATTTGGACTTAGGCTTTTGCATTGGAGAAGGTCTTAACCCTTATTTAAATGAATTCTGTTGAAGCAAACAAAAGCACTTATTTAAATGAATTCTATTGAAGGAAACAAAAACCTACTAACTATTCCTGACTCATGCCAAACAAGGAAAGAAAAACATTACAAGCAAATCATACCTTTACCAAACGAATGTCAAGACCCTCTTTACTTCTTTCCCGCCACCTGAGTTTAAAAACAACACCACCCCATTTCTCTCCCAACACTAAACAATCTTGGATTGATAAGCTTTTAACACTCATAACCCATTGTGTATCTATAAATACATTACAACAAATACATACACAATTACTTATATCCTCCATTCACAAACCCAATCACTTACTCTCGAAACTCATTGATCTTAAAGATTTTAAGTACTCTTCTATGGTTTTTTCTCAGATCCCATATCCCAATGATTATTCTTTTAATGTTATGATTCGTGGGGTTACTAGTACATGGAAAAGATACAATCTTTGTTTGTATTTTTATTACAAGATGAAGTCTTTAGGCTTAAAAACTAATAATTTTACTTACCCTTTTTTGTTTATTGCTTGTGGGAATCTTTTGGTTGTTGATCATGGTAGATTAGGACATGGAATGGTTTGGAAACGTGGGTTGGTTGTAGATGGTTATGTGAGGCATTCTTTGATTACGATGTATTCGAAGTGTGGGGAAGTGAGTTGTGCTTGGAGGGTGTTTGAGGAGATTGCTGAGAGAGATTTGGTGTCATGGAATTCGATGATTTCGGGGTATTGGAAGATGGGGTTTGCAAGGGAGGCTGTTAGTTTGTTTGGGAGGATGAGGGATGAAGGGTTTGAACCGGATGAAATGAGTGTTGTTAGTGCTCTTGGAGCTTGTGGGGATCTTGGAGATTTATGTTCCGGGAAGATGATTGAGGGGTTTGTTGTGGATAATAAGGTTAATTTGAATTCGTATGTTGGGTCTGCCTTGATTAACATGTTTGGAAAATGTGGGGATTTGATTTCGGCTAAGAGTATCTTTGATAGGATGCAGCAGAGAGATGTGGTAATCTGGAATGCCATGATCACAGGGCAAGTATTCTTTCTCTAATCTCACTTATAATGAAGAAATTTTATAGCCGATTCTTGTCATTTGCAAAAAAAAACATGTACAGAATGCAAGAAGATGGCATGGCATGTCTACTTTCGAAAATTTGATGATAGAGTAAATGTGTCTAAATTTTGCTGGCCTCCGTAATTCTGTGTCTAAAATTTGATGTTAGACTGGCTGTTCAATTTTTTCTTGACAAATTGACCAATTTCTAATATTTAAAAATTGTCTTTGAACTCCAAATATTCGTTTTTTATAAATTAGTTGTATTTTTGGTAGTATTCTTCACACATATATTGAGAAGAGTGAAAATTTTATTCTATGGCAGATATGCTCAAAATGGAATGTCAAATGAAGTGATTTCATTATTTAAAAGCATGATAGAGGAAGGGATTACCGCTGATAGGATCACACTGATTGGACTTTTGTCTGCTTGTGCCGCAATAGGCTCTCTTGATATTGGGAACTGGGTTCAAGCATATGCTTCAGAAAAAGGCTTACTGTCTGATGTGTATATATCTACGGCTCTAATTGATATGTATGCAAAATGTGGAAGTGTGGAGCAAGCACTCAGAGTGTTTAAAAATATGCCCGAAAAAAATACAGTATCTTGGAATTCTGTGATCTCCGCACATGCTTTCCATGGCCAAGCTCAAGAGGCCTTAACGTTATTTGAGCGCATGTGTAAAGAGGATGCAGTTGCATGCCCAGATGATATCACATTTGTTGGTATACTTTCTGCATGTGTGCATGCCGGACTGGTTAATGAAGGGCGTCGATTTTTTGATTTAATGGGGTCATCTTTTGGATTGGTACCCAAAGTTGAGCACTACTCATGCATGGTTGATCTTTTGGCACGTGCAGGATTAGTGTATGAAGCATGGGACTTTATTGTGAAGATGCCTGAAAAACCAGATGAAATCACATTAGGTGCATTGCTTGGGGCTTGTCATAAAGTTGGTAATATGGATGTTGGTGAGCAGGTTATTCAGATTCTTTTAGAGACAGAGCCATCAAATTCTGGAAACTACGTAATTTCCTCAAAGATATATGCAAATTCTAAGAGGTGGGATGATGCAGCTAAGATGAGGTTGTTGATGAGAGAAAGGGCAGTCACCAAAGTACCAGGATTTAGCGCCATCGAGATTAGCACTCAAATTCATGAGTTTTACTCTGGTGACTCATCACACATTGATTCAGAAGATATCTACCAAGTGCTTGGCATTCTATATGAGGAGATTAAGATGGAAAGTTACATTCTGTAGGTTAACCTTGTACACTGGCAAGGTGTGGAAACTCATGAGAATCATCTATTGACATTCTGGGAGTGATTTCAGGTTTGTTTTTCTAGCTCTTATATATATAGAAAATGGCCAACATGATATTTTAAGTATATGTAGCATTATGTGTGTGTAAATCCCTAACAGAGTGGAAACAATTCTTAAAATGTCAATTCATAATGTGCACTAGCTCTTGTGATACTCCTATCTGAATGTACTGTACTGAAGCCTATAATAGAAAACACCTAAGAGAACAAGATTGACTCTATGCTCTTGTATAATAATAAACAATGCAGAATCAACAACTAACATCTGTGCCTAATTACAACTAAGACTGCAATAAGCTGCAACAATCAGCAAAACACCCCAGCTATGTAACATTATTTATATGCTTTCCGGTCTTGTCAACTCTACAAATAAGCTGGCGACCGAGATTGTAGCAATTACATGGTTATTAACGAAGCTCGTCTTCAAAAAAGGCAGGAAACAAATATTATCTACACTATTTCAAAAGAGGTTTCTATTAACTAAGTTTCTCACCATGCAATCTGTGGTCAATGGAAATCTCTCTCTCTCTCTCTCTCTCTCTCTCTCTCTGACTTAAAAGGCCTGTTAAAATTTTTAAACATTAGTTTTGTTTTAGTTTTCCCAGTTCAGACATAGATGCTACAGGTCATGCTGGTTCCCTTCTTGATATGGAAGAACCTGCAACTTTTCAACATTTATGTTGCCTTTGCAGTGCTTAACATAATTTGCCTCAAAAGTCAAATCCGACTCAGAACCTCTGCCTTTACTCCTATTTTTATTAGTCTTTTTCCATATCTAAGTACCCTTTGACCTTTTCTGCTGCCAGTTTGTTATTTGTCTTCCATCATAATATATAGATCAACCCTTTAGAAAGTGATGTCAAACCTAAGGTGTTAGTGGCTTGTGCAGATCAAAATTCTCCATGGTTTCAGTGGGTATGATTAACATAGATCACCTAGGCCATTACATAGCTGGCAGAAAATGAGTTGTTTGCAAAGCTTTTGAAATTATCATGACAAACCATTTTTCCATGTGACAGCGCATGCAAGTGGAAACCGGTTTTCTTAATGCTTTCTCAAGAATCAATTGTAAACATCTCAATGATCACAGCATTGAGATCATACGTGATATTCATGCATCAAGAGAATTGGAAAATAGGTCTTGCAAACTCATGGCTGCAACACCAGTAGCCAATGTGGCATCAGGAGAACTGTCTCTCATGGGGTTTGAACAGTTCCTTACCAGTGGGAGACATAAAATTTGTACTCTGAAGGAAAATGTTACCAAAGATGTTGCCCTAATTGGTCATGACAGGAGTTCAATGCTGCTGTTGACAACATACTGGATAAATTTAACTACGGAATTGTCGTTGATCCTCCCCCACCCTTCAGAGTTAATTCATAATAAATGGCTGGTGGAGAGGAGTGCCTGCAACTGCTTTTAATTTAGGATGTCCTGACGTTTTTGCAAAGACAGTGTCTTCTTATATATACATTGCAGGGGCTTCAAGCTGGGAGGTAGTTTTTACACCACCTTCAAAACTTGCAGAACTGCTACTGTTTGTAAAAAAATCACTCAATTTGAATGTTCCACCTCTGTGCTACTCACAATGTGTTATTTTTATTAGGTGAGACAGTAAGTTACTTTTGTCCATATTAGTGGTACTTATTTGTTGGCTTTCTGCGAAAGACGGTTTTCTGATAAAATATTTTTGACATAAAGCCGAAGCAACATGGTAAGTTGCTGTTTGGTTGTTTGGTCCATGAGTTCATTTGCCTATCCATAGTTTCATCGTTCATCGTTGAAGGATTTGGCATGATTGTCATCATAATGGGGGTGGCAATCTCTCGTGTTGTCAAGGCTGTAGAGACTATCTGATATAGTGGTTGGAGTCCACAAGAAAGCTGATATAGTGATTGGAGTCCACAAGAAAGTTTGTCACGGCCTTTGTATACTTCCACAGACTGATGTTTGCCAAAATTAATTCTCATAAGAAAAAAAACGTTGGTTAAGCAAAAAAATAATTTATAAAGATCTAGTATTTGAGATTTTAGGATAATTTTTGAAGTTCTATCTATTTTTTACAATATTACTATATGTTTGCACATTTGTATACTAGAGTATTTTTCTAGCCTCTTTCTTTTTTGAGAAAAAAATACTGAATTTCGTCGAAAATTATTAATATTCAGTTATAAATTTGTTATATGTGACATATAAATATATAATTAACTTTTATAAGTGATATTATAATAATTGATGTTGGTGGTTTATTTTGAGCAATTTTGAATATTTTATATATTATAAAGAAGGTGGTCTATTCTAGCTCCTTATATAACATATTATTAATATATGTGCTATATATTAGCATAATTTTTATAGTGACACACACCCATCTGATAGTACAAGTTTATTGCATTTGTAATATATGTTTGATGAGTGAAATGTTTGAAAAAAGCACAAGTCAGTAATGGGAGAAACAAGAAACCCGCCAAAGATGGACCTCCTCACACACAACCAAAGAAAATGCATGATACTCATATGTATCTATACTCAATCTTCTTGTTTCTGATCCCTTGACCAAAGATTTTGATTAACTAACACATTTCCAGTTTTCGAACATAGATAACATGGTTTTATCAATCACTGGAAGGTGGAATAAGAATTTTTCGTGATCAAGAAGTTTCGGAAGCCAAGAAAACAAGACTGTTTGCAAAGAATTTAAACCTGTTAAGATAAAAGTGAAGGGGTTTGATTTAGCAAAAAAGAGTGAAGGGGTTTGATTTAGCAAAAAAGAGTGAAGGGGTTTGAAGGACAAAGAATTGGCATTTGAGGATGGGTGCTGCTACAAAAAATAAGTTGGTTGCAGTGGCAATAGACAAGGATAAAGGAAGCCAAGTAGCTATGAAATGGGCTGTCGAGTCTATTCTCAATAAGGGCCAAACTGTTATTCTTTTGCATGTCAAGGTTAAAGAACAAGGATCCTCTGCATCCTTTTTCCCTTCACGTACCTCTCTCTCTCTCTCTCTCCCCCCCCCCCCCCCCCTTCTCTCTCTCAGTGTAATCTTTTGCTGTATACGAATTTTTTACGTCAGTATTTGGTGGTAGACATACGTACAAGCTTAGGAAGTAACAAAAATGTACTGGTAAAGGCATCTAACTCGCGTTCAATTGGATATTTGGGAGAAGTGGAAGTCTATGGAAGTATGAAACTAAACAATGAGTGTGGAAAGAAACCAATCAAGTTCATAAAAAGTGAAGTTATAGAATTGAAGTGCAAAAACACCCGAAAAGCATGAAATTGGATTTTCAAACACAGATATGTGCAACAACTGCACATGTGTTTCTAGACACACTGTCATGATTAGTAAATTATCCGTCTTTGTTAGGTCTTCTATTCTTTTTTCTTTAAGCTGCAAGTTGGACTCTTTTGTATGTTGGAGTAAGAAAAAGAAGATGAAAAAAAACAAGTTTAAAACGTCTATGGTCTACTGATAGATATAGATATTATATGATGTGATCATTCTTTTATCAGTGACACGATGAATTTGAAATCAAGACTCTTCTTCATGTTTTTCCCCATATTTGACAAATGTAAAATTGAAGCAGATTCTCTCATATGGTAAAATTAACTCCGTGTAGTTTATGGATTTCAGGATCAAACCAGATTCCTGATGGAACTGGGGATGCTGATCCACAGGCCACCAAAGAATTGTTCCTTCCTTTCCGTTGTTTTTGTACACGAAAAGATGTAAGTATTCTAGTTTTGTGTTTTTAATAATTCCTAAATTATAATGACTTGAGAATAAACAGTTGAAGCATAGAACAAAACTAGCATACCAATAATTACTGACTTATTTTCTTTTACATCTTAACTTTCATGTCATGTCATATGTCATCAATTTTATCAGATTCGCTGTCAAGATATTGTGATAGAAGATACAGATATAGCCAAAGCATTAGTTAACTACGTTGCTGAATCAGCAATAGAGGTTTTAGTTCTGGGTGCCGGCTCAAGGGGTGGTCTTTTCAGGTATGCATATTTAAGTTAATTATATATTTTTCAGTTGCAGTTTGCAAATGAGATGCATTTGGGAGGCTCAAAAAAAAATATGAGGACTTAATGAAATAGTAATGTACATTTACGATAGATCTAAAAATTTAGGTTTCAAATAAGAGCAAATTATGGTCTTTACCTACAGTTACATTCACATTACCTTTTTTCCCATAGAGAAACCACAAGTGAGATATCATCAATCTGGAAGAGAGGTCTTGACCTATAGTTACATTAACATTATCCCCTTCTCCCCCCAATAATATTGTCTTTAAAGTGATGCATCTATTTACAAGAGAGCGAGTAGTGGATAAGTATCATTAATGATGCTTGATGTATGTTTTCATCTATGATGTTTTCTAGATTCAATTCATGCATTTTTGCATAACCAGAAAACAAAGATTGATGAGCTCTTCGACATTTCTTTATTACTTTACCTTCTATATTTATTCTTTGTATTGCATTCCTCAAGCATAGCTAATGGAATGTACATTTAAGCTTGTATTAGGTGTAACAGCTCGATTCTGTATCTTGTTAAGGTGGAGTTAGCAGAAATCACCTTGTCAAGTTAATAAAACTCATGTTACTACACAGATCTGACAGATATGATCTCCCAGAATATTCCCATTGATTATTACTTTCGTAAGGAGTACTTTTTCTTGATAATTTGGACTTGCCTAATCAAATTAAAACATATGCCTAAATGCCTACTAATTATGCTGATTTCAGACATCTCATTTTTATCTTTGTTGAAAGGAGTAGGTTGAGTATAAAATGAAGCTTAAACTCCATGTGGGACCATTTATGAAATATATTCATTCCTTCCTCTATTTTATTCGTGAACTTTGAACTAGATTAAATTTCTCTAATTCGGAAATTAATGCTCACTCTCATCTCCTAATCATATCTTTTACAAATCCCACTATTATAAATTCACTCTTACTTAATTCATATTATATTCCACCTCTATTCTTCTTCAAAATTTTCATTCTATTCCGATCACATTCATTACATCCAACCGAACACAACATTAAGTTTCAAATTCATATTCACATATTCTCAAGTTCTGAGTTCTCTACTATTTTCTCACAGGAGATTCAAGTTAAAAGATATTCCAGGAAGTGTATTAAAAGGGCTACCAGACTTTTGTACTGTTTATGTTATATCTAAAGGAAAGATTTCTACTACGCGATCTGCTTCTCGATCTGCTCCAGCCTATTCACCACTCCGTAGCCAGATACTGAATCAGGCCAGCCCGAGAATTGATGCAGAAATACTATCGCCGAATGCATTCGCCACAAGAGGTTTATGAATTACAACGTGCAATGGATACATCATTTCTCTTCTAGTTAATTTTTACCATATGTTCCAATGTGACAGATACAACCTTCTCATGTTGCTTACATAATTAAGTTCACCAAACTAATTACAGATCTAGACTACCATTTAGTCCCTCATGTGCCATGAAATATTCTAAGGTGGATTAAATTTTCTCACAACGCCACTTAAAAACCAAGTTAAGATTATGAATATTTATTCCAAAACTTAAAAGGCAGGGAGTATGCATTATTGCCTCAGATGCTATGTTTTTGCAAACTTAAATGTATTTTCTTACAGGAGTTTCAAGACCATCCTCTGATCAACCATCACAAGTCAGTCAAACTGATTCCAGTTTCAAGTAAGACAAAACTTAACTTTACTAGAAGGGTTCGAATAGATTAATTAAAATTTTATGCATCTGATTTCAGCAGGTTTTAGTTTTAATAGATACTAATAGTATATATTTGTCACTGGAAAAAGATCACCATTCTTACACAGGAACGGCCCAAATGGAATATCATATGGAGATTTGTCACAACTTAACACAGACATATCATTTGTTAGTTCTGGTAGACCGAGCACAGAACACATGTTTCCGTCATTTAGTGACAGTTTCGACATGAGCTCAACCTCCCAAAGGCTTTCTAACATGTCAGATGGGGACAGCCAAGGGTATGATTTTGGGCGTATATCAGTGGACACCGCCACACCAACTGAACTGTCATATGCCTCTGATGGTGGTTCATCTGGTTCACAGTCAGTGGTAAGTGATGAGATCTTAATTCTACCCGGATGAAAGACTATATGGAAAGTTATTTTCTTACTCTATCTTGAAACAATAATGGGGAAATCCACATTAAATTACGTGCTTGATTCAACCCATGTGCCTGTAAAACGGAAATCATATATAGTTAGAGAAACACAGGAATCAGTTTCCACAAGGATGTTCTAACTGCTGTTTTGTATGGTTCAGTGGCATTCAGAGCTTTGATCTCAACTTTTTTTATCCTGCAGCATCGGAAAAAGATTTGTTAAAGATCCGGATGTGAAATTTTGAATAATAAAGAAGATTGATATGGGATTGTTTCACCGAACTCTTATCTGTTTGTTTTTTTGGATAAGTTACTGAACTCTTATTTTTGAAGATTATTAAGTATGATTATATATACGTGGGGGCTGATTGGGGCTCAAGAGATGCTTTAGACAGCTTACTAGGCTATCGTACTTAGCATAAATGTCCCAAGTCTGCACATATATGTTCATGTCCTTGCATGTCTTCAGTATATGTATGTGTCCCCATGTTGTATGTTTTGGTGTTTAAAAAAAGGGATATGCCAAATGAACAGCAACATCTCCTTTTCATCCTCTCTCTCTATTTGTATATCTTGTATAGTTGGAGAGGTGGTGTATAATAACCATTTGGTAACTCCACAGGTCAAGTTTATATATCTAGTAATGTCGAAGTGCTATTAGCGTTCAATACACAAGGATTCTGTATTTAGTTAAACTAGTAGCAGTTAGATATTGTTTTTGTGGAATAAAGGAGACTCTTCAAGTGCTCTGAGATTCCAATTCCATTAAAAGCCCACTGACCAAGCATGCCTTTTTTATGACTTGTGGTGTTTGCATTTTCATGTATTCTCGTTAACTAAACAAGAGTATAAGTATTCATAAAGTTAAGCTATATCCTTAAGTTGCAGGAGGATGTAGAGGCTGAGATGAGAAGGCTTAAGCAGGAGCTCAAGCAAACAATAGACATGTACAGTACAGCTTGTAAAGAAGCACTCTCGGCAAAACAGAAGGTGGATTGTTTTTCCTTTTCCTTCTTATTTTGTCTAAATGATGATGATCTTCCTGAAGAAACATGTGCAATTAATTCCGATGTACTTGAGGACACAAAAATGTTGATACAGCCGTTTATGAAGGGACACATTAGCTTCTTACTAATTATTTTCTGGATTGCTCATGTAAAATTTATTAAGTTTAGGCAATGGAGCTACAGCGCTGGAAATTGGAAGAAGAGCGGAAATTAGAAGAGGCACGAATAGCTGAAGAAGCTGCACTGGCAGTTGTGGAGAAGGAAAAGGCCAAGTACAGAGCAGCTATAGAGCATGCTGAGGCTGTTCAGAGGCTTGCAGAGATTGAAGCACAGAAACGAAGAAGTGCAGAAATGAAAGCACTTAAAGAGGCGCAAGAGAAAAATGAGGTACTAGATACCCTAGGTAAATCAGATGTCAGGTACAGAAAGTACTCAATCGAGGAGATTGAAGCTGCAACCGAGTTCTTTGCACAAAAACGAAAAGTTGGGGAAGGAGGTTATGGGCCAGTATTCAAATGTTACCTGGACCATACACCAGTCGCTGTCAAGGTGTTACGGCCAGATGCAGCTCAGGGAAAGACACAATTTCAGCAAGAGGTACTTTGTGGGTAATGAACACATTTAAATTAGTACGATAAATGTTTATTATATTCCATTGTACATTTGTTTCTGTCGAAAGTATTTTTTTAACAATCACTGTCAATCGTTGCAGAACCAGTTCAAAGCCAAAATATAGTCTGAAGTGATTACAACAATGGACCAAAAGTGAAATTAAATGACTCTAGTCGGAGTTACTGAATAATCTCTTTAATACAATGACCTTAATTTATAACACGTTGTATTCCTTGAACTTTATTTCATTCCGGTTTTTCTATAACAACTATGGAGGTAACATGTGGTGATTTACCACCAAAAGAAAGCTGAAGAATAAACAAGAGTATAAAAATTATTTATATTGTCAAATACAATTTACTGTTGCTACATGAATGCATTTCGTTAGTTTTACTGCTCTGAATAATTAACATATCTGTTTGTATTCTTACCGTGCACATCGCGAAAAACATTCCCAGGTGGAAATACTGAGTTGCATTCGGCATCCTAACATGGTTCTCCTTCTAGGCGCCTGTCCTGAGTATGGATGCCTGGTTTATGAGTATATGTCAAATGGAAGTTTAGAAGACCGTCTTTCTCTGAAAGGAAATTCAAAACCACTCTCTTGGCAGCAAAGGTTTCGGATTGCAGCTGAAATTGGGGCTGGTCTTCTTTTTCTGCACCAGACAAAACCTGAGCCACTGGTACATCGAGACCTAAAACCTGCAAATATCTTGCTTGACCGCAACTTTGTCAGCAAGATTAGCGATGTAGGATTGGCCAGGATTGTTCCTCCATCTGTTGCAGATGCTGTTACTCAGTATCATATGACATCCACTGCTGGAACTTTCTGTTATATAGATCCAGAGTATCAACAAACAGGCATGCTCGGGGTAAAGTCTGATGTATACTCTCTAGGAATCATGTTTTTACAGATAATAACTGCAAAACCACCTATGGGTTTGACTCACTATGTTGGAAGGGAAATAGAAAAAGGGACGTTTCATGAAATTCTGGATCAAACTGTTCCTGATTGGCCTGTTGAAGAAGCATTAGGATTTGCCAAGATGTCCCTTAAGTGTGCTGAGCTAAGAAGAAAAGACAGACCAGATCTTGGCAGTGTTGTCATGCCCGAACTCGAGAGATTGAGAGAACTTGCAGAAGACCAGATGTCGGAGTCAGTGTTCTATAGTGATGGTCCCTCACCCGGCAACAGTCAAGATTCTTTGTCTCAGGTAAGTAATAAAATAAGAGATTAGATACTGCAGAATAAAAAAATGCCGCAATTATAGCAACATACTATCTGGTTTGATAAGGTCTGATAACTTAAAAGAGTCATGATCCTTACTAGCATGACTTGGCAGTATAAAAGATCATCTTGGCACTTGCTTCTGTTGTACATAGAAGAGAATTATTTAATTAAATAAATTCTAAATTATTTTTTTCTTCGTCAAAACACAGATCATAAGCCAAAACATAATCAAGAGATGCCAGTTATACTTTGTTGCAGATATATGTAGGACACATTTGCTTAATTTGTAATTAAAATTATATATATATGTAGCTTAAACAGAGTAAATTCTAATATGCACACATAGGTCGACACAAATTCACTGTCAAACTTATAGGGGTTGTAATGTGGTAATGATTCAATAACTGGATCAATATAATATATTTATAATGTTCTGGTTAATTCAATGATAACAATGGATACTTTAACCGGTTTGATCATTACTATATCACAATTAATCCGTACTAAGTTGCATGATTTTCTTTTATTCTTATAATTTGACACCATTTTTTGCATTTCGGAAGTGTCAATCTGTCAAACTTTGAGTACACCAGAAATTTTTAAGTTTGTTGAATGAGTTGCTGTAAGAGTTAAGTGATTCATATGTCATCTTATTTTGATAAAAACTTATTAGATCATCACAACGTTATGTTGACACTGGCTGGTTAAATTCTCAAGCTCCTCCATTTCAACTACTACAAATTCCCTTCATCCAAATCCAACCATTACTGACACTACTAAGTTGTGCTGGAAAAGGTAAGGTGGAAAGCCATGATTGATGTAGGACAAATAGCAGCGCGTATTGATACACGCTGCTAATTGTCCTATATCAATGATCTCCTAGAGGTATCTCTTAAAAGATTACCATTTCCGCCCTAGAATTCGTTTAGCACATGATTTAAGCCTCCACAGTTTTTAAACATTTAATTTAGCAGCCGTCCTTCAATCTTCAACATGACCCCTTATCTTGTTACATTTCCAATTCAGCCCCTCTTCTTCAACTGAATCATCTGGTCAAGACTCAAGAGTATATGTTTGCTTGTTTTTATTTTTAATTATCTGATCAATGCTTATTTTGGTCACAACTCTTAACCAGCATAAAATTTCCATTAATACATGTTAGGTCATACAGTGCAAAATCAACAGGAGTAGTAAGATGATTATCTATTTCCACAAAGCTCAATAAGTGGCAGAAACATAATGTAATTATCAGACAAACAAGTATGTTGATGCAAAATATATGAAAGTTGATAATTAGTGAGTACAAATACCGTAAATTAAAGACAAAATTTGTTTCTATGAAACTCCTTTTTTTAGTTGTGAGAACAGTTGCTTGCTTGACGGAAGTGTTTACTATTTATATTAGTACTAGAACTATCATTTATATTTTACGTGACAATGCTCTGACACCAAGATTTGTTGTAAATTCATCTCTTTGTCTTGTAAACGCACACTCACACCTTGATCTATTGTTTTTTAGTAGGGTTAGAAGAACGGTTCTTGAAGCGAAATACTTCTCATGACTTCAGTTCAGTAAGTGGAATTTGACTATTAAAATTAGAAATCCGTATATCAAATCATTGAGATCTTTACTAGATATTTGTATAATTGGATCAGTGTTTGTCTGATAATATTTATTACCAGTTTGTAAGGTTTACTTCCTTGCTTATTTCAATGCTCCTTGTGGTTTCTTAGGTTTGCCATGGATGTGATTGTTTCACTCGGCAAAAAACTGTGACCAACTGCTTTAGTTCCATCCACAAGTGAGTTAGCCATCTATTTTGCTTCAAAATTTTCAATGTTTATCTGCAGCAAAATTTAATTGTATTTTTTTGCTGGTCTCGATGGAGGCTTGATTTCTTGTGCCGTCACTGTATATGTGTATACATGACAGACCTGTGGTTAAGAACTTAAGATCAAATGCTCAAAATGTCATTTTATTTGTCTGTAATTATGATCTTACTAATATTTCTCGTGTAAATTAGAGTTGATCGCATTTTGTTTCTATCTTATTTCCGCGCAGAGGGGCTAAAGGATAGGATAGCACATTGGCAGATAAAAACAACAGATGCAACCCAAATTGAAATTCTGATGTAGTTGTCAATACTACAAGGACATGTGTATATTCCATGGTACACATTGTGTATGCAGCAATTTTAGTTCTAATTCTCTTGGCAATTTTTTGTTAAATTCCTAATCCATTTATTTTCTTCCTGACAAACTAAATGCATTAATATACATTTCACAGCTTAAGCTTCATTCTATTAACCTGGCGTTCCATTCCATTTCATCAACTGAATGCAAAATAAGCTGTATTTTCGGCCAACCTAAGCACACACATGCTAGGATTGTATTTTAACATTTTTCAAATTTTTTAAAATTGCCACAAACAAATAGTCAACGTAATATGAAAAGTTATTGCAAAATTTGGCCAATTTTTTTGAAAATCTATTAGAGATCTGATATTGGAAAATTTGAAATGATATGTTGTAAAGTGGACCTAAAATTTGATGGAATGTGTGAGGAATGGTAAGGGGTTTTGATAAAATTAACAAGCGGTCGTTATAATATAAAAATAATATGTGTGCAACGAATACTATAGCGAAATTAATTATAAAAAAGAAAAATTAGCTATAACGAAACTAATTATAAAACAGAAAAATTGACCACGTTAAAATTATCCTCGAAGAAGATTATTTTTATATCCAAAAATTGCTCATAATTGAAATTTGATGGAATGAGTGAGGAATGGTAGAAAATGTTATATTACTATCATAAGTAGAAAAATGATTTACTTTTTTATTACAAATTTCTTTTTCATTGATAAGTAATCAGGACATATTAAAATTTACAATAATCTTTTTAAAAAGTAGAATTTTGTGTATTGGTTTTTACATTAATCTCCTTAATCTCGAATCCTTATTGTAGTTTATGCATATGTAATTTTGTTTGTGGTCTAGATTGTTAATAATCAAATCATAAAAACTATCCGGTTCCAGGGTGTCTAAATTGAGGCATTTTGGCAAATGTTGTGGCTGTTTGTAGAATAAATGTATGATGTTGGTTTAATATTTTTCGAAAGGTTCAAAATGCATTTCCATAAATATAAACCTGCATTTTACCAGACATTCTGAGATATAATTTGTGCATTATTGGCGCTCATTTTGGTAATCCAACCAAACTTGCCTACCATTTTTTTCATATATATTCACCACATCAAATCTTGATTCATTTGGCTTTCTTAACTAAGGGCATCCTCTTTGCTCAACTCTAAGGTTCACCCTTTCTCTCTTTCTGTGTATGTTATTGTTTAGTTAATTTGCAGAAAGTAGCCAAATTTAGTTCATGAAGTTATTGTAAAGGATTGCATGGTAAATTGTGTACATATTTCAGATGTTTGAGGGATTATACATGAGCTAAGAGTTTTTCATATTTGAATTTTCGACACTCAGTGTGTTTGTGTGTTCTCTAAGATATAGAATTGGTCATGACCATGAATTATACTTATATGCATGTTCATGGTTAATGTTATACAGGCCTGAAATTATATGTTTGATACGAGGTTTCGTGTGAACGATGAAATACTATACAGACCAAAATATTATGCTGCTGTTAGATTTTGAGTGATCATGTAATGTGATGATCATTTGTATATTTCAGGAAGTCCTGCAATCACATGGCAACAAGAGCAAAAGATGCTAGTCCTGGAATTGTTAAGGAAAAGAGGAGAATTTCTTCTTCTCCTTCATTTCCTCGCCCAACCAACACCGCCAGAAAAAGTGTAAACACAACTACAACAACAACAATAGCACCAACCTACATTAAACCTACTAAACCTTCAAATGTAGATCCATTGCTCAAGCCAATCAATGCCAAAGCCTCCGGAAGCACCCTCCCTAAACCTGACTTAGCTAGACGGAGTTCCTTTGGTAGCAGGCCTCTTTCTCAGCCAAAATCAGCTCCTGCTGCTAATGCTGATAGGAGTCCCAAAAGTACCAGCCCTGTCGTCCGCCCAAAACCACGCACAGAGAGGTCACGCAGCTCATCATCGTTAAAAGCACCAGCAAGTCCGTCGGTTAAGTCTACAGTTGCTGCTACTGCTCGAAAACCTGTACCTGAAAAATTATCAAGACCGGCAACAAGACCAGCTAGAACTTCTGTTTATAAAAAGAAGCAGCCTGAGAGCAATGCTGCTGCTAAAACTTTGAAATCTACCGATATTAGTGCTAACTGTGACTTGCCTAAAAAATCTGATAGTATTGATGATATTGATGCTAGAAAGTCTGATCATGAGGTAGAAACAGAATCTTGTCAAGACATTCATGATCAAGAATCAGTATGCAGTTCGTCAGTAGTTGATGCAAACAATGAAAATGACAGTATTGACATGATATCTGATATGGTACATGATGAACAATTGGAACAGATAGATGATGAAGCGTATCTTCTTTCAGAGGCTAGTACAGTAGTTTCAGAAATCGAACATAGCGAAGCAGAATTGGAGAACAAGGTTATTGAAGTAACCGAGATGCTGCAACAGGACCATGCTAACAATGATGAGTCAAGAACAGATGCAGAACTTGATGATGATGCCAGTTCAAAGAAAGAAGAACTAGAATCCGCGGAAGAAAAGGTGACTGATAATGAAATGATCGAAAATATTTCTGTGGCTGCTGCAGAGGAGCAAGAGGAGGAACTGGATGACAACAATGAAAAATTAGCTGACAAAGAGAAAGTAGTTGAAGAAGCAAGCGGAGGTGATGATCAAGTAAAGAGTGAGAATTACGACGACATAAAAAAGAAGTTTAACATTAACTCTGCGCGGGGGAGTAACAAGAAGGAAACCTTTGCAGCTTCCAATGATGTGATAGAAGAGACTGCTTCTAAACTTAGAGTTCAAAGGAAAAACAAAGTGTTAGCACTGATTGGAGCCTTTGAAACTGTCATGTCCTCACAAGACTGATAAACAGATCACACAACTGTTTACCCTAAAAACACACATTGATAAACCTTTGCATGTAATTTTGTTTCAACATACACAAGTGTAAGGATGTATCTGCGTGCCATTAAATTTATCCAGTGGGATGTACCACATAAGGTAATTTGGAACTGTTTAGAAGGTAAAGGGGTGTTATGGATTTATTATGTCAAGATGATTCAAGATAATAATTTTTCAAGTAATACGTGTTTCAGACTCTGTTGATATCCATATTTACTTC
This sequence comes from Oenanthe sinensis, assembly GCA_028671895.1. NCBI lineage: Eukaryota > Viridiplantae > Streptophyta > Magnoliopsida > Apiales > Apiaceae > Oenanthe > Oenanthe sinensis. The sequence goes on from CM053806.1 coordinate 40,689,901, forward strand.
AACGTTGAAGTAGGACTTCACCAAGGATTAGCGTTGAGTATTTTTGTTTCCGCAATAATATTATAACTAGAGATATCGAAGATGATGTAGTATAAATGTCTGTTTTTTGCGAATGATAAATGATATATGATATATGTAAAACAGGTGGTGAATGCAAAGTTGGAGCAATGGAGAGATACATTAGATACATAAGGTTTGCGTATTAGAGCAAATCCAATGCTAAAACTAAAATAGTTATAGCCATTGTTATAATTTGAGACAAATAATAGTTTTTGGTCTTAAAATACAACTAGTGCTTCAATGCATAGTTCTAAAATAGGATCAATTATATTCAAACTAGCATTTAAAGTGTATTTTAACATTTTTTTATAATGAATAAAATTATGTACTTGATTGGATGTGATGTGATAAGAATGACTATAACTATCTTAAATTCTAACTATAGGACCAACTATCCATTTATGTATTTACAAGACTAAGTATAACTATGTATTTGAATAGTGATTTTGCAAATTTAGTTTTATATTATAGTTATAGGATTAAATATAATTATGTATTGGACTTGCTTTTAGTTGTTCTAAGATTAAGTATTTATAGTATAATTTTAGCGGTGAGCGAAATGAGGAGGGGATAAATGTTCGAATTGGGAAACAATTGATATCACAAAAGGACACTTTGAAGTATTTGACTTCTACTATAAAGCGAGATGATGATGTTAGGGCGGTTATAAGAGTGTTGTGTGACAGAAAAAACCTTTAAACTTAAAAGAAAATTTTTATACAGTGATCGAACCAATTATATTGTATGGAGCTGGATGGTGGGCGATAAAGAAGACATAAGAGCGAAAATGAGGGGCGGAAATGAGGATGTTAGAGTAAGAGTTCAACAGTGTACTAGTTTAATATAAAATAATGAGTATTAATGGTTTAGTCGATGATTGTGGCATATAAACTCCAACAATTATCCCTATAATTGGGTTCAATGGAGATCTATTATTAATTGGAAACTCGGAGACCAAATAGTAATCCTTGAATTAATAATATAATATAGATGATTTAGATTGTATCAGACTTTTAACTCTCCTATTTAATACTCCCTCCGTCCCAACCAATTCTTTACACTTTCCTTTTTGGGACGTCCCACCCAATTCTTTACATTACTAAAAATAGTAACTTTTAACAATAAATATATTATTACATCCACTACTTCACTCCACTTTTTCAACACTTTACACTATTACACCCACTACTTCATTTATTTTAACAATAAAATCACTATTACACCCACTATCCTTGGTCTCCGTGCCCGGACCAAATGTAAACATTTGGCCGGGACGGAGGGAGTATAACTTATTCAATACGTACATTAATTATAAATTCATATCTTTTACTTAATATATACATTAATTACAATTATATAAATACTCATGAATGTTTATATATACATAATTTTACTATATAATATTGTATGTCAATTTTAATCATGAATTAAATTTCCTTAATACTATAAAAATTTCTAATTAATTAATCGTTGTGTTGTGTAAGTGATGATCAGATGGATAATGCAAAAAAATTCTTGTTCTGCGGTAACACAATATTAGTTCTGCAGTTCTACACTAAGTTGTTTAATAATTCTGCACGTTCTGCATCATGAAAATATTTTGTTTTGTTTGTAAAATTAACAAGGCATAATATAATCTTATAAAAACAAGGTGTTGAACTGTAAAACTATTTTATGTTATGTATTGTTCTACAAACAAAACAAAGTATTTTCATGATGCAAAAAGTACAAAATTGTTAATGAAATTAGTGTAGAACAAGCTGTTGAATTATAAATTAAGATTATGTAATGTAATGTTTTGCAAGCTGAAAAAATTATTTTTCAGATGAAGAATGTGCAGAACAAAATATTTTTTAGATAAAGAATGTGCATAATTGTTAAGCAAATTAGTGCAGAACAATACATAATATTTATACTTGCAGAACATTGTGTAGATCAAATATATATACTGCTTAATAAATATATTAAGTGAAAATAAAATTATAAAGTATAATATAAATTTAGATAATATAAAATATATAATTATGAATATATAAATTAGTATTTATGAGTATTTGTGTGGGTTTATATTTATTTATGTATTACATTTATGTGTGTATTAAAAGAATGGACATTGGACCTAAATGACACAATCTCTACAGAGAAGGTCCAAAATGGCACAGAAGCAATGGTTGGCCCGAAATAGCACGCTAAAACGCTGGACTATCCAGCGTTTAGGGCAAAACACTAGATCGTCTAGCGTCTGGGGAATTTTTTTTTATAAAAAACAACAAGTCGCTATATTATGTGGCGTGTGGAGCCCAAAACCTGATACTATGTCACGTTTGGAGCCCAAAACGCGGGATAATGTCATGTTTTTGTCAAAAAAATTTAAAAATTAAAAACAAAAACGCTAGTAGATGTTGTGTTAAAAAAAATAACCTTGATATTTCTAAAACCTAAACCCAATTAGGGAATTAATGAATCCTAAAATATTGAAAACGGTTAAATTAGGGTCCTAACTTTAATTAGGGTTTAGGGTAAATGCCATAAACCCTAAATCGTTGAACATTCTATTACAGACTTATAAATTTAAATACTTAACTTTTAATTGAAGTTTAATATTTCTAAAACCTAAACCCAATTAAGGAATTGTGAACTATAAAATATTAAAAATGGTTAAATTATGGTCTTAACTTTAATTAGGGTTTAGGACCTAAAGGTTAGGAGTACAAAAAAAACTTTAAACAACATGCTACACGGAGTAGCGTGTGGGGTAAAAAAAATAGGACACTACCCGAAGCATTGGGGTGAAAAAATACAACGCGACACTATGTTGCGTCTATGAGTGTCATTTTAAGCCAATCCCTGTATTATTGGCATATTGGGCATTATGTTATTGAAGGGTGCCATTTTGGGTCTTTTCTCTAAAAGAATAGAGATGAGAGAAAAAATATTAAATCTAGACCATATGTACTATTTTAATCTAATGGTTGTTATTTGGTCTCCGAGTCTCCAATTAAAAGTGGGTCTACATTGAACTTTTTCCTTCATTACCTATCATGATTATAATAATAATAAATTTGAATTTAACTATTTTAAAAAAAGAGCTAAAAGGGAGAGAGAGAAAATGAAGAAAAGATGGGGGAAATGATTTTTTATTCAAATAAATAAATAGATAATGTCTAGTGGTTACCTATTTTTAGAGAGTGTGATTTTTTGACACATTATATATATTTCACCTTAGAACATCATTTAGGTAAGTTGTTGGACTTGCTCTTAGTATGTTACTTATAAATATTATAAAATATTGAGTTCTAGTGATTTAAGACATGATTTTTTTACATGTACTCCAATAACATTCCTTATCCTATTTCCCTATTATTAAAATAATAATATATTTGAATTGTAATTATATTTGAAAGGAGGGAAAGAGTAAAAAAGAGGAAAAAGAACGAGAAAGTGGAGGGAAAATAATATTTTATTATTAAAAGTTAATCGAGGAATGCCTACGACATTCTTCAAAGTAAGGAATGAAATTGATACCCTAGTCTTTTAAAAAATCACTAAAAAGCTGTTGTAGCAATATTTTTGATTATAATCTGTTGGAGTAATATTTTTAATTATATTCCATATATTTTAACTTAAGACATAATATAAAGATGCTCTTGAACTTGCTAATGCAATGGATTTGTGGGACTGTACTTCCAATTGAGTGTTTTCCAATTGGTTCTGGTGAGACGTGTGGAGGGAATAATGATTTCAGTACTGAGAAGAAACTGACGGCCAAAAAGGACATGTGATGAGCTGTTAAAGTTAGATTTACGAGCCTTACACTTTCAAGAGGCTATGATATCAAATGGGAGTTGTTGGAAACGTCGAATTAAAGTGGTGAATTAGTCTTCGATATTTGTCTGAAAAGTATCGCATCTTCACCAAAAATCTACGTGTTATCATTATATACATTGTATCCTATATATAATGAGAATAATAACTAAAATTTAAAGGATCGATTTTTAATAATTATGTAATATTATATGTTAATTATTTATAAATTATAATTATTATTAAGATTCTTAACAACTATAATTTTTCTTATCTCGCTTCAGATTATAACTCAAACTCTATTAGATATCTTAGTAATACATACATTTGAAATTAAATAACTATTTTGGAGTTACATTAAAAAGAAAATTCGTAATTATTGTGCTACATACACGACAGATATTGTTTGAGCCATATTTTGATATTCAGAAGTCAGAATTGGACGATTTTACAGCCCACGTGAAACTCACAATATTATCTTTAATTCTGAGGTGGTCCAACATCCAAAATTCAACTAGAACAGCCCGTAATCTAGAAAGAAAAGACAGTTATGATTTTTTATTGAAAAATTCTATTCTGTTTATGAAACCTTTTTATAATTGATTTAAAACATTAAAATATTTTTTATATTAAATTTATATAGAGACATATCATATATAAGACATTATTATGTTTTATTATTAGATTACAATAGTGATAATATTAGGATTTTACACATAGAGAGATGAAGGAAGACCGTGAATTTTGCTTATGAGAGAGGATTAAAGTATTTCTTATCAAAAAATTTTCTATAAAATTTTTTAATATATTTTATAAAATATTATGGTAACTTTGTATAAAGAGTCAGTTACACTTATCGGATAAATTATTATATTGAGAACTCGAAAACCTTATTAATTCATTAGTTTGGATTGAATTGAAGAAATTATGTTTTTTTTAAATAATTATTTGAATTCCCTGGTTAAGAACTTAACCTGAGGTGGTTCAACATCCAAAATCCAATTGGAGCTGCCCGTAATCTAGATAAAAAAAGATAGTTACAAATTTTTATCGGAGAATTCTATTTCATTTAGAAAACTTTTTTATAATTGGTTTAAAACATTAAATTATGTATCAGATATCATATATCAGATATTATTATGTATTATTATTAAATTATAGTAGAGATATTATTAGGGTTTTACATAGAGATGGAGAAGATCGTAAATTTTCCTTTTGAGAGGAAGGATTAAAGATTTTCTTATCCAAATATTTTCTATAAAAATATATAATATATTAGGATAACTTTATACGGGAACCGGTTATATTTACGAGATAAATTATTGTATTGAAAACTCAGAAACCTTATTAATTTATTAGTTTGGATCGAATTGAAAAAATATAGGTTTTTTAAAAAAATTATTATTTGAGTTTCTCGGCTAAGAGTTCAACCTTAGTCTAAGATATTAAATATACATATTCTATTTTGTTACTATATTATATATAATACTATGTAACACTCCGCTATAAATTACAAATTTTTTAGTGTGAGAACCTTGAAAATTCTTTAGTGTAACACTCCGCTATAAATTATTATATTGAGAACTCGAAAACCTTATTAATTCATTAGTTTGGATTGAATTGAAGAAATTAGGTTTTTTAAACATAATACATATATATTTGCAAAACTATAATACAAAGTTTATTTAAACATTTTTTTACATTTTTTATAATTATGGTTCTACAAATTTTAATGAATATTTTCACGATTTTCATACTAAAAAGTTTTTACTTGATTGTTACCCTATAATAATATATCAAAATTATGTTATCACATATTTTAAATCATGTAATTTGATAAATAAAATAAATCAAATTAAAATTAAAATTAAAATAATATAAATTAATAAATATTAATATATTTTATAAATTTAAACAATTTATATATTATAAAATTATATTGAATTAATTTTTAATAATAGAGGACTACTGTTAACTAATTTTTATAATTAAAAGTCATTTATATTTTTAAAATAATGTTATTACACATGTTGAATTACTAAAACAACATTAAGTATCAACATGGAGTAATATGTTTGATTCAATAAATAACCTGTCATATATTAGTATGAAAAAGTGAGATGTAAAAATTATTATGACGATAATGGTTATGTATGTTTTTATTTTTTAACATTAACTTAAAGTTTAAATCTCACTAGCAGTATAGTAAAGTCTATTATTTATTGATATAAAGTTTAAATTATATATAATATATAATTATTTATAAATTATAATTAATATTGTACTATTGAAAATCTAAAAATATAAAAAAACTTTTTCAAATGAATAATTATATTATCATATTATTAACAGATATATATATATTATATCTCATATACCATAATATCTATTAAATTTTATATAAAATAAACATAATAGTAATCTTATCAAAAATATATTTAAATATAAAATGTATAATCTTAAATATATTAAACATATGTTCGATATATTAAAAAATCATGTTCATAATATTTTGAATCGCAAAATTTTATATATTTATATATTAATAATATAAATTTATATTTTATGTGATGTGCATATTTATTTTTAATATTTTATTATTTATATTTAATTCGATTGATGGAAAAATATATAATTTAAATAAGTTAAAAATTAATATAATTATAATATATTAAGACTTTTTAAAATTATAAAAATAGTAATAATTTTAAAACAAATAATTTAATTAATAAAACAAAATATTCATGCATCACAAATGTTAAAATCTAGTATTAGGTAAAATATACAGCACTCCAACCACCACAAACCTGTTAGGTAAAAAATTATAGATATCCTTCATTCAATTTTTTATATTTGTTAAATCTGTAGCCATTATCTAAAAATATTCACATCATTAAAACTAACCATTTATTTAGCCATACATACATACATATTATATATTGTATTTAATATATATGTATTAATTTTATATTTTTATTTTTATATAATATTAAATGTAAAAATATTATTTTATTATTAACCAAATTTATTAATTACTTATACAATTATTTTAACATACATTACATATTTATAAAAATACTAATAATATAATATAATATAATTATATATTTTCTAATATATAAAAGTAATATTTTTTAATTTTTTTATCATATTTAAATATGTTATTATATTTTCAATTTTAATATATATTAAATTGTTATTATATTAAATATCTTTTCATTAAATGTATATTTTATTTTCACTTGTATTGAATAAAATATTAATTAAATTTATATTAACTTAAAAAATTTCCATATATATATATAGGGATTTGAAAAAAAAATAATATTTTTGAATATAACTAACCATTATGACTAATACCATCGGAGTATATGCTCTTACGAATTCAACAAAATTTTAAATAATCATAATTTAGATAATGATTTTAGATATTGTGATTGGAAATGCTCTAAAGATTTGATAATATCAAGTTCCATTAAACTCTTTAAACTCTTGTACTTTGAAGTGGATAACATAATAAAATATGATCTAAGTTGATGCATGACTTTGGCAAATGAGATGTGAGGTATTTGTGAGCACATGCACGGGTGTTTTTCATTGTGATGCAAAAGGAAAGGCTTTTTCAATTTTTCACGTTAGAAAAGTAAACACTAATGATGTCAGAGAATATCAAGAACAGAGTTTATGCTGACGTCATCAGAGTTTAAGAAGCTGTCGACAGAGTGTACTCTATCAAAGAATGCTCAATCAGAGTTTACTCTATCAGAGAATGTTCAATCAGAGTTTACTCTAATAAAAAAATACTCTATCAGATATTATCAATCAGCAGAGTTTATGATCAGAGTTTGTCAAAGAAGGAAACAGACAAATCAGAATTTGATTTGGATAGTGAAAAAGGAATTTAAATACAATTCTATTACCTTATGGAAGCTAGCCTTATCATTATCTATTTTGTAATTGGATTTGTAACTGTGTCTATATAAACACAGAATTAAGTTATCATTGAAACAACAACATATACATATAATTATCATTCTCATAACCTAGCAGCTCTTAAGAACTTTATTTTTCTTGAGAGAGTTTTTGTATTCAGTTCATTCAAGTTAATATAAGACAATTCATGTTTTATATACTCGTGTTCTTAATCGATTATTTGGTACTATTATATTCAACCCCCCTTCTATAATAGTTGATTATCTTGGAAACATTTCATACATAAATTTTAAGTAGATACTTGGAAGTTGGAATGTTAAAATTGTCGAAGAGAAGATGGCGTTCCTCAAAATATAGTTGGGAGAAGAATATAAACATGAAAAGTGATAATAGTGATTTTTTAAATGTAATATGTACAATTTGGTTGTAGGATGAGTAGTGTATTCATTTTCTTGTTATTCTTTGTTAGGTATGAGTTATAAAATACTTATGCACGGGGTGAATGTATAAGTTGTATTCTTTTTTATTTTGAACCTAGAATGTGTGTTTAACAGATTTGTGGAAATGAGAACTGTAAACACTCAAAGGTTAACTTTCAATCTAATTGTTATTAGAAAGAAATTGCTACAATTTGAAATTCAAGTATGAATTTTAGCTTCTTGTTCTTGAATGAAAAGAGACAATGAATCAATACAATTCAACACACTAGACTTGTGAAGCCGTGCTCTTACTAAATGGACAACATGTCTTGCTAGCACATGCTTTCACAATCTAGTTACTATAACTAAAAATAGACAAATAAACTTTACATTGTACACAATCTATTTCTAGCTAAGTTATTAATTCGACAGCCCATAGCTTCTGCATTCTTCCTTCTATCTTTGTTTTATTCTTTCTTCAAGCTTCTTTGTAGACTTGTCATTATCATTCTCAGGTTTGACTGAAATTGATCATGACAATGTTTATTTTACTTGTCTGTAGCTTCTGCATATCTCCTTGAATTTAGCTTGATTGAAGTAGTCGAATACTCATGACTGTTAACTCCTCGAGAAGTCATGTTGTAGACTTCTCGATTGATCATTTATGTGACTTCTCGATCAGCTTCTTTTGATACTTCTCGATCAGCCTTTGTTTGAGACTTCTCGATTAGATTACTCTTTTGACTTCTCGATCAATCTTATTCTTTTGACTTCTCGATCAATTGTACTCTTTTAACTTCTCAATCACTTCAATGACTAACTTCTCGACATGATATTTCTGGACTTCTCGAACACCTGAATAGCTTACTTCTCGATAAGACATTTTGACTTCTCTACATACTCCACTTTTTGATTGAGTACTACTTCTTGACTTCTCGAATGGTTTATGTAGACTTCTCTATCCAGGTTTTTGAGACTTCTCGACTAGTTCATTTTACACTTCTCGAATGGATTTTTGCCTTAGAAGAATTTTCAGCTTGAATTCTTTATTTTGATGAGGCCTTGTTCATTCTGATGCATAATCCATTTTGACTTGAATCTTTTATCAGAGAATTATTGTAGTGGCCATTATTTACAACTGGAATTACATTAGAGAAAAACTTCTATCTGTAAATTTACAAAATGATATGTTACCCAGATAATGAACTATTATAGAAGGGGGAGTTGAATATAATAGTACCAAATAATCGATTATGAACACAAGTATGTAAAAGAATATATTGCTTTGTATTAACTTTGATAAACTTAATACAAAACTCTCTCAAGAAAAATAAAGTTCTTAAGAGTTGCTAGGTTATGAGAAATATAATAACGTGAACGATTTCTCAATGTAAACCTAATCCTGTGTTTATATAGTACACAACTACCTATCTAATTACAGCAAAGATAATGATCATTAACTGCAGAAATATTATTTCCATCATTATCTTCCTAAAAGATAGCTTCCAGAAAGGTAATAGAGTTGTACTCGAACACTTCCTTCTTTATCTCCAATCACCTCCTGATTTGTCGATTTCCAACAATCAAACTATGATCAGTATAAACTCTGTCGGTTAGTAAACTCTGATTGAGTAAACTCTAACGACATCTTCTAATCTCTGATGACATCAACTAAACTCTGATCAGTTTTAGTAAACTCTGACTTATTATTCTCTGACTCATAAGTTCTACATATCTAACATGATATTCTAAGTCACAATCCTATATAAGAAGTACTAATATGTTGCAATAACAGTACAAGTAATGACATTCAAATAATGTAGGCTTGTCTAGACCCAACATTCTTGAAAATGTTAAGCATGTTGTTGGACTGTTTATTAGTGGCAAAGACATATTATCTCGGGTCTTTTCAAAATTATAAAGACATATAGTGGGTTGTTCCAAATTTTAATTTTAATTCTCGCTCATTCCAAAATTTATTAGAAAATAAATTTTATTTACTTATTTCTAAGTTATACTAAAAAAATAATTTTAATTAAGTTATTGTAAGTTGTGTTATTGTGGAATGTTTTTTAAAATTTCATGTGTATTTGAACACAAATGTTTAAGTTTATTTTATGCCTTTCGAGCCTTCTTAAAAAAAATAATCATTTTTTTAAAGATTAAAATAACCTAATCGATCCAGCGAATAAAATCGTCATATCTTTTAAAAAATGATCATCAAAATGATTAATCATGTAAATATTAAAATTTTAATATAATAATCACTCCATATAAATTTTATCGAATAAATTAATTAAGATTAATTTTTTGCTCCATAATGTGATCTATAAAGAAACAACATTACAATTTTTTACTTTTTCTACATTTATTTGATTGATGAAATTTTATCTATATTTATTTAATTTTCAAAAATAAATATCTTTAAAGGAGAAAAATGTTTTGAAATTATGAAAAGAGTGACTACCTTTTAAAAAGAGGAAAATATTTCCGGCTTGTAGTATTTTTCACTATTTCGAACAATATTTACGGTAAAAGAGCAAAAAATATATTTCCAAAAATATTTTTTAAGTAATATTTTCATGAAATCTCCAAAATATACTGTCAAAGTTTACTTTTCTTTTATCAGATTTTATCACATAAATTTGTTTGACATCATATTTTGGTGATTTATTTAGTTGAGGCAATGGTTCATAATAATTGTAATACAAACTAAGATATTCTTTGCATGTATAAATTGAATGCCATAAACTACTACAGTGAACACATAGATTTTATGGTCTATATCTAGTTTGTTTTCTAGCCTCTGAACTAGGTCTTTCAGATTCTTTCTTTTTGTTTTGTTTACAGTCAATGTCAAGGTGATTTGAATTTCAACAATTAAAGCATGTTTTTCTAGGAGCATCATGGATATACTTATAGTTATTCTCCTTAGTAATTCCTACTTTTCCATTTCTATTTCTTTTCACCTTTTTAGGTTTGTCTTTATTAATGACTGTTTTCAACTTTTCTTTAAGTTGCTTCTGAGAAAGTAACCCTATATTTACTTTTAAATTCTCTGACACACTATTTTCTTTATTTGTAGAACATTCACCAGGAGTTTTCTTGTCATTAATAACACTAACAAATTTCACAGGTTCACTCAATGTTCTTTTTGTGTGTACTTTAGTGTGTGTTTCTTTATCAGATTCATAACCTAAAGCAGAAGTCCAATTCTTGTTGGAAAGCATTTGTTGGACTTTTTTTTCCAGAGTTTGTCCAAACTCTGAAAGTCTTTTTTTCCTTAGCTATCTCAGATTTCAAATATTCAACTTGAATTTCTAATTGAGTTTGCATGTGTATGGCATTTTCATAATCTTTCTTAATGCTAAGCATATTATAATTTTCAGATTCAAGAGCCTTATTCCTAGCAGTCAGAGTTTATATCTCAGATTTTAATCTTTCATTTTCAAGAGACTGTGATTTAAAACTAACATGCAATGATCTAAGGAAAGACTTTAATTAACATGCAGTGTCAAAATTAAAGACAGAGTTTGGTACCTTGTCAGAGTTTAGGATGGGAGCATCAGAGTTTGCCATGAGGGCATAGTTTGTTTCCTCTTCAGAATATGAGGAATCCATCCAATCTTTCTTTGATGTGATGAGTGCTTTTCCAGATTCCTTGCTTCTGCACTCAGTAGCAAAATGTCGCATCTTATTACACTTGTAATACCTGACTTTTGATTTGTCAAGAGTTTTTGACTTTCCATCTCTGTCTTCCCTTTTTCTGAATCTATCTTTCCTGTTTGATTCTCCTTGCTTCTTTGGGAAGTTCCCTTGCTTTCTATACTTCTTATATTTAATCTTTTGAAGCCTTTAACAATCATAACAACCATCTCCATTATGTCAGAATCTGAAGAATCATCAGAGTTTACATCAGAGTTTGCCTCAAACTCTGATTCACTATTTTCTTGGACCACTACAGCTTTTCCTTTTCTTGTTGATGCCATAAGGACTTTTTCAACAGGTTCTTCAATCTCGGCCTCAATATTCAAGGCAACAAATTTTGCCTTGTTACTTTTTCTGTTTCTTCTTTGCTGCAATTCCAAGTCATGAGTCTTCAATTTTCCATAGACTTCATCTAAAGACATCTCATATAAATCAGCCATGTCTCTTATCAATGAATTTTGCAAATTCCATTTTTCAGGTAGTGCTCTAAGAAACTTGGTGTTAGAATCTTCATTGCCATACACTTTATCTACCAAAGTCAAGTTATTTAATAGAGTTAGAAATCTATCGTAGATATCTGTGAGGGACTCATTCTGTTTAGCTTCAAAATATTCATATTTTTGTATCAAGACAAATCTCTTATTCTTCTTTATATCCTTGGTTCCTTGGCATTGAACCTCTAGAGCATCCCAGATTTCTTTAGCAGTTTGGCACCAGTTTGGTTGGTAGATACTGACCTGTATGGATTCTATCTAATTAATCAGGATCAGTTGCTTCTAAGAATATCATCATCTTTACCCTGTATGTAGGGTATTCAGCTTTCTTTAAAATTGGAATTCTTATACTCTCATACTTGTTTCCAGACATGTTTTTATGATCTTTTAGTTGAATTTAACTGCCTGCTCTGATACCAATTATTTGCCTAGAAAGATAATCTATTACAGAAGGGGGGTTGAATGTAATAGTACCTAATAATCGAATATGAACACAAATATGTGAAAAGGAACACAGTTTTGTATTAATGATAATGAATGAAATACAAAACTCTCTCAAGAAATTCGTTGTTCTCAAGAGCTACTAGGTTATGAAAAATAAGACTTGAAAGTTACATTGTTGTTAACTATTTCTGTGTTTATATAGACACAATTATAATTCAATTACAAAACAGATTATGAAAAGAATAGCTTCAATAAGGTAATAGACTTGTATTTGGATTCCTTCTTCACTATCCTAATCATATTCTGATTTGTCTTGCTTCTTCACAAACTCTGATAATAAACTCTGTCAGTTATTTATTATCTGATTTGAGCATTCTCTGTTAGAGTAAACTCTGATTGAGTATTCTCTAATAGAGTAATCTCTGACCGACAGCTTCCACATTCTCTGATGATGTCAGCATAAACTCTGATCCTTATTCTCTGACAGCATCAGTATTTATTTCTTAACAATCTCCCCCAATTTATGCTTTATGAAGTAAAACATAAATTTTACTTATGATGTCAGAAATATGAGGACAAATGCATTAGAGTTTGAATCTTTATTTTTGAATCAAATCCTTCTGAAAGAAAAGTCTTCCTTGAGAAAATTATCCAACAGCTTCTTCTTAGCATTCATAAGTAATTCAACCAGCTTTTCCTTCAATTCTTTCATCTGCTCAGAAGAATCATCGATTTGAAATATAGCAGCCCTCAGAGCATAAATTGATGATCTATCCATTCTTTCATCGAATGGAATGCAACAGGCCTTCTTACCATCAGGATTGAAAATCAGTGTAGGAATGCCTAACACCATCTTGACCCTTGCTTCTCCCTTTGTCATTGCTTTCTCTGTGTCATCTTCAAGAACATATCTTGGTTTGAATTCTTCAGAGTTTATCATCAATAACCTTTCATTCTTCTTTTCATTTATCACTCCTTCAAGGATCTTTACCCATCTAGAAGTGACTTCATTTTCATCATTGAGAAGATAAAAAACATGTTCAAGTTCTTTTGAGGCCTTGTGAATAAGATCTTCTTCAGAAATTTTCAAAACCCTTCCATTCTCCAAGAAGTATAAAAGCTTCTCATTTGCTTGTGCATCATCAAAAATGTCCTTCACTATGTTGGCAATTATTAATTTGTCAAGATGTTCTTGAGATAATTCTTCCTCAGGTTTGCCTTTTAATGAGAAAAGATCTCTGAAAATATTGGCTTCAACCCTGTAGACTTTGTCATGTGAATCACCAATACCACCCTTGTTCTTACAAAGTCTGGAATTGAGAGTCAGAGTTTTAGTTTTGGTCCACAGAAGATCAGACTTTTTCTTTCTGATCAGAGATTGTTATTGCTCTTCTTCTTCATCATCAAAACTAGACCCACCTGGGAGAAAAGTAGTTCCTGACATAGTGAGAGGAGTTTTTGGTTTAGCTGCAGCTTTTTGCTGAATTCTTGAAGTTGATTTTGTTTGAATTTCTGAAGTAGACTTTGATTGAGCAATTGGCTTAGGAGTATCAGGAGATTTGACTTGGACATGCATAGATGTAGTCTTCTTTTGTTGAGTAGATGCCTTCCTTTGAATTGGAGCTTTCTTCACATATTTTCTCTTTTTCTGGACTTGAGCATTGTTAGTACCAGATTTCTTCAATTCCTCTTCTACAGCAACTGGATCCAATCCTGGATTTTCTTCTTCAAACAACTTTTTTGTCAATTCTGCATCCTTTAAATTTTGCTCTTCTATCTTTTTAGGCTTCTCTTATTCTTCAAGCCTCTTTGCTAATTCCATGTCGGCTTCCATCAGAGTTTACTTCTTATCAGAGTTTATTGTCATCAGAGTTTGAGAGGTTGTCAGAGTTTGATCAATCAGAGTTTGCTACTTCAGAGTTTGTTTCCCATCCTTATGACTCCCTTGATCTTCATCATCAGATTTGTCAGATTTTTATGCAGCATCCTCCTTGCATTTGTCTGAAACCTTCTCCCCCTTTCTGATATCATTACCTTTTCTAACAATAAGAATCTCAACAATTGTGTGTAGCATATCCTGCATAGAATTGACAGAAGTAGAGAGATTATCAACTTTTACTTCCAATGCATCTTGTTTGGCTGAAACATTCTTCAACTTTAATTCCAGAGCATGTTGAGAAGTAGTGACAGCAGTTTGAACATAAGCAGAGGTTTTGTTTATAGACTCCTTTAAATCACAAACTTCATTGTGAAGTCCCTTGGACAACACAGTAGTAGCCTTCAAGATTGTCTTCATCTCTTCAGAATTTATTTCCTTATCAGCTTTATGGATCAATTCATGAACATGTGGCCAAGAGATTTCTTCTTTTGAAAATTTCCAAGACATGTCCCAGACCTTTTGTCTGTGAGAGGAGAGAAGATCTTCATTAAATGGCCCTGCTTTGGAACTGAAATCCCTTTTTATACCTTCAGCATCTAGGGCTGCTTCAATTTCACCCTTGAGATTTTCCACCACCATGTAATTAGGATAATTAATCCTTAATCTTTCATGAGCATCATATGAATTGACAGGCCACCTTTTTGAGTTGTACCTTTGTGTGTGGGGGATTGACAGTTCTGTGACTTTTTCATCAGCAAAAAATTGGCTCATCAGAGTCTGTGTCCTCCGCATCAGAGTTTGTGATTTGGTCAGAGTTTGACAAAACATCAGAGTTTGCAGTGACAAATAAACTTTGAGTACCTGCAAAAGTAACAGAATATCCTAAATCACTCTGATTTTTTAAAGTAATCTCATTACTTCTCACTTCACACATATCATAACTTTTAATAGTCAGATTTTGTTCACTAGAAGTAACTAACTTCTTTCTCAATTCTACCTCTCATTTTGCCAGATTCAGTATCTGTCTCTCATTATTAATTCTGTTTTTAACACATTTTACCTCATTCTTACATGAAAATCTCAAATCACAATGTCCTACAGAAATAAGAAATGATTGAGAAAGGAGGTCTGTAGTCACATGAATAGGGGTATCCTTTTCAGGACTATTCATGATCATTCTAGCAGTTAAAACAGGAAATGTAAGATCTGAACTTATACTATCAGAGAATGAAAATTCTGAAGAAAAGTCAGAGTTTATACCTTGAGTATTTGTTGATGTAGAAGGAGTCTCCATTGGCTGTGCAGAAAGTGGTTGCACCATGATTGCATCAGAGATTGCCATTAGAGTTGTCTCAGAGTTTGTCTCACTAGCATCAGCAACAACATAATCTTCATTTATGGTAGTTGTGCCTGCATCCAAACTTTGATTGGATGGTTCTTGTGTGGCAGGGGCATTAACAACTTCTTCAACCCTTTGAGTTGAAGGTTCTTGTGGGTTGTACCCTTGATTTCTGCTAGTTTCATCTACTTCTTCTTCATTGGCTGCTGTTGAACTTTGATCAACAGATTCTTGTGTGCCTAGCCCTTCAAAGGACTGCTACCTCACTTTGAGAGGTAGGCTCTTGTGTGTCCTGGCCAAAAGAGATAGTCTTTTTCCTCTTTCTTGTAAACTGCTTTGAAATTGGAGAGACTGGAGTTGATTTAGACTTCTTTTATTCCATCTCCTTCCTTACTTCTTCTGCCAACTCCTTTACTCTTTCATATGATATCTCCTTGATAATTTGCTTAGGGGAGTGAGTAGGAGAATCAGAGATTGTTACAGGAACAACTTCCTATGGAGTGACATATGGCTCATCTTTCAAATAATTGTGTTGTCGCTCATGTTCAGCCTTGAGGCAAAGATGAGTCAACTTCTCCAAATTTTTCTTGCATACCGTATGGGCAACATTTGTCCACTAATCAGCTTTTGACTTGACATACCGAATAATCTTGTTCTCAATTAGAACTGGCGATCCAGGTTCCTTCCAAGAAATATTTGCCTTCCAGCAACGCCATGCTTCATCAGAATTTATCAAGACATCAAAGTCTAAATGATATATTAGCTAAGAGTTTAGGATGTCTTTAGAGTTTAAATCTTGAGGTTTTGGCTAATCAGAGATTAGGACATCATAGTTTATTGCTGCATCAGATTTTAACTCTT
This sequence comes from Oenanthe sinensis, assembly GCA_028671895.1. NCBI lineage: Eukaryota > Viridiplantae > Streptophyta > Magnoliopsida > Apiales > Apiaceae > Oenanthe > Oenanthe sinensis. The sequence continues at coordinate 40,706,842 of CM053806.1, forward strand.
CAGTGTTTGCAACATCAGAGATTGCAGCCTTGACCAATCTTTTCCTCTTCTTTTTCATTTCAGGCATTGGATTTACTGTGAATGGCTTCATAAAAGGTGCAGGAGGAATTTTAGAAGCCTTCTTAACAATCTTCCTTTCAGGAAAAACCAACCCTTCATCAGAATCTGTATTTTCATCAATCAATTTCCTTTTCTTAGGAGAAGATTCTTTCACTGATTTGCTCTTCCTTTTGCTTGTTCCCGGTTGAGAGATTTGTTTTGCAACTATAGTCTTTTGGGAGACTGTAGAGGTTGGCAAAAGTGTTTGTTATCAGTGTTTGGTGGGTGGCTTGGGTTAGAATCAGAGGGTGCTAAACTCTGATCTACATCCACAGAAAGAAAATCTCTTCCATACATGGTAGACATTCTCTAATTTAAGAGAAGCCTGACCCATGTGGGATAAAAGAGAGGAGATATATTACCTTTCTTTGCATCCTTCCTAGCTAAGTCAACAAAAATTCTCTTGTTCATGCTAAAACTAGATAAACTCTGATCATTCTCGAAATTTACATTAGGCAATAAATGGCTAAAAATCAATTATAAAAATCTAGCAGAATATATAGTATGCACATCATCATCTATTATACTAGCCAATTGCCTAATTATCAAACAAGAAAAATTTAAATTATGGGTTAGAGAATACCCAATCTATTGAGACAGTTGCGGAATAGCATCAAAATTGGTACATTTGGCAGTGAAGGCCCTAGTTATGCAATCAAAGAAGAAGCTCCACACTCTTCTTAGATTCGGCCTTGTCAAACTCCCCAACTTGGATAGGCTGCCTTCATAGACTATTTCTCGGAAAAATTCCTTGATTTGATCATCACCAACGAAATTATCGTAAACAGCCACTTTTGGAAGATGAAGGGCTTGTCTGACTACAACAGGAGTGATGGAGAATTTTCCGTTGCATTAAAATGTGATGATGGGCTCTTCATCATCTCTAACATTATTAAACTTTGTAGAAGACCATATTTTGATTAGAGATTGAGCAGAGAAGTTTGAGGGTTCCTGTAGTGCATATCCAATATTGATGTTCTGCAGAAAATCTTGAACAACATGAAAATCCTGAGGAGTTTCAGTTTTATTCAAGAGAGATATATAGTTTGTAGCAGCAAAAGAGTAGTTTTGGAATGTAAGACCTTTGGATGACATTGAAAATCAGAGATTTGTAGGAATAAGAAATTAGGGTTTATATGAAACAAGAGAGAAAAAGAGAGATATTAGATGCAAATGAATAATCAAAGTGAAAATAAGAATTAAACTATACTCTCTCATTGCATATACTCTGTAGTGGGATACGTGGCATAAAATTATTGGAAGAGTAATAAGTAGTGCGATTCTCAATATACAGCTAGTGTGTGTGTATCTTTGTATAAAACTGAAACATTTTCCGTGACAGACACGCGCCCTATGATTAGTCCAATCAGAGAATAACTCAGAGTTTAATCATATAACAGAGTTTAGTGCAAACATAGTTTATTATGTAATCAGAGTTTAATACAAATAGAGTTTTACATGAAATCAGAGTTTAAAACAAACAGAGTTTAACATGTAATCAGAGTTTATAGAAATCAGAGTTTGTATTATCTATTAGAGTTTATCATATACTCTAACAGAGTTTACCATAAACACTGATAACTTGTGATCAGAGATTAGATGTTCCAATGATCTGGGGTTACTCTTATTTTCATCATAGTTTACCACATACTCTGACAGAGTTTGTCATATACTCTGATAGTTTACTATTTGTCATCTGGAGTTGATCCACTTGTCACCATTCCTAATTCAGAAACCAATCTTGTAAAAGTTGCTTCACACAGTGGCTTAGTGAATATGTCTGCTAACTGTTGATTTGAGGGAACAAAATGCATTTCAATTGTTCCTTCCATGACATGTTCCCTTATGAAGTGATTGAAAGTGTTTGACCTAAAACCAATCATGTATGATGAGTTAGGAAAAACTTTTTGCTACTCTTATTTAATTTCATTTGATAATAATAAAGTATTTATTTGTTATGTTACGGGCTTAATCTATTTGAAGTGTATTAAATAAGATGTTCCATAGTTTAGAGCAAAGCTTCTAGAATTATAATGAGATTGTAATAATGAGATCTAGAAGATAATAGCTTTAGACTTAAGCAGTTCCTGATCATAGGATAACTAATTGGAAATTGGTAAATCCGTAAAGATCAGTACATACTATGCTAGCTCTCTTAGGAGGATGTCTGTTATCATAGACATTTGTGTGGTGACACTATATCTAGTATGTAGGTGCTTATTAAGGAATAAGTTCACTGAACATGACTCGATAAGTAGAAAAACTAATGGAGTTTACTCACGTGTCGATAGTTGTTTATTAAGTAAATAGTTGTACAAGTATCCTTAGACTTGAGATCGTTAGAGTAATCTCGTACACAATGATTTATGCTTTGGTTTAGTCCTTAATCTCTAGGACATTTATTAGGTCCATTTTGGGCATAGTGATTTGTGTATGGAGATAGTTAACGGATCAATAAAGGATCTGCCCCTTCCAGTAAAGGAAGTGAATATCCTATGTTATTCTTAGATATGCAAGTTCAGGAATCTCTGGCCAGAGTGAATGAAATTAGAAAGAGTTTCTAATTTGCATTAAAAGGAACTTTGCATTATGATTAAGAAATCATATGATTAAATTAGATAGGCTTGACACGAGTTCCATGCCTTGTATTTAATCGGGATATTGAAGGGTAGAAGGAATTAATTGTACGGTAACTAATTACTGACAGGTTCTAAGTATTCTAAGCAATGATTTCGTATTATCTGGATAGTCGCGATATGTTGAGAAGCATCACTCACGATGTAGAATAAATATAATTAATCAGATTAATTATATTTAATGAATTAATAGAATTCATATAAATAATAAATAAAATGTTTATTATTATTTATTTCTACTACCGGCTTAATATTGAACCTAAAGAGTCACACCATAAAAGAGATTAAATTATAGATGAAGGAATAATTAATAATAGCTAGTCATTATTTATTTATGAAATAAATAATTACTTAGCAAATTTTATAAATTAATTAAATGAGATTTAATTGATTATAAATTATTTAAGATAAGATCTTAATATTATTAATTAAATATTTAATTAAAATAATTAAATATGAAGATAGAATAATTTTTTAAAAGAGTTTAGAAAAAGGAATTAATGATTAAAATAGTTTTAATCATTAACTAATTAATTAATAAGATTAATTAATTAAAAAGGGAATTAATAATAATATATTTATAGAAAATATCTCAGCTGAGATATTTGCCTATAAATATAGGATTATAAACCCTAAGAAATAAACCCTAATATTTGTGAGAAATATTTTAAAAGGGAGGCAGCCCTAATTTCCTCTCTAGCCTCCTCCTTCATCTTTTAGTTTGATTCTTGGTGGATATCTTTAGAGCACTCCATACTTGAGGGGTGATTGCAAGGATTGAAGAACAAGATCTTCTCTAGCTGTTGTCGGAAAGCAATCGAGGTATTCTTCAATTTATAAAATAGTTTTGTATCTTTATGTATGTATACATAGGAATATATGCAAATAAATATTATTCAATGCTTCCGCTGGTGCATAAATTCCTTCAGTGATATCTGATACTGATGTGCTTTGTCAGAGAATGTTGAACTGGATTTCCTGTCATTGCAATAGCACTTTGATTATTACAATAAATAGGAATTTTAGAAAATTTCAAACCATAATCTAACAGTTGATTTTTCATCCATAAGATTTGTGCACAACAGCTTCCTGCAGCTATATATTCAGCCTCTGCTGTTGAAGTAGAGATAAATTTCTATTTCTTAATGAAGCATGAGAAAATTCTTCCTCCTAAGAATTGATAACTGCCACTTGTATTTTTTCTATCAATTTTTCATCCTGCAAAGTCAGCATCTAAATAGTCTATTAATTTAAAATCAGATTCTCTAGGATACGATAAGCCAAGATTAATGGTGCCTTTAATATATGTGAAAAAAGAGGTGTAATGCATTCTGCGCTTGCGTTACAAGCTAAAAAAAGGGTTTTTGGCTTGTAACACATACCCGAGATGCGTGACAGGGTGTCTTGCACGCGCCTGACGCGCGTGCGCGCATGGGGATGCATCAAAAACTTCTTGGGGCGCGTGCGGGCGCGTGAGAGCTCAGAATGGGGCGTGTAATATACCGTTGGATTTGTTTTTCCGAGACAGTTCTAATGGTATATTACAATAATTTTTCTGAAATTGGTTTGGACTATTTAGAGCTTCCAAAAGTGTTTTAAAGCAAGTTTTAACTATTTTAAGTTGCTTTTAAATACACTATGTGATACATAGAGATGTATAATGATTATATGTTGTAATATATGATTTAACATGCCTACCTTATGTTTATTTGTGATTATATATATGTGATATATGCTTGAATTATCATGAGATGATAGATTTAGGTGAACTTAATTAATATAAGGCGTATGTTAGACAATCTAGAATAGTGAAATTGTTTCGTTACCTTTATTTACATATTATGAATACAATCATGAGATTTTTGTGTTTATGAAACACGTGATTGAATATGAATTTTCAACTTAAGTGAAAGGATGATTCTGTCGAACAACAGATGTTCTATCTGTAAGAAAGGGGGTTATTAAGAGATGCCTCTTGACAATGCTCCACCCCTGGCCTGGGATGACTCCAAGTATCAATAGTTGATTTGAAATATTTAATCCAATCTAAAAGAATCTCTTTATAATATGATTATGATTGTAACATAATATAATCCCAAAAAATATAAAGAATATCAAGTAGTAATTGGCCATAAAACACAAAGGGCTTGTGTTGGACATAGCCTTCCAATATAATAGAAAGTATTTCTTGTTTTTGAAACTCTGTCATTTCGTGCTACAGCCGAGGGTGTTGTTTCTGAAAGAAGAGATACTTTTCTATAACATGAGATGTGTATGATGAATTGGAATCTTATGGTCGTTACATGCTACAGCTGTGGGCTATTTGAAACTAGTTTAATTATACGAGATGTTGGGATTGACTTGACTTAGAATATTGAGTTTGTCGTTCCACAGCCGTGACGCAAGTATTCAAGAGGCTAAAGTAAGATTATGGAATAACATGAGATGTAGCTGACAAGAGTTGTTTGCCTATTGAACGTTACATGGCGTTTCGTGCTACAGCCGAGGTTGTGTGATGGAATGTAGGATCCCTATCCCACTAGCATTATGAATGCTTAATTTTAGTGCATGTTTGGCTACTGGGCTTATGGGCTTAATTGGACTTAAAGTCTAGTCCAACTTAAATGTAAGTGTTTGGATAAAATATGCAGGAGACTTATATTGGACTTATACGCTGTAATCCAGAAGCTGAGTAAACCTAACTTTCAGCTTATTTGTGTGTAACTTATCTCGTCGCTACGATATATCTGAGAAGAGAGAAGAAGCTAGGGTTCATCTATACACACAATTACGGTGTTCTCATCTATCCCCGGGTTTAGATCTCACTCCACAGCTCACATCTCACTCTTCTACATCTCACTCTTCTACTCCATCTCACTCTTCTGCTCTCTGTCGATTTGGGGTTAGGGTTCCAAACTCCCGTTCGGTGGAAACAACTAAAAGACTTTCAAGAGCACAACCATCCCAGAACCCAGCAGGAATGGTTCTTGTTGACAGACCGGCTGTAGGATCTCAAGCTTCAGCTTGCTGTTCTTAGGTATCACATTTTATCCTTTTACTTTTCGTATTGAGGCCGCCAAAACAACTTTACAAAACTACTATACCACCTTTTACAACCCTAGAACTTTAATTATTTCTTAGTATTTTCTTGAAAATTGATGTGTTAGTCTGTGCTGTTTCATCAGATCTATCTGACCCAAGTATGAAAAGTAATTTGCATATGTTTGCTTCTTGTAATTTCCTTGGTATTTTGTTGTGTGCAGTTGCTGTATTGTATGTATATATGCTTACAACTTTTGTCTTTATATTGAACTGAATGTTTGTGAAATTAGATCGGTATGAAGTTTAATGTTTTTGTTTTGATGATGGGCAGAAGGTACATTTGTGTGATGAATTGATGAGTGTGTTTGTTTTTGCATTTGTGTATGTGTTTGGTAGTTTTTAGTAATTTCTTTATTATAATGATTGATTGCGGAAATTGCGTAATGCTTTATCTTTAAAAGTTTACATAGATATTACTAAAATTCAAACCGGCATAAGTCTGCATTCTTAAATTGGATATGAAACTGTCACTGCCATTGATAGAGTTATTTTAGAATTTTTTTCTGATATTCAGTTATTTTAGATCGAGCATGAGATGTATTGAGTTTTTTGATATGTCCTCTTAGGGAGAGTGGAAAGAGAACCTGTTCTTGTAGTGTATATGGTGACCATGCTTATAAGTGCAAGTGGAGGTGATTTTGTGAGTCAAAAGGTCCTCAGGTTGATCCTTGTTATCTTACATTCATTATTTGTTTTGCGTACTTACCAAGGCAAGTACATTTTGGCTAGAATGTGTAAAACTAGAGATTCTTCCATGTTTACCCTGTACACATGCTATCACCCCTCCTTAGATCTTCTCAGTTCATATCACCGAGCTTTAGCGCTCTCTTGAATAAAAAATAGTTAAGGTATAAGCTAAATCCATACATGAAACCAATGTTTTCTCATTGTGTTTGTTTACTAGATTACATAATGTTTTTGAGATTGTGTTCCTTATGCTATGCATGTTCTGATAGATTCATCTGCAAACTTCAGGCCTGAATAATAGCACTTACGAGACTGCGTGCTTTTATTTGATTAGATTATCAGGTCTTTTTTATGTACAAGTCAGTGTACATATAATTATACTACTTCTTGGTTGCTGATATAGTTATATTGTTTAATTTGGCAGGTAGGTTTGCAATTAATACATACAGGGCAAGTTTCAGTTAAGTCTTGTGCCCGGCAGACTGTAGAGCTTCCTCTGTCTCAAGCAAGAACTTCAGATGGCTTCATCTTCAACACCTTCTGCTAAGTGGACAGATGACTTGCATAAACTTTTTGTAGAACTATGTGATGTCGAAGTTATCAAGGGCAACATGGTAGGGACATACTTGAATAAAGAAGGTTGGGGTGTGATTCATAAAGAGTTTATGAAGCAAAAGAACGTGAATTTCTCAATTAAACAGTTTAAGAATCACTGGGAGTCGATGAAAGGTGATTACAAGATATTTTCACAACTGAAATTCGGGGAGAGTGGTTTAGGATGGAATGAGATAACGAAGAAAATCGACGCGCCTGATATGTGGTGGATACAAAAAGCACAGGTATGAATTCCAAAGCATGACAGACTTGCCACTGTTGTCAATGTTTTGTTCTACTGTGTCCTGTTTACTGTTTTGAAAGAAATATATTTAAAACAGGATCACAATCTTGAACTTCAGCTATATATGAAATGATTCTCTGGAAACTAGTTAAGATGCTCCAATTGGCAGTTGTGCTGTGTCAACTTGGCTATTTCTAACAATAGATTCTGTACCTTCGCAATATATTTCTTTTTTTCACTGCTACCCATTTCATTTGTTTCATTGGAGTTACGCACACACGCTGCACCCTGCTTTCTGTTTTACTATGGCAATCAATACACGCGTGCACAGTTGTACTAGCTTGTAGATGGATTGTCATGCTAACACCACATCTCAAAGGTTGCACTGCACAGTAGCCGCACAGCACAGCTTGTAGTTCAATTTTTTACTATATGCTTATCCTGTATCATCTAATCAAGAAGCAGTTTCTTTTTTTTACCAGGCAAATCCTAAAACCAATAAGTTTCGGAACAAAGACCTATCTCTCTTCATGCAGTTTTATGAGACTTTGTTTGGAGACATTGTTGCAACCGGTGAAAGGGCTAAAGCAGCTGCAACCTATTCAGCGGTTGACTTGGAAGTGGGTGGAGAGTATACTGAGGCTGAGGAGGAGGATGGAAAAGAAGGGAGTGGTGATAGTGACGAGAATAACAGTGGAGGAGCAAATGAATTGTTTCCACCGACTTCATTAAAATCTGGGAGAAGCAGCGGTACAAAAAGAAAGAAATCTGGGGCTGAGTGTTTGCGTGAAGGGTTTGATGGTCTTGTTGCTGCAATGTCCTGCAGGAGTACACAAACAACTACAACACAAGCTTCTGAAGATGCAAGTTTCAATGCTGCGGTTGATCTGCTTGATTCAATGGAACATCTGGTTCCCGCCGGTAGTGACTTGTACTACTTTGCTGGACAACATCTTCGTGACAAGGCAAACCGTACACTTTTCCTTAAGGCGCGTAATGACGACATCCGTTTTGGACAACTAGTGTACCATTACAAGGCTGCAGGTAATCAATTCAGTGGCCATTAATTTGGCTAGTTGTGTGTATATGAGACTGTTGAGTGTATTGTTTGTATTGACACACTTGAGTTCATTGTTTAGTGCACTTAATGTTTAGTGTAATTTTAGGGCTGGAAGATAAGATTTTCGTATCTACTTTTTATGGAAGTAGATTTTCGTATCTTCGATCCAGTCATGTAACTGTTGAGTTGTTGTCAGTGTATTTCAAAACTCTTGTTTATTTGTGAAACTGGAATATTATTCACTGTTAAGTAGTCATGTTTACAGGAATGTTAAATTATTTGCTCCACTAGAATATTATTTGAAGTCACATGCACACAGGAATGTACACACTGAAGTCAAATTCAAAATCACATGCACACATGAATCTGCTTTACAGGCTAGTTTATAAATCAACTTCACAGCAAAGTCACTTATATCTATTTTAATATCAACACAATCTTCTTCAAAATTTTCTCTAATAATCCGATGGATCCATTCAATCCAAACAATTATTTTGGACAATCTTCCAATGATCCTTTTGGGAATTCTTCTAATAATCCTTTTTGAAAATTCTTCTAATATGTTCAATCCTTTCACTCAATCTTCTAATGATCCTTTTGAAAATTCTTATAACACAATCACTCCTTTTACTCAATCTTCTAATGATCCTTTTGAAAATTCTTATAACACAATCACTCCTTTTACTCAATTTTCTAATCATCCTTTTGAAAATTCTTATAACACATTCAATGCTCAATCATCTAATGATCCTTTTGGTCAATCAAGTAACACAAATAATTCTCTTGGTGGTGATGACGAAGAAAGTGAAGAGAATTTACTTAAGTGGCAAGCTGTATGTACTGCTGCTGCATACACTTGTGCTTATTATTATGAAACATTTATACAGAAAGAGCCCTGTCATACTTCAATTCGCACAGGAGCAAGATTAATTACAGAAATACTAGAAGGAAATGAAACTCGGTGCTATCAAGATTTTCGTATGAATAAGGATGTATTTAAATCCTTATGTCAAATTTTAGTTGACCGATATGGATTGGTTCCCACTCGTGGAATGTCTGAATACGAGGAGGTGGGTATGTTCCTAATGACCGTTGCGCATGGAACATGAAATTGTCTAATGCAAGAAATGTTTAATCACTCTAGGGAGACTATTAGTCGTCATTTTCATTCTGTTTTAAAAGGCGTATGCAGAATGACACGGGATATCATAACTCCAGATTCAAATTATAATAATGGAATCGGATACCATAGACCTCAACACCCTCGATATTATCCATATTTTAAAGTAAGTTTATACGTACATATCTAATTTTTTATGTAAATATTATTATTATAATTTACATAGTAATTGAATCTATTAGTACATGTCTAACAATGATGTTTTTATGTTTATATTAATTGCAGAATGCTATTGGAGCTATTGATGGTACACATATTAAATGTCGAATATCTGAAACAGAACGTACGCCTTATTTTGGACGAAAAGGATATGCCACTCAAAATATCCTGGCAGTATGTGATTTTAACATGTGTTTTACTTTTGCTTGGGCGGGCTGGGAAGGCGGAGCACACGATAGTCGTATTTTATCTGAGGCTAAGACTAGAAGTGAACTAAATTTTCCACATCCAACTGGAAATAAATTTTATCTTGTAGATGCAGGTTATCCGCACAAAAGAGGATATATGGCTCCATACAAAGGTGCAAGAATAAGATATCATATTCAAGATTTTCGTCGGGCTAATGATACCACACGTGCACCACGAAATGCAAAAGAAAAATTTAATCATCTACATTCTTCATGTAGAATGGTTATCGAACGAACATTTGGAGTGTAGAAAGCTAGATTTGCTATTTTAGCAAATATGCCAATGTATAAAATAGATACTCAAACAGATATCGTTTTGGCTACAATGGCGATACATAATTACATTAGAAAGTCGAATACCAGAGATAGTGCGTTTGAAACGGCCGAAAGTGAAACTTACATTCCCGGGGCTTCAACTTCGAGAACTAGTAACATGGATGAAGAGGCTGAAAGAGAGGATAATAGAGATGATGTGTGGATTACAAAACGTGATACTATTGCTGCTCATATTACATAATTATTGTAATTTTTCCATTCCTTTATTTCTTTCTTTACTTCTAGTAACTTGTATTTCATTTTATGTGTTAATAAGGGATATAGAAATTAGATAGAATAGTGGGAGGCACTTATGAATAAAGACCCGATTCATATGGTGTTTTAGATAATGAAATAGAGTATTTGCTAAATGTTGTTATGTGTTTATTATTTGCAGATTTACCATATACATAATGTCTTCTGCACTATCACTCTGTTGCATGCTCGATGCACACAAATTAACTGGTCCCAACTATGCTGATTGGCTTCGAAACCTGAAAATTGTTCTCAGGATTGAGAAGAAGGAATATGTACTAGACTCACATAAACCTGCTGAACCTGCTCATGATGCACATAATGATGAACATATTGTGTATCGTAATTGGATAGATGATGCAAGAGTTGCACATTGTATTATGCTGGGATCCATGAATGATGAGCTCCAAAAGCAACACGAGCATATGGATGCTCGCTCTATCCTTATGCATCTACAAGATTTGTATGATGTGGCAGGAAGGACAGGTCGATATGAGATATCGAAGGATTTGTTCCGTTGTAGGATGACTGAGGGATCATCTGTGAATGTTCATGTGCTCAAGATGATCAATTTGATTGAGCGTCTTGGACAACTTGGATTTGTCATGGATGGGGAGCTGAATCAAGATCTGGTCTTGCAATCACTTCCAGATTCATTCTCGCAGTTGGTTGTGAACTTTCACATAAACAAGTTGGATGTCAGCTTGCCTGAACTCCATAACATGCTGAAAACTGCTGAGTCGAATTTTCCCACAAAGAAGAGTTCTGTTCTTCTAATTGGTGAAGGCTCTAACCCTAAGAAGAGGAAGATGAGCCCTCCTAAGAAGAAGAAGAAGGTAGGTGAGAAAAGGCCAGTTCCTCCAAAAGTTGAAGATCCCAAAAGCAAAGTTGTTTGCTTTCACTGCAACAAAGTGGGGCACTGGAAGAGAAACTGTAAGGCTTACCTTGCAGAATTGAAGAAGAAGACGGGTGGTGAGACTACCACTTCTGCTTCAGGTATGTTCATGATCGAACTAAATATGTCACTTAATCAAACTTCTACTTGGGTATTAGATACCGCCTGTGGTTCTCACATTTGCAATTCATTGTAGGGACTAAGGAGAAGTAAGACTCTTGAAGAAGAGGAAGTGATCCTACGTATGGGCAATGGAGCAAGAGTTGCTGCTGTAGCTGTAGGATCGTTTGATTTACTTATGCCTACGGGCAAGACTATTATTTTGGATAATTGTTATTTTGTTCCCTCAATTGTGAGGAATATTATTTCTATTCCCATGTTAGACTTGGATGGTTTTTCGTTTGTTATTGAGAATAATAAATGTTCAATTTTTAGAAATAATGTTCTTTATGGTGTTGGTATTTTAAATAATGGTTTGTATGTATGTGACGTAGAACATAGTTTACTTCAAATTGAACATAGTAATAAAAGAAAAAGAGATGATGAAAATCCCACCTACTTATGGCACTGCAGACTTGGTCATATTAGTGAAAATAGACTTAAGATATTGCATAAGTAAGGGTTACTAGAACCTTTTGATTTTGAATCATATCCTACATGCGAGTCTTGTCTGTTAGGCAAAATGACCAAATCTCCATTTAGTGGACATGGAGAAAGAGCTGCGGAGTTGCTTGGATTGGTACATACAGATGTGTGTGGGACGATGTCCACGCAAGCCATGGGTAGATTTTCATACTTCATTACTTTTACAGATGACCGATCTAGATTTGGATATGTGTATTTGATGAAATACAAATCGGAAGCCTTTGAAAAGTTCAAAGAATATAAGTATGAAGTAGAGAAACAAACCAATTATAGTATTAAAACCCTTCGATCAGATCGAGGAGGTGAATACTTAAGTGGCGAGTTTCTAAATTATCTCAAAGAAAATGGTATAGTCTCTCAATGGACTCCTCCGGCCACTCCCCAGTTGAATGGAGTATCCGAAAGGAAAAATTGAACTTTATTGGACATGGTTCGATCTATGATGAGCTATACAGATCTTCCAGTATCACTTTGGGGTTATGCATTGGAAACATCAGCATATATATTGAATAAGGTGCCTTCCAAATCTATTCCTCAAACTCCGTATGAGATATGGAAAGAAAGGAAACCGAGTCTTAAGCACGTTAAGATTTGGGGATGTCCGACTTATGTCAAGAAAGTTGACCCCGATAAGCTAGAATATCGATCCGTGAGATGTAGGTTTGTAGGATATCCTAAAGAGACTTTAGGGTATTACTTTTACACCGAACAAAGGGTGTTTGTCTCCCGACATGCCACCTTTCTAGAAAAACAGTTTATCCTTGAAGGGAATAGTGAGAGCAAGATTGAACTTGATGAAGTTCACGAAGAACAAACTATTATGGTTCAAGAGAAAACACCTGTTCATATTGAACTACCTTCCGTAGAACAGCCCATCCGTAGATCACAAAGGGTATCTCGCCAACCTGAGAGGTATTATGGCCTTGTTATTGAGAATGACAATGAATTGGCGGTCATTGATGGAGACGACCCTATGACCTTCAACGAGGCTGTGAGTAGCTTTGACTCAGAGAAATGGCAGAGTGCCATGAAATCCGAAATGGATTCCATGTATGCCAACCAAGTATGGACTTTAGTAGAGGCACCCAAGGATATGAAGCCTATAGGGTGCAAGTGGGTATACAAGAGAAAGATTGGAGCAAATGGCCAGGTAGAGACCTACAAGGCCAGGCTCGTGGCAAAAGGATTCAAACAAAGACAAAGGATTGACTTTGATGAAACTTTTTCACCTGTAGCCTTGCTCAAATCAATTCGGATTTTACTTGCTATTGCAGCTTACTATGACTATGAGATCTGGCAAATGGACGTAAAGACGGCTTTCCTCAATGGGGAACTTGAAGAAGAAGTGTATATGACACAGCCAGAAGGTTTTATTTCCATGGGAAATGAACATCTAGTATGTAAGCTATTACGAACCATATATGGGTTAAAGCAAGCTTCTCGAAGATGGAACATTCGTTTTGATGAGACAATCAAAGAGTTTGATTTTATCAAAAACATAGATGAACCATGTGTCTACAAGAAGGTTAGTGGGAGCGCAGTAACATTTCTTATTTTGTACGTAGATGACATACTCTTAATAGGAAATGACATACCAATGCTGCAATCAGTAAAAATGTGGCTATCAAAGAACTTCACCATGAAGGACTTGAGAGAAGCGCCCTACATTCTTGGTATGAAGATCTATAGAGATAGATCAAGAAGAATGATAGGTCTAACCCAAGATCTATATGTATGTATACATAGGAATATATGCAAATAAATGTTATTCAATGCTTCCGCTGGTGCATAAATTCCTTCAGTGATATCTGATACTGATGTGCTTTCTCAGAGAAAGTTGAACTGGATTTCATGTCATTGCAATAGCACTTTGATTATTACAATAAATAGGAATTTTAGAAAATTTCAAACCATAATCTAACAGTTGATTTTTCATCCATAAGATTTGTGCACAACAGCTTCCTGCAGCTATATATTCAGCATCTGCTGTTGAAGTAGAGATAGATTTCTATTTCTTAATGAAGCATGAGAAAATTCTTCCTCCTAAGAATTGACAACTGCCACTTGTGTTTTTTCTATCAATTTTTCATCCTGCAAAGTCAGCATCTAAATAGTCTATTAATTTAAAATCAGATTCTCTAGGATATGATAAGCCAAGATTAATGGTGCCTTTAAGATATCTGAAAATTCTCTTACCAGCAATCAAATGTGGTTCCCTTGGATTTGCTTGAAATCTAGCACATAGACAAGTTACAAACATGATGTCTGGTCTACTTGCAGTCAAATAGAGTAGAAAACCAATCAAGCCTCTGTATGCTGTAATATCAACAGGTTCTCCAGTGTCTTGATCAAGTTTTGTTGCAGTAGCCATTAGAGTTGAAGCAGATGCAGAGTCTTGCATTTGGAATTTAGTGAGTAGATTCTTTGTGTATTTAGACTGATTTATGAAAATTCCTTCCTCAGTCTGTTTCACTTGTAACCCTAGAAAATAACTCAATTCTCCCATCATGCTCAATTGATACCTAGACTGCATTAGCTTTGAAAATCTTTTACAGAGTTTCTCATTAGTGGAACCAAATATAATATCATCAACATATATTTGTACTAATAATAAATCTTTACCTTGAGTTCTATAAAACATGGTTTTATCAATTGTACCTCTAGTAAAACCACTTTCAAGTAAAAATTGAGCTAGAGTTTCATACCAGGTTCTAGGTGCTTGCTTGAGTCCATATATGGCTTTATCCAGTCTGTAGACATGATTTAGATATTTTGGATTGATAAAGCCATGTCGTTGTTCAACATAAACTTCTTCTTCAAGTTCTCCATTTAAAAATGCACTTTTAACTTCCATCTGGTAGACCTTGAATTTCTTGTATGCAACATAAGCAAGAAAAATTTTGATTTCTTCAAGTCTAGCTACTGGTGCAAAGGTTTCATCGTAATCAATACCTTTCTGTTGAGAATAACCTTTGGCAACAAGTCTTGCTTTGTTTCTTGTAATGATTCCATCAGAGTCTTTCTTGTTCCTAAACACCCATTTTGTACCAACAACTGATCTGTTCTTTGGTCTTGGAACTAGGGTCCAAACTTCATTCCTGTCAAACTCATTTAATTCTTCCTGCATTATAGTAACCCAATCTGCATCCTTCAAAGCATCTTCAACCTTCTTTGGTTCTTTTTGAGAAAAAAACTATGAAATAGACATTCATTCGAAGTAGCTTTCCTTGTCTTTACTCCACTTTCTAGATCACCAATAATTAAATCAGGTGTTTGATCTTTTGTCCATTTTATTGGATGTGAAAAATTTCTTGAACTAGACGCTCCCCATGATTTGTGCCTTTATAGAATGATTCTTCTGTAAATGCTGATCCTCCCCCTGAAGATGTGCTTCCATCAGTGTTTGATGTCTCAGAGTTTATGTACTCAAAGTTTGAATTATTAGAGATTGAATGATCAGAGTTTGTGGTCTCATAGTTTGATTGATCAGAGTTTAGGGTTTCAGATTTTGTGTTTGTAAGAGTTTGGTTAGACTATGATATTTCAATAACTGTGGTTTGTTCTCCAATATCAGTATTTGATTGATGTTGCTCCCCCTCAACATGTGCAAAATCTTCAATTTCTATTTCAATCATTTCTTGATCAGAATTTAAGGGATCAGAGTTTTCCTCATCAGAGTTTGGTTGAACATATTTTATCTCATCAGTGTTTGGTTTAACATTGTTTAACTCATCATAGTTTGGTTCAATAGAGTTTATGTTCTGCAATTCATTCTCAAATATCAGAGATTCATGAGCATCTTCATCATATAATCCAGCTATCTTTCCTTCATCAAAATAGACATTTATTGATTCCATGAATGTCCTTAGATTAAACACTTTGAATGCCCTTGAAGAGGTTTTAGAAGTTGTTGCATAACCAACAAAAATTCCTTCATCTACTTTAAGTTCAAACTTCTTCAATTGTTCAGGATGTGTTTTGAGAATAAAACACTTGCTTCCAAAGATGTGAAAGTATTTGACATTTAGCTTTCTTCCCTTCAAAGTTAAATATGGATTCATTCCATGTTTGTTTATCAAAGTGCAATTTTGAGTAATGCATGCAGTATTCACAGCTTCTGCCCAAAAATAAGTAGGTAGCTTTTCCCCTTCTAGCATTGTTCTTGCAGCTTCAATTATAGTTTTGTTCTTTCTTTCAACTACACCATTTTGTTGTGGTGTGCCAGGTGCTGAGAATTGTTGAATAATTCCTTTTGTTGAACAAAATTCCTCAATTGCAGAGTTCTTAAACTCTGTTCCATTGTCACTCCTTAAATTCTTTACCTTATGTGGTGATCCATTTTCAATCATTGCAATATGATCAAAAATTATCTCTGTAGTTTCATCCTTCTTTGCAAAAAATACACCCAGGTAAATCTAGTATAATCATCAACTATCACTAGAGTATATTTCTTCTTTCCAATGGACATAATGTTGACAGGACCAAAAAAGTCAAGATGCAATAGATGATAAGGTTGATCAATAGAATTTTTAGTTTTGCTCTTGAAAAATGTCTTATTTTGTTTGGCCTTTTGACATGAATCACAGAGTCCATCAGGATGAAATTGAACTTTGGAAAGACCTCTAACAACATCCTTTTTCACCAATTCATTAATATTTCCAAAGTTCAAATGACACAGCTTTTTGTGTCAATTCCATCTTTCCAAGGATGATGCCTTTCCAAGTAGACAAGTTAAGGGACCATCAGAGTTTTCATCCAAGCTAGCTTCAAATAGGTTGTTATGTTTGTAACCAATAAGAGCTACTTTTCCATCCTTCTTGAGTTCCATGAAATTCCACAGAATAACCTCTGTCTGTTATTTGACTCACACTTAACAGATTATGCTTGAGTTCTTCAACCAGAGATACATGTTCAATGATGACATTTTCAATCACAATATTGCCATATCCCATTGTTCTTCCTATATTTCTATCTCTATAAGATACTATTGGGTCAGCCTTCTCCTCAAACTCTAAAAGCATAGATTTATTTCCAGTTATATGTGCAAAACATCCACTATCAATCACTATGATATTTTTCTTATTTTCCTATAATCAGTTAATGCAAACTAATTAGTAGGTTTGGGGACACCCAAACTAGTTTGGGTCCTTTCTTTTGAAACTTGTTAACACTTGCAGCAGAAGTATTTATATCAGAGTTTATGTTAACAGAGTTTGCACTATCAGAGTTTGCATTATCAGAGTTTATACTGTCAGAGTTTACTTTTCTTTTATCAGATATTATTACATAAGCTTGTTTGACAACATATTTTGGAGATTTATTTAGTTGAGGCAATGGTTCATAATAATTGTAATAGAAACTATGATATTCTTTGCATGTATAAATTGAATGTCATAAACTACCACAGTGAAAACAGGAATTTTGTGGTCTATATCTAGTTTGTTTTATAGCCTCTGAACTAGGTCTTTCAGATTCTTTCTTTTTGTTTTTTTTTATAATCAATGGCAAGGTGATTTGAATTTCCACAATTAAAGCAGGTTTTTCTAGGAGCATCAAGGATATACTTATAGTTATTCTCCTTAGTAATTCCTAATTTTCCATTTCTATTTCTTTTCATCTTTATAGATTTGTCTTTATTAGTGACTGTTTTCAATTTTTCTTTAAGTTGCTTCTGAGAAAGTAACTCTATATTCACTTTTAGATTCTCTTACACACTATTTTCTTTATTTGTAGAGCATTCACTAGGAGTTTTCTTGTCATTAAAAGCTCTTACAAATGTCACAGGTTCACTCAATGTTCTTTTTATGTGTGCTTTAGGGTGTGTTTCTTTATCAGATTCATAACCTAAAGCAAAAATCCAATTCTTGTTGGAAAGCATTTGTTGGACTTTCTTGCCAGTGTTTGTCCAAACTCTGAAAATCTCCTTTTCCTTAGCTATCTCAGATTTCAAATATTCAACTTGAATTTCTAATTGAGTTTGCATGTGTATGGCATTTTCACAGTCTTTCTTAATGTTAAGCATATTATAATTTTCAGATTCAAGAGCCTTATTCCTAGCAGTCAGAGTTTGTATCTCAGATTTTAATCTTTCATTTTCAAGAGACTGTGATTTAAAACTAACATGCAATGATCTAAAGAAAGACTTTAATTCATAGATATTTTCAATGTCAAAATTAAAGACAGAGTTTGGTACCTTGTCAGAGTTTAGGATGAGAGCATCAGAGTTTGCCATGATGGCATAGTTTGTTTCCTCTTTTGAATCTGAGGAATCCATCCAATCTTTCTTTGATGTGATGAGTGCTTTTCCAGATTCATTGCTTCTGCACTCAGTAGTAAAATGTCCCATCTTATTACACTTGTAACACTTGACTTTTGATTTGTCAAGTGTTTTTGACTTTCCATCTCTGTCTTCCCTTTTTCTGAATCTGTCTTTCCTATTTGATTCTCCTTGTTTCTTTTGGAAGTTCCTTTGCTTTCTATACTTCTTATATTTCATCTTTTTGAAACCTTTAACAATCATAGTAACCATCTCCATTATGTCTGAATCTGAAGAATCATCAGAGTTTACATCAGAGTTTGATTCACTATTTTCTTGGACCACTACAGCTTTTCCTTTTTCTTGTTGATGCCTTAAGGACTTTTTCAACAGGTTCTTCAATCTTGGCCTCAACATTCAAGGCAACAGATTTTGCCTTGGTACTTTTTCTATTTCTTCTTTGCTGCAATTCCAAGTCACGAGTCTTCAATTTTCCATAGACTTCATCTAAAGACATCTCATCTAAATCAGCCCTGTCTCTTATCAAGGAAGTTTGCAAATCCCATTCTTCAGGTAGTGCTCTAAGAAACTTGGTGTTAGAATCTTCATTGTCATACACTTTATTCACAAAAACCAAGTTATTTAACAGAGTTAGAAATCTATCATAGATATCTGTGAGGGACTCATTCTGTTTAGCTTCAAAATATTCATATTCTTGTATCAAGACAGATCACATGTTCTTCTTTATCTCCTTGGTTCCTTGGCATTGAACCTCTAGAGCATCCCAGATTTCTTTAGCAGTTTTGCATGCAATTACCCTGTTAGACATCACAGAGTCAAGACTGTTATGCAGAATGTTTCTTACCTTTGCATCCTTGAGGAATTCTAGTTTTTCTTCATTGGTCCATTCTTTCTTGTCCTTCAGAGTGTAATATTCAGGGATTTGTCTGCCTTCCACAATTGTAGATGACACCAGTTTGGTTGGTAGATACTGACCTGTATGGATTTTGTCTAAATAATCAAGATCAGTTGCTTATAAGAATATCATCATATTTACCCTCCATGTAGGGTATTCAACTTTCTTCAAGATTGGAATTCTTATGCTCTCATACTTGTTTCCAGACATGTTTTTATGATCTTTTAATTGAATTTAACTACCTGCTCTGATACCAATTTTTTGCCCAGAAAGATAATCTATTACAGAAGGGGGGTTGAATGTAATAGTACATAATAATCGAATATGAACACAAATATGTGAAAAGGAACACAGTTTTGAATTAATGATAATGAATGGAATACGAAAGTCTCTCAAGAAATTCTTTGTTCTCAAGAGCTGCTATGTTATGAAAAATAAGACTTGAAAGTTACATTGTTGTTAACCTATTTCTGTGTTTATATAGACACAGTTACAATTCAATTACAAAACAGATTATGAAAATAATAGCTTCAATAAGGTAATAGACTTGTATTTGAATTCCTTCTTCACTATCCTAATCATATTCTGATTTGTCTTGCTTCTTCACAAACTCTGATAATAAACTCTGTCAGTTGTTTATTCTCTGATTTAAGCATTCTCTGTTAGAGTAAACTCTGATTGAGTATTCTCTGATAGAGTAAACTCTGATCGACAGCTTCCACATTCTCTGATGACGTCAGTATAAACTCTGATCCTTATTCTCTTACAGCATCAGTATTTATTTCCTAACAATGAATTATTGAATAATTTTTCTTAAAACATTATAATGTATTTCAACAAAAAAATTGAAATTTATTTATTACATTTGAGGCTTTATTAAAAAAAACTAATCCTTCAAAGTCTAAAAAATAACAATATAAATAATTTAAAATATTAACAGTATATAAAATAAATTATAAAAGTATCAATATAAATATATAAATGGTAAGAATTAACATTTATATTTAAAATTTGTATAAATCATAAATGAAACAATTAAAATACAATGATAAAAATTGAAAAGTGAATTAGACATATATAACTTCAATTCATTAATGTGATTGACGAAATGCAATCAACTATTTAAAAATAAATAATTTAATGAATAAATTAAAAAAATTATAATTGAGTCATTTTTTAACAAAAAAATAAATTATTATTCAGGTCATAAATATGCAATTAAATTTTAATTCATTAACGTTTGTTAAGAAAATTTGACGGAATGCAATCAACCACTAAAAAAATAAATAGTTTAACTAATAAATTAATAATTTTTGTAATTGAGTCATTTTTTTTATTATATAAAAATGACTCAATTACAAAAATGTAATTAAGTCTTCATTCATTCACGTTAAGAAAATTTATCAGAATACAATTAATAGTTAAAAATTAAATATTTAGATAATCAAACTAACAATTTCTATAATCAAACCAATTTTCCTGTAAAAATATTTTAAGTTAGGCCAACAAAATATGAAATAAATCTATCTTAAAAAAATAATATAAAATAAATTTATGAATTATGGAGAATAAAATATCCCCTGTTAAGAACATATATTATCCACAACGGCTACTACATAAATAATAAAATACGCGATTACAAGCCGTCCGATTAGATATTATACCCGCATTTCACCACATATTTAACGGATGAAACTCACACTCTTCGATTACACATTTCGCAAATAGATAGGATTCACACACACACACACACACACTTTACACTCCTGTATGTACACATATGTTCATATAAGATTGTAATAATGATGATGATGATGATACAGCATCAGCAGCAGCGAATTGGAGTATTTTGTGATAAATTTTGGACCAAAAAATCGGTTTCATCTTCGAATTGTTGTTATTGTAGTGTTAATTTTCCGAAAAAAGTGTCAGTACATCAATCGCAAACGATAGATTATCCAAATCCCCCGAATTTGAAACCGCTTACTTCTCGCATTGTTCGACTCACTCGCAAACGGCAACTTAATCAGGTTAATTTACTGTTTTCAGGTTTTGGTTTAATTATACTCCCTCTGTTTCAAAATATATGTCGCGACGTTTTCAAAAAGTCTAATGACATAAGATTGTAAAAATCGGAAATCGGTTATATTAACTTAAATAAAATGCATGTGTTAAAATACTTGCTTGTTAATTAAAGTTATTTTTTGTCTTTTTTAATTTATTATTTGTTTGTTCAAATTATGCATTTTACAATATCTGCGTACTGTTTTATTCAACCAATTTCCCGTTTATAATCGATTATATTAACTTAGACAAAAATTCAATGGAGTACTAATTGGAGACGTACATGTCTGCTTATAAAATGTTAAAAGAAGAAAATATAAACATATAGGTCTCAAATTAGTACTCCTTAATGTACTTTACTGAATAAAACCCATAATTAAATGCATGTGTTAAAATAGTTACTTGTTAATTGAAGTTATTTTCTGACTTGTTTAATTTACTAATTATTATTTGTTGTACAAATTATGCATTTTACAATATTGTGTAGTGTTATATATAAAGAGAGAAGATACATTTAAATTATTATGTTCTTTCTTTATTAATAGATTTTTAAGGAAATTGAGGCTGCAAAAAAGCGACACGGAGAGCTGAATACGATTGTGATGAACGCAGTAATGCAGGCTTGCGTTCATTGTGGTGACATTGATTCAGCTCTTGGAATCTTTGCAGAGATGTGCAAGTCAGATAGTTGTGGGGTTGATGATGTCAGTTATGGGACACTTCTCAAGGTACTTGTGTGATTTTACTTTAGAATTAATATGGATTATAAGTTGAATAAATGTCTGCTCCGTTTGCGTTGTTTTATGTAATAATCAAGCTAAAATTTCTTTTTGTATTTAACATTATATGATCTTTGTATGCATATTGATATGACCTTTATGTTGTGTTTGGTTGGTGAGAATGGAATGAATGAAATTAAAGGGAAACAATGGAGATTGAAGGATGTTTAAAAAAAAAAAGAGAATGCAAACTTGTTATGATAAGCAATGTGAAGAATATTGGTATGACCAGGAATGAAGCATCCCTTCTCAAATTGTGGAGTTTGCGCTCTAGTTTAGGTTGTAAGGAAAGGAATGAAGGAGGGAATGAAATTTTTGAACATTTAACCATAATGTAGTTCAAATTTCATTCCATCCCTCCAATTTCATTCATGTCAACCAAACACAACATTGGTGTATAAATATTTCCTAAGGTTATTGGAAATTAATTGTATCCAGATAGTTTGGAGTCTGAATGAAACACTAGCTGTGTTCTAGAAAATCATATTTTCTTGATAAGTACAAGGTACCGACAGTGTCAAAATTAATAGCTGTAAACCTTCCCTTTGATTAAAAGAAACATTTCAAATTAGATGGCATATCATCTATTTGTACTTTGCTTACAGTGTTAATATGATCAAGCCCCAATTAACATAGTTATGCCATAAGGGATCGGCTATGGCCACATCATAGAAAATTGCCGCTTTAGGAAACTATACACCAAAACTGCCTTTTTCCACCTCGCAACCATGTGGAGTGTAATAATCTTTAATTTGTGGTGGGGATGATGTCGATCTTTTAGGGTGTGTTCGGTTGGAAGGATAGGAATGGGTTGGGATGAGAATGAGTTAGGGAATGGAATGACGTTGGGATAGCAATGAAGTGGGATAAGAATGTTCATTCCATTCTTTTGTTCGTTTAATAATATTAATTTTATTGGGAATGGAATGATCATTTTTATTCATTTTATATTCAAGAGTGAAAATAAAGATATAAAATTATTTATTTTTAGTAAAAATAAGAATGGCTATCCCATGTGTGAGGGTGGAATAGAAAATTAGGTTATGAAGAAGGATACGAATGACATAAGGATACGTGATTCCATTTCCAAGTGCTCAACCGAACAACAATTTTTTCATTCCGGGTGGAATGATCATTCCTATCCTACTAATCTGCATTCCTATCCTCCAACCGAACAGGGCCTTAGGATTGCTGCGAACTGTAGAAAGAATTGACAAGAAACAGGGAGTTAACATTCTGCATATGAGAATAACCTTCTGCAGAATTCCTTTTGTTGAACTCTTTGACATGGGACTTCTAACAGGGTGCATGTGATATATTTGATAATCATTTGCAGAATCTGAATGTATAGGGTCAAAGTGAATATTATTTGTTCTTCGACGCAGGAATCACAATCGTATACAACTATATTCGCTACCGTTTGTTTTAATACTTTAATTTATAAAGTTGGAATATTTGAAAATATAAATGCATGCACTACACACATTATGGAATATCTTAGCTGTTTTTGTGTTGCCACTGTCTTCCAATTCTTGTATGCTGTATTATTGTTCATTTTCTTTTTCCAGATTTTAAATGAATGTATACCTGGACCCTAGTCCCTTGAAGGTATACATTAATCTGTAAAATTGTTGAAATTGCAAGTGCATTCTATTCAAATGATACTTTAAATACAGGTTTATCCCAAACTAACAGCATAATTTTCTAAGTTGGTTGAATAATTAACTACAGAAATCAAAAAAATAATAAAATTTAATAGGTAATATGATGATTACAATTTACAATATGACTACTCAATTAATATACAAGTGTAGGAATGGAAAAGTAGTGTTTATAGAATCCATCAGTAAAAGCCAACCTAGGAATTCGAATCCACACTTACAAATTAAATTTAGTTTTTGCATACAATAAGCACAAATTAAAACATAAGAAGTTAACTAGTGTTGCTTCCTTGACTAAAATTTGCTGCATAATTTATCTATACATGTGATAGATTAGCTTAAAAAATAAAAAAGTGTCATGTGATAATATAACAAACAAGGGAAAAACAAAAATTCATGTCATTCCTATGTGCACGCATCCAATTCAGCTCGTGTACCACACCATTCCTAAAAAATTATGTAATGTGTTTTATGGGTATGAGTTTCCTTATTAATATACAATTATTATATTCTCAAATTGTATATCGCTTCTACGCAATCTACAAGGCATAACCATAATCTTTAATTTTTGATTGCTCTAGTAAATTTATCATGCTTGAACAATTAAACTTATAGATATATGCTCCGTCTAAGAAAAAAATTCCATGTTCAGCATCAATCCTTAAACAAGATTTATAAGCCCAAAGGTTGGTTGAATCTAGTAGTAGACTCACAGAATAAAATAAATTTTTTACTCTCATAATGATAGAATACTATATCATCTTACTAACACCTTAAGTTTTTAGGAGAGCTAGTAACGTAATATGATATCAGAAGCAGGTTGGCACGAAGACTATATGATCCTTCTAAGACCATCTACTGACTCATTCATCTTCATGTTTCGGGAGAAATAGTAACTTAACAGGACCAATCACAAGTATTGAATTTGGGACATGTCGTTAATATTTTTTCAAAAATGATATATGACTGACTTATTCTAAATTATATGAATTATAATAATATATGATTTGCAATACATTTATAGGCCTGTTGAAGGATGTTTCACTAAAATGGGTGTACATTTATTAGTTATATGTATATTCTGCACATTGCAATGTAGAGCTTGAGCTATTAGTATTATAAATAAAAAGCTCCCTACGTTTGGAATATGAATCATAATGTCATAGTACCTAATGGTTTATTTGACATGGCATGATGTCATGTTTGTTTAAAATCTTTACATGACCCCTCAGCCTCGCTCCGACCCATATTCAAATTGAAATATAGATCACTAGGAGCGCCTGAGCATAACCTTATTGTCCATAAGACCCATCTTCGGGCTTACGAGTTGCGACCATCCAGTATACTAGAGTTTTGAATCATGATAGATGACCACCATGATTGATGGATGGCGATGAACCACTTACATCGGTCTATTAGTGAGCTTAAAAATGCAAGTTTGCCCTTTTAACAAATTACAGTACTACTAAAAGTATCACTGTCACTGATTATAGGCTTAGAAAACAATGATTACTGAAATTTGATGGGACCATCATGGATAAACTTGCCTTGACGAGCACTATAGTCTAGCCAAGAGAGACTTTGAGAAAACGGCGTGTGGTCATTGTCAGACTAAGCGTGGGTGGCGTGTGACAACAAGTGGAAAGGAATTTGCATGCAGGATTTTTACAGGTCACTCGCCCCCTTTATGCCTGACACTTGATTTGGATGTGTTTTGAGGGTAAAAAGGAAGGGAAAGCAAAAATTTCCATTGGTTTCCTTATGAAACTTAAGTTTTGACCAGATTTAACCGTATTCTATATATCAGCAATATGTGTGATCTGTACATTACAATGAAGAGCATGAATTTTTTTTTATACAAATTTAAAGATTGGTGCTTTGGTCCCTAAGGTTGGAACAGTATCCACAATGTCATAGTGACCTAATGGTACTTATGTCATGATATCATTCTTGTGCTACAACTTAACAGTAACCATATATTATATTGAATTACTTCATTTTCAAATAACCTATTAATGTCTCTTAAGAATGCATAACAATCATTTGTGAATTTTAAGGAAAGATCTTCATAGGAGTTGCCGCTAGACCCACGTGTGCCTCTATATTACACCTCGTATAGTTCCTATGTAAAATTTAACTTGCAACTAATTTTTCAATCTTCTGCAAAGTATTTTACCTATTCTTTATTTGGGCCAGTTCTAGATATCAACTGGACAATAAAGCCCAAAACGGCATGTTAAGATGCTAAAATCAGTGTGGCAACACAAGTAAGTGATAAGATGCATAAATATTTTCCTGTACCCCATGAGTCCGTGACAACTAGTACTTGCACCAAGTATGGTGTGTACTAACTTTTGTAGTTGAAAGGAAACCTAACTAGTACTTGCACCAAGTATGGTGTGTGCTAACTTTTGTAGTTGAAAGGAAACCTAATCTGTAATATGATAACAAGAGGTAACTTGTCTTGTAAAGTTTTGTTTTTATGATTTTTAGCTTGATGTCTCTTATACTTTAAACCTTGATTGGAAAGATTTATGATTATTTTTAGTCAATAGGTGACCTATCTGGGTCCTTGTGGTGTAGTGCCAGGCCTGGCCCTCATGTTGCTTATTTTGAAGCCCTGGCATACTGTCTGGCTTTTAACTGAACTGTAATTTAACTTCAATCTTGTCATCTGTGTCAACAATGTAAGTGATTTGTTAAAATAATGCATATACAAACAGACAACTGATATATTTAATTTATTCCAATGAAGGGTTTGGGCGATGCTAGAAGAATTGACGAGTCATTTCAACTACTTGAATCGGTGGAACAAGGAACTGCTGTGGGAAGTCCAACTTTGTCAGCCCCGCTAATCTATGGGTTACTGAATGCTCTTGTTGAAGCAGGTTAGAATATTTCACGTTAAGTGTCCCTTGTACTTTACTGTTTTCCCAGCTCAATTTTTTTATGGTGACCACAGGCCTAAAATTTTATTTGCAATCCCACTTTCTGTAATAACGAGAAATGTGTAGATGTGTAGATATTATAGGCTTTTAAAGTAAATTATATTTGCCTTCTGTTTTCTACTAATAGTAGGTTTTACCCTTGGTAACTCAGCAAGTTGTGGAAATCAGACTATTACAGTGTACCAATGTTTGTAATGTCTAAACATGCATGCTAATAGCATCCTTTATTCTACAAAATGGGAACGAGGAGGCATTAATTCGATCATTTTATTCAATTATACATGTTTTCTCGTAATTATATCATTGTATCCTGCTGCTTTAGTACAGGGGATCTGCGTCGAGCGAATGGTCTTCTTGCACGTTATGGTTTTGTATTTAATGAAGGTGGCAAGCACTCAATCTCTGTTTACAATATGTTGATGAAGGTTTGTGATATTGACAATTTATATTTTGCTTTTAGGCGCTTCATATTTATTGTGCTCCTAGTTTTTATTATGAAAGTTTAAAATTTTTTGTTAATAAAAATATTAGTGACCTACTTTTGCAAGCAGGGATATATCAGCACGGGGTCTCCTCAGTCAGCAGTACGCGTTTTCGATGAAATACGACAACACGGGCTGAACCCTGACAAGCTTACATATAATACTATAATCTTTGCATGTGTAAGGATGAATGATCTACAATCTGCAGTGCAAATTTTCCAAGAAATGAAGGTTATATGCAATATGTTTAGACATCTCTATATGGAGGCTAATTACTAAATTTCTGGTGCTATTGGGTTTTGTCATTTTCTGGAATTTAGACACATACGAGAGTTTATATTTTTGCAGGACAGGTCACAGATAGATGGTCATGATGACTTGGCACCCGATGTTATTACATATACGACATTGCTTAAGGTTAGTTTTGTGATTATATATACCTTGCATGATAATCTAGATGGATGGCAAGATCTATGTAATGCCAATGATCCATTTCTAGTTCAATATCTAATAATAGTTTGGTTTTGCATAGTACTATTCCTGTGAGGAGTACAAGTATTTAAGTCTAGATTATTACTGCTAAAGAGCTCTTGAAAAGGGCATTCTTTAAGTGCTGGACTATAGATATAGAAGAAGATCGAATAAAGATGATACAAATTATATACAATGTGAATATAGAACTCAAATATAATGAAGCAAATATCTTTAATTCCATAACAAGTACTGTGCGAGTAAATTGTATTTTATGTCTGACTTTTTATCTTTTCAAGATAAAACTTCAGAAACTCGTCGTAAAGTGTGCACCCAACAAAGTGGTGTTAGAAATCAATGCCTCTTAAGTTTTAGGTATCAGTGTACTAAATTGAAAAGTAGACCTTTTTTTTTAATTAATTTAAATGCACTGTACTTCCTATCTTTTTATGTACATATATAGTTTCCGATCCTTGTACTTTTATAGCAAATGGATGTGTCAATTTAGGGGCAAAGCTGTGGGCAGTGTCTCAATTTTCACTTTCTAAACTTTCTCAGTGGAGATAGGTAACTGTATTATCATAATCTGGGAGCTCGCATGAATACTTGATCATGAGGCTGATGGTTTTGGTGATTCTCATATAGACTTCTCGTTATTCATGTTTCTAATTGTCAGAATCCTCCTTCTCCTGCTCTCTTTCTTTTATTACTTAAAACTGGATTTTTGATGCTAGAATCTTTTAGAAATTCTTTATGTTTGCTTTAAAGTGTCATAACATGATTGATGTTTTGAAGTTGCAATCTTCTTTTTTTATTTGCTAATTGGAAATCTTCATTATGAATAGGGGTGTGGAAAAATGTATTTTCTTTGAGGGATGAATTAGTAATTCCACTGATGTAGAGTTGTAGACACGTTTTACAACAAGATGTATTTACTTTCTTTCTCACCTGGTAATTTACTATTTACTCAATCTTTTATACCTGAACTGAGCAGGAGATGTCCAATAGGAATACGTGTCCAAGTGTCGGACTCAACATTATTTTGAAAATTGTACATGTTTTAGGCCTATGATAAGTGTCCGAGTGTCCATACCCATGTCTGAGTGTCAAGTGTGTGGGTCAAGTA
The DNA here is from genome assembly GCA_028671895.1 of Oenanthe sinensis. Taxonomy (NCBI): domain Eukaryota; kingdom Viridiplantae; phylum Streptophyta; class Magnoliopsida; order Apiales; family Apiaceae; genus Oenanthe; species Oenanthe sinensis. The sequence goes on from CM053806.1 coordinate 40,735,664, forward strand.
TTCGAGCCAAAATGAAGAGTCGGGGTAACTAAGTACTCGATACAGGGATTACCCCATATCAAATACTATACATTTGTTGTTTTTCCAGAAAATCTTCAGTATTCATGTTTGATTACTACTGTTGACAAGTGAAGAAATTTAGTGAAAGTGACTGGGGATATTTTGTTTTTAGTACTTGGTAATAAATTGTGTGGTATCATGTATTAAAATCTTTTAAGAAAGTGACTCTGAGGTTATGGTGTTCTTACTACTTTGTAATAAATTGTGTGGTATCATGTATCAAAAGGTTTAACATATGCATAAACAATGGTCTTTAGTGATTTTTGATCACATTATTGTTTTTTGAGTTTGTGTTTCATGTATCAAAAGGTTTAACATATGCATACACAATGGTCTTAAGTGATTTTTAATCACATTATTGTTTTTTGAGTTTATCCTAAATATTTGTTTTCTTTTACAGGGTTTTGGGCAGGCCAAGGATCTTAATTCCATTGAGAGAATTGTTATAGAAATGAAGTTACGTCATAACTTGTTGATTGATCGAGTTGCATACACTTCAATTGTCGATGTTCTGCTAAATTGTGGTTCGATCAAAGGTATGGTATGGTATGTTTCTCTTTGGCACTTTTGAGATCTGCTCTATTCAGAATCTGTAGTGTGCAAGTCAAAGTGTCAAACCTTCTATATTAATAAAAGTAATGCTGACATATACTAAGAAAGTTGTAATTTTAGAGCATTATGTCTGTAGACTGCCTAGAATAACAATTGAATCTATGATCTACACAAAAACCTGTGTCCAAGCTGATACGTCTCTGCAACATTGCGGAGATGTTTCTTTACCTATGCGGATCCACCTTGGAGTTTTCTGTTTCCCAACTAATTTGTTGTTGTAAAAAGCATCTACTGGAAGTAGTTGAATGGCCTTATTGCTTGATCATTTGAATCGGCCGCCTAAGGAATCTATTAAATGGATTATGCGGGTTTATAAATTCGAATAGGTAAAGAGCTTCTAAAGTGTAAGCAGGAGAGAATAATCAGTTTAAGCGGGCCATGGTTAGAATTTAAATTGTACATCCATGTAACCCACATGATTTTCCTTTGATGTTGTCGTAAGCAATTAAACCCTTGGAACTTGATGCTTATCTATGCACCAGGAACACCTGGTCTTTAACCTTTATTTAATTTGTTGTAATATGTGTACACCATTTTTTATCGAGAGTTGCAATCTCCTTGTTTTTGGAAGTCTCGTTGCCTTTTGAAGTAAGATTCCAAAGCCTACAAGATTAAATTTAGTGCTCTTAGATTGACTTTTCTCTTCCACGTTAATAGATAGCTTATAGTGGTAGTTTGATGCTAATTTTGTGATATTACGACTTGGGACATTGTGCCGTTTATTTCCGGTGATGGAATAGATACCCATCGCAACAATTTTCATTTTTAACTGAAAGATGCTCTTTTGTCAATGAAGGAGTATAATGCATATGACGATCTGAAACAGATATTTTTACTTTGTAACTTATTTGTGTTAACAGTTTGTATTTTCACTTCGCATACTACAATGATATGGAAGAGAGATACTGTATGCCTGTATGGTTATGAAGCAAGAGACGTGGCTCTACAGCTTGAGGTGCAGCAGTAATAGTATTAAAAGGAAATATATGTAGTGCAAATTAATCAGATGATAGTAATAAGTTCTCATTTGATATTAATATGTATGTCCTGTAGGAACTACAATTGGAATAATAAATTATTTATAAACTGCCTCTTTCCAACAGTAATACCATGGGACTGCAGCAATTTATGCAATGCATTCCAAAAACCTAACTCATCACAATATTGATAACATAAATATAAATTCCTAGTGCTGCATAAGTACAGAACATTAATATCTTGCAAGTATCCCTAATTCTTTACTCGAGATTGTATAAGATTCTTACTGTAGGATGTTCAAATGATGTTCACATTTATGGTTAATGTGCATGTGATGCTTAAAGGACGTCATTATTCATATGTTGATTGTTGAGCCCATGCTGGGTTTTTACCTTTTGTACTTTCTGTGTCCATTTGCACCGGAAAAGTTTATAGTAATTTTTCCACTTGTATAACAAACATAATTTTGGGTGAAGGAGCTCTCTGTGTATTTGGGGAAATACTGAAGCTGGTTGCTAAAAATGGTAGTCTTCGCCCAAAACCTCATCTTTACCTCTCCTTAATGCGTGCTTTAGCTGTCAAAGGTGAGTATGCTCTGGTAAAAAGTCTACACAAGCGCATGTGGCCAGACACATCTGGAACTATCTCATCAGATGCTCAAATAGAAGCTGATCATCTTCTCATGGAAGCAGCTTTAAATGATAGTCAGGTAAATTATCTACTTTTGCAGTGTATAAAGTCTCTTATATTAATGCTATTATGGCGGTTCACTAAAAAAGTAAAAATAAAAAATCCCCTGTTGATTTTAAATAAATGCAAGTAATGTAATGTTCCATGAATAGTGAGTCTCAGCATTCTAAATATGTACAACTTAAAGTGATTAAGGTGTGAAAAAATTGACATGATCTTTTCGATGTGTATAGTTATCATTATAATGTATGTGTCTTGTACTCTTATTAGTACTAAATTACTAAGAGCATCTCCAATAGAGGCACCCTCAAGGGGTGCCAAAAATTGTCAACTCACTAAAAATAATAGTATTTTATTTTATCTTTCATCCACATCAAATGTGGTAACTTTTTACTCCAATAGTTGGCAGCCCATATAAATTTCTCAAATGGTCCCCTCTAACTACTTGTCCAATTAATATAATTGAAGAGGTAATGTATATATATACATTTCATGTAGCATATGTCTTTTATCTATTTTGAGGAGGTATCAAAAATTGACAACCTTTCTTGGCACCCTCATAGCACCCTTCAAGCTCCAATAGGGTGGCAACCAAGAGTGCCATGCCACATAGACTTGGCACCCCCTATTGGAGATGCTCTAAGAGCTAAAAAAACAAGCTATATATACTTGTTTTGAGTACCTTGTAGTCATATACAATATCATCAGTTGATCTGAGGTGTTAATTAACCTAATGAATCAAACATGCTAGGTGCTGCTCCCAAATAGAGAAAGGTTATGCACTTTTGCTTTAGGCCATGTCATATGCCATAAAAGGTTTCCAAGGCGATAGAATATAGAATATAAAGAATATATAATTTCATACACACTCATTTTGAAATTAGTAGTTGGCAGATTCAGTTTTACACTCATCAGATTCAATTAATTTATTGAACGAAAGTACTTATTTACTAGTGACTTTAGTTTAGGGATGATAACTGGTTGGGAAAGAAAACAAAATGAAGCTAATTTGACAGCGTCAGAAAATCAGCATAGTGTTGTGGACTAGGACAGGGGAATGAAACAGAAGACGGCAGTGTTATAAAAAGTGCATTTAAAACACAGTGTATTAACTTTTACCCTACTAAAACTATAGTCGTTCATGCATACTGTCAAACTCTGTTCCACAACCAGATCATCAACAGTAGCTCTTGTGACTTGCCATTAAACATCTACAGCTAGTACCAGGGTCCAGAAACTGATCCTCAATTTTGCCAAATCACAGTGCAATTCTGTCTCAAAACATGTTCTTTTACATAATTTACCGTTTCCACCATTTCTTTAATTTAAAAACAATGATACATTGATTCTTTCCATCCTCAGTAAATTATATTGTTTGAAATAATGAATCATGAAATATGAACGATAAAGTAACGTTGGATTTTAATTTACTACTTGGTTGGCTCAGTTTGATGTGGCTGTTCACTATTTGTCAAATATCATCAAAGATTGGAATGGCATTTCTTGGACTAGTCGAGGAGGAATGGTATGAGACTATCTATAAATATCTTTCTGGTTTGAATATCCTTTATCATGCAGATCATATGTTTTTCATGAAAACCAGAGTTAGAAAATTGATCTCATTTTACTATAAATTTACATGGATTCTTCTAGAGTTCAGCATTTTACCTTGAAATCCTTACTATTTTAAGTCTCCTGTACTCAAAATTGTACATCATGATTGTCAACTTTGTCTATTCTTCTTTCTGGCAAACAACCATAATTCAATGTTGACATGCAGGTTGCAGCACGCATAGAAGCATTGTTGGGTTTCACTGCTTCCATGTTTGATCCTTACTTACTTCCCCAGGTATATGTCTGTTCCTTCCACACATTTTAAAAAGTGTATATGTCTATTATAAGAGTACAACTCTCGAATACACTAGTTGTTACTTTAATGTGCCCATTCATCCGGTTAGGTGGTGAGCGAAACCGAAACCGAAAAAGAAAAACCGAACTGGATAATTTAGGTTCGGTTCGATTCAATTTTTTGGAAAATTCGGTCGGATCGGCTTAAACCAAGGTTTAGTTTGGTTCGGTTCAATTTTGAAAAAAAAAATCGGTTCAAACCGAACCGACCGAATTATATACATTATATATTTATATTATATATATATGTGTGTGTGTGTTTATAGTTTGTATGTATTTATATAAATGTAATCCGACTAATGGTTCTCTTGATTAGATGCTGACTTGAGACAATTTAACACCTGGTCTCTAGTGGTCTTAGAGCATCTTTAAGAGACTCTCTATATAGGCTCTTACGCTGAAGAATAAAGATCCATGGTTGAAATAGAGCTCCAAGAAACTCTTCTTAGAGGTTTATTATAAACTTAAGAGCTAAGAAGCAGGGACACTTGGGTTACCTGCCGTGTCCCCCGTGTCGGATACTTGGACACGCGTGTCCCGTATTGGACACGAGGATTCTTCCACAGACCTAAATATGAATTTTGTTTTTAAAAATTGTGGTCAGAGGTCGTGTTTACTAACTAATTTCACAAAATTAAGCATGTGTGTCAATTAGCAAATACAAATATATTGATACTCATGTTCATTTTTAAGCAAATGAATCTAGTTTACTAATATTTTTTGTGTTTTAGATGAATACATTATGTATTCAATTCGATTTGCATACATATTTTGGTTTTATTACTAGATTTAGATTTTGGTATGTGAAACCTGAAATATATATGAAAATTTATACTTATATATGCCGTGTCCCCCGGCACCCGAATCCCCATATTATTATATTTTTCGAACTCGTGTGTCCCCGTATTACACACCCGCATCCCCGCACCCGTGTCCTTGCTTCTTAGCTTAAGAGCCTCTTCTCTCTCCTCTATTTTAAGAGCCTCCACATGGCTGAGTGTTGGCCCTTTTTATCACAATTTAAAGTAAAATGGTCCAAAATTTCACAAGTGAAAAAAATGGCCCTTTTTATCATGTAAAAAAGTTGTGTTTTTAGGAAACGTAAATTTAAAATGCGTTTTTATTAATTATTAGGGTATTTTACTGATATGTCCCAAATTTAAAAGTTGTTTACAAATATGTCATATTTTTAGTTGTATTTTCAAATATGTCCCATACACAATTTTTTTCATCTTAATAATTTTAGAAGGACATTTTTATCATTGTAACTTAAAATAATTGAAATTTTAAAAGAGTAATGTTACGTACCCAAAAGTTATCTCATTTTTTTTTCAAATGATGTTGCATAACATATGGCTTGTTTTAATTCGTGGGCGTATATGTATGCACGCGGGGTCTCATATTATTATAGGAAAATTACCAATTACACAAATGACAACTCAACATTTTGGACAAATTATGAGATAATTTTTGGGGTTTCTAGCATTTTTCATTTTAAAGTAAATGTAATATAATTATAATGTAAATGTAATATTTAAATAATATTTATAAATTCAATCGTCTAAATCTAAGTTTGAGACCAAATTACTTTATTGCATAATTTTAATATACATTAAACATATAAAGTTTAAAATAAAATTTCTCAAGTTTAAAATAAAGAACTTGCATTATTTACGGCCACATTTAAAAAAATGTGTTTCCACTCAAGTATATACAGTCATGTCAATGGAACTCTGCAACTTTCACGTGATACTTTACAATTCACTGATATGCATACACAACATTTTTAGGAGGGCCCCACATACTCATCTTCAATTCCCAACTTTGTAGCTTTACTGTATATGTATGAAACAAATAAATTTGTCAATATAACTTTAAAACACGTTTATTAGTGATACAAAGGGATTTTTTTTAATTGTGACGATTAGGGAATTTATTACTCAAATTGGACTATTAAGGACCTTTATTCCACGTGGCTCCTAACTAGTTTTTTTAAATAAAAAATTCATTCCTTCCCATCCATTATTTTCCCCTCTCTTTTTGCTATAATAGGGTCCAAATATGAATAAAATAGAGAGGAGATATAATGAGCATTGTTGGAGTTAACACTCTTAATAATGTACTAACTTTCTAGGAGCTTAATTATTTATATTATATCTAAGAGCCAACTAGGAGACTCTTGGAGATGCTATTAGACTTCAATATCTCGCTCTCTGCATTGATCTCAGACCTCAGTATTTTGCTCTACTGAGGATTCAGTTGTTCTAGAACTACAACTACGCTCATGAATTTCTTGATATTTTTATGTAGGATTGAATAAAGTTCATTGATTGTGCCTCGAGTTTAAGCATCCAATACATTCTTAAGAAATTTGGGACGATAATATATCATATCCTGCAGTTGGCGATCATATCTGCATATTATTTTTTAGAATGAATTTATGAATAAAACAATTATAAAAAGTAGAATAATAATATAATATAATTTTTTGGAAAAAGTTTCGGTTTTTAAAAACCGCACCAAAGAAACCGAAAATTTTCAATTCGGTTTATAAAAATTTAAAATTTCGGTTTTTGGTTCGATTTTGAACCAAACTGACCAAATGCCCACCCCTACATCCGACGCATGCCATTTTTCCTATTTAACTATGTATTATTTAAAAAATTTATGCCATTACTCTTACAAAGCTGAGTAAGCCTTGTATATTATCCTATCTAGCCTCTAGAGGCTGAGACCTTTGTGCATATATGAGCTGATGATAGATCAAAAGAATTAAGACTATTATGTGAAGGCTAGTTATCTGGTTTAGAAGTATATGACAAGTAGTTAACGAACTTTGTCCCTGTAGACATACTTGTAGACAACTGTGGAAATAGATAATGAAACGCCTATGCCATATTTATATCATTAGATATTGTTTGTTTTTGTTAGACAAGGAGAGAATCAACATGAGAAATCAAGACAGTTGAAGATATCTCAAAGTTTATGAGAAAACAAGAATATATAATATGGGATCCGTAGAATAAGATAGGAAGGGAGGGCAGAGAAACCGGAAATGTATATTATTATTACTTCTACTGCATATTACAGGCAAGTGCTTCAATATATAGAAAATTGGAAACTTGGTGGCTAACCTTGCTACAATACAATAATTATTACACTGATGATGTCATCTTGATGACATAAGCATGCTTATATTATGATTATTGATGATATTTAACACGCTCCCTCATTTGAAATCCCATCTTGGAATGGAATGACCTATCTTGGGATTGAAGAGTGGAACACTAGGATCCCTTGAGCGTAACTAAAGTGTCTAGCTAAATCCATCTTAGGATTTGAATACCCATATTTGGATTGACCCTTCTTGAGATTTACTCATCTTGGAGTTAAAAGACTTATCTTGGGATTGACTTACCTTGGGATTGAGAAATAGAGAATTTTGGGATACCATTAGGACCCCACAGAGTATATTTTAGGCCATGTCAAAAATCACAAGAGGTGCTGCTGTCAGCATTACGGTGGATGACCACTGATCTGATAATTTTGAAGATACGAGGTCTCATTTTTACGAATCATTTGGTATAGAAGACTAAGAAGAGCCTATTTATGAACGGAGGTACTGATGTCAGCACTGGATGGATGTGCATACAAAGGTGCTGTTGTCACCACTAGTGGATATCCATCTCTCATTCTTGAACTAGAACAACTGGAATGGTAGGCTCGACGGATGAATCCCTTGAGATCGTCCAAAGAAACTGGTCGTTCTGCTACCACCGTAGGAGAATGAATGCAAGATATAGCAGTGAACTGTGTGTATTATACAACTACTTCTGCTGCTTTGTTTTCCTAGAACTGAACTGTATGTAGTACTTGACAAAGATATATGAAAATGCTTTTCATTCTCAATCAATTGACATACAAACAAGCTCCTGTATTTATAGGTACAGCAGAGCTAATTAGAGCTACAAATCAGTTAGCATATCCCATCATATCTGTCTAGAAATCAGCCTACAGTATCCCCTAATATCAGCCTATCATATCACATAATATCAGCCTAAATTAAGCCTAATACAAAAGGTACAAATCACATATTTACAGCTAGTAAATAACATTTATAATACACAATAATGATAATTATATTGACATCCCCCCTCAAATTGATGTTGGTAAATCTAGCTGCATCAATTTGCCACTAAGAAACTTGTGCCGTTGACGCGTCAAAGTTTTTGTGAAAACATCAGCTGTTTGAAGATTAGTACTAACATAAGGAAGTTCAATAACACCACGAGTAAATGCATCTCTAATATAATGGCAATCAACTTCGATGTGTTTTGTTCGTTCATGATATACTGGATTGGAAGTGATTTGAATGGCACTTTTGTTATCAGCATGAAGTGGAGTAGGATTAACTTGAGAAGCTCCTAGCTCAGAAAGAAGGCCACGTAACCATACAATTTCAGAACAAACTGCAGACATGGCTCTATATTCAGCCTCCGTGGAAGCTTTTGAGACATGATCTTGCTTTTTACACTTCCAAGAGATCAAGGCATCTCCAAGGAAAGTACACCATCCAGTTGTAGATCTTCTAGTATCCGGACATCCAGCCCAATCAGCATCACTATATGCCGTCAAATGAAGATCAAAATTTGTAAGAAAAAATAGACCACGCGTAGGTGACCCAATTAAATATCGAATAATACACTTCACTGCAACAAGATGAAGATGCCGAGATGATTGCATAAATCTGCTAACTATATGGACAACATATGAGATATCAGGCCTTCTAAAGGTTAGGTAGATAAGGCTACCAACCAATTGTCTGTATAAATAAGGATAGGCAAAAGCTCCCCTTCATCTTTTCGATATTTAACATTCACCTCCATTGGTGTATCAACAGCAGTAGCCTCCTTTAAACCAACCAACTCAATAAGATCTTTGACATATTTATGCTGATTTAAAAGTACACCTTGTTCTTGAGAATGAACTTCTAGACCCAAAAAAATATTTAAGATCCCCAAGATCCTTCATTTGAAATGTACTATGCAACATATTTTTAAGTTTTGATATGAGCACAGTGTTACTGCCCGTGATGATTATATCATCTATATAGACCAAAAGAAAGACCATACTGCTGGTGTCTTATGAAAAAAGAGAGATGAATCATATTGGCTTTGTGTAAAAGAGATGTTGATGAGAGTACTGCAAAACTTATCAAACCATTCTCTAGGAGACTGCCTCAACCCATACAAAGTGCTCGTAACCTGCAAACTTTATTTGGAGCTATCCATGCCATGCCATGCGGAAGTTTCATGTAAATTTCCTCTTTAAGATCTTCATTCAAGAAAGCATTTTTTACATCCATCTGATGTAAAGGCCAAGATTTAGAGGAAGCAACAGCAAGAAGGGTTCTTACGGTGGTCATTTTAGCAACTGGTGCAAATGTCTCTTCATAGTTGATACCATATTCTTGTTTATTGCCAAGTGCAACCAGTCGAGCTTTGTATCGATCTAGTGAGTCATCAGACTTGAATTTTACACTATAAACCCACTTACTTCCAATTGGCTTGACATTTGGAGGCAAGGAAACAATGTCCCAAGTATGTTTTTCTGCAAGAGCTTGAAGTTCTGTTTCCATTGCTTGTTGCCAACACTCATGTTCCATAGCCTGTTTATAACAAGTGGGAATAGAAAAAGGAGACAAAGTAATGGACATGGCTACTGGATTTGTAAAACCATACCTGTTGGGAGGTTTTGAATTTCTAGAGCTTTTTCGAACAGGAGCTAGATCATTGGAAGTTGGTAGAACAGGATCAGGTTCTTCCGAAAGAGTCGTAGGAGCCGTAGTGGGAGATGTGCATCTATGGTAAAAATGACCAGGTTTAAATCTGTGTTGGAGTTGATGTCTCGGGAAAATGAGGCAATATAGCTACAGATGGGAGTTGTGATTTCATTTGGGTGCTAAAAAATGGCTGATTTTCAAAGAAAATTACATTTCTAGACACACAAATTCGACGGGTATTAGGATCATAGCAAAGAAAACCTTTTTGGGTGCCACTGTATCCTAAGAAAGCACACTTGACAGATTGTGCAGTAAGTTTATGTCTTTCATGTGGTTGAAGATGAACAAAACAAACACATCCAAAAATGTGAAGATTAGAATAATCCGGTGCATCTTTGTACAAACTAAGGTATGGAGATTCATTGTTTAAGGTGGGAGATGGTAACCTGTTAATCAAATAAACAGCAGTAGACAAGGCTTCACACCAAAAATGAGATGGAACACCAGACTCGATGAGGAGGGTCTGACCAACATCAAGAAGATGACGATTCTTTCTTTCGGCCACACCATTTTGTTGTGGAGTTGATGGACAAGAACGTTGTGATATGATTCCATGATTTTGAAGGAAAGATTGAAATTCATTTGATGTATACTCACCACCCGAATTAGATTGCAAAATTCTGATTTTTGCAGAAAATTGTGTTTCGATTAAAGCATGAAAAGTTTGAAATTCCTTAAAGACCTCGCTTTTAGATCGAAGAAAATATACCCAAGTATAACGAGTATAATCATCTATAAAAGTAACAAAATATTTGTAATGTTGGTGAGATATTACTGGTGAAATACCCCATACATCAGTATGCACAAGTTCGAAAGCTTCGGTGGTGTGAGATTTATGCAAGGGAAAAGGAAGTGTTTTGCTTTTACCAAGTTTGCAAGATGCACAATCAATATTTTCTTTAGTTGAATAATTCAAAACTTTATTCCCAAGAAAACTAGATTTAAGTAAAACACTAAGAACATGAGAATTTGGGTGTCCTAACCGTTTATGCCATACATGATTATTACAATCAACGGCATTATAAGAAACATAATTTGACACTAGAGAAAGTGATGGGAGTAAAGGAAATTGACGTCCCACTTTAGGCCCCTTCGCGATCATCTTCCCTGACACTTGATCCTGCACAAAACAACCAGAATTTGAAAATTGAACGGTACAATTGTTATCAACTAATTGGCCAACAGATATAAGATTAGTAGACAACTTTGGGGACACAAAAACTGTATTCAGAGAGGTTGAAATATCACCAACAACAGTGATAGGTAAAGAGTTACGATCAGCGGTTTGAATATGAAGATCCCCCTTATATTTTTGAACATTATTTAGGGGTAATGTTGAGCTAGTCATGTGATTTGAAGAAGCGGAATCAAAATACCAAGGCTTATGAGGAGAATTTTTGTTACCTGAAATTCCTAAAGTTGAAAATGCATTAAATATCATCTGTTGGATCATTTCAGGAGTAACAAAGGACTGACCAAAATTAGGAGCATTTGAGGATCCAACTGAGATGTTGTAGGCAGTTTCAGATTTCTTTGGAGGCCGGATTTGACAATCTTTGATGATGTGCCCCGCTTTCTTGCAATAATTGTAGAACTTTTTAGTACAATTAGTAGCAACATGACCAAATCCTTTGCAACTGTAGCATTGGATATTACTCATATCCCTTCCACCTCTATGCTTTCCTTGGGCAACATATGCAACAGGAATTGGAAAAGAGTTCTGTGATTTCTGATCGATGAAAGTTTGTGTCACGAGCCGTTGTTCCTCCCGAAAAAGCTCTCCTATGCAAGTATCAATTGAAGGAACTGGATTTATATTCACGAGGTTGGACCTGACTGGTTCAAAATCTCCCCGTAATTTCATTAAAAATTGATCACGTTTGCTCGTTTCATGTACACTTTGAACAGCAGCCAGTCCTTCAAAAGGAACACTCTCATACATAAATTCTCAAAAGAGGAATAAAACTCTTGACTTGTCATGCTCCCTTGATTGAGTTGTCCGAACTCAAGCTCTAATTGAAAACGGCGGGCGGCGTTGCTTTGGTTGTAAACTTTCTTCAAGTAAACTCAAATATCTTTAGAAGTCTTGTAAGGCCTGAGATTGAGAATCATGGAGGGTTCCATACTCCCAAGAAATCAAGACATAATTTGAGCATCCTTCACTTTCCATTTCGCAAGTTGCTCATTTTCAGTGGTGTTGGGTGCATAAATTGTTCCATCAACATAATCCCATAATTCCTTTCCCTTGACAAGAATTTCAAATTGGAAAGACCAAGCAGAGTAGTTCTTTCCATTAAAACGAACAAGGAAGTTATCATATCGCTCCAAAGACATGATGTAAAAAAAAGAAACAAGAACCAGGAGATTAATTCCAAGAAAATCGGAGTAAAAAACACACTAAGATTTTGAAGCTGGACAAGAAATATAAGAACAGATTTTTAAATAATCAGCTCTAATACCATGATAAGTTACCAATTCTCCTAAAACCTCAAGGTGTTAGGAAGCGGACTTAGCAGGATCATATTATTCAATATCCCCCTCACTCGAAAGCCCATTATGGATCGAAGAGTGGGTCGAAGAGTGGATCACAAGGTGGTTTGTCCCTTTTTGGGCCTTGTGTCCGTCAAATTTCAATTACTAGGTGGGGATCTCGTCCTTTTTTGGGCTCACCATAGTACAATGTTATTAAACACGCGATGCGCACCGAGGCGCTAAGGTCCCGTGGAGCCTAGGCGATGAGGCGCGAGGCGAGGCGCGCGCCTCATCGAAGTGAAGCGAATTTATTTTAAAAAATTAATTATATATCATAGAAATATGGGCTTAATTATATGGGCTTTCGAAGTGAAGCGAGGCGCGAGGCGAGGTTTTCTGTAAGGTGGGTTTATATTTATAAAACTGGGCTTAATTATATGGGCTTTATTTGGGCTATTTAGAATATTTTTAGACCAATTTGAGCCTCGTTGCGCCTCACTGCCTTGGAGCCTCGCGCCTCACTGACCTAGGCGCGCGTATCATTGAACCCGATGCGCCTCGGACATAACTATACGCTATGGCCGCGCCTCGCCGCGCCTCGCCGCGCCTCGTGCGCCTCGGCGCGCCTTTAACAACATTGCCATAGTACAACATCAATATTTTCAATAAATGAGGGGGTGGGAGGGACTCGAACTCGAGACCTCCTGCAACCAGAGCTCTGATACCATGTTGTAGATATATGAAAATGCTTTTCATTCTCAATCAATTGACATACAAACAAGCTCCTGTATTTATAGGTACAGCAGAGCTAATTAGAGCTACAAATCAGTTAGCATATCCCATCATATCTGCCTGGAAATCAGCCTACAATATCCCCTAATATCAGCCTATCATATCACATAATATCAGCCTAAATTAAGCCTAATACAACTGGTACAAATCACAGATTTACAGCTAATAAATAACATTTATAATAATACACAATAATGATAATTATATTGACAGTACTATCACTTCTACTACTCTTTGAATGCCTAAATGGGGATTGATGAAGGAGGCACAAGCCTAGAGAATAGAAACAAAAGCAATATGATGTACTTTCCTTGACAAGTATTATCTATTGTAAAGTTTGCCTAAACAAAGAAGACAAATATATTCCAGAAACTTGTTGATTTGCAACATCTATAAACTGGTGGGATACTTTAATATCAACCAACCACAACCCAGTATATGATATACAGGATAATTTTTATGCTCAACTCTTTAGATTTAATGGGCCTGACTTCTTACGGAATAAACTAGTTCAATAAGCCAAGTATATAGGCTATCTAACCCCAATCTAAATCCAACCCTGGCTCAACTAATTTAAAACCCAACAATCAGGTCTGATAATCTGATAAAATCTAGCCCAACTAAACTCAAACAAACAATGCCAGTAGGTGTTTAACCATTTGTTTCCACTTGCAACCACTTCTGTTTGCCTTTCTTTTCACATCCAGCCCCTTCAACTAAATGTATATGTACAAAGGAGGCAAGTGCCTCAATATATAGAAAATAGGAAACTTGGTGGCTACTCTTGCTAGTCGCTACAGTAACTATCCCTGCTTTCTAGCTTGCTATAGTAACTAGCACAATGATGATGTTATCTTGATGACATAAGCATCCTGATGATGTCATCTTGATGACATAAGCATCCTTATGTCATGACTATTGCTGATATTTAACAAGATATCATTTATCAAAGTTGATTTAAAATGCCCAATGGCATCTCCTTAAGCCCTCTTGTTAGATAAGGATATATAATGTTGTTTGCACACCTATATTGTGATGCACACACACATTCAAACAATCTCTCTCTCTATATTTGTAGGTATTTCATATCCCATAAATAATCCAAATGTTCCCTCTGTAATGCTGAGAGCCTGAGTGGAGATTTATGCTTAAGCATTTGCTGCTCTGTGTTGCATTTGAAATCAATATCAGATTTCTAAATGTTTTCCTTTTCAAATGTCTAATAACTTTTACTGTTCCTAATTCAGGTATCAGTTACTGATGCCATTGAGTGCATAATGATGCCATTGCAAGAAGCTCGTCCACTACAAGCCACCTTGAAGTTGAATCAAGTTGTGATGCGTTTCTACAGGGATTCAAGTGTTCCCATTATAGATAATTGGGGAGGCTGTGTTGGCATACTTCATGCTGAAGACTGCACTGAGGTACTTTCTTTCATGTCCTCAGGGACTGTTCTTTTATTACAGAAGCAGTTACAACATTGTTGTTTACTTCGATAAACTGCATACAATATTTAAGAAGTTTTTATGGTTTTGCCCATGATTCTTACCCTTCATCTATTGCAACGATGAGTCCTAGACATATCCTTTACATTAACCATCCTCCCCCCCCCCCTTCCATCCATCCATCTATGATAGAATTAGATGATGAAACACCTATTCTATAGATGTATCCTCAAAGATTGGTTATTGTGCACACTGAGAGAACCAATAAGGAAATTCTTTCACCATTAATGGAGTATTTCGAGTTTAAGATTACCATTAATGTGCAAAAATATATGTTATTCTCGTGTATGCTTCCATACATTTAGTGTTTATGCTTTCTATGTTCTGCAGTTAAATGCCCCACTGTCGGCCATGATGAAAAGCCCAGCTCCATGTGTTATAACCACAACATCTATTGGCCGAGTTGTTAATTTGATGCTAGAAAAGAGGTACAAGATGGTAATAATTGTAAAATGTGGGGACACATCTGGTAATTACAACTCTACTTCAAGAGCAGTTGGAGTTTTTACAGCTGACCAATTATATAAACT
Organism: Oenanthe sinensis; assembly: GCA_028671895.1. Classification (NCBI taxonomy): domain Eukaryota; kingdom Viridiplantae; phylum Streptophyta; class Magnoliopsida; order Apiales; family Apiaceae; genus Oenanthe; species Oenanthe sinensis. The sequence continues at coordinate 40,751,053 of CM053806.1, forward strand.
TACTGTACCTGCATCAAAGCTGTCAAATCAACAATATCCCCGTGGTATAACATCAAATTAATTGTACACATAGAGCTCCATTTTTGCACTGCTGCATAGTAAAGAAACATTTGTAGCTGCTATAGAAATTCTTGTACATCCATGTAAGCCGCTTAATGGTAAAACAGACATGGATGCGATTTAGAATCAGACAAAAGGCCCATCTTAAGGTAAAGGACAAGTGTCGCACAGATTTGTTTGATTGGAAACCAGAGTTTGGTGCAAGTTTGGTATAATGCATCACCGCATATGAAGGGAGCTGTTAGATGGAATTTCTTTTTTTTTGTTGTTGATAATTTGGTGGATAACTCCCTTGTACACTATGCTTATTAGTGGACCATCATGGTGCACTACTTTTTGATGATGTTTTGATGGCAAACGCCTTTGTACATAGACAACAGTTATTAGCAGACCATCATGGTGCATTAAGTTCTGTAAACAAGATTCCAGTTGTGGTCATGTATTGTATTGACATTATGGTAATAGGTCTAGGTAGACATTGGTTGCACCAGATGATGGATATTCCTCGAAGACCTTGACCGTGACGCAAATGATTAAAGGCAATGTTTGGCTATTTTGTTTGCCTATAATGTTTCTGGAGGGAGCTGGTGGTTGCTTTCTGCTGGTAAGTGATGTCTGAGTGCTGGTATATATTAGCTTTACTATGGTTTGCGACAACCTAGGAGTTAAGGATCTGATAGCACTATTGTCATTGGAGTTGATTTATTTAACACACGAAATGTTGTATAGCTGGGCTAAATATGAAACATGTTACTCGATGTCATTGTGAAATTTGTATAGCTCGTACCACGCAAACTCTGTTGTAGCTTTTTTAGTGTAGTTAAAATAAATCAACAAAAATTACCAGTGAAGTGGTGAATGCTTATCTAATTTTCAGATAAATGCTTATTTCTGTGTGGATGAAGGAGCTAAATAACAGGTTTTTATACAATATTGACCAGAATAACAATTTTTGGTATGGGTGGTTAAAAATACCGGATGAAAGACGCATCCACCAAATGGGTATTACATATTACGCATCTTAGAAACGGGTAGTAGCAGAAATATAGCTATAATACACATATGTAGCTGGGGTGTTGGGAAGAAATTTTATTTTTAAAAAACTTGTTACGCATATGTAGCTGGGGTAATGTGTACAATTCAGCAGGAATACGCATCCATGGAAGGGGTATAAGGCCTAATACGCATTCAAGGTTTTATTTTAATAATAATAACAAATTTATTTTTGCAATTGGGGTTCTTCTTGACAGCTTTTAAAAATCTGGGGTTGTTCTCGACAGCTTCTAGAAATTGCAAAAACTGCAAGGTGGGCATCTTCTATATATGCAGTGTAATCTCATGGATATACTCATTGGAAATTCTGAGAATGAAACTACTAAAGGCAGCTGTTGCTTGGCATTTAATATTGAAAATGTTTATCTATTTTGTAAATATTCTTCCTCTCGAGTATGCTCTGGGTTGCTGAAAGTGCAGGACTGCAAGTAGTATATGTAATGAGTTGGGAAGAATAGATAGATATGATGTATATTTGAGTTTGGGACTGATTGTTAATACGCATTTGGAGGCGGGGTGTTATCTCTATTGTACGCATTTGTTTTTTTTTTTGCCAAGTAATAGATTTTAAAAACTCGGAAAAAATACATCTAAGAGCCAAGGCATATCTTAGACAAGTCTAGTTGGAACAACCTGCAAAGACTTTGCAAAGAAAACCTTAAGCACAAGCGCCAAAGGATGGACAATAAATGACTAAAAACACTAGTCAACAGAGTAACAAAGTTAAAGACTGATCTCTATTTATAGGTTGATTAAATTTTCTAATACTCTTTAGCCTGCAACGGACCAATTCCTTAATTTGATCTGCAAGATGTCGTGCTGTGGTGCAAGTGCTGCCTACTTCAAAGATCAATTTATTTCTTTCTTTCCATAAGCATTAAGCAATAAACTGTCGTAGCCAAGTATAATCTAAAGACATTAATCTTTACTTTAGAGGTGTTTAGACCGAGCACATTGATGAAATCATTCCATAGCAAACCAGGCAGAGGAGTGTAAAACTGGTAACTTGTCGAGAGTAAGTGCACTCAAAGAAAAGGTGCGCATGGGGCTCCATAGCATTACACATTTGTTAAATGGGTAAGCAATCCGGTATTTTTAGCCTCGGCCTCTTAAAAATGATATTTTCATTTTTTTAATTAAAAAAATGTTATTTTAAATATTATTTCTATTCAAGTCACTTATAAATTAATATATATATATATATATATATATATATATTTCTAACGGAGTTTATAAGGAGTTCTAAACACCGTCAAAGTAAGGTGGATAGTTGAGCAATTTTAGTACGTCCAATTTTTATAAATTTGACAATCCCCTGCTTTGCAGGGTCCGCTCAGTCATCATCTAGGTGTACTCATTTACAGAAAAATGCATTTTTATATAAATTGTTTTTTAAGAAAATATTTATTTTTAAAAAATTTAAAAATAAATAATTAAAATACTACATAATTTAACCCAAATAATATTATATTAATTAATTTTTAAATGAATAAATAATCATTTTCAATATGTGATAATATAAATGTATACACATGTTTTCTAATAAATTATTAATATCATATAAAACTTTATAAGACTTAAAAATCTAGCCCATTTATTTTTCAAACTTATGTTATAATTATAGTTCGCTCCGAATTAATTTATATTTTAATTATTTTAACTCAACCCAAAACAATTGATGGATTAATTGACTAAAGATAGAATTAAATTAAGATAGATTAAATATATATTATCCGTGGGTTAATATTTTTCAATTTAGTAGCAGATATTATGGTAAAAATGTATTTTAACCTCTAAAAGTAGTTATAATTTATTTAAAATTACTCTTATAGTAATAATAATTTATATAATTAATGCATGACGAATATGTTTGTAGATAAAGAGCAAACACTTATTCAAATAATATTATAGACAATCTTTTAAAATTAATTTTTTCATATGTTGGGATAATATGTAATAATTTAAAAATGCAATCTTTAAAATATCTTATTAAATATTAAAAAATAATTATATATTTTAATTATAATTGGTTAACAACACTTTAGTTAATGACAAATAAAATAGGTAAAAAAGTCTCAAAATTGGTAACTAAAAACTTGCAATTTAATTGGTTGATAATTAAATTAATAAAATAATTTAAAATTTCTATTGATCAAAGAGCATAAGATGGTACAGTCGATATTATCATAAAAAAAATTATATCAAATATTAATATAAAATATAATGGAAAATATAATATATTAATATAATGTGAGTAACAAATAGTGTAGAATTATATGGAGACTGACATCGGAAACTCATAAATAAAATATATCAAATATCAATATATCAATATATATATATATATATATATATATATATATATATATATATATATATATATATATATATATATATATATATATATAGGAGAAGACGGAAAGTAGCGTTCCCAAATCGTCCCACTATATTTTTCTAATTTTCTCGAATTTTTTCATTAATAAATATTAAAAATCATAAAAAAATCTAAATTATGTTATATTCTCCTAAATTTTCTACTCAAGTCAACTAATTATTATTATCCATAAGATAAGTTTCAAAATTTTAGAATAGACATTATTATACATAAGGTAATTAGAAATTTCAGAAAAAATATTAAATTATTAAAAATTGAAACTATTTTGATTTTTCAAAAAGACAGTATCTATAATAAAAAAGTTAATTTTATTATTTTACCTAAATTGAATGTTCCTTTTACCTAAATTGAACGTGTTTTCATCTAAAAAATAATAGATCATCACTTATATAAATTAGAGATCAAGCATCAAAAAATAAATCACAACAAATTTATCACCAAGCTATTTACATTCAACGTCTAATAAATCATACATCATGAACATCAAAAAATAAATCACAGAGTTATTTACATTCAACGTCTAATACATCATGAATTACACTCTCTCAAATGTTTTGAATAACAATAGAGATGATTGGATGATAAGAGTGAGAATATGCACGATGCGGGAGACAATCAATACACAAACATGCGATCAATTTAGTATTGACATGATTTTAATTGATGAGAAGGTTAATAATTTTTTGTTATTTATTAATTTATTACAATTATGCATTCGTACTAACTATTTAATGCTTTAATTTATAACAGGAAAATCTTATCTATGCACCGATTCAAAAACATCTACTTTTTAGATTCAAACATATTTTGGAAAAAAGGTCGGCATTGATATTTTTAGCGGCGTACGGAGAAAATGAGATTTTAGGATTATAACAAATTAGTAAGTTCTGAATTATAATACATATATACATTTTGAAATTATTATTTGATTTTTTAATATTTATAAATTTAATACTACTATTTTGGTTTAATATAATTTTATTATATCAAATTTTATCATATGCTGCAGTTCAATCACCAGTAATGTAATGTAACTTTGTGGGGAAAATTTGTTTAGTTGTTTAATGAAAATCTATACAAGGAAGATGATAAATCTTATATATTGATCTTTACATCTACCTGGCTTAAAAAGTTCAAAAAAAATAATCTTATTAGCATGTTTTTATAATTTGCAATTTAGAAAATTACAAATACATAATGTTATTTTTAATATTTGTTATTATTGTTGCTTAATGTTCGTAATAATTTTATTAATTATTTGATTTATGTTTCAATTTATTTAAATCTATCAATTGACCAATATATGTGTAGTTGAGTTTTAATAAATTAATTAATATTTATTCATTTAAAAATAAAATTAATAAGTATTTTTAAATAAATTTCTATAATATATTACAATTATATATTTATTAAATATTTTCAATATCAAAAATAATTTTAATAAATTTAAAATTTATTATGAGTCTGCCGCGAAACACTATTTTTTTCACTAATTATATTGTAATATTTATTTTTCTTGTATTATATATATGGTTTCCTGGAGTTTTTAATAAAAAGGAGGTCTTCTCTCATAAAAAATATATTTTACTTGGACGACAAATGAGGATAATACCAATCATGTTCATAAACTATGTGAAATTTAATTGAACATAAAACAGTAAACGTAAATAAATCATTAACTGATCTAGAAAGGGAACACAAATATATATAGAAAAACTCAATTTATTAAAACAGGAATCGAAACAATAGTACTAATTAAACACCAAAACAAAGATAATTAAACTAGCTTGACATCAATCAATATAAATATATAATAGTACTACTACTAAAGCCAATTAGCCAAATAACAATACTGTTGCTCCATTACTCTTCCGCTTTCTTGATCATCTTAACATGCATTGTTCTTCAAATTCGAGTTGCTATTGACTTGATCTGAGACCAATTGTGCAATTTCATCCTCTACACCATCAAAAAAACTTTGATCATCTTCCATAGTAATGTCAGTGTCTACGGGCTCGGGCTGAGGCTGAGGCTGAGAGAAGGCCTTGATTTCATACAGAAACACGACATCATCATCATCGCTACCAAGGCTATTATTGAAAGAGCCAAATTGATAATCAAGCTCATGATGAAACAGAGTAATGAGTTGATCATCTTCCATAGTAATGTCAGTGTCTACGGGCTGAGGCTGAGGCTGAGAGAAGGCCTCAATTTCATACAGAAACACGACATCATCATCACTACCAATGCTATTATCGAAAGAGCCAAATTGATAATCAAGCTCAGGATGAAACAGAGTAATGACTTGATCAGTATCGACATGATCATTAAACTTAAACGCAATAGGATTGTTATCGTACTCGTAGTTACATGCACTCCACGGATCATCGTAGGACTCCATAACTACCAACTCAAAAAGAAAAAGTAACGAATTGAAGTTATAGGGATTGATAATATGAATAGGTGTTTATGATATGAATGCATATGCATGCACAAACCTTGTACTTGTATCGATAAAGAATTTGGATAAGAGATTGCATGCAGTGAGGTGTTAACCGTGTTAATTACATTTTTTACATATATAATGTGCAGTAATGCTTACGATATATCATTAATTAATTACTCTTATTTTTGTCATGAGATTTGATTATTAAGGACTTCCCTATTTTTATAAAACTTATCCATATACACTTTTCTTTTTTAACTGCTAACCCTTTTATTACCGAGATTACAGAGTATCCTCAAAACTTATCCACAAGTGTTTTCCATTCCAGCTTGATTAATACTGTGCTAATCACGATAAGGTCTCCCAATTAGATATAATATAAGAAATATATGTATGATTTAACTTGAAACATACACAATTAACCCAAACAAGTTTTACCAGAAAACTCTGCAGGTGTGGTAAAGACAAATTCATCTAAACATCTAGACATATTTGTGCTACTAAAAAATATCTTAAATTTTGAGTGACTAAATACACAATTTTAAACATAAAATTGAAAGCATATAATATATGATATATTGTAGGGATCAAAATTTATAATATTATAAATTTTAAACATAAAAATTGAAAATATATAAAATATCGAGGGACTAAAAATTAATATATTACAAATTTTAATATAAAAATCGAAGATATATAACATCTTCGGAAAGGTTGGGTTCTGACTCTGGCTCGAGCTCTCTTCCAGTTTCTTGATCTTAACATGCGTTGTTCTTTTCTCATGGGAGGTTTGTGAGTAGGAGGACTATATATGAATGTGATGACCAATGTAAGTTATATTAGTAGCTATTTGGATGTGCAGAGATTTGGTCAGTATGTCTCTTTGCTTCACATTAATAACTATTTGGATCAACAGAGCTCTGGTCAATATGTCTACTTGCTTCACATTTCTCATATTCAAGCATTTGCACATATGTAATAGCTTCTTGGATTTTATATCTGTAGCATTTTTCATATTCAACACTAGTATTTGCACAACTAGTATGGATTACATCAGTTGTTTTTGAAAACTTAGATATATTTATTTTTCACAATTATGATTGGCTAACTACACTTTAGTTAATGACATATAAGATTGGTAAAGAATGCTCAAAATTGTTCAATTAAATCATGCTCAAAATTGTTAAATTAAATCTTGTAATATGATTCGCTTAGAATTAAATGATGATTGAATTCTAATTGATTGTAAAAAAAATTAAAATTTTTAATCAATTATATAAAAAAATTTAAATCAAATATAATTATGAATATAAGGGGAAAATACCAAAGAGTAATGATAGGGACCCCAAAAATTATCCCTTTTTTTATCAAATGACGTGGTAAGATATATGTCTTATTTTAATACTGAGCGCATATATATCCATGCGAGGTTTCATATTATTATTAGAAAAATTACCGATTACACACGTGACAACTCAACATTTAATACAATTTTTGGGTACCTAGCATTTTTCAATACGAAATCCATACATAAGTGATAATACCCTTTTTCTCTGAAGTCGAAACACCCGGGACATAACACTTACACATCATGTACAAGCCTAAAGTGATAATAAAAGGACAAAGGGTTGACAACTGACAAAAGCATGGTTCAAAATCCTGGGAAGAAAGAGTAAGAATAATGGTTCATCTTATTAACCACCAAGAACAAGGTAGCAGCTGGGAAACAGAGGACAGAAGGACAATACTGTAGCTATTTAAAAGGAAAAATGACAGTACTGTGACTGCTAAAGTGGCCGCCAAAAGAACCACAGTAACATGTTACAAACAGTAACGTGGAAAAGGCACGCGACGCTAGACCAAGTAACTTACATATCTGGTGGATAAAAGCTGCACCACCTTTTCTATGTGTGGTATATATATATATATATCATAAAGAAGAGAGGTATGAGTGTATGACATTCAATACTCATACACACACTTTCAGATTCACAAGCAACACATAGACGCTCACACATATTCAGACACAATCACAAGAGAGGAAAAATATACACACTCATACTCATACTTATACACATATTCACACTCTCACATATTCAAGCACTCAAACAAATAAACACTCTCAAATTCAGTCAATAAGAAGTAATTTATGATATATTACCTCGGTTATTCCTCCATGAAACCATTCCCACCCCCGGTCAGGCATTGTTTTGTAAGACCCACACTCGCAGTTACACCACATTTCCGGCCAAAAGCTACCGGCAAGAGAAGATTCTGGGGATGACCCAAGGCATTATTGACAATGCCTTGGGTAAGAAATATTTTTATGATTATCCTGAAACACGCTGACCCCAAACAAATTTTAGCGGAACACTCTGCAGCTAATGGTTTACTGTATAATTTTTGGTAAAGATAAACTATTCATTTTACTAGCACGCGAGTTTCAATGGAACAGAAAATAGTAGACGTACATAAATCACTAACTGATATACAAAAAGAACAAAAATATATAAAGAAAATCTCAATTTATTAAAACAGGAACTTCTATAACAGTGATGATTTAATATAGCAAAACAATAGTACTAATTAATAACCGAATTAAACAAAGATACTTAAACTAACTTAACATCAATCAATATAATATATAGACATCGGCTAATAACCGAAGTTAGTAAAAAATACGACCCATGTCTTCGAAAGATGAGATATTACATCGATTTTTGACCGATTTATTAGATGATTTTTAACAATGATCAGTTGCTCCAGCTCTCTTCCTCTTTCTTGATCTTAACATACTTTGTTCTTCTTCTGATGGGAGGTTTGTGAGTAGGAGGGCCATGATTGTGATGACCAATGTAAGTAGACATTGTAGCTTTGGTCAACATGTCTCTTTGCTTCACACTTGTCATGTTCAACACTAGCATTTGCACATCTGTAATAACTTCTCGGATTCACTATGCTTTTCAGTTGCTTTGCTCCGTACTTTTTCCATACCCACTCCTCTGCTTCCAACTCTGCTGCACTAACAATTTTCAACACTTTGACCTTTGGCTGAGACGGTTTCCTAGTTCTTTTCAAACATGGCTCTTCCTGGCCTTGTGCATTCTCGGTTGTGGCTGCAACAGTTTCCTTGTTCTCTTGGGACATGGAGATGGTCTCATAAAAGCCCGTATCATTGAATACAGGACTAGGATTCTCCAAAGCAGAGTTGCTATTGACTTGGACAGAGGCCAATTGTGCAATTTCATCTTCTACACCTTCAAAAAAACTTTGATCATCTTCCATAGTAATGTCAGTGTCTCCGGGCAGAGAGGAGGCCATGATTTCATAAAGAAACTCGACATCATCATCATAGATCTCCATAACTATACTACCAACTCCAAAAGAAAAACTATGGAATTCAAGTTAAGAGGGTTTGATATGAATGCATATGCATGCACAAACCTTATTATACTTATATAGATAAAGAATTAGGATAAGAGATTGCATGCAGTGAAGGGTAAACCGTGTAATGCAGAAACTTGGAGCTGTCTTGATTGCCTAATTACATGCAACTAAATCCTTAATTAGTGATTCGATATTTCCATTACAATATTTAAATGAAGGGCAAAATGTTAATTACATTTTTCTTACATATATAATGGGCAATAGCCTTTACCGATGTTAATATTCTGAAATGGAAGGAGTATTATTTTTATCGGAGATTTGATTGATTAATAAGGATTTTCCTACTTTCATAAAACTTCTATACTATTATATCATATAAAGAGTAGGAAGGATCTTATCCAAATACTATCAAAGGTGAAAGGATCGATTCTTAACAACTACATAATATTATATACTAATTATTTATAAGTTATAATTATTATTAAGATTCTTAACAACTATAATTTTTTTTACCTCGCTTGAGATCTTAAATATATTAAACATGTGTTTCATATATTAAAAAATCATGTTCATAATATTTTGAATCACAAAATTTTACATATTTAAATATTAGTATTATAAATTTATATTTTGTTCGATGTGCATATTTATTTTTAATATTTTATAATTTTCTTATTTATATTTGATTCGGTTGATGTAAAATATATAATTTAAACAAGTTAAAAAGATAATATAATTATAATATATTAATACTTTTTAAATTTATAAAAATATTAATAATATATAATAAATAATTTAATTAATAAAACCAAATGTCAAATGATCGATTCTTAATAACTACATAATATTATATTCTAATTATTTATAAGTTATAATTAGAGTAAAATGCAGATTGTGTACCTGGAGTTTGAGCCAAATGCAAATTGTGTACCTATAGTTAAGAAATAGCAAAATGTGTACCTATAATTTGATTAAAGATGCAAAAGGTGTATAGCCGTCAATTAAACTTTATACGATGTTTGTAATATAAGGAACAATGAGGGGCAGACTCGTCATTTCACACTCCAATGGATCTATCCGCTTGTTCACATACATCCGATATATTAAAACGTGTTATCGTAAAGAAAAACGTATCTTATCTTCTCCAATTACATATTTTAATCATTATAATTATAATAAAAATGTAATTAATATATTTTAAATTAATATTAAAAATATATTTTTAAAATAACTAATATAATTTAAATATGTGCATTAATATGCGAAAGTATATACATATAACTATTTAGAATATTAATTATTAAATATAATTTATTTAATAATATTCTTAACTTGTAAATTTAAACTTTAGAAATTAGTTTATAAAATTATCTATAATTTAGAAATAATTTAATTCATATATTTATATTTGTTTTAAAATATATTTATAAATTTGTTTATATTGCCATTTAAATGTATTTTAATACATAAAGAATATTTTTATATAATTTTTAAAAAATGTATTTTATTTTTTTTACCTTTTTACTAATAATAAAATACATGAAGATTTTATTTATAAATTTATTATTAAAAAATAATTAGAGTACAAAATCTATATTATAACTATAAATATTAAATTAATATATCAACTAATTTAAAAAGTTAAGGATGAAATACAACCAGAATCTATCAAAGCATTCAGTTAACCAAGAGAATAAATGAAGCTGACCAAAAGCAACAATGACCGTGTATTCATATCATTAATACATTTTTAGCTTAATTATAAACGGTGTTAGCTTCTTTTTAACGGTAGTACATTTTTTGCACAATCGATGAAATTCTGGATACACAGTTTGCTATTCTTGAACTTTAGGTACACATTCTACACCAAGTCGAAAGTACAGTTACACAATTTGTATTTTACTCTAATTATAATGATTAAAATATGTAATTGGAGAAGATAAGATACGTTTTTCTTTACCGAAGATAAGACACGTTTTAATATATCGGATATATGTGAACAAGCGGATAGATCCATTGGAGTGTGAAATGACGAGTCTGCCCCTCATTGTTCCTTATATTACAAACGGCGTTAAAGTTTAATTGACGGCTATACACCTTTTGCACCTTAATCAAATTATAGGTACACATTTTGCTATTTCTTAACTATAGGTACACAATTTGCATTTGGCTCAAACTCCAGGTACACAATCTGCATTTTACTCTTATAATTATTATTAAGATTTCTAAAAATTATAATTTTTCTTAACCCGTTTCATATTATAACTCATACTCTATTAGATATTTTAGTAAGATATAAATTTTAATTTAAAGATCTATTTTGGAGTTCAATTAAAAAAGAAAAATCGTAATTATTGTGCTCTTTACATGACAGACATTGTTTTGGCCATATTTTGAGTTTCAAAAGTCAGAATTGGACGCTTTTATAACACACGTGAAGCTTTCAAAATTATCTTTAATTCTGGGGTGGTCCAACATCTAAAATTCAATGGGAGCAGCCCGTAATATGGTGAGAAGACAATTATGAAATTTTATCGAAGAATTCTATTTCGTTTAGGAAACCTTTTTATAATTTATTTAAAATATTAAAATACTTTTTATATTATATTTATATAGAGACATGACATATATCATATATTAATATATTACTTCATATGTCCCATCCAATTCTTTATATTTTCCTTTTTTGGATGTCCCACCCAATTCTTTACATTTCAAAACTTTCTAAAAATAGTAAGTTTTTATATTATAAAATTTACTCTCACCCACTATTTTCCTCCACCTTTTCAAATCTATCAATTAAATATCAATTGACCCCATCACTTTACCCACTTTTCCTTCTCTTTCATCAATTTTTCCTTCTCTTTCATACTACTTTATACAATTTTCTTAACCTCCATGTCCAACCCATATGTAAACAAATGGATGGGACGGAGGGAGTATTATGTATTATTATTAGATTAGAGTAGAGATAGCATTAAGGTTTTACATACGTAGAGATGAAGGAAAGCTGTGAATTTTCCTTATGAGATTGAGGATTAAAGTTTTTATCAAAATTTTTTCTATAAAAATATTTAATATATATACTATATTATTAAAGCCGTAAGGGCAAATGTTTAGTTCGTCGTCGGTCTACTCCTTTTGTGTCCCACTCAACTTCAAATACACGTGTGTCTCCTACTCAATTTCAAACACATTCTTTTAATCAATAAACAACTATGTTTTAATTTACTCATTAGTCAACCTCTTTAATTTATTAAATATCATAATTTATTAATTAAAATTTATGAATATTAAAATAATAATATTGTTTTATTTATATTAATTAAATTTTATTATTGTACTCTATTTATATTATATATACTTTTATAGAGTATTATATTATTCTAAACAAACTTCTTTTTTAATTAGAATATAGAGTTGTACTCTCGTCTAATACCATGTTTCAATTTCCTCATCGCTCAAATACTTTAATTTATTTAAAATTGCAATTTCATAATAAAAAATTTTGAATATTAAAATTTTTTGAATATTTTATAAATATTAAAACATAATATTTTATTTAAATTTTAATTAAAATATTTTCTAATATATTTGAAACTTTTTTATTAATAAAAATTTATTAATGCTTTACACGAGTTATTAATCTATGTTAATTAATATAAATATATAACAATATATTAATGAGAATTTAAACACATAATATATATATAATTCAAAAATAATTTATCTCATTTACAACATTACATAAAAAATATTAATAAAATAAATAATCAAATTAAATATTCAATTTATTTAAAATATATAATATATTATTTTTTACTCTCCTCCCGTACTTTCGGGTTATAGACTAGTATTATATAAGATATAAGGGTAACTCTGTACGGAGAATGAGTTACAAAGGAGAAATTATTATATTGAGAATTCAGAAACCTTATTAATTCATTGGTTTGGATCTAATCGAAAAAATTATATTTTTTTTTAAATAATTATTTGAGTTTCTCAGTTAAAAGTTCAACCTTAACCTAAGATATTACATACACATTCTATTTTGTTACTATATTATATATAATACTATATCGAAAACACGTTATCACATACTATGAATCATTTTTTTTTGGTAAATAAAATAATTAAAATATAAATAATATAAATTAATAAATATTAATACATTTTTTAAATTTAATCAATTTATATATGAGAAAAAATATTTGGTTCAATAAAGAACATAATAGGGATCTTATGAAAAATATATTTAAATTTAATATGTATAATCTTAAATATATTAAATATTTGTTTGATATATTAAAAAATCATGTTCATAATATTTCGAATCAGAAAATTTTACATTTATATGTATTAATAATATAAATTTATATTTTGTGCGATATGCATATATATTTTTAGTATTCTATAATTTTCTTATTTATATTTAATTTGGTTGATATAAAAATATATAATTTAAATAAATTTAAAAACTAATATAATTATAATATATTAAAACTTTTAAAATTATAAAAATATTAGTAATTTTAAAATAAATAATTTAATTAATAAAACAAAATATTTGTGCATCACACGGGTTAAAATCTAGTATTATTATAACCAAATTATAGAACTTTTTTTTGAAACTCTCAGGTGAACCATATAAAAGATCATAACCGTCCAATTTTAGGTGAACCATAGAAATAATGTTAACCATCCAATTTCAATAAAATCCAATTTTAAAATATATATATATATATATATATATACTATATTATTAAAGTAGAAAGATTAAAAGTTTTGGTCGTCGGTTGGTTCGGTACTGGGTGAACCATAGAAAAGATCTCGACCGTCCAATTTTAAGTGAATCATAGAAACAATCTTAACCGTTGAATTTTAATAAAATCTAATTTTAAAAATAATATAATCATACATACAACTCTAACATAAGTAGTCATCCTTTTATACAACTCATCACCAAAAGATAATATTATATATTATATTTAAATTATATTCTTTATTTTTTATTTTACAAATCATACTTATCCTATAATTTTTATTTAATATATCATTAAAGTTTATGATAAACCCTATATACAACTCTAACATTATTTTATCTATAAGTAATTTTTATTATATATTATATTATTATAGCCGATATAATACAAAATTTTAATTATATATTTAAATCATATAAAATAATTAATATATAATTTATTAATCTCACTCGTGCGTTGTACGAGTTATAAGCTAGTATATATATATATATATATATATATATATATATATATATATATATATATATATATATATATATATATATATATATATATATATCATACATGTAACTTTATATCCGATAGTCCTCATTTTATAAAATATCTCACAGATAATATTAAATTATATTTTCTATTTTCTATTTTAAGAATCATACTTATCCTATTTTTATTTAATATAATTACTCACATTCAACTCAATTTCATTCTCATTCAAACTCTTTTATTTATTTAAAATTATGACTTATCACTAATTTAATGAATATTAATATATAAATATCATTGTATAGAAAAATGTAAAAGAAAATTTAATAATAAAACAAATTAGCATATCAAGTAAAATATTTAAATTATATAAAATAATTAATATATAATCTTTTAATATCACCCCTAATTTGCACGGATTATAAACTAGTATTATTAATATACACTTTTCTTTTTTAACTGCTAACCCTTTTATTACCGAGATTATGTAGTATCATTAAAATTTATCCACAGACCACAAGTGTTTTCCATTCCAGCTAGAATGCTAATCACGATAAGGTCTCCTAATTTTTCTTACATTAACACGTACTTGCATCTTCCTCGCCTTATTATCTTGATTTTCCTAATTTTTTAACCGTTTCTCTATTTTAAATATTAATTAATAACTGAAATTTCATTATGTAAATTCTAATTTTTAGGAAAGGAAATAATTATATAATATAGATACGTCAAAGTTTATATATTTAAATCATAAGACAAAAGGAAAATTTTTCTATTTCAATTCACCTCCTTAATTTTTTTTAATTTTATATATGTTAAAAATTTGACAAAAGGTGAGTTTCCATAAAAAAAATTTGAAAATAACTTGTGTATATTTATTTATAACTTTGGAAGATCTATATTTTATACATTAAAAGATAAACTTTTTTATTATACCTTCTAAATTATATAGAAAAAATAATAACCATATAAAAGGCAAGCTTTTATAAATAAAACCTAAAACTCTTTTTTTTATCTATCGTCCTGAAGAACGTATATTTTTAAAATTTTAAAAATTAATTAAAAATATTATTATACAAAAACTAGATCATAGTTTAAAATATTAATCATGATAAAATAAAATAATTATAATATATTAACTTAAAATGATTTTTTGTTAATATATAGATAAAATTTTACATTTATATTAAAAATAACATTTTTAAAAAGTAAAACCTCCGCATAGGAATAGCCTGGAGACTGGACTATATTTATTCTAATTACGAAGCTATTACTAAATAAAGGTTGGTATTAGAATACAAATTCAACACCCAAATGTGTAAAATCTTACAATAAGGAAACTCTTATTATTATTATTATTATTCTAATTACGAAGCTATTACTTTGCAAAGAAATTAGCCCTAAATATTTAATAGCACTAGTTTGCCTAGCATCTAATTAGTGTGATGCAGTTGATGACAATACCCCCAACATGATTGATAAATAATGTATGTTTCAAAAAATACCTGAGCAGGATCATCATGTGAATTTTGTGCCAAGAACCGAACAAACTCTTGCTTCTTGATTTCAAAATCGAACTTTGCCTGGTGCAGCGTGGATTGCTCTCTATGCCTATCTTCAACCAATCTTTCCAGATACCCCCTTTTTCTTTGTAGACTGTTTTCAATCTTGTAGTAGTTTCCAGGTAGACTCGATTTTTCAGAGATCCTTGGGAACTTCACTTCTGCTTCCTCCCTTAAATCACAAAGTTGGAGAAATACAGATAGAGCCATTTAAAAACTAGAATTGCACATCAGGTAAGCATACTTTCAAAAGTGTAATAAAGTCATATATATTAGGGATACAATGAAAGGATATATTTATATGGGTATTTATTAGGAGGGTTGATTCATGTGATATTACGAGAATGTTTCAATATTTATCAGTAAATATTGATTGCCTGACCTACTGATGACAACCAAAATCGAAACCTTACAAGAACCCTACAAATTTCACAGCCTCGGGAATGGAAATCCGCCCCCTGACATGCACTCAAGTCAAAATACCACTTATGGCAATGGCAATGTGTACATGCAACAGAACCACCGCCTATTACAAAACATACACTTAGACACTCCAGCTTGTTTTTTCTAAGAATTCTTCACAACTCAGTTTAACTGATGTCTTCTTCCTAAAATATGAACAGTCACAATAAGACCATTGTAAAAGTACTATCGATATTGTTACAACTCAAATCCGGAAAAGAGGAGATTATCAATAGAGATTTTGCAATACAAACCACAAGAAACGATATTGCTAAGATCAGGTTCTTACCTGCGGCCAAGGTAAAAGTCACCAGGACTACTAATTATTCCACCATCCAGAGATAATGCTCCATCACTTATAAAGGGGAGGGCGTGCAGCATGTCTTCCCTAGTCCTATAAACTTGCAGGTGCGAGAAAAGATGATAGAAAAGAGTCTCCCTAAGGCCATGGCCAGAGGTTGTGACACATGATAAGTTTGCTCTATTAATATAGATCAAATTCACAGCATATCCTAGAAAGCCACGCGGAATTACTCCACCCCGAAATTTTGGCTTTAGAAGATCAAGCCTCCTTTGTGGGTCACCAGCTATAAATTCGCCAAGATACAGTCTGAGATATATATATTTATATATAGAGAGAGGGACATGAGAAAGAAAAAGATAAACATGAGAAAGAAGGAAAACCTTGTGAAGAGTAACAAATGAAGAAAATAACTACGTACCTTAAATCGTCGAGACATATGACAAGAAATCGCCCTCCTATAGTACGACCAGCAGCAGATCCAAGCCCATGAAGACCTGAATCCCTCTTAATAGCACCTTTAATATCACAAGACTCCAAATCCTGAACCCCATCAAAGGTCTTGCAAACAAGTGCCAACATTTTTTCCTTCCCCAAGTACTCCGCAAGAAGCCTAAATCAATTTCAATTATTCCATTTAATAATCATATGAAATTATCAGTATATTTTAAAAAAATTGTTATGAAACAAGAGTACACATAGACTCCATGAAAATTGGGTCTAAGTTCCAATCTAGAAATATCTTTAGTTGCAGGTGATTGGCATATAATAATACTACTAAAATTAAGAAGGCTTTATTATATACTGTTCATAGATATTTGTTTGTGTGCAGGAGGGAACCTTTTAGCAGGTTTGAGTTTAGTTGGAACGTCTTATTGACCACATAAGATATCTGAATCAACAATAACAAAGTATATATCTGGAACAAGAAGTAACTAAAACTTGGAGGGTAATTCATAGACATCTTTTTAGAAAAATTACAGCTATAACACAAACAAATTACCTCCTCTTTTGAAACACTAACAACCATACAAATTGAAATTTTAAGAACAAGTTATAGAATTTAAACTGACCTGATAAGGTTTTCATCATCCACTTTGCCAAGTGTGGCAACAATACCAATTACATCCTTTACTAATGGTCTATGTGAAACCTGAGTTCCATGTCGAGTTTTTAGCTGGCATATAAGTCCAGCGGCAGATTTCTCCAGCTTTAGAATATTTCCATATATTTCAGTCTCACTTTGAGCCTCCTCTTCTTCGGTCACAGGTTTAATAGATGCATGATACTTTCCGATAGTAACTGAGAAATAAATGTAGCGAAAATAATGAAACAACGAGTAAATGAGGTGACAAAAACATTGTTTCCGCATGATATGAATCTTACTTTTTTACCTTTAAAAATAATAGATATTAAATTGAAGCTACTTTTGCCTCTTAACTTTCATTAAAATCCCATGATACCTACTTTTGGAGGTAGAAGTTGGCGAGACAGACAGTAAGTATTGTTTAGAACAATAGGTTTATGTCGTGATTCATGAAGTGATAACAATTACCGTTAGCTGTATATCAGGTAAGGCTATGTCATGAAGTGATGTTAGATATTCTTGTAGAAAGTTGGATTGATCATTAAGAGATAAGATGAAAGGCGTCATACACAAAGCTTGGGAATGTAACTAGTGGAAGCAGTGGATCACTGCCCTCTAGATACTGTCACCATTAAAATTTTTAGATATTCTATGTGACATTTGCGAACTAGTTGGTCACAAGTCATCTGTTTTAAGAAATTGCTAGAGATTTATGGAAATGAAATGGTACTTTAAAGTTTGAGCAGTGTGATTAAGCTTATCATACTTCTATCTTTTGCGATTTTTCAGTCATCTCATCTATAAATATATATTATTGAATTAAGTGCTGACTACCGACGCCAATATCACATACCTTGTAGATCTAGAATGGAATTGTCTAAGCTGTTTATCTGAGTCCTCAGATACTTAATATTGTCTTCATATTGTTTGATTTTAAGACCTATTTTCTGTAGATCATCCTGATATTTCTGCAATGACACAACAAAAGACTTGAGTTGGCCGAAAGGGATACTATTCATAAATGTCATGATTATGAAGGTACACACACAAGATCATAGAGGATAAATGACTCAAATATGTTATCAATTTAATACTCATTATAATATGCAGGAAAAGTAACATGTGCATCTTTGACATCCTTAACAACCTTGGTCTTATTGACAAGTGCTTCCACCTGTATACTAGCCTCTTCTATTTCAGTCTTTTGAGTACTAGCTTTACACGCAAACATTTCTTGAACTTGTAATGCCTTTCTCTGAACTGAAAACCGAAAAAAATAATAGATATTTATATATATGATCAAGTATATAAACATTCGTTATACAACGATACATGCAGTGGCAGTGGCAGTGGCAGAAAAGCATCCAGGCAGCGGCACAGCACATATTCAATGGAAATTGTGTCCAACTGGCATGCTCAACTAGAATTTGGTACGATATTTATTAAAGAAAAAAAGAGATAAAACTAAACATATAATAAACACCACAATATCGATAGATTACAAATTAAAGAATTTACAAGATAAGATACATGAGTTTAGTTAATACTTATATTAAATCCTAGAGAACTCCGTGAAATACCTCAATGTGTATATCATAATTTAATATTTTCTTAGCATGACAAGATCCTAATTTGAAAGGTACTTGTAATCTTACCATATTATAATGATAAGATCAATTATGAAACTAAACACTTAATTACCAGCAATATATGATAAAGCACCTAGCACTAATTTCCTATCAAAATGCACGCGGGGTGGGGGGGTAAAGGAGCTAACTAACGATTTTTTATACAAGACTGACCGGAATAACAAGTTTTGCTACGGATGGTTAAAAATAATGGATGAGAGACGCATTCACTAACGCGGCATTAGGTATTAGGCATTAGTGAAACGGGTAGTAGCAAAAAATCATCTAATAGCCATATGTCGATAGGGTGTTGTGAACAAATTTTATTTTTTAAAAACTGGATACGCATATGCAGAAGGGGTATAGTTAGAATAAATTATTTTTTATTTATGTTATGCATTCGGGGAAGGGGTAAAATCACTTGATACGCATTTCCTTTTCGGGTAACAAGAAAATCTATATATAAAAAAACAGATACGCATTGCTGAAAGGGGTAAAACGATCAACACTCACGCCGGGGTATTATGGAGCAGGTATATGAGGGGTATCAAGAGGTTTGTGATGCATGTATCCTAGTGGATACAGGTGTGGAGGCTCATTACAAACTTCTTTTTCCTTGGCCCTTATTCATTCGGTTTTTCTTTTCACCATCGTTCATTAGTTTCTTTGATGCTTATTCATTCGGTTTTTCTTTTCACCATCATTCATTAGTTTCTTTAACGCATCATCATTATTGCAGATAACTAGCAAATGAAGAGGTGTGTTGCCTCGATCTAGGAGTTATAATATGCATATACCGCGGGAGTATCAGCTCTAGGGTACGCATCTGCCCTCTGGGTAATTAATCCGGTATTGTCAACCACCCCCTCCTAAAAACGTTATTTTCAATTTTATTTATTAAAAAAAAGTTATTTTCAACATTATTTCCGGGGTGGGATGGGGCATTGGTGTGGCCTTGGAATGACCTACACCCATCAAAACTTATTCCCATTATATGTTAAATAACAGGATATATACGTAACAATCAAATGAAGAAGGTAAAAGATCTTTAGTTATTTATCCATTTGAAAGTTTGAACTACTTATAGTAGTCGTTTACCTTCAAAACTCTCGAAACTTAACATCCCTTTTAAGCACTAGTATCATTTTTTTTGTCAGCATTGCCCCAAAATTTTAAATACTCGCGCACTCATGCCTCCACAGAGTACCCGATTTCTTAACCACCAAACACAATAAAATTCTTGAAATACATCAACTCTTCGTCTTATTTTATCAATTTCAAGAACCCCACTACATCATATTTCCTAGAAATAACTTATATGGAGTAAAATTATTGAATCATAAATTCCAAGAAAACAAAAATTAAAAAAAGCAACTTTATTTAAGAAAACAAGAAACAGAGACAGTGGTGGAGCTACTTAGGGGCTAGTGGGATCTAAAGCCCCCACTAGGTTAAAAAATTTAGTAATATTATTTAATATTAATTTTTTAGCCCCCACTAAAATTTAAAAATAACCCTTAATAAATTTTTTATTCTATATTAATTCAATATCCTTATTTAGAAATATTTTTGTTTCACATTAAAAATGTAAAATATATATAATATAACTAAATATTATAATTGAAATAAAAGAAATTATTATAATAACATTACTTTCTAGTTTCTTTTTTTCATTACTTTCTAATTTCTTCTATTCATTTTACTACATTTGACACTTGCTGAGTCGTATTCCAAAGATTTTTCTCCATCGGATTCAGTGTATATTAGTAATCAATTAAAAACTTATATTCGCGATATTCGTTCAAATGATGAATTTTGTCGTTTAAACGGGATTGTTGATGATAGGTCCCAAATAATGGGCGGTATTAGCTAGAAGGGGGGGTTGAATAGCTATATACCCTTTTTAAAATTTAGAGATTGGCGTTTTTAAATTTCTTTTCTCTTTTTAAAATCTTTACTAGTCAACTAGTAAATAAAGTGCGGAAAGTAAAAGAGAGAAAAGAAGCAGAGTACAACACAGTATTTTTATCCTGGTTTGCGATGGCGCAATCCCCTAACGGATCCGCTCACCCCTAGTCCAGTCCCCGAGTCCCTCCCTGAACTCGAGATTTTACACTATAAAAAGATGTACTCCTTATAATGGCGGAGAAGCCTTTTACAACACTATGTATCTATCTTGGACCTTAACTCCACGTTAACCCCTCAAAATACAATAGCAAACCTACTTGATTTATCTTGGAGCGTAACTCCCCGTTACCTCCTCACAATCAAAGTAGAACCCCTACAGGCTGGTCTTAGAGCGTAACTCCCCGTTACCTCTTCACAGGCAAGTAGTACCCCTACGAACTGGTCTTAGAGCGTAACTCCCCGTTACCTCTTCACAGCCACGTAGTATCCCTTACGATCTTATCTTGGAGTGTAACTTCCCCTTTACCTCCTCAAAGATACGTAAAAATCCCTGCGTAGACTATGTTCCTCTACAACAATGTAGGTCTTGGATCTGGGTCTTAGGTCTTGGGTCTTTCCTTTTCCTCACGGTGCAAAGACACCCAACTCCCCGTCGGCGTGTCTAGGACTTGGGTCTTAGAACAAGGATCACCTCACTTCACTTTCACCTCACAACAAAGTCTAGACAACAAGTACTACGACTTTATATCCCTGTTTAAGAAAGAAAGGTGGTGGACTAGTATATTACAGTACTAGACCAAAGAGACAAACAAATATATATAAGATAGCCTAAGCAACAGTATATATAAATGTGAGTCGGGGCAAGTCACTTAGTGAAAGGACTAACCACTCGAAGAGGTAAGTCACTTGTCAAAAAGGACGAACCACACGTTGTGTGCTAACGTGTATGCAAGAAAATAAGTGTGTATGCTAAAGTAAGGTGCGGAAATTAAAAGCGTATGAATGCAAGCACTTAAAGTAAATCTTTTCTTTTTATTTTCTTCTTATTATTGTCCGATATATAAGGCCGAGGGTATATGAACTAAACTAATGGCCGAATATATTGACTTGATTTATATCAAGCTCGTTGAGTCTTGTTGTTTATAAAAGCCTTGATCCGAAGAATAAAAATGAAACTATAAGGCTCTTTACAAACTAACGAAGACAATCTAAGATTCTACGAGGAGAGTTCGTTTATGTCTATATAGGACTTATACGAATTCTCGTAACTCGGAATCAAAGAATATATAACTTCTTGAACTCGAAAAGTAAAAGGCTCGTTTATGTCTTAATATACAACTTATACGATAAACCTTTTCACTTTGAATTCGAAGCTACTTCAACTTCTAGATCTCTACGAGGAAGCCTTGTTTATATCTCTACTATATATGAGACTTATACAAGTACCTTCTAACTCGGAGTTCGAAGTCGGATAAACTCACTAATATTCTACGAGTATGACTCGGAATAAGAGCTCGTTTCTTTCACTTTATAACTCAACAAGGAAGCTCTTTGTTTATACCTTAATATATTGGCTTATACAAAGTTGCTTCGACTCGGAATAAAAAGTGAGACTAACCCACAAATATTCAACAAGTAGTGCTTGTTTATATCTCTATAGGAGACTTATACAAATCACTTTTTAACTCGGAATATAAGTTAGTTATGAACTTTACGTTCTATATATATACGAGAAAGGACAACAACAATTAAAGCTCGTGTATATATAAAACCGTAAACAAGTGCAAGTATATATAAGCTAAAGATCTAACTAAGCAAGAACAATATATATATACTTATACACTAAAGCCGAATATATATATATATATATATATATATATATATATATATATATATATATATATATATATATTTATGCAAGAAAAGTAACCAACTTATGACTCTTGTGCTCTATAAAGAGAGACAAACTATTTCTTTCGAAATCAAGAGATACGAGTTGGGTTCGTGAACGAGAGTTGGTGTGTACACAAAGATTAGTCAAGAAAGCAAGATGTACACACTACTAAACTCGATCTAAGTATATATATATATATATATATATATATAAAAACAAGTAACTAACTTATAACCCTTGAGATCTAGAAAGAAATCAAGAGAAAAAGCTAGGATCGAAGCCAAAACACACAAAAACTAGTCGCCGGAAAAAGTCACCGGAAAATGGCCGGAATCTCAACTTTTAGTACAACTTAGGGGGAAACTAAACAAGTCTAGGGGCTGTTGAAATATGATATTTGGTTAGCCTAAACTAGCTTGTGTGGTGTGTGTATTATATGAGCAAGAAAGAGGATGAAACAAGCTTTAAAAGTGATGAAACTAAGAAGAATCAAAGCTTGTTTGCTAAATCTTTTAGAGGCTGATATTTTCTGGGATATGTGTGATATGAGGAGAGAAATATGCAGCAATTTCTTGGCTCAAAAAGGCTTGAGAATGAAGTGGGGGAAAGCCTTGTATTTATAGGCAAAAATTAGGGTTTAGAGGTGACAAGGCTACTACATGGAGCAAGGAGAGTCACACAATTCAAATTAAAGTTGCATCAGCTGAAAGAGGCCACATAGGTGCATAGAAAAACGTGCTAACATCATTCAGTTAATTAATAAAGCTAATAAACACGAAACCGAACGATATGTTGGAAATATGACGTTTTTCAAAATATGCTCCAAAAATTATGAAAATTTGGGAACCATCTGGGAATATTCCTAATAGGTCATGGTCAAAATCCTACTCAATTTGGAGTTGATCTTCATTGACTTTTAATTGACCGAACATTCAATTACGTATCGAAGATACAGGTCAAAAATAAAAGTCACCCAAAAATTATGAAAAAATTCCTAAAATTCTTTTTCAATATTCTAGTGACATTCCCCAAGATTCAAGTCATTTGGACATGTGTAACTATTTCTTTGAGAAAATGATCGTTTCGCTGTCCCTATAGGTCGAAACAATAATCGATAGTCATTTGTCGGAACTTGTCGACGTTTAGACTAAAGTTTTGACTTGAAATATATTCAAACATAATATTTCTAAATAAATTATGACTATGAGGTCCTTGAAATATTTTTGTTTGAATTAAAATGCAGTTTATCCATTTAAATAAGGCAGTTAGGGGTTTCCGGGATAAATTCTGTATTTTACATTTAGGCAAGACTTTGTTGAAGATAAATTGAACAAATAAGTTTAGAAAATATATTAAATATATTCCCTTGAAAATCTTTGAAACCAACACTCTTTTGTTTTGATGTTACAGTTTTTGTTTAGTAAAAGCAGTGTTAAAATACTGTATTTGTTCGTCTTCAGTCTTTGCCTCAAAATATAACATATATAAACTAGATTTGATTTTATCATTATTTTGATAAATCTTGTCTAATTATATGTTGAAAGAAAATCATTTGGCTAGTTTATAAAAGCAGTTTGACCAAGTTTGACTTTCTACTTGTTGACTGTCACTTTGAATAAGCCTAAGGGAGGTTTACTATATTCTTTAGTAATTTTCTATTTCTAATTTAATTTACACTTAATTTTTAGACAAAATAATCCAAAACCTAATAAAAAAACTGTATCTCACAGTTGATCTTACAGAATAGTTGGTAAAGACCATAAAAGTGTGAAACCTATCCTTTTGTTTATAAGCTCCTTAAACTAGTACTAATTCTGCTCATTGCAACAACGAGTGTGGAAATGATATTTCCTGAGTAGTGTGAATTTCTTAATCAAAAGGAAGACCGATGGATTAATTATTGTTTAGTGACATATATAGAGTCTGATATATCTATATATCTAGAAGTACAAAAGATAACGTAATTTTAGAACGTTTTCGATGTATGAAAACCCGAAGAGGTGAATTTCTATATTAAAAATTGATTTTAATATAATAGTTTTTAATTTAAATTTTTTATTTTAAATTAGCCCCCACAGTTCTGGCTACGCCACTGAACAGAGACATGCAAAGTATACATACAGATACTACATATATAACATGATCAAAGAGTTTCATACATAGCTTAATAAATGTAAATTAAGCAACCCCATTACATGTTTGATATACACAAGGCAAGTCAATTACTTTCGAGTGTATAATAATAAGTGCAATTTTTAAAGCAAATAAATACATACATACATATATAATATGGAACCTGTTGATGGAAGTGAGTTTGGTTGATGCACCGGCGGTCTCCGATTTTGGCTGCCGGAAAATAAAGAGTAAGGTGACAAATATATAGCATCAGCTGGAGGCACTTTGTAACTTTTTTATTTTAAAATATTAAAAGAATAGAATATTCAGATTTTGACAATATATTTGTGCGTGTCTTCTTGGGAAGAAGGTTGCTATTAAAATGATTTTTTTAGATATTATTTTTTATTTACTAAATGGATACTATTTTTTTTAAAATGGCTTATTTTTTTGTATTGGATAAGAATTTTTTAAAATGAGTTTCATATTTATTAGATTCCCAACACATATTATTTTTAATTGTTTAATTGGATAATTATTTTTAAAAAGTAATTTTTTTATTAAGTTTTTTGTAATTTTACTATTTTTTTGAAATTTTTTATAAAAATACAATATTGGAACTCAAAGTAACACAACTTTTTATATACGATTTGTTGTCAAATGCATTAAAAAATTGAAATGGATTCTAGTTTTATTTGAAAGTGATTTTAATTGCATTTAATTGTAAAGTTGTATTTTTACTGTAAAATTTTAAAAATTATATTTTTGTTAAATATAAAAGAATTAATATTTTTCAAAAAAACTCTATTTAAAAAGAGTATATGTACAAATATTTTCAAATTTTGCTATTTATATGATATTTGTATACGAAAAAAAAGTTACATTGATATATTTTCTTTATTAGATATTGAAATTTAATAAAATTAGGAGGCATTGTGTAAACTAAGTACTCCCTCTGTTTCAAAATAATAGTCTTTTTTCAAAAAATAACGCATATTAAGAAAATTTATTATTGATAGGTTATATCATATTTATTGCATTGACTGAATAGAATATATAATATTAAGTTGATTTTGAAAATATAAATTAAAAATACGTGGATTAGAGTTGATTTTAAAAATATAAATTAGATAATATTTTACATTCAAAGTTGAAGTGAACAATTAATTTGAAACAATTTTTTTTAAAAGAGAATACTAATTTTAAAAAGGAGTATAATTTAATCAACATAAAATTACTTTTTTTATATAGTATAATTTATTATTTATAGCACCATCCTCTTTATAATAGTTCTATTTATGCATGTGTACGCAGTCACATATATTCATTGATGTTCTAGTTTCGAAGCCAAACCTTATGAAAAGCTCCAGAGAAGTAACAGAATCATTTCAAAACAATACAAATGTTTGTCATTACTATGATATTTGCAACAGTTAATTTTCTTGACGTGCCTTTGCAAAGATAAACTTTTAGCAGTACGCCACAAACACATGCATAGATACAACTAAGAGATATTTACTTTATCATAGAGTAGAAAATTTCTGAGTGAAGATTAAGACATCAAGAACTTTGTTGGCGTCTTTGAAAAACAAATAACGAACCTCTGGAACCTTTGCCAAGTCTAATCTTCTCATCTATATAGGTAATCTCAAGCTTAACCTCGCTCTCACCACCGTATGTGAACTCAAGTCCTCCCACTTTTAGTTCAGGTGGCTCAAACACCACTTGTATCCATTTCTCATCAAGAGCCGTCAGTTTTCCTGCAATGCAAGTGAATATGATCAAGAAGAACGTCTGATGTATGCAAAGAGAAAAAAAAATGAATTCAGCCTTAAACATGATTTATCGCTTCAAATGTTTAATAATGAATACAGATGTACCCTCTATATCATCTTATTAGGGATTAGCTTGTTTAGTTTCCTTATAAAGTGATGAGTATAAGAATAATAGTAAGGTCTAGTCAGCAGCAGAAAGAAAGTCAGACAGAATATCAGCAATAGAAACAACTCTACTGGCCTTTAGGATTCTTTATTTACTCAATACTAGGTTTTAAGCTTTGTTGTCTTGGCGTTCTGCATATATGTCATATTGCAACAATATTTTTACCAATTACTCGTTATTTTCAAATAATATTTGTTGCAAGGTCAAGCAGTCCTCTGATGAGAAATGAGGCTGGAGAAGGGATTGGGTAGACGAATTTAAGCAATTTCTTAAATTAATTCATGGACATATATGTAGTGAATATATGATTGTTTGAAGACAGGTCAGAAGACTATAAATATTTCCACCTGAGCTAACAAGCGCCTCCATTTATTTACAAGCAATTTAAACAATGACGGAAATCTAAACCTCGTGTAATTACTGCATCTGAGCAGTTAAATGATGTGAATTCAAAGGAAATTTCTTTTTATCAGCCTATCAATCTACTGCTCAATACAATAGGTTTGAAATTAACAAGAGAAAAGCATGGCTCACAAAACTTACTTGAACAACAAGGAATGGAAGAGGGACAGATGAAACTTGGGCAAGTAGCTTAATTGGTACATGGGATGATTATTATATAATTATTAAGTATATATTTTTGGCTTGCGAGCTTTTTCCTTTCACTTGAAAGCGTTTTTTTTACTTTAAGCACTTCCGGTTTATTTTCGGATTTGGTTTTTGTATGTGTTCCTACTTGGATTAGGCTTTTGATAGGTTTCCTAGATGGGTTCAAACATTAGCTAATTTTCTACTCATCTTTATTTATTCTGGTTTATAGGTAGTATTGACATAATCACATTCTACTCCAAAAATATAACTAATATAATTATAGAGCAATGCTAGGGGTCCCGAAATGGAACCCACTTAATTGTGTTACAATCATTCAAGACATGCCACGTGAACTTTTAGGAACCATTTTGGTATCCTTAGCAATCTCTATGATTAAATAATAAATGCCTGACTAAGTCCATGTAAGCATTTGAGTTACAACTTGAATGTTCAGTAAAAATGGATGATATCTGCATTAGATTATCAAAGAATAAGAAATAATCCTCAAGCAAGGTCTTACTAAATATGTAATTGTAGCAAACCAACTCAATTCAATTTCAAGAAAACAGATCATATCATTACATCATCACAAAGTCGTTTTAAGAAAGGACTTACCATTTAAAGACACCTCACCATCAAGGAACCCTAATGCGGAAAAGGCAACCTTGTTTCTCACAATATTAGGAGCTTCAACAGCCTGTATCATTTCCTTTGTCTTGAAAAATATTCGGCCCAATGCACTTCTGTAACCTCCACCAGGGGATGTACGATTTGAACAATAAACAACATCCCATTCTGTAAAAATTGTTAGCTGAACCTTGTTACATTTACACATATACAATTACTAAAAAGAAAAGGAATCAGCAGAAAGCAATTTTACAACATAAAAAAGTGCAACATAAATTTGAATGAACATAATTATCTTGGCAGATATAAAAAACACTGAAATTTCATTTATCATCAATTATGACTATCATCTATAAAAGTCGATACGGAAGTGTCATAACTTTCCATTATAGAAGTGGTTGCTGGCTGTGGATTTGGTAATTTGTATCACATGAGTATGGTCATCAAAAATGAATAGGGGACTAGAAATTTAAAAAGGAATCTGTAGTATGCTTGGCATATTGAACAGCTTCTTTTGTCGAGGGTGTACTATATAAGAAAAATTATGAAAACATTCTTTATAGAAATAGATATAGTACTGAATTTCACTGTTGAAATATCTGATGACTTCAAATTTAAATAAAAGATTAGCAGCAGATTGACATTTATAGTGAGATACCATACAGTTGTTATATAAGTAAAAATAATAAATCTAGGAAAGCTTGGAACCGCAATCAAGCTATATGTAGTGGCTCTCAGACTAGAGATCTTACATTTGAACTCCCAACTATGAACTAACATCCCTTCTAACTGCAATTATTTTTATAAAGTTTGATTCAAGTTTAAACTGCCACGAAAAACCTTATATTTAAAACCCCGATGCTCTGAATTCTATCTAGGTCTTGATAGTGTAAAAACGCTAAATTTAAAAACCACGGCACTCTGAATGCTATCTAGAATTCTAGATGTTGATTGTGTATGAACCATCACAAGAAAGTGGGAGACATTTGTCTATGATATTGATATGCCAATGATTATTAGCATGAAATTTCGACAGGCAAATGCATGCTGAGATGAGCTCTTTCGGCCAATAGAGAAACATTTGACTGGTAAAGAATTTCTACTGCTGCTTTTATTGTGACTTGTAATCAATTATTATAGATTCACTTCAATCTTCAGGATGATGTCGTACATATAGAATATGCTGCTAGTAAAGTTTTACAGCAGCCAATAGCTATATAAATCCCAGACCCTGCTTTTTGAGCGGGATATATTGGGTACATTTGGTTTGGTTTACAGTAGCTATATAAATGATTTATTCTTTAAAAGGTATAAATTAAGTCTACCGTATAATCAGTTAAAATATAATTGTCAGAAAAAAAGTGTTGACACAGCACTCAAACATTCAGCAGGAGACCGAAATCAACAAAAATAATGTTTACAAGAAAAATATATGCTTTTCCTAGTTTAAGTTAAGTTGTGGAAGTCTACCAGAGAAGAATTGAAACAGGAAGGGGGGCACAAATCATATAGTTAAGACAACAGAATCCCAGAAAGGAATTCACCTCCAAATATAAGAGGGCATTTTACAGGTTCATCCACACAAAATTCCTGCAATGCTTTAGCCAATTCAGCTACCTTTTTATGCTCATCCGTCTTTAGAGAAACTCCCCGATCTGTTTGCAGCACCTAGTTAAAGACAATATATTCAATTTTCCTGATAATTTAGAGGTTGAATTGAACAATTACAGCACTAATAAAACTGAGGGAGGGTTAATCTTTTATAGTACTACATCGTCATTCATCATCTCAAGTCTCAAATTACTCTTATTAATAATTAGATCATACAATTGAAGATACTTGCCATTGTAGGGGATAATTAGCTATGGGTAATGATATAGGCACTCTTACTCTACGGCTACAGACCAAAAATTAGCAAAAAGACTGATTTACTATTCTTATTACCATGGACCCAGTTTTAAAAAACTATTTCTATATTGTCAATAAATATAACCTCCCCACTTTCTCTTCATCCTCATCCTATCTCTTAAATCTAAACAATGATTAAATCAACAAAAGAGTATATTGATATTAGTATGCATAACATGTGACAGTACTCACTACTAAGTATGCACATAAAATCTCTATTAAAATCTTCTCTTAGAACGAACTTTCTCTTGTATTTCTACAACACCTTACGAGTACCTGACTCAAGACCAAACATTAGTTTTTTAGTGCTCTTCGATACAGTTAGAGCCTAGAGGGCAGTGAAATAAGTTCCGGTGGCATTGCAAACAGATGCACGTTCACCAAACAAGGGCTGACAATGAAATCCCATAACTGTTTCTAATTTGTTAACTCTTTAATTTTTTCATGGGCGTCAAAATCCAAATTCTATTTTCTAAATTTCATATTTACCAAACTATACATACAGATTGGATGTGTACTTTGATTCCATAGATATGGATTGAACTAGTCTCATTCCAAATCTAATGTGTGCAACTATACTTTTAAGCGCATAATATCATCAGTAGCTCTAGTTATCTACTGAACCAGAAGACTAAAATATTATCATTGAGATGTATCACTTGCTGCACAGGAAATCAAAACAACACAGAGTACTAACTCTTTCAGAATTACACATCAGAACAAAGTTTAGATTTTGCATAAAGTGGCACCACGTTCATTGCAGCAAACATAGGCCATGTTTGTTTTATAGGATTATATAGGGGATAAGACTATAATCCTTTAAAAAATTTAATACTATGTTTGTTTTGTAAAAACTTATTTGGGATTAGATCAAGGATTACAATCCTTTAAAATATTAATCCCTTGTTTGTTTTCACGGAATAAAGGATAGGATTATAATCCTCTCTAATACTAGGTTGGAGGAGGTATTATTTAATCCTCTCTAACAAGTCATTTTTTAAAGGATTATAATCCCTTCATTAAACCAATGTCAAACAAAGGATTAGAAAATTTAAAGGATAATAGTCCAATCCATATGTTATCCCTCAAAACAAACATAAAATTATAATTTAAAGGATTATAATCCAATCCTAAACTTAATCCTTCCGAACAAACATAGTATTGAATAATTTAAAGGATTATAATGCTTAGGGATAATAGTGAAGGATTATAATGAATGGATACTAATCTCGGGATTATAATCCCATGAAACAAACATGGCCTATAAAGTTCAACGTCTGATATCAAATATTTCATGGGTAAATTTTTCATCACAATGGATATAGGAATCATACTGGTTATAGAATCTATCTTAAACCTCTGTAGAATCTGGTATATAATGGTAACTAATATTTTTGTTATTCAGTGCTCACTAGATAGTCATATTTCACTCATATCTTGATTTCTTCCTATTCCACTCAAGACTATTTAAGCAAGGAAAAAATATGGATATCCAATAGGCATCCAATCCAGTCTATGCACTCAAACCAACATAGCAGGAAACTCTCAGAAAGCATACTTGTAGCGGAATATGCCATAAACAAAAGAGAGATCAAATACTAATAGAAACTAACGAGAGAATACACGAACTCAGTTTATCGAAAAGAAAATATTGGAGAAAATAAATAACTAAACCAAGATACGCATGGTAGACCTAGAACATAATATTGGGTCGTCTTTTATGGGTATTATGCAACTAAAAAGAACACATATGTGGATTTAGGGATAGCCTTGTTGCATGGATGCACCCCATTCCCCATGACAACTGACAAGTCATGGGTTCGAATCTTCATTAGCCCCCGCCCATTAAAACTTAAAAAAATAATGTGAACTGCCCAAAAAA
Organism: Oenanthe sinensis; assembly: GCA_028671895.1. Lineage (NCBI taxonomy): Eukaryota > Viridiplantae > Streptophyta > Magnoliopsida > Apiales > Apiaceae > Oenanthe > Oenanthe sinensis. The sequence continues at coordinate 40,783,546 of CM053806.1, forward strand.
TATACAAATTTATCAATTACACTGCAGTCCCTCTCTCTACTCCACCTAGCTAATGACCTAGCTAATGCTAAATAGTAGCTATCAAGAGAACTACAAAAAGCAGTAAGACGAGATTTCAAAGCTCAAATACATTTAAATTTAAGTTAGTATTATAGTCTCGTGACAAAAACTAATTGCTTTGCGCCTGTAGAAATTAGTTTCTATATGAGCGATATCACTTTCCTCGTACAGTTAACCCTAGTTTCTATCACTTCACTCCATCTAGTAGTTAGTTAACGGCTTAACGCTACATAGCAGCTATTACATTACTGTGTAAGCAGTAAAACTTGTTAATAATATATGATCCATGTAGATGTAGTGAATTGCAGGGGCCTAAATCTCAAACCCCGGGAACCCTCAATTTCTCAAATTTTATATGGACACCTTTGTTTCCCTAATAGAACTGACTTACCCACATAAACTTGCTCATCGGTAGCGGTAACAGAGTGAACTCTCTGAGTACACTCCCAATTTGCTTTCGACAAGCTCTTTGGTGAAATTGTGCCGCAGTGGGATTGTTATGGTGACCCATTGTGCGAGTGAGGGGAGTGTTAATAATATATCATCAATTTAGTAGCTTTCCCTAACAGTCCCAAAACTACTTTCCTCTATCTCTAACATTGTAACCTAGTCATACCCATCTTCCTAACAAGACGTCGAAGTTTCAAGTCTCAGTAGACAAGTGTGCGTGTTTTTAAATTTCTATAACCTACAAAATATAAACCAAACAAATAGACCATCAAAAAAATATAAAACAGCAAAATAATTTAATCTAACAGAATGATATACCAAATTAGGGTCGAATTCTATGGAGACCAGTATTTAATTCCGACAAGCAGAACATTGCAAAATGTAACACATGTTATGGTGTGTTCCCGTTACGGAACATACGTGGTCTCCAGGTCTCCAATTAAAAATGGTCTCCAGAGAGTCATTTTATACCAAATTATATCTACATTATACAAAAACAACCTACAATAATGATGAAAAAAGAAATAGTAAATAGTAGGAAAACAATGAAAGAAACCTTGGAAAGAATAGAGGAAACAAGTGGTGGTGGTGCAGCAGATGATACAGAAGAAGAAGCATTAAGTGGGCTAGCTGTTGATGAAGAAGCTCTGGTTATAAAAGTGGCACAAGGGGTAGTGGAGCAACTATATTTAGCATATTTTAAAGCTCCATTGTTTGTAAAACATGCAGTGTTAGTAGTAGTTGCAGCTGCCATTAAAGAAGCCATTGGTTTATTTAGTCAAAGACTTGCAGCAATGAAATCGAATGAATATGCAAGAGCAACTACTGCAACTCCTGGTACTAGTTGTTCGATGAGACTTTGAGCCCCTATCATGTTTCTCAATATATGTGGTTATTAACTCTTTTGGTAGGACCACAATTCGTCGGGTCGGACCATTATGGTTTGTTTGTCTTATGTCATAATAAATTTATAAGCTGAAAATTATATGTAATTTTGTCAATATAAATAACTTATATGAGTCTTCAAACGAGGCGTAACATGTCTACCGTAAAAGTTTACACGAATGTATACCTGATGCATGAGCCACTAAATTACTACTCCCTCCCTCCCATTTTATTTTACTGAGTTACTATATTAGTTTGTTCCAAAAATTTGTCTGATTTTCTTAAATATAAATTTAAATTCTAAAAATACCCCTATTAATTATATATCAGTAATCTTCTATTTACTTTATTCAATGCAAAAACTCCTCCTCTACTCAATTTAATATGTGTTGACTATTCATAAATCACATCTATACTATATTATCAAAATCAAAACATTAAAAATTTCGTAGTCAGTATTTGGGTCGGGTATTTATTATTGAACTTAATTTTTAAAAATTATCCTCCTAACCAAAACACGTCTCATATTAATCTCCTAACTAATACATACACATGTCTAAACAAAACACACAAATATTATTATTTTATTAAACATTAATCTCCTAACTAAAATAAATCTCATATTAATCTCCTAATTAATACACATCTCTAAATAAAATACATAAACATTATTTTATTAAAATATAAATATAAAAGTATATAAAAATATATGCATATAATATTAAACAAAATTTAAAATTATTATTATATAAATTAAATTCAAATCATATAAAAAAATATTTAAAAAAAATATTTGAAATATTTAAATAATTTGATCCGTACATCGCACGGTATATAAGTTAGTATACATTAATGGAATAACAAGGGTATTATAGTCAATTTAAAGATAAAATTTACTTTTTCTTAATCTGTGTGCAAAAGTCAAACAAGTCAAATAAAATGAGACGGAGAGAGTAATATGTAAGGTATGATGATTGAAGTTTGTAATTTAGATATTTAGATCATCACATGTGGTAAAGAAGTCGGAAATACAAACATGTGACGCTCAGTTGCATAATACTTTAAGGGTAGAAAATGAATTGTATATGGGAAGATATTTACATTTTACTTTTATACTTTATAAAATATGATAAAAGAAATAAGAAATAGGAAGTATAATAAAAATATTATAAGGAAAGTTTAGTGAACAATTTGATAAGAGAGGTGAAAGATATGGTTTCGTTGTTCTATATTGTTTGTTGGATCAATTTTATGGATGATTATAATTCGTCTAATAATGTCTATAAGAAATTTCAATGATACTCATTGAAAGACATATGACAAGGCCTATTTGTAATAAGTAGATGACAACTCAACTCAAGTAAGAAAATTAAGTAAGTAATAAATACTGAGGAAGGAATCAAAACGAAGAAAGTCAACTAGACACAAAGAATCTTAATATCAGAAGTGTTCTAATGAAGCTGTTACTCTACACCGGAAGAAGTTCATTAATATGTTCAAGCGTCGGCGAAAAATAAAGGAGTAGTATTTCAGAAGAGTTCAGAAGATACAGAAGATTCCAAGTGCCTACTACAAAGAAATTCCAAGAAAAGAAATATTGAAGATAAAGCTAGAAGCAAGACAAGACACAAAGACCACTACAGTAGAAATGAGAATCGACATTGTAGTTAGTCATCCGTGAACCAGACCAGTGCACAGGGTGTTAACAATGTCAGTGAAGATTCGTCATCAAAAAGTTCAAGTGGTTAGAAATGTTATTGTTGAAGGACAGAATAGTTTTATCTACATCAACAATAGTCAAGCCTCTAATTTAATTCTCTATTAATTAGTTAATTTAATTAGTAAATTAATTCACTCAGAATTAATTTATTTCTTAAATTAATTAAAGGATTAATTAATTTAGAATTATTTTAGAATGACAGAAGAAAGAAGCTGGAAGCTCAAAGGGATACAGAAACAGCTAAACAGGCCTGACGGTACAGACTTTAAGACAAGACGGAAAAAGTATTGACACAGAAGAAATGCAGAGTCATATATTCTTAAAAGTGGAACCCCGGTTGGAATTGATTTATCATTTCCAAGTCAAAAGGAGTTCGGTTCCAGACGATCAGGAGACCGCAGCTTAGAGCGTAAGGATTTATTTAATTAATAAATATTTTATTTATTTAGTAAATTATATTTATAAATATCTAAATAATATTAGATATTTATTTTTATAATTTCTGAATTAAATTTATTATTTATTAATCAAAGAATATAAGCTGTGCAGGTCGAAAAGCATTTCTACGGAGCTCATCACTACAGGACAAAATAAGCCCCTTTGCTTTTTCAAATTGAAATGGCAGGAGAAGCTTTTTTAAAAGTAACCACTCACAGCTTGACACGTGTTCCATTCAAGTGAAAAGAATTGAATTGGCAGGTGAATTGAAAGTCATGCCGAGAGAAATGGAAATGTCATACCGAGAAAATTTAAGAGCAGAATAACATAAGTCATACCGAGCAGAATTTCTAAAGGTCATGCTGAATTGATTTTATTTAATTAAAATAAGTCATACCGATTTTTTTAATTAAATAAAATCCGAATATGACTTTAAAAAGGTCATACCGAATTTTCAAAAAGTCATACCGAATTTCTGAAAGGACATACCGAGTAAAAAAGTCATGCCCAGCTTTTTAATAAGTCATACAAGGCTTAATTCTTGTTAAATAAAGTCATAGTGAGAAAAGTCATACTAGCTTTCAACCTCTATAAATATGAGGAGTTGTCTTCATTTTTCAGATCAGAAAAACAGTTCAAATTTCAGAAATTTGTCTGCATTGTAATATTCACATATTTCTGTGCAAGTTTGGAATATAATTGTTTAACTCGAACAATTCATGTCAAAATCGTTCTAAGCTTTTAAACAGTTATATAAGCTTTCTACTTATTAATTTTGTAATACTTTTCAAGTTAAAATTATATCTTCTACTTGAACAGCATTTCATCATAATTAATATTTCGTGTGAATTTAAAATAATATTTTTAAATCCGATATTCAGCGATTAAATTAAGATATTGTATTCAACCCCCCTTCTACAATATCAGGGACCAACAATTGGCATCAGAGCTGGTTGATATTTTAAATATCATATCCGAACCAAATATTCCGCAACTCATAAAGATCTCAAAAATTATTTTTTATTCGAAATAACTTTTTTTCAAAAAAATTTATTTTTAATCAAAAATTATTTTCAGTCAAAAATTAAAATATTTTTTTGAAACACTTAACTTTTAATCTTATTTAAATATGAGTACTCAAAAGGTAACGAGCATCAAAATTCCATCATTCGACAAAGATCATTATAACCTATGGAAGCACAAGATGCAGTTATTTATTGGGATCGCCAATCCCAAATATGCCTTGATCTTAGAAAAAGGCATTGAACCTCCAATAACAGTTATTCTCGAACACGAGGTAGATGGGGTCGTAATTCCCCACAGACAGTTGGTATGTAATTAGGTCATGAAGATTCAATATTTGATGACATATATAGTATAAAGTACTTATATTGTGTGTGTTTGTAGGTGACAGTGGTGATATGTTGAGTGTGAGGTTATACCATGGATGAGTACTAAATTGATTGCCTCATATAAAGTACTACTTGGTATACTGATCGTGCATGATTTCTAAGGGATTGACTCCATTAATTTGGAGGATATTTAGTTGAAAATCAAAGTTTTAGGTTATTCTGGGTAAAAAAATTGTATTTCTAATGAGGCCGATGTTATGAAAATGATAGATTAATATTATGACAAGGCTAATAATTATAGGATTGACTTTTAATTAGGACATACAAAAAATGTATGTCATAATGAATATGATTTGGCTGATAGTAATAACATGGGTTATTACATTAATGAGATTGACGATTATGACTGGAAGGACGTTGAATATTTAATGGGATATTTGCTTAGAATGTAGATGAATGAGCTAAATAGATTGGAAGGGTCACACACAATTTTGGATTGTCTGAAAATAGCAAAGAAAGTGAAGCTCTAGATTTAGAGAAAGGTCACTCTAAGGACTCAGATGTCGATTCCCTCGAAAGTTTGTTTGAGGATAAAGTTGATGATGATATTGCTGGCATGAGGAAGATAAAAGCATACAATTTACGAATATTTAGAAGACACAACATTGGAAGTGAGAATGTTATTTATGAATTAGCATGAATGTAGGGAGTCCATAATCAAACACAGTGACAAGTAGGGAATAATGATTAGCTTCACTTTTTCGGACAAGACGGTGATCAAAGCTGTTTGTGCTCTTCTTTGCCTTTAGTATATGTTTGCAAGTCTCAACTTTGACAAATCATTTCAGATGATGAAGCAAATGGGGCCAGATGATAAGTAACGATATAAAATATGAAGCCCAGATTAGTATAGAAACCCCAAAGCCCAGTGTCTCGGCTTGGCCAAAGTTGAGGCTCGGGTTGCCACCTTGAACTGCATCAGCCTACCTGTCAAATATATGTCACTCCTAAAAAGGAATGTCCCAAAAATGATAATTCTTCAGTTGCCTAGGCCCTTCCTTTCTTGATTTCGGTGTGAGAGGCAAGTTGTAGGACGATGGTTCCTGCAAAACAAACCGGAATGGGGGTTTGGGCCATGCGGTGCCTCCGGTATGAGAATGAGAGTAGGCTTTGGAAAGAAAGGTAATATCTAGACTAGAGTATGTCAAAAAAGTATATGTATAATATTAAAGTGTATAACCCTTAACCCCTTTTTCTTCCCTTTATTTATAGGTTTAAGAATTAGGTTTAGGAATTTGTACATGTCATCCTAGCCCTTCAATCCCTAACGGTTCGGATAGGTGGATACTCCTTGTTACTCCATCCTAGCCGAGCAACTGGGCTTTAGAGTTTCTATAGTGATTTAGGCTTCATATTTTATATTATTACTTATCATTTGTTTCCCGCTCCTTCATCAGAATTCGTCCGGATGAGCGAAGTAACAATTGAGGATGACCCAGAAGTTGGATAGGTATAATTGTCAATGGGCCATTGGGCCCTTAGTCTGGATGCTAGATTTAGGAATATGATGGGTTTATGTGGTGTATACACATACACACACACACATACACACATATTTGTGTATGTATTGGAGCGTACGAGTACCCCGATGCACGATGATTAAGTGTTGCGTGTTGATAGCCATTTGCTTGAGAAGTGGCACTTTATTATTAATTGTGTCTTGATAAGGTGGCGTTGCCATTTTCTGTGCCCAATAGTTTCATTCCATGTGGTTGCCCATTTAAAACCCACTACTCCTCTTTTCCCTTATAATTACTTACTTGTTATACCATTTTTTGTTTTACTTTCTTTTACAAAAAGACTCTTGAGTTTATACATTTCTTTTCTTACTTGCTCTCTGCAACTGCTACTAGTGCTTGGCTTGTGGTTGGACTTTTACTGGCAGTGTCATTGTGAGGCTTGTGACCTGTAAATTTGCTTCATGTTTTCACTTTTTATAGCATTGCCATTATAGTAGAAGTATGAATTTCTATGATTTTGGCATTGTTCCTCCTATATTTTTGTTGATATGCTTATGGTGATATAGTGTATGATATATATTTGTATTGATCTACTGGGGTTAGATCTAAGAATATTGTCTTTGTGTTTATAGTTTCGTCATTCTGGGATTTTGATTATGGGTTTTTGGAGCTGTTCTTGGGAAGAATGTGTTATATGTAAAAATGATATACTTTGTTCTTTGATATTCGTAGTATATCTCTTTTATTGGGGTTTGTTTGTCTCTTTGTAATTGTCATGGGTCCAGGCGAGGTAGTGTATGATTCATAGAAAAGAATTAGTTAAGAGACCGTGTCACACCTTTACTTTATCTTTCAGGGACAGTGATAGTCCTTCTAGACCCATGGCTAAGAAAAAGACCATTGTTGTAGTGAATGAAGCACTTATCTTAAATTTAAGCCCGAAACACTCCCTAATAGAGCAGGGTTACTGGAGTACCCTAAATTCTAGTTTGTGGGGAAAGACCCAAGTACCCCGAATGAGTACTATTTTTGGGATATGTCACGTAGTAATGATAATCAAGGTTACATCACCCTGATTATTAGGATAAAGCCCAAATGGATAGGGATTTTTCTTTTCTATGCGGGGTTAATTTTCTCACCCTTCATTTAAATAAGATTGTGTGTATCCCGGATTTGGAGTCTGTGCTGAAGGCCGTATTCCATTTTGATGACGGGTTTGAGTTCAAAGTCTCCAGTTTGGACGAAAGGGTTTATCATCGTCCAGGGGATGGATACGTTGGCGTTCTCATCGAGCACCTTCGGGTAGGGTAGCGTCCGAAGCATCACCACATCATAAAAGCCCTCTGTAAATACAAATATCTCATACCCATAACTCAAATCTCCCCGAACTCGATTAGGTGGATTTTATGGTGTTATTTTCCCTTAGTAAAAGTTTGTAGAAGGGGGGTTGAATACAAACTTAAGAATTTTGACTAATTCTTGCGGATTCAAGTTTGTACTTTGATGAATTTAGTGTTTTTATTTTTGGAAATAAGAAACTTTAATATATAATTAATTTATAGTATTGAACAACAAAACATATAAAATTACTAGTGGATTGTTTTTCCACTAGTGAGTTTTTGCTTTCAATTAAACTTGGTAAGATTACCAAGCTGCTTACAAAAAAAATGAAACTGAATAAAAGAAAATCAAAATACAATGGTTTCCAACTTTTCTATGCTTTTCTTGTTCTTGTTCCTTTTTTCTTTTTTTTTTCTTGATACAATGAACTGCTAAGAATATATATAGTAGTTCACATCTTACATCTATTTTTCTATAGACAGATAAAATATAAATTAAAAATTACATTTTAGAATGTATTCATTAAAATAGATTGTATTTACTTTTCACAGTCTCCTTTACATTTGTTTTGTTCTGGAAAAATCTTTGTCTTGATATTTTCCTTGAAGACTGTATTACCTTGAAAGTTTTCACAACCCTGACAGGACTGTCTTCCATTGATTCAGTTTCTGTAAGGATCCCATTCCTTTTGTTTTTAACTAATTTGGGAAACCTTGATCAACTGATAATTGTTGTAAAGCTTATCAGTTGATCCTCATTTACTTTTCCATCGATGGATGTGTTATCCATTGATCAGTTGATGTATCAATGGATAATTAGGTTATCGATCTACTCCTTATCCATTGATTGCCTTTATCTATTGATAGAGATCTATTGATTTGATTTTTATTGAACTTTGTCCATCGAACAGTGTCTTTATCCATTGATTTCAATATATGTTCACTTCATTTGAGAGAATTCTAACTTAGAATATTTACAATTTATCAGTCATTCTTCTCATCAGTCGAAGAGCTATCAATTGAAGTCAAATAGATATCAGTTGACTAGAACTTAACATCCATCGAGGCATTACAATCAACTAATAAATAAGAAACATGAATAAAATGCTTCAATCCAATTTATCAATTGATTAATAACCACTTTAACTGATAATTGGTTCCATAGTCAATGGATATTTATAAGTCGTATATCCATGACCAGTTATAAATAAAAACATCAAATTTATAATTCTAAAAAATTTGTTATCATCATACTACATAATTCCTAACAATCTTCCCCTATTTATGAATATGAGAAATAGACATAAATCTGAGTTAATGATAACAAAAATCCTTACACAAATTCATTTCAGTATGAGTTATAAATTTGACTGAGATTTTTGAGACAGAGAATTTTATGTGCCAGTGACAGTATATTTTGATTTCTTATCTTCTTCTTCTTCTTTTGAACTCTCCATTCTCCATGTCTTGATTTTCTTCCATTCTTCTGTAGAGTGTTCCTTTGAGAATCTTCTCATCCTCAACAATGTAGTCAAGTTGAAGTGCCAGATGATTAAGATCTAGGTTAGACAATTTGTTGATTTCTTGATAGATGTCAATACACTTCTCATAGCCTTCCATGTCTTTGTAGATCATCATATAGAATGGCTCATGGAGTACATTTCTTCCTTCAGTATTCCAAATCTTAATTTTGTCATCTCTTTCCACCTGAAGAGGTGCTTCTTTCATGTCCTTTATTATTTGTAGAATGTCCTGAGCAAGTCCCTGGGTTAGATAGTATCTTCTGTTGAGTAAAGTATAGATTTTTCTCAAAGTTTTATAGCCCTATTCCTTCATTTATTTAAAGGTAAAAGGTGATTGTGAACCATCTTCATATTTTGTGTGAAGAAGGTCCACATCTCTTTTACTTTGGCCCTTAACTGCAATCAATCCCTCAGTTTTGATAGGAATGAAGTTGTTTGGCTGAGTTTTGAACACTTCAATTTCTTTGGTAGTGCCACTTTCAGATGGTTGATTGGCCATGCCACTTCTAGATGGTTGATCTTCAGTCTCTGTCCTCACCAGTTGTGCACCCTCAGTCACCACTTCATCAATATTTAATTTTCTCTTTGTTTTGCTTGACTTTGATGTCTTATGAGCTCTATGCTTTTGTCTTGACTGCTTTTTCCTTTCAGCCTCCTCCTTTCTTCTTTCTTCCCTAATCAGTCTATCTTCTTCATCAAATTCTTTCTGCAACTGAATTGCTAGCTCTTATTGTGCCTTTTCTTGGTGTTTCCTTTCTTCAATACCAACAATTATTGCTTTTGATATTAATTTGTCACTCCACCTGTGACAGACTCCTTTTTCTACTTCTTTCCATCTTCAATTGCTATGCCCTTCCCTTTTCTGTCACCAGGTTGTGAGTTACTACTTTCATCCATCCTTATTTCTCCAACTTTAAGAATGTTTGACATTAAGGCAATTGGATTTTGTGCATCAATTTCCTTATTTTTGCTGGCAATAGAATCAAATTGCCTTACAATCTGTTGAGCCAATACCTTTTTTGGATCTTTCTTTTGAATAACATTATTTGTGTTCTTGACCATAGCTTCAATCTCCCTCTTCAACTCTTCATCTTTCTCCCCCTTTTTGTTATCAGCAACATGCTCATGCTCCAAGGATTGAGAAATTAAAGGAGATTCCAAGAGTATGCTCATCAACTTAATTTGGGTGACTTGATTTGACAGAATTTGCTGCATATTCACTTCCATGGCATTCACCTTTTTCTCCAACTCTATCAACTTATCCTTGGCTGTAAACTCAGTATCAAGTCTTTGCTTAATTCTTGACATCATGTTTAAACTGAGCCTACAGTCTATTGTTGTATCAAAATGAGTCATGGCACTCTCAATGTCATACTTGATCTGTTTCAATTCATTTCTAGACCATGTCACCTACATCTTATGTAGTTTGAGGTTATCCCTGTAATAATTAATAATTATTCTTTAAATATGGTTCTCTACATTCACCTCATCTATGGATCTTTTATAGTGTAAAACTATTGCTCTTTCAGTATTAGCCAAATTAGTTTCATCACTAGCCAATGCAAGCTCTAACAAATCATCATCAGAATCAGCTTTAAAATCCTAAGGATTCATATGAGAAACATCAACAGGCTGCCTTGCCAAATTCTCCTTGCCACTCCTAAATTGCTCTTCTGTTTGTACCAACCCCTAAATCTGCTCATCCTATTGATTAGTGGCAACTGCTAGCTTTTGGTAGTGTGGATCTACATGTTGAAATGTATCAGTATCAAGGTTAAATTCAACCTCATCATCCACCTCCTTGTGGGTATCTATAACTCCCGGATGAACATCATGCTCTTCATCACCTCCATCTCCCCCTAACTCCAACCCCAAGTCCTGGGTGAGTTCTGGTGTAAATTTCTTAGTTTTAGAAGTTGAAGCTTCATGAGATGAAAAACTTGGTTTTTCTCTATTCTTTTCTCTCTCACTCTCTTCTCTCTTTTCTTGCATTATGATCTCATCCCGGATCCTTACCTCTCCCTCACCATGCTCTCCTTTTGCACCACCTACTAAAGTGGAACTCTCTTTGCTCACACCCTCTCTTTTTGCCACCTCAGAAGAAATTGAGGGCCTCTCACACTCATTCTCTCCTTTTGCTACAGTATGCAAACCTTGCCTCTCACACACCTCACTCACTCCACTCAAACCTAATAGAGTTTGTGCAACTTCAACATATGTGAAATCATTTGGAATAGAAGTTTCAATTAATGGATGAGGAATATTCATCGACTGATGAATGTTAGTTGATTGGAGCTCTTTGATGGATGTAAGGATATTCATCGATGGATGAGAGATAGTCAATAGATGTTGGATATTATCAGTTGATTGGAAAATATCCATTGACTTAGGAGAATTTTCAATTTCAACATGTTCATCCAAGGTGTTTTCCTTTTGTGGTGAAATAGGTGAGAGTGTTGGCTCAACCCTGAGTTGCAAAGAAGGTGAATTTAAAACATTAATGTTGTTTATCATCAATGTTTCTGAAGAAAGAGATTTATGAGGAGATTGAGGGGAAGAAATAGATAGTGAATGGGGTTGTGTCTCAACATTTACCTGTGACATATCAACATAAGAAATTGAAGGCTCCACCAAATTTTCATTTGGCTTTGCAAGTGTATGGGAGCCTTGTGCATTGTTACTGCTCTTCTTCCTTCTTTTGTAGGGTTGAACCATTTTGTGTCCCTTATCCCCATTAGATGGTCCTGGTTGAGACCTCTTTTCAATAATCACATCTTGTTGAGAAGATGTAGTTAGGGATGTGTTAATATCCTTTAACACATCATCAATCTTTTGAGAGATTGGGCTAGTGGCTGGCTGGACAATCTCACCCTTACACATCTTATCCTCCTAGCTTTCTTGATGTTGGCCAGTTCCCTCACCCTCACTAACCACCTTCACACTCCCCTAAGTAGTTTTTCTTTTCTTGGATTTTACAACAGTACTTTGTTGAGAAACTTTTGAGGTGGTTTTCATAGATTTAGATTTGGAGGGTTTTGCAACTTGGGTAGGAAGGATCGGGGAATTTCCAACTCCCTCCATTGTTGTAGAAGGCAAAAAACGTGATACTTCCACATCAGAAAAAGGAATGTTGTGAGTTTTGAGATATACCTTCATAAATGGAGGATAGACGAGGCACAACCTAGTATGTAAGTTGATTCTCACCAAATCCTTGAAGACCCTTTTGTTTTGGGTCCAAGCCTCCAATGTTTCCATCTCTGAAGTAATCTTATATTCTCCAATAACAGCATTAATCAACAACATAAAAAATCTGGCAAAGTAAATGTTGTTCTTTCTAGATGCTTTACTTCCTAATTTAGTAGTTAATTCATTTAGGATCAGTGTACTAAAATTAAAGTACTTATCAAATAGGATATAATAAGAAATTTCTTGCATACTTGTTGTAATTGCATTAAAATTACTTATCTTTCCAGAAAATACTTTAATAATAGAATCAAAGAAGTAACTCTATTTTTTTCTAAGATTTTTCCTAACAACCTCATCTAATCCAGTTTCAGCATTAGCATAATTAACAGTTGCTGACATATCCCTAATATCAGTATCAGTGGGTGACTAATCATAATTATTCTCAGGCAATTCTAAGCATTCAGAAATAGTAGTACTTGTAATGGAGTAGGGTTTACCTTTGCAAGTATAAATTACCTTCCCATCTTGTGAGACTTCTGCAGTGTTCCATAGCTCTTCAACAAATGAGCATACGATAGTTGGTGCTTCATTGAGAGCCTTGGACACCTTGCAGTCTCCCAGAAATCTCATCAATGGATGAAAGTCTATAGGAGCATCATCCACTGTTAGGCATGCAACAAAAAAATTTTGTTCATAGATGAACCCGGTTGAGGAAATAATCTTCTTTTGAGGTGCCATTGTTGTTCTTAGAGAGATTAGAAGATGAACTTAAAGAAAAGTTAGAGAAACTATTTTAGGGTTCTTAAAAACAATTGCAGAGCTTAGAGAATTGAAAATAAAATAGCAGGTAAGATTGAAATGAGAAATGAAATTGCTATTTATATTTTTGAGATTAAATGACTTGAGTAGTCAGTTTAATTAAAAATATAACAGTTGAAAGATAAAAAGAATTAAAGCAAATTACTCTAAATAGCAATTTATTGATATATACAACTAAGTGTATATATTTGTTGACAGATAAAGTAAAGAATCAATGACTATAATTTGATCAACGAATGTGTAAAAACTGTAGAAATTCTATTACCATCGATGGATAATTACATCTATTAATTCAGAATAATTAATTTATAAATCGATAAACAATTACCAGGGTAATTATCTGTCGATAGATAAATATCTATCGATAGGTATATATTTTATCAGTTGTTCAAAGATATCCATTGATAGCTGCAGAATGTCCATTGATAATTAACACAGTTATCAATTGATCACTTTGTTTCAATAAATAAATGTGAACAATGGCTACATTGAGAAAAACAAGTGACTTAGCAAACATTTAGGATTAAGTAAAATTAAGCATACCTAACTCATAAACTAATCTATTAAAAGTAGATTCATATAGAGGTTTGGCAAAAATGTCTGCAAGTTGTTGTTCACTAGGGACAAAATATAATTTAAATATACCATTCATTACATGTTCTCTAATGAAATGATACCTTATGTCAATGTGTTTGGTTTTGGAATGTTGCACATGATTTTCTATTATTGCAATGGCACTTGTGTTATCACAGGAAATAGGAATCTTGTTCATGTTGAACCCATAGTCAAATAGTTGATTCCTCATCCATAATATTTGTGCACAACAATGTACTCAGCTTCTGCAGTTGAAGTTGATACTGAGTGTTGTTTTTTACTAAACCATGACACAAGTTTGTTTCCTAGAAATTGACAAGTGCCTGTAGTATTTTTCCTGTCTATTTTTCAACCTGCATAATCTGCATCTGAGTAGCCTAGTAGATTAAAACCAGAGTCTCTAGGATACCAAATACCTAAATTTGATGCACCCTTGAGATATCTAAAAATCCTCTTAATAGCCATTAAATGAGATTATCTAGGATCAGCCTGAATCTTAGCACATAAATATGTAGAGAACATTATGTCTAGCCTACTAGCAGTTAAATATAGAAGTGAGCCTACCATGCCTCTATAACTTGAAATGTCCACTTTAGCTTCCTTAGTATTCAATTCAAGTTTAGTGACAGTGGCCATGGGAGTTTTTGCAGAAGAACATTCACTTAAGTCAAATTTCTTCAACAAGTCATGAATGTACTTTGTTTGATTTATAAAAATACCATCCTTAACTTGTTTGACTTGCAAGCCAAGAAAGTAAGTAAGTTCTCCCATTGTGCTCATTTCATACTTGCTCTGCATTAATTTGGCAAACTTTTTGCAAAGTCCCTCATTAGTTGAGCCAAATATAATGTCATCCACATAGATTTGGACAAGAATAATTGAGCCATTAACATTTCTAAAAAATAGAGTTTTATCAACAATACCTCTTGTGAAGTGATTCTTAATAAAAAACTGAGATAAGGTGTTATACCAGGCCCTTGGTGCTTGTTTCAAGCCATAGAGTGCTTTGAGTAGATAATAGACAAAGTCAGGGAAATTTGGATCTTCACAACCCGGAGGTTGTTCCACGTAGACTTCTTCTTCTAATACTCCGTTTAAAAATGCACTCTTCACATCCATCTGGTAGACCTTGAAATTAGCAAGTGCAACATAAGCTAGAAAGACTCTGATTGCTTACAGCCTTGCAACTGATGCAAAAGTCTCATCAAAATCAATTCCTTCTTCTTGTGAGTAGCCATTTACCACAAACCTTGCCTTGTTTCTAGTCACAGTACTAGTTTCATCCATCTTGTTCCTGAATATCCATTTTGTACCAATTACTGATCTGTCTTTTGGTTTGGGCACCAACTTCCAGACTTTATTCCTTTCAAATTGATTGAGTTCCTCTTGCATAGCTAAAACCCAATCAAGTTCCTTGAGAACATCTTCAACTCTTTTAGGTTCTTCTTGAGATAAGAAGCTGTTATACAGACATTCATTTTGAGTAAGACTTTTTGTCTTGACACTATCTTCTGCATTTCCAATGATTAATTCAAATGGATGACTTTTTGTCCATTTTCTTTGTGGAGAAATTTTTTTCCTTGATGATGAGGCTTCAATGTATTGTACTCAAACTGATTTGAATTTGAGGATTGATCTTGAAACCCTCCCCTGAATTGGATACTCTAGATGTGGAGTGTTGATTATCCATTGAAGGAATATCAGTTGATGGATTTCTGTTGACTGATAAATTATCCATTGATGCATTAACATCAACTGATATTGGATTCTTGAGTACTTTTGAAGTTATGATTTCTACTTCTTCATCATCATGTACACCATTTGATTCATTCTTAAAATGCAGTGTGTTATGATTTCCTTCATCAAACAGGCCTTGAATCTTTTTATCATCAAATACTACATGTACAGATTCCATAACAATGTGTAGTCTGAGATTGTAGACTCTGTAAGCTATGCTTGATAGTGCATACCCAACAAATATAGCTTCATCAGTCTTGGCTTCAAATTTCCTAGTTTTTCCCCTTGATTTTTTAGAACATAACATTTGTAGCCAAAGACATGAAGAAATCCCACTTTTGGCTTTTTGTCTTTCTTGATCAATTGATAAGATGTCTTTCCTTGAGCTTGATTCACTATGTAGATGTTTTGAATATAGCATGATGTATTAATGGCCTCAGCCTAGAAGTATGTTGGTAATTTAGAATCTTCTAACATAGTTCTAGCTGCTTCAATCAATGTCCTATTTTTGCTCTCAACTACCCCATTTGTTGAGGTGTTCTTGGTATAGAGAAGGTGTGTATGATTCATTTAGATTCACAGAACTCTTTCATTATAGAATTCTTAAATTCTGTTCCATTGTCACTTCTTATTTTCTTTACATGCAATCCAAGACTTTTCTCAACTTCTCTGATGTGCTTGATAATGAGATCACTTGCTTCATCTTTTGAATGTAGAAAATAAGTCCATGAGAATCTAGAAAAATCATCCATAATGACTAGATCATACTTCTTCTTTGCAATGGACATGATGTTCACAGGACCAAACAAATCCATGCTTAATAGCTCAAGTGGATTCTCAATTGATGATTCCAATTTTGACTTGAATGATGCCTTCCTTTGTTTTCCTTTCTAACAAGCATCACGTAGTTGTTGGTGTAGGTGCCCTAGAGGCAATACAATGTTTATTTTGATAAACCTTTATGTCAATTGATTATTCAATAAACGTATTTATTATGACTTTAATTACTGCGATATATTTGTTAGCATAATAAATGTCCTTAGAATCATGATACACATTGTATAGTTTAGTACATGACTTGAACTTGAGATTATATAATATATCATATTCTTAAATGTCCCTAGTCGATTATTATTATTATAGGACAATAATAATACATAAATAGACTAGTATGTTGTTTGACAGATAACCACATCTCATTGGTTATAAGTATGGGGATACTAAAGTCAACACATAGGTACATGCAGGAGTACATGGTACTGGACAGACCCACAGTGAGATTCTTCATGTTTAATAAAGTCATAAGAAAAACTCACAGTGATAATGGTGTAATGATCCTCTGACTTGAGATCATTATATTTCTATACGAGGATTAATATACTTTGACTATATTAAAAGTTACCTTTGACCGGGTAATGATAAAAGTGGACATCGGGTATATCATGAGTCGTATGAGAAATATGAATGATAGATAAAGGATTTAACCCTCCTATAATTAGGAGAGATATTATTGGCCTCTTGATTGAGTGAGACTATAAAATGCATGGCCGTGCTCAAATAATGATTTGTTTTCATAGTCTACTCATGGATCAAGTAAACCCGGATTAAATGTTGAAGAGGATGACTAAATACATGCCTCGAGTTTAATCTATAATATATATGGTTAAAGGGATTATATTACACGGAAACATTAATCACGAAAGATTTTTTCGAATCACGATTTAATTATTATTTAATTGGGTAGCAATGATGTATTACTAGATACCGCTCATTGTTTATAATTTTATTGGAGAATAAAATTATTGCTAATTAAATAATAGCCTATAGGGTCACACACATAGAGTACTTAAAGGAATAATTAATTTAAATTAATTGATGATTATTTGAATTTTATTAATTAAGTGAGACTTAATTAATTGAAATAATATAAATTCGAATTTGAATTCTGCCATTAATAATTAAGTGTGACTTAGTTATTAATTAAATAATAAAATTCGATTTTATTATTTAATCCTAAACCTACATGGGTTAGGCTTTGCTGTTATGGGTTGCTATTATGGGCCTGTTAACCAACCATTATAAATAGATAATGTAGGGTTAATAAGGGTTAACGTTTTTGATAAGAAAACCCTAGAAGAGCAGCCACATAGCAAAGGCAGAGACAAATTCGAAATCATCAAAGGAGGCTAGTACATCCATTCCGTAATCAAGATCGTGAGACGTTCTTGAAGGTGCTCGTGTGGATACCATAGAGGTGTTTTCGAGAGGAAGACACAAGTCGTGAAAGCTAGGATCTCCGTTGAGTTCGTGAAAGTCAAGACCAAACAAAGGTATGATTCCGTTTCACCATAATCAGTCCATGATTATACATGATCCTGCGTTAGGGTTCCAAAATTTTTCGTTATATTTACGTTTAATCCGCTGCGTTTTATGCCTCGGAACCCAACAGTAGTCCATCCTTGACAAATTCTATCCGTGGTAAACCTCTCACTTGATTTTTCTTGACCAACTGATTCATGGCTTTGAAATTTAAGTGAGCTATTTTCTTATTCCATAACCAACTCTCATCTGTACTTGCCTTAGAGAGAAGACAAGTCATTGAATCTAGATTTGTTGAGTTGAAGTCAGTTATGTACACATTTTATTTTATATTCCCCGTCATAGCTAGCCTTCCATCTTTCTTGTTGGAAATTATGCATGCTTCAGTAGTGAAGCAAACCTTATTTCCATTGTCACATAGTTGACTTATGCTTAACAAATTGTGTTTTAAACCATCAACTAGTGCAACAGGTTCAATGATGACATTCTCTTTTGAAATCAAGCCATATCCCATGGTGTATCCTTTGTTGTCATATCTAAAAGTTACTCCAGGGTCAGCTTTCTCCTCAAACTTTATGAGCAGAGAATTATCTCCAGTCATATGTCTTGAACACCCACTATCCAGGTACCAAAGATTTCTTCTTTTTCCTGTACACATCCAAAAATAATCAAGTTGATTTTGATACCCAAGTTGCCTTGGGTCCTTTCTTATTAGTTATTACCTTTGGTTCGGTTTCCAACTTTTGTATTTTTAGTTTAGGTGGTTTTACTTCCATTTCAACCTTAGGTATTGGTTTCCTCAACTCAGGATTCTCAGTGTCAATACTCGTAATATTCATGCTTGCGGAATTATAGAAATTTGGTGCATGAAAGTTGTTGTGCATATTCCAGGGCATAACAAGCATATTCATATTGGCAAATGCCAGATATGGATTAAACATAAAGGCATAGTTGCATATTGAGCATGAATGTAGCAGGCATGTTGGACTTGCATTGCACAGATAAGTGATTCTTACTACCATACTTAGCACATATCTTTCTAGGAGCATACTTGTCAGGTGTGTAGCTATTGTTCTTGTTTATACCTACTTTACCATTTCTGTTCTTTTTCCTCCTTTCATTAGGCTTAATATCAGGTTTTATCTTTTCTAGTTTTTTTTTCAATTGGTCTTTAGATAAAAACCCTATATTGGCCTTTTCAACTTTGATTTGAGGTTTAGAGGAGCTGCCTTCTTTTACGAATTTAATAGGTCTGTTAAGCATAGTTTTTAAAATAGATTGTTTAATAGTTGATGATTCCTCAATTGATGGGTAATTATCCGTTGAGATAACATTATCAATCGATGGATAATCCTTATCAGTTGATTCAGGATTAGAAATCGATTGCTTCTTTTCCAAGGATTGATTTTCATCAATAGCTAATTTCTCAAGAGTCTAAGACAGCATGGTGAAAGAATTTGTTCCATGAATGTCATTCATCTTTTTACTAGCTTTACGTGACCTGTTCCATTTGTCAATCGTTTTTAGTTCTTCTTCCAATTTTTCTTTCAAGGTTTCTATTTCCTTTTTACACTCAACTAATTCCTCTCTAGCATCTCTGTTTTCTACCTTGAGTCTATCCATTTTTTCTAGCTCACTCTCTAAATGAATATTTCTTTCAATAAGAGATTCTAAGGTGCTCTTGAGCCTAGTGTTCTCTTTGTTTAAAGACTTGAGAGTGACATGCAAATTATATAATTCATTAGAAATTTCAGTAATGGTAATATTGCATTCATCCTTGGATAACTCAGATAGATTTATAGAGATTACTTGATTGCTAGAAGAACTAGCTTCTTGGTCATCATGATTGGCCATGAGTGCAAGGTTGATGTATTCCTTTTTCTTCATAATCATCCTCAGCAACCTAGTCCTTTTCTTCTGTCACAAAATCTTTTTCTTCCTGTTTGAGCAAATCAAAGTACTTCTTTTTATAGTCAATACCATCACTGAACTTTGATTTCTTCTTCAATTTTGGCTTTCCGCATTCATTAGAAAAACGACCAGCCAATCCACAGTTAAAGCATTTGAATTGAGTCATGTCAACAAGATTTTTGCCTTGTTGGTTATCTCTCTTAAACTGAGACCCAGGCCTTTGCATAAGATTCCTCTTGAATTTGAGTTTTGAAAATTTCCCTGATAGGAAAGCCAAATGCTCATCTATTTCATCTATTTCATCCTTAATATATGACTCATCATCTTCAACTATTTCTTTTATTTTGCTAGTTGGAGATTCATCATATCTAATGCCAATTGTAGCCTTTCTATGACTCACTTTCTTCCCTTCTATGACAACAACATCTTCAAAGGGTTCTGAAACTTGCTTATCCTTGACCACCAAGGCAATAGACTTTTTCTTCTTTTGACTTTTCTCAATCTCCTCATCTTGTTGTAGTTCCAACTCATAGGTTTTCAAGATTCCATACAGCTTGTCAAGAGTATATTCTTTAAAGTCAGGAGATTGTCTTATAGAAACAGACATTGGTTTCCATTTCTTGGGCAAGGACATCAAAAATTTGAGGTTGGTATCCTCAACAGCATATACTCTTCCATATAATTTTAATTCATTCAATAGCTTTTGAAACCTACTATACGTGTCATTGATTGCTTCACCACACATGAAGTGAAAGGCCTCATATTTCTGATTCAAGAGTTACATCTTGTTCTTTCTTACTTGCTCAGTGCCTTCACATAGAGTTTGAAGAGTATCCCAAACTTCTTTGGAGGTTGTATAGTTGATAACATTGTCAAACATATCCTTGTCAAGACAATTAAACAAAATGTTCATAGCCTTTTTATCCTTGTGTACTTCCTTTTCATCATCATCTGTGTATTCACTCACAGGTTTTGGAATAAGTTTGGCTGGTGCTTGAATACCATATGCATTCACACTTGTAACTATTTTCATAGGCATATGTGGACCTTTCTCTATGCAGTTAACATAGGAAGGATCAATGGATAACAAATGCAAGATTTTGACTTTCCAGGGAAAGTACTTATCTTTTTCAAGAACTAAAATCTTCACCTTTGTGTCTTTTTAACCCATACTTGATGTACTTAGATGTTAAATTGATGTATGTTAAAAGCCTTGCTATGATACCAATTGTTATTTTGCCTTAGTACAAATTTGTAGAAGGGGGGTTGAATACAAACTTAAGAATTTTGACTAATTCTTGTCGATTCAAGTTTGTACTTTGATGAATTTAGTATTTTTGTGTTTGGAAATAAGAAACTTTAATATATAACTAATTTATAGTATTGAACAACAAAACATATAAAATTACTAGTGGATTATTTTTCCACTAGTGAGTTTTTGCTTTCAATTAACCTTGGTAAGATTACCAAGATGCTTACAAAAAAAAAAGAAACTGAACAAAAGAAAAGCAGATACAATGGTTTCCGACTTTTCTATGCTTTTTTCTTTTTTTTTCTTGATACAATGATCTGCTAAGAATATATATAACAGTTCACAGCCTACATCTATTTTTTTATCGATAGATAAAATATAAATTAAAAATTACATTTTACAATGTATTCACTAAAATATATTGCAGCTACATTTCACAGTCTCCTTGCATTTGTTTTGTTCTGGAAAAATCTTTGTCTTGATCTTTTCCTTGAAGAATGTGTTACCTTGAAAGTATTCACAATCCTGACAAGATTGTCTTTCATTGATTCAGTTTCTGCAAGGATCCCATTCCTTTTGTCTTTAAGAAATTTGGGAAACCTTGATCAACTGATAATTGCTATAAAGCTTATCAGTTGATCCTCCTTTGTTTATCCATCGATGGATGTGTTATCCATTGATCAATTAATGTGTCAATGGATAATTAGGTTATCCATCGACTCCTTATCCATTGATTGCTTTTATCCGTTGATAGAGATCCATTGATTTGATTTTTATTGAACTTTATCCATTAAACAGTGTCTTTATCCATTGATTTCAATATCTGTTGATCACTTCATTTGAGAGAATTCTAACTTAGAATATTTACAATTTGTCAGTCATTCTTCTCATCAATCGAAGAGCTATCAATTGAAGTCAAATAGGTATCAGTTGACTAGAACTTAACATCCATCGAGGCATTAAAATCAATTGATAAATAAGAAACATTAATCAACTGCTGCAATCCAATTTATCAGTTGATTAATAACCACTTCAACTGATAATTGGTTCCCTATTCAATGGATATTTATAAGTCATACATCCATTGACCAGTTACAAATAAAAACATCAAATTTATAATTCTAAGAAATTTTGTTATCATCATACTACATAATTTCTAATAAACATCCAATTTTTAATGATAACATTCCCAGCATTTAACTTGCCATATCACATAGTCATTCCTTTGTTGTTATCTCCAAAGGTGACGATTGAGCCAGCTCTTTCAACCACGTCTGATATCAGGGCTCTATCTCCGGTCATATACCTTGAAGATCCACTGTCCAGGACCCATACAACCCGGTTTACCTGTTTACCTCCCTGTAATTATCAAATGGATTAAATCGTCTTCGGAGCCCGACATACTTAAAGAATTGACCTTTGTCAGCTTTGACAATATATCCTTTTTGAACAACAACATCATCTACCTTGACTATACTTACATTCCTATAAACAGTCTTAACAACTTTCTGTTTAGACTTCAGAACATATGATTCCTTCTTGACAGGTGAAGGAATCGCAGTCTTGGATTTTGCAAATTTATTATTGATGTGTTGTCTAGGTGTCATGTTATCTTTCATATCAATTATGCATTTGAAATATGCAGACATAACATTAAAAGCACATAACATACGATTTATAATACCATAAGGCTTATGGCATGGCATACATCAATAACAGACATGTTTTTCAAAATAGTAGGTGTCTTAATAGTCTCTACTTTAACTTTATTAACAGTTTTAAAGTTTTCAGTAGAATGATATATGTTGTTACTATTCCTACTATTAACAAACTTACTAGGCCTGTTCAGATTCTTCTTTAAGTCTTTGGCACCTATACTAGGATTGGACGAGTTAGAAGTTCCCACATCTTTTACTGGTGTCTCAGGTGCACTGCTCTCTTTTTGGAAATTAACTCCTTGTATGTACCTAACTTGTTCCTCTCTTTTCTTTTCTTCCTCGAGGTCCTCTAAATTCATTTCATAATCAATTAATATAGAGCTCTCAAGGATTGGTTCTGCTACAAGGGTTATGAAAAGAGGTTTAAGTGTGTCCTTAACAACATGTGCAATACCCCTTTCTTCAGCACTTTTTCTGAACGGGGTATTGTTGCTTGCCTTTCCTACAGATTTATTGTACTCAAAGCCTATTCAACCTTTTTGTTTTATCTCATGTTGGTCAATTAGGTCTTTCCAATATAGGAAGAATTATTATAAGCTAGACACTTCTTCTTTTCTTCCTCTATCTGGTTTCTGAGATAGGTTTCAACCTTAACATAACAACTGACTCTATTGACTTGAAAAGCTAAGTCCTCAGTCAACTTGTCATTTTTTCTTTTTAACAGTTTTAAAACATCATTCTCATCAGTTAAAACTTTATTTTTGAGAATTAGTTTCTTAACTCTATCTCTTGTATCATCTAGTTCTTTACCTAATAATTTAAACATTTTAAGGTAAAAGGGATTTACTTCTATTCCTCCTTGTCGAGTTGAGACAATGAATCTTCAAATGAAGCCATTAGAGCAAGATTTCTCAACTCTTCCTCATCATCGTTATCTGAGTCATCCCAGCTTTTGCCCTCTGCTAGATAAGACTTGCCTTAATGCTTTTTCACAAGTGCATCATACTTTTCTTTCAGCTCTTCATAAGAGTCTCTCTTCTTCCCTTGCTTTGGCTTCTTGCATTCAGTTGCAAAGTGACCTAGCTCATTACAGTTGAAGTAACGAAACTTGCTTCTGTCAACTAAGACAGTTTTATAACCGTTTATTGAAATAGCTGTAGAAGAACCTCCTTTTTGGAACCTTCCAAATTTAGGTTTAACTTTGTAAGAGGAGTTCCTTCGAAATCTCATATTGCCAAACCTCCTGGCAACCAAAGCTAGAGATTCATCTTCCAGCTGATCTGGTTCTTCTAATGAGTAGAACTCACCATCTTTCTGGTTATTTGATGTATGTCCAAATTCTGGAACCACATACTCCATTGAACTTTTTGAAGGTACAACAGCCTTCACTTCCTTCTTCCCTGGTGCTTCCACTATTAGTGCTTTAGAGGAACTAAGAACCTTACCTCTTCCATACATTTTTCTGGTCTGGATCTGTTCCAATTCCTATGTATTCAATACTCCATAGGGTCTTTTTAGGGTTTCCTCTTTCATATCCCTAGACTCTCGGATATTTGCGATCCTATGTTCCAAATGCTCGGGTAAAATTAGTAAAATCTTCTTGTTGACCTCCTGGTTCTTGTAATATTTCCCACTGAGTTTGATCTCGTTTATGAATTTATTCATTCTCTGAAACATCTCAGAGATACACTCACCAGGGTTAGATCTAAACTTCTCATATTGGGAGGTCAGAATCTCTAGTCTATTATCTTTTACTTCTTCAGTCCCCTCATTTATTATCTCAATGGTATCCCAGATTTGTTTGACATATTTGCAATTGACAACATGGTTGCACATGATGTAATCTAGGGATTCTACTAGTATGAGTTTGAGACTGTTATCGAGATCCATGTTTTCCTTTTCATCTTCCGTATAATCAGACGGATCTTTATAGAACTGTCTATGATGAATTACGACCCCATCCACCTCATGATCGAGAATAACTGTAATTGGGGGCTCAATACCATTGGCCAAAATCTTTGCATATTTGATATTGGCGTTCCCCCAGAAATAATAGCATCTTGTGCTTCCACATATTGTAGTGATCTTTATCAAATGGTGAAATTTTAATACTTGTCAATTTTTCTGTACACATCTTTAATAAGATTAAAAATTAAGTGTTTCAAAAAATAATAATTTTTGACTTCAAATAATTTTTGATCAAAAATAATTTGAAGTCAAATTATTTTAAATAAAAATTATTTCGAATTAAAAATAATTTTTAAATTCTGTATGAGTTACGGAATATTTGGTTCGGATCTGATATTAGAAATATCGACCTGCTCTGATACCAATTGTTAGTCCCTGATATTATAGAAGGGGTTTGAATACAATATCTATATTTAATCATGAAATTTCAGATTTAAAATAATTATTTTAACTAATCACGAAATATTAGTTTTAATGAAATACTGTTCAAGTAGAAAATATAATTTTAACTTGAAAAGTATTACAAAATTAATATGATGAAAGTGTTTATAATTGATAAAATATTTTAGAACGATTTTGACATGAATTGTTTTTGTTTAACAATTATATTTCAAACTAGCACAGAAAGTCTGTGAATATTACAATCCAGACAAATAACTGAATTTGAATGTTTTCAACAACAAAAATAATGAAGCCAAAGACCTCATACTTATAGAGGTTGAAGCTAGCAAGACTTTTGAATAAAACTTATTAAAAAATCTAATAAGACTTTATATATAGCTGTTATGAATATATTTATTTGATGATGTGCAAAATACTAGAACAGAGTATAGCATAGTTTATCTATAACAAGTCTGTCTAGTCTATGAACTTTTCTATAAACAGAGTCTATATAGTCAACATTAATGTTTAGATGTCATTTATACTTAGAAGATTTTCAAGACAGTTGAAACCAGATTCTGGATGCAAATCAGAGTCTGGGAGTTGATCGGAGTCTATAGACTATCAGAGTCTATAGACTATCAGAGTCTATAGTCTATTAGAGACTGTAGATCATCAGAGTTTGAAGAATTTCAGAGTCTATAAAGATGAAGCTATATATGGAAGGTGATCAACAGAAAAGAAAAGTTTCGAAGATAAAGACAATTATATTGTAGATATGCTATGGGAATGAAAGATAATTTCAGAAGGAAACTATCAACTAATAATTAGGAATCTTATTCCTATTGTAATTTGATTTTTCTGTTATTAGTTGATAGGTAGCTCTCTATATATACAGTCTATGTAACCTAATATTATTATATCGAATTTTGTGAGAGCATAGAGATAGAAAGAGTTGCTATGAAAATAAAGAGAAGCTGTTAGGGTTTGTGTACACCTTAGGAGAGTTTGGAAGGTGATCAACAGAAAGGAAAAGCTTTGAAGATAAAGACAATTATATTACAGATATGCTATGGGAAGGAAAAAGAATTTTAAAAGGAAACTTTCAACTAATAATTATGAATCTTATTCCTATTGTAATTTGATTTTTCTGTTATTAGTTGATAGACAACTCTCTATATAAACACTCTATGTAACCTAATATTATTATGTCGAATTTTGTGAGAGCATAGAGATAAAGAGAGTTACTGTGAAAACAAAGAGAAACTGCTAGGGTTTATGTACACCTTAGGAGAGTTTGTATTCATACATTAATAATACAAACAATATTCATTCATATCTTTGTGTTTGTTCTTTGTTAATCATTCGATGCAATTATCTTTTATGTTTGATTTTAAGGCAGGCAAAAAGGAGCACACAAGTATTCAACCCCCCATTCTACTTGGGTAATTGAGAAAAAAATTGGTATCAGAGCGTAACGTTTAAAAGTCAAAAACATTCTCTTTAACAATTTGGACTCTGTTCTTACAAACTATGTCATATTATGCAAAACTGCTAAGGAGATGTGGACAAAACTTGAAGTGCACTGTGAAGGGACTAAGGGTGTCAAGAAGAATGCAAGGTCTCTGCTAATTCAGGAGTATGAGTATTTTGAGGCAAAATCTAGGAAATCTATTACTGAAATGTATAATAGGTTCACAAAACTCCAGAATGAGATGGCTATACTTGATAAAGTTTATGATTCTGAGGATAAAATACCAAGTTTTTGAGAGCTCTTCCTGAAGAGTGGGACAACAAAACAACAGCCATAAGAGAAGCAAGAGATTTAGATGAAATCTCCTTGGAAGAATTGTATGACAGACTCAAACCATATGATCTAGAGATGCAACAGAGAAAGAACAAGAAGTCTATAAAAGAAAAATCTATGGCTCTCTTGATGGAGTCTGAAAGATAATAATAGGAAGAACCCAAAGAATTAAAGAAGAAGGGTAAGACTGTTGTTGAATTAGAGTCTACTGAGACAGACTCTGATTCTGAAGAAGATGAGATAGATCTGAGTTAAATGATGACTATGTTTGCTAAAAATTTCAAGAGAATGAAATTCAACAAAAGAACTGGTAAGGTTAGCAAGAGGCCATCATTCAAGAAAGAAGATGAAAATATTGAGAAGGGCAAAAGCACAATTATCAAGCTTGACAAAGCAAAGGTCAAATGTTTCAACTGTGGAATACTGGGGCAATTTGCTAGTGAATGCAAAAAAGTAAGAGGTCAAGGAAAAGAGAACACTTCTCTCAACTGGAAAGGATTGAAAAGATTCAAGTTCAGAGGATAAAATAGATTATGAAAATCTTGCTTTAATGGTAGTATCCTCAGAAAAATCAGAGTCTCCAACTGGAACCTCATCTCCTAAGACTCAGGTATCAATCTTCTCTCCTGAATTCTTACTTAATTTAGACTCTAATGGCATAAAATTTGTGAAAAGTGAGATTAAAAACATAATGACAAACTATAGGTCTCTCACTAATGACAACGACAGGCTAATAGAAGAAAATTTAACATTGACAAGCAGGAATAACCATTTAGAGTCTAAGTTAGTGTTTATGGAAGAAAACAAAAAGGATTTTGAGAAATGCAGGCACAACTACACTGAAGTCTTAAAAGCCTATGATATTGTTAAGAAAGAACTAGATGAAGAAAGGCTTAAGTTCAAAGTGTGGACAGACTCTGGTAGACAAATTCAGGAAATTCTCAATAATCAAAATGTGTGTCAAACTACTAGTCTAGGCTATGACAAGAGTCAAGGCAAAAGACCTATTGTTGAGAATGATAACAATGGAGAAGATAACCAAGTTAATAAGACTAAGGACAAGAGTACCTTCACTCTTGTTAAGTTTGTGACTTCTGAAGGAATGACTACTTTACCTAAAGAAACCACAAACTCATCTGAGAATTATCCCCATATTGATAAAAAGACAGATGAATCAGGAGAAAAGAAACATAAGAAAACCATTAACATTGGGTACCTGACTAAGTCTAAGTTAAAGGAAAGGCTAGAGAACTTATCAGAATCTACAAAGACTAGGAGGAATATAAATGGTATGGAAGACATTAATAAGGCTAATAATTATCAAAAGGGTCCTAATGCTCCTAGAAAGAAGTGTTATAGATGTGGAAACCACAACCATTTAGCTCTAGACTGTAAAATAAAAATTGAGAAGAAATCAGAGTCTACTCCTTCACAGACTCTGAAAAGTCACTACATTCCAAAGAAACCTTGTTATCACCGTGGTAGCATATTTTACTCTATTTATATGTGTAAGGACTATCATGATTTGTATTACAACTTTTATGAGCTAAAATCTTCAATCTATAAAAATTGATATGACACTGTCAAGACTCTACCAGAGTCTAAGACAACAAATGAAACAAGTAAAACAAAAGTGAAGAATACTAAGCCTGTTTCACCTAGAGTTAGTAAGAAAGGATCCAAAACTATTTGGGTTCTCAAAACATCTAACTAAATGCTCTATGTATGCAGGGAACTAGGGTAAATAAAATAACCCTAATCATGGACAGTGGATAATGTTCAGGACACATGACTGGAAAGAAATCCCTGCTTACAAATTTTGTGGAAATGGCTGGCCCAGAAGTATCCTTTGGAGATGGCAACAAAGGACAAACACTGGGATATGGCAAGATTATACTTGTGAATGTCATCATTGAAGAAGTAGCTCTAGTTGATGGCTTGAAACACAACGTGATCAACATAAGTCAACTTGGAGATAAAGGTTACCATAATGGCTTTAACAACAAAAAGTGTCTTGTGACTCACAAAGAAACATGCATTTTGGTTTTCAAAGGGCAAAGACATGGTAACATATATGAAGCCAGCTTGGAGGATTGCACTCACAATGAAGTCATATGTCTTTATAACAAGGCCTCAACTGAAGAAAGCTAGAAATGACACAAGAAACTATCACACATCAACTTCAAAACACTCAACAAGTTGGTGAAACAGTCTTGTAAGAGGACTACCAAATGTTGACTTTGTGCAAAATGGACTTTGTGAAGCATGCCAACTTGGAAAGCAAAGGAAAATATCATTCAAGAGCAAGACAATAAACACCATTTATGAACCCTTCTATCTATTACATTTTGACTTATTTGGTCCAGTAAATGTTATGCAATTAACCAAAAGAAATATGTTCTTGTCATTGTAGATGATTTTACAAGATACACATGAGTTTTCTTTTTGCACTCAAAGGATGAAGCTCCACAACACATAATAGACCATATCACTTTTCTGGAAACAAAATCAAAGAAAACAGTAAAAATTCTAAGGAGTGACAATAGTACTGAATCAAGAATTCAATCATGGAGGAATACTGTGCATCAAAGGGAATTACTTAATAATTTTCTGCACTAGAAACACCTCAACAAAATGGAGTTATGGAGAGAAAGAATAGAACACTCATAGAAGCTGCTAGAATAATATTGGCAGAGTCTAATCTGCCAGCATATTTCTGGGCTGAGGTAGTCAGTACAAAATGTTTCACTAAAAAATGTACATTGATTAATATGCATGGAAAGAATCCCTATGAAATGGTAAAGAACAAAAAACCAAGTGTGAAACACTTTCACATATTTGGATGCAAGTGCTTTGTACTGAAAGTACATCCTGAAAATCTAAGCAAATTTGAAGCCAATGCTGATGAAGCAATCTTTCTTGGATATGCACTAAACACAAAGGCATTCAAAGTCTTTAATCTCAGAGACAAAATTGTTATGCAATCTATTTATGTTATATTTGATGACAAAAAGATTACAGATTGCAGGATGAGTCAGAGTCTACAGCACTGGAATTTGAAAATCTAAAAAGTTCTAAGATAGATGAAGATGATGAGGATGAAGAGTCTCAAATAAATCCTGAAACAACAAAGAAACCTGCACACTCTGAGGGGGAACCAAAATATTCAACTCCAAATAGCTCAGAGTCTAACAGTTCAGGGTCTACCCAGATAGAGTCTAGACAAACATAATCAAGTTCTTCAGAGTCTAACTCATCATGGCCTGGATCTGGCAACTCTGAATCATTTTCAGAGTCAAGCAACACATGGGGAGCCTTTTCATTTGAATTGAACTCACAAACAGAAAATGCCAATGATTTAGGGGGATCTTCAAGTTTAAGAACCAATCTTCCACTAGCTAGAAAATGGGCAAGGAATCACACTCCTGATTTAATAATTGGTGATCCTGATAGTGGGGTACAAACTAGAACAACCACTCAAAATGAATGTCTTTATAGTTGTTTTCTCTCAAAGAATGAACCCAAGAAAATTGAGGAAGATTTACAAGATCCTGATTGGATTATTGCAATGCAGGAAGAATTGAATGAGTTTGAGAGAAACAAAGTGTGAAAACTTGTACAAAGACCCAGAGATAGATCAATTGTTGGTGCAAAATGGGTGTTCAGGAACAAACTTGATGAGAATGGAACTGTGATTAGAAACAAAGCAAGGCTAGTTGCAAAAGGTTATTCTCTGAAAGAAAGAATTGATTATGATGAAATTTTTGCACTAGTAGCAAGATTGAAAGCTATCAAAATGTTTCTTGCATTTGCAGCTCATTCAAAATTCATGGTGTATCAGATGGATGTGAAAAGTGCTTTCTTGAATGGAAAATTGAAAGAAGAAGTCTATGTGGTGCAACCACCAGGATTTGTTGATCCAAAATTTTCTAATCTTGTGTACATGTTAGACAAGACACTATATGGATTGAAGCAAGTACCTAGAGCAAGGTATGAAACTCTTTCAAAATTTCTCATTGAAAATGGTTTCATTAGAGATACCATTAGCAAAACTCTCTTTATTAGAAAACATAAAGGTGATATTTTGCTTGTCCAAATTTATGTTGATGATATTATATTTGGTTCTACTAATGAAAAACTCAGTGAAAAATTTAGCAAGTTAATGCAGTCAAATTATGAAATGAGCATGATGGGATAGTTAAACTTCTTTTTGTGACTTTAAGTCAAACAGACTGATGATGAAATTTTCATCAATCAATCAAAGTATGTTAAAGAATTATTAAAGAAGTTTGATATGCGAGCCAAAACTCCCATGTCAATAGCCACTAAGCTAGACTATAACCCAAAGGGTAAGAAAGTTGACATGGGTCCAAACCGTAAATATAGTTCTTAAAATAAAAAATTTAATATATAATATACTATTTGTTGATTTATTTATTTTAAATATTATAATAATATATTTTTTATTTTTATAATATGTTATTATTAATTTTTCAACAAGACAAATCAACCTACCAAACATTTATCCTTTCAATTTTAATGATGTAGTAAATGATTTTAATGATATAGTACATATATGATTAGACCCGGCAATTTACCACATAGATGATACGAAAATTCAGTGTTTGTATTTATATTTTAATTACACGATATGAAAGTAAATGAACACAAATGTATACGACCAAGATTTAATGTCGATTTTATGTTTATCCTTTGATTATATGACACAACACGATGTACACCAAATAAAATAAATAAATGAACAAATAATAGGTTTATATTTAATATATATTTATAGAAATATATTTAATAATATAATATTTTTATATTAATTTTTATTTAATATTACACAATACAAAAATACATGAACATGAAACTACATATAAAAGTACACGAACTCAACGACACGAATCAATTGACCGGTCTAGACAAGATATACGAATGGGTCGGGGAAAAAATGTAGTAGTAGCATACGAATGGGCACGTACAATAATGGGCAGATTTGGGAAATAGTGGGGGTAATCCAGACCGTTGATTGAAATGAGCGGGAGATACTTTGGGGATATGCAGCACTCACTCCTTTTTCTTTCATATTCTGTCTCCAAAATTCAACTCTAGGTTAGGCCACAAAGAGGGGGAGAGAGAGAGAGATTTAAGGCACAGGGAGAGAGATAGAGGAGGAGAGAGATGGCGCCCAAGAAACGCAGTAGAAATGAAAACCCAACTCCTGTTACTAGTACTAGAGTTACCAGAAGCAGCACCTCCAATGCTACAGTTTCTTCCAAGACAACTGCCCCTGCCCCTTCCCCTGCCCCTGCTAAGAAAAAGGCCAAAACTGAAGTGAACAAAGCAGCCAAAGTGGTTGTCGAAAAGCCCACTAAACCTCTTGATGCACACTTAAAGACTGTTGTCATTGAGCATTGGTATCTTTCTTTTCTGCTTTTTTCTTTTTATTTTTTGTTTGCCAATAGTCATTTATTTCTCTGTTTTGTTATATATAGATTGGGGTTTTATATAAATTAATTATTTATATTGTTGTTGCTGCAATTAGTTTATGTTCAAATCTTTAGTTAAAAATATTATAACTAGACTATCTCATTATTTCCATTTTGTATTTAGTTTTGATTAATGCCCTTTTCAGTTTTACATTTTTCTTTTTATTTCGGTTGTGGTATATGGGTGTTGCTCTATTAATTAATCTGATAAATATATTATCAATAATTCGTAGATTTTAAAAGATTGCAAGGGAAAAGTTATACAGAGAGTGCTTTTTAATTGGAGACTTTGGAGACCATATATATACTGCATGAAAAACATATTTTGTCGAAGAATATGTTTTGTAATGTTCTGTAAACAATACATATATGGTCTCCAAGGTCCTGTGGTCCGATGAAAAATATGTTTTGTAATGTTCTGTAAACAATACATATATAGTCTCCAAGGTCCTATGGTCCGATGAAAAGGTGGTGTCCATATAACTAAACCCAAGATTGTAAAATACAAGGCAGATAAGTAAAGGGCCAACTGAAAAGCTTTGATTATTTTAAACAACAATTCCTAAATGAAACCGCTTGCCCTGTTTTGTTAAATACATTTAAACCTCAATAATTTAATATTCTTAGGCTTGGGGAATTTTATTAATTTATCGAAGTTAACTTACATTGTTGTGATTTTGTTAGTTATTGTCATGTTTTGAGATTGGTCCTTAATTTAGTTATCCTGCTTTCTTACATTGATTCTTTGCAAGTGCTCTTTGGGTCATGTCCATTCTTCTTAAAGAGAATAAAATAATCATATTAATGAAGGAAATCAAACACCTACTATAGTTTTAGCTCTTTTTCACAGAAATTTGTCTTCACTCCTATAAGTTTTTTAAACTATGCTTATTCTCTTTAATTTTGACCTCTGTATCAATAAGTAATAGCTTAAGTATCATTTTTGAGAAGAGTGTCCAAACACTGGAAATTTTGGTCCACATCACGTACTGCATTTGGTTTGAGTTTAACATTTGCAGTTTTGGTTAGAAGTAAAGCTTGGATAACTTTAAACTTATGGTTTTACAAAGGTTTTGGGATTCTAATAGAGCTACAATTGGTGGTTTGTATTAAGAAACTAATAGATAAGAGGAACTGGTGATTTATTTCATCGTATTGTCATTTTCTGTCTGGTGTGTTTATTTCACATCATAATTAATTAAATATTTTCCATGATTAGATCACATGACAAATTTGGATAACTGAAGGTTTTCTTAAAGTCTAAATTGCACATTTTTAAGCTTGTTTGCTTTGATTGAAAAAAGTGTGATAGTTTATCTGAGACTTATTATTAGAATGCTATAATATTCAAAAGTTATATGAGACTCTATTTGTGGATTAGAGCACATCTGCTCAGTGAAATCTTACCTTTATACTTTTCTCTCTTACTATAGCAAGCAATGCAATCAATTCAAGACCAGGGCTATGAAAGTGAAAGATGCTTTGGAAAATGACATCTCGGGAATCAGTGTGGTTGTGAATCCGGAAAAGGTACGTTCCCCTTTCTTAGCATATGCTTTAAAGAAACATTCATAGTACTATTAGTGCTGGCTCTAACTCTAACTCTGTTGCTACCGGAAAATTTCAAGCTAATTGAAATAATATGCTTTTGTATTTAATTTTTTAATTGCTTACAAAAAATAATAATTTACTTTTAAAATTATTTGAAAATGACTATTGTGACTTTCAGAAACAAAATCACTAATTTAGGGTCTGTTTGGGATTTTTGTTGAAAACTGCCGTGCTGTGAGAATAATTGCTGTTAGAAAAATTAGATGAGTATTTGGTAAATTTTTTTGTACATAATTTGAGATATAATATATAAAAATAATGTTTTTGGGGAGGTTTGATGATAAAACTTGTAAATACTTCTTGCAAAAGCTGAAAATCAGCTTTTTCCAAAAGCATGGGGGACATGTTTTTTCTAACAGCAGCTTTTAGGCCAAAAGCGTTTTTCCAGACATCAAATTTTGAATTTTACCAAACACCTTCTTGACAACTTTTCAGCAAAAAGTTGTTGTAGCTGCAACAAAAATACCAAACGGGGCCTTAGTTGATGCTTTCTTATCTGTCCTTTTTTTTCCTTTCGAAGTAAAGGCTATTTATTATCTTTTTTTCAGACAAGGCTTAGTTATATGTGTTATTTGTTTATATTTTTTATAGTCTCTTGACAAATTATGATTTCATATATTTCACACATATCATGTATTGAAATATATTTATGGGGGCCTAGGCAATGATCCATTTTACCTCATGGTAGAGCCGGCTTTGAATGACTATTGATATGCAATGTACCAAATTATGATATTTGCTTGTAGTGTACTAAATTATGATATTTGCATGTGGAACCCTTGTTTCTATAATCATATCATGGAAAGTTTACAAGTTGGAAGTTATTTTACACTTCAAAAAATGGTAACTGAAATAAACGATCCATCCATATTCATCGACGTCCCTGAAAATGTTGGAGAGTGATTATTTTGTCTCAAAATTTACTTGGCAATTTGTTGGGAGACATAGTAGCTCTCATACATTTGTTTATCTGACTCATCACTAATGTAGAGGCCTAAAGTTTTGATATCAACCATTTTAATTTCATGCTCACAACGGCAAATAAAGATCACGTTCAAAGAAGAAAGTTTATATAATCAATTTGAACCAGTACATGGTAATATGTTTAATGCTGAAAGGATCATGTACTTGACACTCTAGGTAATTGGGGGTTCATTTAATTATATTACTTTTCGCTGATTATCTATATTAAGTTTTTTATTTTCCTTCACCAAGTTATCATTCATAATAGAATATGTTAGTACTAATTTGTAATTTGTATTGTGGCTTAAACTATTTGTAGGTGACCAGGTGTCGCTCTGAAATGGAGTAAATATAGTGAATGTCATAAAATTTTAGATATTTTACAATGCAATTATATCTGGCTTCTAAGTGACATGAGTAATTAATGTGATCATTTACATATTATGTATAAATACATATTATTTAGTTGTCGAGTATTATATTGTAATATCCTTTTTTTCTTTATAAATATACACTTCTTTCTTCATTGCAGCCGAGAAGGGGATGTTTTGAAGTACGTGAAGACGGAGGAGAGATATTTATCAGTCTTCTGGTAAAATTCTTATAGACAGCCAAATCATGTTATAACTATTAATGTCATATATTGTACTGAATCAATCACTTAATACTCGGAATTATGTAGTATAACCTCAACTATGTCAAAAAAACTAATTTTTCTGGTGCCTCGAAAAGGAAACTAATATAGTAGAGTAGTACGTGTGTTGAAACATGCAACTAAATCATATTTCAGGAATAACATTGGTGGAGAGGTCATATGTAAGAAAAAAAGGTAGCAATAGTGGTGAAAATGCAGACGTCTTAATTTATGTGTGTGTCATTTCTCCTTTTGTTGATGAGCTACCGATATAATTATCTGGTGTGGCTTCGACCTATTATATTATCATTGTGCAATCTGGCCACAAGCAGTGAATTGCAGATGTCATCTGTTGCTAAGATCATGCACATTCAACCAAAAACATCATGTCATTGTCTAACGTGGACAGGTGTAATTGCTACTCTTATGCAATTTTGGCTTCTTTCTTATTGATATTCGGTATTCTATGTAACTTTTCATGCTTGATGATTCTGTTTGAGGTGATTGGATCTTGCAATTTTGTCAAGACAAGAAATCAAGAATTATTTATTTGTTTTTTGGATAATTAAAATTAAGAAGGGTTGACTAGACTGTCATTTTTTTATGCTCTGTGATTTAAACTACTAGTGCTCATTGTCTATATGGATAAATAATCAATCTATATGAATCTGCAGATTAGTTTATGTAAATTTACTAGATTTTCATTGACAATCTTGCAAAATTTTGATTTTATATATTTATTTCGAGAAAGGTCATGTTTTCCAAACAGTTTGATGACCAAGAAGGCTTCGATTTATACATTCATGCCTAATACTTTGTACAACATTTCTTTACATGAGCTTCATTCTGTTGGTATTTGCAAGGCAAGCTAACAAAAATGAAAATTGATGCCTACTATTGCAGGATATGAAGCGACCATTTAAACCAATGAGGGAACTTGACATGGACAAGGAAATATCTGACATTCTTAAAAAGCTGAAATAAGGAATGTCTGCAGTTTCAAATTTCTTCTTGGTAAATGTAGTTATTATGGACTCAAACCAATTTGGAAGTCATTCTTCAAATGTTTTATTAGGTAATGTGGTTATTAGATTCACGGGATTTTAGCATGGTAGTTCAGCAACTAACTATGCTTCTATATCTTTGTATCAGAATAGCCTTTTGAACTTGCTTAAATGTGTACTCAGCCGTGTTTTGATTTTTAAATGTGTCCATAAATTTGTGTGATCATCTTTGTGCTTATCCCTGCAGCCACCATTGCGTGGTGTCTACTGTATTGGTTATGAAATTATAACCAGACATTCTCAAACTCAGTCAGCTTACTGAAACTGTGAACATAGTCAGATGTAAATTTGAAACTGGTTTCAAGCTGAAATCATAGAAGATAATAACACATGTAAGCATGTAGGCTACTCAATATAAAAAGAAAATTCGTGTAGGTCTATAATCATAATGATTAAAGCCTGGCCACTAATTAACAGATATTAACAATTCAACTGGTTCTGAAATGAAAAAAAAATTATTTGGTTTAGAGGACAGAAATAAAAATACTAGAAATGGAGTGCTCTTCTGATCAGACACTTGCCAAATAATGAGCTTTGGATGAAATTTTTTAAACATGACTAACTTATACGGTAGAATCTCAACAAATGATATTTTATACATAAATAATATCGCTAAATAAATAAGTTTTTGAAGCCTGAGTGTGAATTCTTAACCTTAATAATTGAATACAATTTTTCGATCCCAACATGATTTAATTATATTAAGATTTTTTAATTTTTAATTTTAATTCTAAAATATCTTTGAATGAGTTAGTCTTTAGCAAAGACTTTCAGAGCTCAATCAACAAACAGAGAGTATGTTCCATGAGAAAATATCAGTTATACTTGAAAAACATTAAGGAATCGAGAGTCATTACAGAAGCATGCATATGATGACTTCTGATTGTATCAGTCGATGCATTATTAGATGAACAGCTTAAGTTTTTCAACTCAGAGGAAGTTATTACCGAAGAAAGAATTTCTAATGCAAACAAACGAATCAAGGAATGGTACGCTGGTAAAGGGGAAGAGCATTCAGAGCTTTTCGTTCAGCCTTCTCCCGAAGTACCTTTAAAACACAAGCCAAGAAGCAACTTAATAACTTTCTCACACCATGTTTAGTAATCTAACATGACTATTACTAATCACAGCATAGTAAAAGCATAATCTACGGATAGGTGACTGAATTGGTTTCGGGATGTTTTGCTTAATGTTGTTGATATGGCATGCAACTGCACATGTGCCCGTTTGCCCTTTTACAATAGGATTAGCTTAATTAGAGTATTGATCTGAACTACATTCTCTTCCGAAACTTGTATATTCCAACAATTTCCTCATGTTAAGGTTTGTTCTTTTAAAGCGATTAACATGGTTGCTATCCGCTAAATCATTTTATTCTTCATTTCTACTTGTAATGAACAGGCAAACTATGCGGTCCACAACTTAATTATAGAAATTTTCACTACTCTTTTATCCTGTCATTTCAATACAAGTCTCTTTCATTTTGAGCATTATGTTTGTTTAAGTTTCTTGTCTTTAATTTTCTGTGTTCATTCAAACAATTGGTTACATCTAGCTTCCCAGAAAGTCATGTTGATCATATTTATTCGTCCACAGCATATTCGAATGGAAGGAGTAGTATTGCACTCAAGAAAGTTTTTGATAAATGGGGGAGTTGTACAAAAAGAAAAGGACGGAGGAGTGATACTCATACATGCAATATCAGTGACGAGAACAACATAATATTTTATAGTCTTATCGTTACACAATCTAGTACTTTTTTCGAGTATATCTAGAGAAAAAAATCCCGTATTGGTTCGGAAAACACTGACAGAACTCACTTCAACACTGCAGAGATGTATATATGAAAGTGCAAACAGATGAAGCACACACATAGGCCAACGGGATATGCTGTGAATTCTAAGATAACAACAACAAAAAATCACTCTAATTCTTAGGGAAAGGTGAGATGTTCTACCTCTCAAAATCAGGCACTCAACAAACTGCCAATTATTTGTAAATTTACAGTTCACCTTACATATCGCATCTATGAAGTAACAACTATTAAGAGTAACAAAAATATTAATATAAAACCGCATTAAAAGTGTAAGAACTTACAAGAACCGTCATCTCTTGAATATAGCTTCGAAATGGGGTCTGCATTGCCTGTGGAAAAAACAAGAAATTTGAAGGACAGGGCAATTCAATCAGAAATTATAGAACATACGAAAACATATTCTGATTATAAATAACTTGCAGTAAACAGTGTGAATCACAGGGCACTGAAGTTTTTTTAGCAGTAGTTCCCGCTCTTAAAAAGAGGGTTATCTTTGTTACCTACGAAGTGGTTTCAGTTTTGCAGCAATGGTGAAAAAATTATGACACCGACAACAATTATAACTAATACTCCCTCCTTTTGATAATATTTGACGTCTGACTTTTTAGCACACGTATATTGTAATTTTGGGTGCTAAAAAATAATTTGCAATGACTAAGATACTAATTCAATCTTCATATCACGAACAATACGATAGAAAACCAAAAATTTCCATACAGAGTAAATTTAGAACCGAAAAGAATGAACACCTGCATCTCCTTAGAAAGATAAGAATGCTTCATACTGAGGTCCATGCAACGCTTAAGACGCTGGTTTCGAGCATGAACAACCTCTTGCGGAAGCCGATTCAGAGCCTCTTGTACGTCCAAAGAAAACTGAGGATCGTACAAATCATCGAATCGGATACCTGTACTCACACAAAAAAACATGCACACATTTATCAGAACAAATCGAAACTTTAATTTCCACGAAGATATACAAAAATAAACACATGCACGTTTCGGATACGAATTTTAGTGAATGAAATTTACAATATTGTCGAAAAATGCTAACCGAATTTACGGATTCTACGATCGACAGATAGTTTGTGCATTTTTGCAAGCGGATTTTTATTAGGATCGGCCAACCATTTCAACATGTTTATCTCCTGCTGGTTTTTTCTATGTTTTTTTTCCACATATATGAAATAAAATGCATGTATGTGAGTTTATGGTGGTTCTCGTATGTTTATACTTGGTGTGTGGCATCATTAGCGTACAATCAGGAACTGAAAAGTGAAAGAAGAAAGCACACAATATTAATTAATTATTTTTCGCAAAAAAAATATATTAATTAATTATTAGCAAACTAATTTCTTATCTTCTTCTAAATAACTCTTTTAAGTTTAATTACTTTAAGTTATATATTAATTAATTATCACCAATCTCTTTCGTATGTTTATTATATCATATATATAACAAGAGTAAGATGTATATTATCCAAATATGTCAGGAGTTCGATACTCATCATTTAAATTTAATATCTATTACTCTAACAATATTAATATAATTATTTTATATATTTATATTTCAAATGAAGGTACCATCCTCACTCCTCACGTATGCGTTAGGAGACAAGACTTCCAAAGGCAATAGAACTAAACTCGAAGTTGAAACAAGCATGAAACAATACCACGCAAGTTACTTCGAAACCATTAACGGCTAATATATTATTAATTTAATATTATAATATATAATAATTTAATATTTATATTATTAGCTTTAAATTGTTAATAAAAATTTAGGATAAACTATAAAGTATAATATTACATATTATATAATTATTTGTAAATTATAATTAATACTAAGATTACCTCACACAACTTTTTTAAGATTAAAAAAAATTCTCATATAAATATACGAATGTGTTATTGTAATTATAAGAAATTATATATAATTAAAAAAATACCCGCACACCTTAGGTAATTTCCCTAAGTAATACTAGGAACTTTAATTTATTCACTTATATAATATCACATAATTATTTATAAGTTACAATTAATACTATAATAATAAATATATAATGAGATTTTATCTAAATATTATCAAATGTTTAGTTACGATTCTTAACCATTATTTATAATAATTTTTATATTTGAGTATTATCTAAACATACCGAAATTTTGGGAGGTGTATTCAATATCGATTGTAATTGATTTTAATATATTAGAAATAATCCATAGATTTTAATTGATTTAAAGGTTCATACCGAATTTAATAGATTTAAATGTCCATACTGAGTTTAATAGATTTTAATTGAATTTACGAGGATTTTATATGGATTTTAATGACTGATTTAGGAGGATTTTGTTAGCTTTACAATAATATTGTATAAATATTTATATTAATATACCATATTAATTAATATATAAATAAATTAGAATACTATTTTTATTATTAAAGATATATTGATATAAAACAAATATTCTACTAAAAGACACATGTAAATAGTTTTAAATTATTAAAAAGACTACTAACAAAAGATAAAAATCTCACAACACAAATAAAATAAATCATGCAAAATATTAAAGTCTATTTATTAAAATATAGTCACCACGTTCTATTATCACTATCTTAATTCTCGAATGACCGCAGTTTATACCTTTCTAGACAATCTCGAATGTGGACTTATTTAAGATCGTAATACACGAGTCACTGGTACATTATGTTGCGATCTTAAATTTCTTTTAAAAAGGGTACCGTAAGATCTTTTAGGTGGTTGCAATGCAGAATCAGATCATTCACCTAATGTGTCTTTTAGTACTAGGAAAAACTAGGTTCTCAAACTAGGAAAAATGATTATGTTACGTATATATTATTATATATATTATTATACAATCCTGAGAATCCTGGGTTAAAGAAAAAATTTGTATACCTTTTTTTCACACATATCATGCTGTTAAAATCTTATAGAATTAATAATCTAATAAAATCAATCAATATTTGAATACCGTCATATTTAAAAGTATATTTTTAAATCAATGTTGAATACCATCAGATTTTGACCGTTTGTTTTAAATCAAAATTGAATATCTTCATATTTTATTAGATAATTTAAAATCAGAATTAAATAATCATGAATTTTTAAAATACAAAAAAATACTACAGAATCAATATGTAATACACCCCCTTAATATATTAAATTTAATAATATACATATATTATTATTTCAAAAAAATAATAATATACATATATTATAAATTATATAAGATATAATATGAATATAGACAAAATTTATATGGAGACCATGTTTTTGTGAGAGACTCGGAGACCAAATCTACACCTTCCATTTAACTCTAATTGAATTGTTATTATTATTTTTACTTTTAAATATGCATTAAATGAGTTGGGATATAATTGTCTTGTAAAATTATACTTTATACAAAACAATACATTATTTATATGCATACAAGCATCAATTAGAAAATGTATTTGTTATTTTTACATATTATTTATGTGATTCATATCATTATAAAAAAAAATTCTCATCTTTCAGTAATGTACTGCAAATAGCACTATGCATTTTATTTGAAATGTTATATGATTAGATCAAATTGTAGGAAATATTTTTTTATGTGTATCAAGTTATTTAGATCTACACACGTTAAATCACATATAAGTAAAATCAAGTTCAACATATTACAATTTTATAATAACATTCTAGCAAGCAGAATTTGTGTTCTACATTTAATTTTTTCAGTATGTTCTGCATTTGTTTTGTGCTGCATCATTATGCTAAATGATAACGTTCATAAAAATTTATAACAACAATTATTCGTCGAAAATTAGAGAGAATTAAGAAATTAAATGTATTAATTGAATAATGTGTTGTGCAAGTAGAAACACGATGTTCTGCAATTTAAACATAGTAATACGTTCTGCAAATAATAATACGTTCTGCAATAAAAAATATTATTTACATACAAAACCGTAATTAACATAAAATTGATTGATTTGAAATTGAAACTTCAACTAAATCGCACGACACCAATTGTAATCACCACATTTGTCAATATCTCTGCTAAATCACAAGACATCCCTAAGCAATCATGCATCTTGATTAGACTATATAAAAAAATTATAGAGTAGGATCAAGAAATTCCACTTGAATTCATTATCAACCTCACTTTTGGTATGCAATGCATCTCTCACCATTGCAGGACTGATTTGAAAACTTGGGCGTCCTTGAAATTGTTTACCCCCATGGCACATCTACCAATAATACCATTGCACTATCAAGGTTTATGCATTGAGTTTCTCCCACGGAATTTCCTTGTACTGCATAAGTAATATCTATACCATTGTTATCTTTAGCACCAACATTTATAGAAAAACTATCAGCCACCACTTCAGTTTTCGTATATTCATTGTCATCGCCAATATCCTTGTTATAAGATATGTCCCCATGTTGCATATTGTTCTCTTTGATTACTTCATTACTTCCCGTCATATTGACGTACTTTGCCTTCTTCTTAGGTCAGCTATATAACCAAGGGCTTATAATCAAGCGATTACTTCGTCAGCGTCCTACAAAAGTTCATAAAAAGTAAACATATTTATAAACCATGACACACTCAACTAGACTAAAATTTAATAAGTGTGCAGGACATATATGATAACACAGTTAACATTATTTTCAAAGTAAACATTTAACATATTTATAATCCACGGCATTTTTCTACTACACTACAATTTAAGAAGTGTGCAGAACACACTATTTCCAAAGTACAGAACACAATATTTTCAAAGTCCAGAGTGTACAAAACAATCATATATACGTATGTCCAAAGTGTAGAAAATAAGTACAAACACAAATTTTTTTAGTAATAGCATCTACGAGGTTCTCAACTTTTATTCAATAACAGAGATAGTGCTCACAATATCACAATAGCACAACTGCAGTACATAAAATGCCTCTTCTGCAGTACACCCAACATCACTTTCTTTTCAGGACCCTTACATGATTATTTTCTCCTTTTAAATTGAATAACAGAACTAGTAAATTCAAAACACAATTTTTTTTTAGTAATAGCATCGACTAGGTTCTCAAATATTATCCAATTACATAGATAGTGCACACAATATCACAATAGCACAACTGGAGTACACAAAATACCTCTTTTGCAGTACACCTATTACCACTTATTTTTCAGGACCCTTACATGATTATTTTCTCCTTTTAAATTGAATAACAGAGCTAGTAAATTGAAAACACGGATTTATTTAGTAATAGCATCGACTAGGTTCTCAAATATTATCCAATTACATAAATAATGCACACAATATCACAATAGCTCAACTGCAATACACAAAATACCCCTTCTGCAATACACCCTATTCCACTTGCTTTTCAAGACCCCTAACATGATTATTTCCTCATTTAAATTGAATAATAGAGCTAGTAAATTGAAACCCCTAATTACAATACACATAATATCATAATAGCATTGTAATATACACACATAATCAAACACATAACACACAAAATCACTTGCTTTTCAATATCAATGAGATGAGTCACAAAACCTAGCTTGACTATTTAATGTATAGCTTGCAAATAATTTCGAAAAATACATACCTTCACTCATATTGTTGAATTTGATTCACTGACTTGTTATTATATAAGATGATATGATGCAAAACCCTTAGGTTCTCCACGTAATTGGATGCTATCTTCCCTCACTAATTTTGATATCTTCTGCCTTAACTTTCAATCGATTGATGCTCTGTATTGTTTGAGATATTTATGCAGGCGGTTATTTGGAATTTGATTTAGGGATTTTGATTTGCAGGACATCACCAAATAACCGTATATTATCGATCCGTATAATGGTGTATATCTATATAAATTAATGCAGTATATTATCAAATAAGTATTTATTAACTTACTGTTTGTCCTTTTTTAAATTGTAGGATAGTAGTTTTATCCAACGGCTAATAACTAGTCTTAGGGGTCTCCAATATATTCAGGTGTCCATATAACTCAACTCTATGAATATATAATTTATATAAAT
Source organism: Oenanthe sinensis (assembly GCA_028671895.1). Lineage (NCBI taxonomy): Eukaryota > Viridiplantae > Streptophyta > Magnoliopsida > Apiales > Apiaceae > Oenanthe > Oenanthe sinensis. The sequence continues at coordinate 40,828,101 of CM053806.1, forward strand.
TTAAAAATATTATAATAAATTAATATATTAAAATTCCTTAAAATTATAAATTTATTAATAATTTTAAAATAAATTAAATATCCGTGCATCGCACGAGTTAAAATCTAGTATAAATAATAAAACAAAATAAGTACATCATGAACATTAATATAAATTCTAAAATGTATAAAATTTAATACCCTTCTTACATTTAATTAATCATCATCAACTGTTTTAATAGTAATATAAAAATAAAATAAATACACAGCATAATACTATATTAAATATATAATATAATATATAGACCGGTATATTAACTTATTTAACATATTATGAGTGTTTATTTAAATAAATAAACATGTTTAAAATTTTCGGACAACTAAACTAAAATGATAATCATTATTCATAGATAGTAGAATAATACTTATGAATAAGATTTTCAATAAGCTGTCATTTAAAAGTTTGGACATCTTAAATCAAAAAAGCGATTCTTATTTTAAGAGCAAATCACAGTACTAATTAATATAGCAAAACATAACGATCACTATTTCATTCCCAAAGTTGATATTAAAATGGAACCTAAGAAAATGGTGCAGTTATATATATATATATATATATATATATATATATATATATATATATATATATATATATATATATATATATATATACATATACATATATTAATTGGGTCACCAATCACAATTGTATAACTTTTAATATTTAGCCAATATATCTTTGACCGTTCATTTAGTCAATATAATGGCTGAGATTTTTTTTTTAGAAAACCACACGCTATATAATATAGCGATATAGCGTATAGCTACATAAATATAGCGCATGGCTAATATTTTTTTTAATCCAAAAATACCCTTTTAAAACTTATGCTATATTATATCTTGTAGTTGATAATACTCCTTATTCCGGTTCGTTTCAAGTTGAGTTAGTATGTTATATTTTGAATGTCATGCTCCACAAACTCAAACCCATGGTCCAATCATGTGTTTCTCATCAACACAAGCAACAAGTCATTGTCCATGTTATTCAAACCAACCACCACAAGTTTCACTATAAGAAATGTTGATTTTGATTTCATTTTGATGTTCCTGATATGATTTAAAATGTGGATTTCGACACAAAATATTGGTTTTCATTTGATTTTGGACAAAGCAAAAAAAAAAACACCCAAATTAAAATAGAATTCCATTGTATTTACGCTATATAATATAACGTAAGTAATGTATTAAAAAAAATTATGCCAAATAAAATTTCAGCAATTATAAGGTTACTTAACTTATTTTTTTGGTACATTACTTACATTATATTATATGGAGCAAGTAATGCACCAAAAAAAACTAAGACAAATAGTCTTCTCCGCTTACGCCGTATAATATAGCGTAAAATTTTAATCCTTTACACATTTTGCACGTGTTGTTTAAGGGCATTTTATGTAATAAAAATATATAACTTACGTTATATTATATTGTGTATACGCTATTTAATATAGCGTATACTTTTTTTTGTATTTCTAATCTCAACCCTTGATTTTAATTTTCAATGGTGATAGATGAGTTGGTCTTTTAATGCACTGTATCTAACGTAGAACCGACTATATATATATCATAAGAGAACAAATGGAATGAGTCATTTTATTCATATGAAATGACAATTATACTCATTATATTAAAAATATATATTATTATATTGATTTGTGAATTGAATGTATGTCTTTCTAAATCAATAACTTTCATATAGCAGTTAAAAACAATGCATTGAACTATAAGACACATATAATTCTATTTTATAATTCTTTAACTACATGTTTATATGCAATAATAATTGTCATTTAGAGTAAAATAATTTTCATTTATTTATTTTTATAATTCTATTTTATAATTCCTTTTAGTTGTTTAATTAATTTTCATTTAAAGTAAAATAATTTTTTTATTCATGTCATGAGTATAATTTGAAGGACGAAACCAATAAATATTCATAGATGGGGTTAATTTTTTTTTCTTGCAATCATTTATATAATTAATAATATTTCCAATGGATCAAAATTTAAAATTGAACTCTACGTTCAATTAAATCATGAAATCCATCAATAATTGAATTAATGCTAAAACTCATGAATATTTCTCTTTTTATATAGATAAATTAATAAGCATATAAATAAAATAATTTGTATGTACAAAGAATTTTTTTATATAAATTTTTTTATTACGATATGTGAATTCATGATTTGACTGTGTTTAGTCACACTTTGTGTTCACTCACACTTTGTGTTCATATGATTAATCCAATAATGAAATTATGAGAATAATAAAATTAGAAGGTTGTAATTAATTTTATTTTATTAAATGAAGTGTGTATCGTGTATACTAATATATTTATTTTAATTTTGGCTTCAATGTAATAATTATAAAAGATTTGGACATAGTCTAAAAATTATAGTTAAGTTTAACGATTAAAAATTTTACTTAGTAGGAGCTAAAAAAAAGATTATGTCAATAAATAATTGAGTGTAAATAAAATATGTAAAATTTGTGAGATACAGTCTTTTTCATTAGGTTTTGATTATTTTGTTTTAACAAGAAGTGTAAATAAAATTAGGATTAGGAAGTTACTAATTAATATAGTAATCCTCCCTTAGGTTATTTAAATTGACAGTCAATCGGTCGAAAGTCAAACTTGGTCGAATTGTTTTATAAATGAAATAAAATGATTTTCTCTCAACATATAATTAGATAAGATTTGTCAAAATACTGATAAAACCAAATTTAATTTATATATGTTATATTTTGAGGCAAAGATTGAAGATGAACAAATACAGTATTTTTAACACTATTTTTACGAGACAAAAAATGTTTTATTAAATTAAAATAGTATTGTTTTAAAAGCTTTCAAGTGAATATATTTTGAATATATTTTCTAAAAGTATTTGTTTAATTTATCTTCAACAAAGTCCTGCCTATATGTAAAATGCAGATTTTATCCTGGAAGTCTCTAATTGTCTTATTTAATGGGATAAAATGCATTTTAATTCAAGAAAAAATATTCCTTAGACTTCATAGTCATTAATTAATTTAGGAATACTATGTTTGAATATATTTCAAGTCAAAATTTAAGTCTAAACGTTGACAAATTCTGACAAATAACTATCGAATATTGTTTCGACCTATATGCACAACGAAATGATCTTTTTCTCGAAATAATAGCTATAAATGTCTAATTGACTTGAAACATGGGAATGTCACTAGAATATTGAAAAAGAATTTTAGGAATTGTTTCATGAGTGTTGGGATGATTTTTACTTTTGACTGTATATCGATACGTAATTGATTATTCGGTTATTTAAACGTCATAGAAGGTCACCTCCAAATTGAGTAGTATTTTGACCATGACCTATTTGGAACATTTTCAGAGGGTTCCCAAAATTTCATAATTTTTGGAGCATATTTCGAAAAACGTCATATTTAACAACATATCGTTCCATTACGTGTTTATTAGCTTAAATAATTAACTGAATGAGGATATCACGTTTTTCCATGCACCTATATGTCCAAATACAGTAGGGGAGACAATATTTTCAAATTATGTACTTTTTCTTGATTGAAGGGAAGCTTGTCCCATCATCCCCATCAAAAACTCTAATTTTCTTCTTTAAATAACCTCCCACTCATTTCTCCAAGCCATTTGAGCCAAATAAATGCTGCATTTTTATCTCCAAGAACTCTCTACTCTCTAAAAAAAGTTCCACTTTTAGAGTTCTTGGTCATTAAGCTTTGTTCTTCCACAGATCTAACCCTTAAAAAGCTTATAAACACATTAGCATACTCACATAACACACATACACACACACACACATACCACACAAGTATCTTTTGGCTACCCATATACCTTATCTTAACAGCCCCTAGACTTGTCTTGTTTCCCCCAAAGTTATACCCAAAGTTGAGATTCCAATCATTTTTCGGTGACTTTTTCCAACTACCCCTTTTTGTGTGTTGTGCTTCAAAACTAGTTTTTTCTCTTGATTTATTCCTAGATCTCAAGGATTATAAGTTGGTTCTATATATTCTATATACAATAGCTTCTTAGATCATGTTTAATAGGGTGTATACGTTGCTTGCTTGATTTTTAAGTATATACACGAACTCTCGTTCCCGATCCTAACTCGTATCCATTGATTTCATAAGAAATATTGTTGTCTCTCACTATAGAGCACAAGGGTCATAAGTTAGTTGTTTCTTGTCTATATTATATATATAATATTCGGCCCTATATATATACAAGAGCTTGCTTGGTTTGTGATACCCAGTAAATATAATATTGTAGAATGGGGGTTGAATACAATAGTACCAAATAATGGACTAAGTAAGAACAAGTATTGAAAATAAGTACTGATTTTATTAAACTCAATAAAACAATACAAACTCTCTCAAAAAATAATGTGTTCTTAAGAGTTGCTAAGTTATGAGAATAATATAACTTTAATGAATGAACGATACATCAATGTAAACCTAAATTGTGTTTATATAGTACACAACTACCTATCTAAATATTCCAAAGATAATGATTCATTAATATAAAGATACAACTTCCATCATTATCTTCGGAATAGATAGCTTCTACAAGGTAACCTTTAACAACTGCAACACTTCCATGCAATCAAGTCCTAATTTATCGAATCAGTACTTATTAAACTCTAATAGTCTCATACACTGATGACGTCAGCATAAACTCTGTCTTCCTAAACTCTGATCAACCATAGATTCTGACAACATCATTCTATGTTTCTCAACAATCTCCCACAATTTATATTTTGTGAAACTAAGCATAAATTCTGAATGATGAGGTCAAAAACTCAATAGACAAATTTATAGTTAAAGAGTTGTATAATTACTAACTAAAATCTTCCTGAACCCAAATTTTGAAGTAATAAAATCATCCAGAAGTTTTTCTTCTACTGGTTTTAAAAATTGTTTCAGTTTGTTAGGTCCAAAATCATTATAGAAGGGGGGTTGAATATGATGTGGTAGATTTTTCGTTTAATTACGGATTAAGTATTTGAGTTCTTGAGATATAAAAATGGTAGTAATTGAAACACAATGATTCAGAGAAATAAAGATATATTATTAATTTCCGGAAGTGCTACACTTCTAATCAAATAATTAGCTTCAATGGGTCCATCACTATTACAACAAAAATACAATTGGGTGAGTTTAATGTATGGGTTTAATGGAGTCTCCCATCTGTATGTTTTGTTTGTTGAAGATGAATGAATGCTTACTGTCTGTATTGATTTCACCCATATATTCTGTAGACTTTTGGAAATTGATTTTCCAACAATGTATAAGTCCTTTGTTGCGCTTGTACATGGTGAGTGGTGTGTAGGCGTCACAAAGTTCCTTTGTTGAACCTTGCTTAGTTCGTTGCGCCATTAAGTAATTAAGTTGTGCCTTGTACATAGCTTACCCATGTAGAAGCGCCACTTAGCACTTAGTATCCTTCAATAGAAGTTTGTTATGCCACTAAGTAATTAAGTTGCGTCTGCACTCTCAATCCATTGTGTAGGCACCACCAAGTTACCACACAGAGTTTTATTGTGCCTTGGATAGATTATATTGTGCAACAGCTTGTTTTGTTGTGCCTGCACTCCCATTCCCTTGTGCAGGAGCCACAAACCTTTACTTAGACTTCCCTTAGCTTTGAACTTGGTTTGTTGCACCCAAGCAAAGTTTGTTACGCTTCACACAATGATTCAACTGTGTAAGAGCCACCAAATGTAGTATTACTTGCCTTAACAAATATCTTGAATTTCTTGAAGTATTTACCACTTGGTTTTCACTCTTCTGACTTGATTAACTGATTTTCTTCTGATTAACCAAGACAATTCTGTTCTTGTTGTGCTAACGCTTAGTGCACTGGTCTAGTTCACAAACGACTAACACTGAATTGAATTCCTTTGACTTCTATTCTGTTTGAGCTGATTAACTTTGGACTGTTGCATTGCTTCTGATCACTGAAACCCTTTGACATCTATACTTAAATCATTACACTGTCTTTAGTATGAAATCTTTTGAACTCTTATTTGTTGCTGAGGCCTGAATATATTAATGAACTTCTCTCGCTGACGTTTAGTAAGCCTTTCATCTTGAATGCTCTGCAATGATGTCTGTATGATTCTTGTTTACATGTCCTTCAAGATTTTTGTGCTGCATATTAGTATTATTTGACTGTCTTTATTTCTTAGTTGAGTTATCGTTATCACTATTACATATTATGTTACATTATGCTTTACAATCTCCCTCTATTTGGTTGTTAGAGTTTGACAAACAAATCCTGTGAGAGGATAACTCAGCTGATACTTACAAGAAAAAGTAAAGTGCGGAAAGACAGGAAATAATATTAATTACATTCTGGATTGGATTTTACATTTCCAGATTTCTTTACAAGTACAAGAGAAGTTTGTTCCTCTAGCCTGAACAAATATTTCTATGATCTTCTGCTTCTTTGTACTGTGTCTTGCTTGTTCTTTGATCTTGTCTCAGAGTAATGCTTTCTCAGCTCTTCTTCCTTTTGCTCTAACCTTGCTTTGACTAGATCCCTAGCTTCCATTTCATGAGTGTTGACAGGAGGTGATTCTTCTAGTTTCTTCAAAACTTCTGTGAGAAATGCAGTTGAATTTGTCTTAGAGATTGGCTCGAAGGCCAGAGATTGTCTCTTTGAAAACACAAACACCGTTATTCTCTTTGGAAACCCTTTCACTCTGTCAGTGTCATGCATAGACTCTTCTGCCAACTTCTCTATTAGAACGTCTTGAATCATCCTCAAAGCCTTCTTGTCTAATGTGACAGTGGATCTCTTAACCATAGAAAAGACTTTTCTGATTATTTCATAATTGTTCCTCTTCAGCTTTGATAGTTCCTTTTTCTTATCCACTCCATTTTTCTTGAACAAGAAGTACTTTTTTCCATTAGGCTATGTTTGAATGCAAGGATCAGAATCTCTGATGGTTTCAAGTTCTTCAGTGCCATCCTCTCTTCTCATATACACTGGATCTTGGTAACATCTGGATGTATCCATAAGATATCTTCCTGATGTTTTTATCGCTCTGTTCAGCCTGAATGCATAGATCAACTCAGCAGCCTTTAGATATTCTTCAGTTATGTTCTTCTTGCTTCTGAGCCTCTCTTCTACATACTGCATGAACATTACATGGCTTGACTCCAGACATTCATCTGATAGTTAGATTATGAAGTGTTGTTGCTTTGTAGTACTTGACCACCGGAGGCTTCTCAAATGCTTCGACACCGATCTCAATAATCTTTGTTTCTATTAGATCTCTCAGTATCTCATTTATTTTGTGTCCCCCAAAGATGACTTTCCTCTTCAGCACATACAACTCCACGATATTCATCTTCTCAAAGCTCTTTGTCGACAAAATTCTAGATCCCAGTGTTGTTGAATTGATGTACATCTTCCATCCGGATTTGAAAGCACTAACTGACACACTTGTGATTTCATTTGATAGCACAACATAGAATTCATGAACATCTTCATATTTCTCCCTCATGGTTCTGAAAAGGTCAAGGACTTCTCTTTCTTTCTTCTGATTTATAGTTAACTCTGTTAGGTCCAAAGTGTTGTAGAGGGGGGGGGGGGGGGTGAATACAACTTTTTAGAATAATGAGAGAATGTATAAATATGCAGGTAATAAATTATGACACAGAATTTCAAGAATATATCATTATATTCATTGAAGGATTTGCTACAACATTCATAAAGGCATCATGATCAGTTGAACAATAAATACAGCAATTAAAGCTAGATTCAACTGATCCTCTCTCTCACTATTGTTTTACAGTAAATGCTCTCTATTTTTAATATATCGTTGAAATACAGAGATAAAAGTCTGTCTACTAATAAAAACAAAGTGCTGCTTTTATAATGTCATGTAGTCTTGATCTTGTCCTTTTTGTGTACGTGGCCCAATCAGGACTTCGACAACAAAAAGTACTTTCCCAACAACTCTGGATCAACCGTTCACAATAAGCCACTTGTCCCTTGAACATTAAATGTTACATATCTACCCGCATCTCGATCTTCGCCTGGACCCATCTCGATCTCGATCTGTGAAAATCTCGATCTCGATCTGGGAGAATCTCGATCTCGATCTATGAAGATCTCGATCTCGATCTGGGAGAATATCGATCTCGATCTGGGAGAATTTCGATCTCGATCTATGAAGATCTCGATCTCGATCTCGATCTGCCGTGGATCGAGATTTGCCTTTGCAATGTTTATCTTTAATTTTCAATCTCGATCCGCATCTCGATCTGCTGTGGATCGACATTTGCCTTGGCAAATATGCACTCATCGAATGTTGACTTTCTTTAGTGACCAATTGTGGATTAACCTTTATGAGCAAGTTTCCCTAGCTTCTTCAATTTCTTTTCCTCACACAATTCAAATGAGATCTTCTATTACTGACATGAACTTGCCTCCAATGTCCTGACACTTGATGCAAAGGTCTGGTTCATAAGTGACTAGTCTTGTAGGGGTTCTTACTTCTGAATGTCAGTTCTCATTTGTTGATTAACCTTTACATTATCCAGTTGTTGAGATTCATCACATGAAATCACTTTGGTCTTCTTGATACTTCTTTGTCATTAATTTGATTCTTCATTAGATAAGTTAGGGCATGAGCAATACTGAGATTGAACTTCTTCTCACTTATGCATCCTTGATTAACCAAATTAGTTACTTGTAGTTACCAAGTATCATCACCATTTCTTCAGTTGATTGATTCCATGTGCTTCTTCAGTTTCTCTTGTTTTGCTGTTGTTTTATCTTTTACTTAGTTGAGTTACATAGTAATTAAGTGTTACAAGTTAGTACACCTATGCCTTTCAATCTCCCCCTATTTGATTGTCTAACAATGACAACCAAATTCACAATGAGGATAACTCAACTAACCAGGGACTGAAAAAGATAAAATAACATTCATAAAAGATCATGTCAACTTGCATAATGCTTGGCTTGATTAATTAACTTCATGTCTATTACTGATACTTCAAGTGCCAAAATTGGACACCTGTTGGCTCGATTAAATGGCTTCATGCTCTTCTAGAGATTTTCTCTAAGTACTTTAAGAGCACGGTCCACTCAATCTTCAATTATCCTTCTGAAGTCCTTTTAGCAGTATTACCACCGCCGAACTTCGCGAAATAATTGACGCCTAATATAAACCAGTTTCAAGACACTTAGCTAACTAACTTCTACCTTACACTACACAAGAAAACAGATAATATATATTTACAATGCAGGAAAACAAGAAAACAAATTACAACGCAAAGAACCATTACAAGCATAATACATTAAAACTTTGATTTCTTGCGCTCCTCTTCCTCACGAGCTTTCTTCTTGGCTGCTTTTTCTTTCTTCATGAACTCAGGGTTGCAGACTTCATCCATTCTTTTCTTGAGAAGATTAAGTCCTTCTGCTTCCACATGATTTCTGATCTTGTAATCTCGAAACAACCTCAACCACCTTTCAACCATGCTGCGAGTGGTAAGCTTCGTGGGAATGTCTTCAAACCTCAGCTTCGTGACTTTGTCAGGATACCCCTTTTCCCCTTTCTTCCTTATAACCAGCTGCTTAGGGTATCCAATGACAATAGCGGTGGTGCATTGTTGTAGCCTCTGAATGTCAAGCTGTTTTCTTCTCTTACAGAAATTATCAAATGTGACCCTTAGATAATCCTGATCAAGCTCGTCAACATCATCCATCTCATCAATCAATTCCCTTATGATACACAGTGTTTCATGACTGTGTTCTACAAAGATGTCATACTTGATTTCAATGATGGTTTCCACCTGATGCTTGTCTGTATAGATCAGCAGATCATTCTCATTCTCAACTTTGCTCTTGACAAACTTGACATTTGCACTAACCACTGCATTAGCTTCCTCCCTTATTTCCCCTTCTTCTGGAATGTCTATTCTTGGATCTCCGTATCTCTGCACATGCTCCCTTATTGCCTCGTCTTGCTGCTCGAATGCATAGTCTTCAGGTTCCTTCTTAACCACTGGTAGTGTAGCTTCAGGCAACTTGTATCTAGCGTCTTGCCTTCTTATCAGCTTCTCCAAGTCCTTAGCCACCTGCAGCTTCTTTTCCTTTGTTAGAAAACCCTTAGAGAGGACTAGCTTTGCAACTGCCTTCAGCACATTTCCGCTCGGAGTTAGTTTCGAGTCATGCAGATTTACGATCCTCAAGACCTTGTCATGGACATATCTGATCTGGTAGGGATTTAGAATAATGTCAACCCCTCTGTCTTCAGCCATCTTCAACAATTTCTCCTTAAACAGCACTCCAGTCTTGACAGAGGTGTCTACCTTGTGAGCGAATTCTACCAGTTCACTTGCACCCCTTGCATGGAAGAAAGCTTCATCGACCATACACGGCCCGATTTTTGTTATGGGTGTCCAAGTGATCATCAGATTCCATGCCTTCTCCTTGAATATGACTTGTACGGAGGTGCATCCCTGTCTTATACAATTTAGATAATTCAGCAGCCCAGGGTTTAGATTTTCTAGCTTATGAAGAAGAAAGCTCAATCTTTCTGAGTCATGAGCATAGGCTCTTGGTCCAGCTAAGGCTTCTCTAGCCTTGTCCCACTCGGGACCTTCCCTCCTTATGTCAGCCTGGACCTTAAGATCTTTGATCTTTTTCATTTCATACTCATGCTGAGTTTTCTGAGCCGCTCTCTTCTCTTTTGCCATTAGTTCTTTTTCAACTATCCCTTGTAGCACTTCTTCATTTACTTTTTCTCTGGCTTCCCTGAAAATCTCTCCTTGCATCTCCGCTTCATCAACTTCTTCTTGTTATGGGTGCCCAAGTAATCATCAGACTCTATGCTTTCTCCTTGAATATAACTTGAACAGAGGTGCATCCCTGTCTTATACAGTTTAGATAGTTCAGAAGCCCAGGGTTTAGATTTTCTAGCTTGTGGAGAAGGAAACTCAATCTTTCTGAGTCAGGAGCATAGGCTCTTGGTCCAGCTAAGGCTTCTCTAGCCTTGTCCCACTCGGGACCTTCCCTCCTTATGTCAGCCTGGACCTTAGGATCTGTGATCTTTTTCATTTCATACTCATGCTGAGTTTTCTGAGCCGCTCTCTTCTCCTTTGCCATTAGTTCCTTTTCCACTATTCCTTGAAGCACTTCTTCATTCACTCTTTCTCTGGCTTCCCTGAAAATCTCTTCTTGCATCTCCGCTTCTTTCGCTACTTCATCAATTTCTTCTTCTGGCACATGCTCGTCAGCAACCGAGTGGTCTCCTGCATCACCTGCAACTCCTGCGCTAGATCCGCCAGGATTTAGACCTCTTTCTTGTTCCCACTCTCTTGCCCGTTGCTCGAGTCTCGACCTCCTTGCCACTAAGACTTCTACATCCATCTCATCCTCATCAGAATCTTCAATAAAGTCTCCCATAAATGCATTGACGAGAGGTGTTTCTTTCTCAGCTTCTTCTTCAACTACCATCTTCTGCTTGCCTTTGTCCTTACGAGCCGGTTGAGCCTCCTCCACCTTTTCACCAGATTTGTTTGAGGACTCGATCACCGGACCCTTACTAGTCAGCTTTTTCAGACCCTGATCCTCCTTCTCCCCCTTAGGTGTGTTATCCTCATCAGGAGCATCATCATCATTATTATCGTCACCACCACCACCGGTTGAAGGACCAGGTCCAACCCTGTTACGTCCAAAGACAGCATCAAGTAGTTCATTCAGCTTCGTCCAAACCTGAGACATGCCATGAGTGACATCATCTACTGACCTCCCAACCTCCACCTGTGCCAATCCAAGATTGTTTATCTTGTCAATCATTTGATTTTGGACGGCAATCAGGTTCTCCATGAACTGAGCTCCAACCTCCAATCTTCCAGAGTGAGAAGAGACAACAGCAGTAACACCAGCAACTCCAGCCTCCAAAGCCTCCACTTTCTTCACTAGATCCTGCAATTTGGGGGACGGTATTTGGCTTGGGTTAAACTGTTTATTCTCGCCAGGTTCTGTTTCACTCAAGATCCCTAAAAAGAAGGGATCTACTCTCCCTGTCTCTCCCTCGTGTTTAGAGCCTAACAGTACTAGAGCCTCATCCACTAATCGCTGGGGACTAGCGGTGAGTTGGTCGGCGATATCGGTCAGTGAGACTGAGCCTTTAAGCGCTGTGTCTACGATAGGAGATGGCGTTATGACCATGTCATCCCCTTGTCCACCAAGAACCTTTTCTGGTTCGCTGGGCTGTTCTGGAGGCGTAGACCCACCAGTCACCAGATGTCGTTGCTCTGCGAGCAACTTGTTTTCTGATTTAGATGAGGAAGCGTCATCCGTACTGGATTCGACAGACTCTTCCGCATTAAAACTTCCTGAGATCCTAGCATCAGAAGTGCTAGTCTCAGTTTACCATTCCCCTTCCGAGAAATTGCTCAAAGAGCCCTGAGTGGACAACTCAGGGGAGGTAGGGCCAGCTCCTATTGGCTGTTGAGCTGGACCCCCTCCTTGACTCTCACCAACATGCCTAGGCGAGTGCGAATGTGTTGAAATGTTTTGGAGAGGAGAGCCACTAGCGTGAGGTGTGGTGGCTGTGAGAGGTGAACTAGCCTTAACAGGTTGTACAGTTGCCACTGGGTTTGAATCCACCTTTTGCTTCTTTGGATGTGGCAGAGCTGCTGAAGTGACTACTCTCTCAACTCCTACACTCCCTCCACTCGAATCACTCGACTCAGATAAGCTTGCCTTCCTTTTATCACCAGTTTTAGGGTTGGCTGAACGTTTATGAACAGAAAGGCTTGCAGCCTGGGATAGAGCCTGGGGGTTTTCAGGCCCACGGCTATAGAAGACAGGTTGAATTGATGATTGATCAAGATCAGCAAGAATAGGTACCTGACTCAGAAGATCATCATCCTTGTCAGCTCCAGCTTCTGCAACATTTGCCTCGGCCATGTCAGCATCCATACCTGCTTCTTCCAAATGTCTAGGCACTTGATCTCCACCTTCAGCTTCGTTACCGCTACTCTCAGCTTCTACTGCAGTAAACTGAGAAGCATGCCTCCTAGCATACTCATCTTGCAGATCCTGGAAGTACGGAGTCAGGCGCAACTCAAAAAGTCTTGACTTTTGCTGGGTTTCCATGGTGGAGATACTCTTTAGAGTCATATCAAAACATGCCATCCTTTCAGAGCCTTGAAATACTCTTCGGTGTTCCTCTGAAAGGACGTCATCCAGAACCATTTGAAGAAATCTTGGCATCCAGCATTTGACTAGACCATCTTCCGGATTCCTAGATGCATTCTTCTCCAATGCCCACCTCTCAAGCAACTGAATCAACAGATGTTTGCCCACATTCACCTTCCTGTTGTTTGCCACTCCATATAGAATTACCCAGCAGCTGTTGTTCATTGGCCTGTAGTCTTTGTCCTTTGGGAACATGCAGCGTTGAATTGCTTGAACTACATAATCCCACTCAGCTGGTAGCATACCGGTGTTAACCTTTGTTACCTTGATAGGACCCGTGGGAGGGCGACAACCTATCTCCGTGAATAATTGCAACATATCCTCCATAGTGGGTTCCGGAGCATAATCTTCTGTAGGAAGCCCGAGTAACTCATTGAACTTCCGCAGACTGACTTCATATTTGGCACTACCAATAGTAAAGGATAGGCCTGTTGGATTTGCTTTTCCACCCTGAATCTCTAGTGTTGAGTAAGCAGCTTGAAGGGCTTCGACATTCAGGATGGGAGAGGCGGTTAAAGCATGACTTATGATTGATGTGTTGTTGAGGGATTCAATCCAGAACTGGTAGTGAATAAATCTACCAGTTGCTCGATCAGCAGAGAGATTAACAACGTTGGTCTTGGGAATTGTGAAATTTGGGTTGGCCATTTGAGATTTGTGTTTGAGAAGAGAAATGTTTTGTAAAGATTTTGCAATGGAAATTTTAGAGAACAAGTTCTAAGTTTAAACACAAAAAAAACGTACACGAACCCCACTAATTACCCACGTAATAAAACTCCCCACTAATGACCACTTAACTCCCCACTAATGATCACTTAACTCCCACTAATGATTGACGGTTTAGCTTTAGGAAATTAAAGTGAACAGTCGTTTTGTTTTGAAAAATGCGAATATCTCGGAAAAACACAAAACAGGGAGGTTACTTGGCACTTTATGGATTGATCAGTAACACACACAACTATGCCACTTGAAAACAAAAAAAATGAAAAACACGAAGACGCGAAATCAATAAAAACAAACACACTCGAATGAAAAGAAACTAAAGAGCTAGTTTGCAAGAACACAAATGACGTTAAAAAAAACAACGCAAGAAGTTCAACAGTTTTAGACAAAATTTTAGCAGAGTTTCGTTTTAGTGATTAATGCTTTCACGTAACAGTTAGTGATTTTTGTTTAAGAAAATCACAAGAAAACTTGATGTAATGGCAGGGAAGGGAACTCTGTGAATGTATGTATACGCGTGTGTATATGAAGATCTTAAGCTTTTTGAAAGAGAGAGAAAGGTAATGGAAATAATGAACAGTCTTTTTAATGCTATAATATATATATATAGGCACGCTTAAAAAGAAACTGAAAAGACAAGTCACATCTCGATCTCGAGATCCACATCTCGATCCTCATCTAGATGTCGATCTTGATCCGCATCTCGATCTACATCTCGATGTCGATCTCGATCCGCATCTCGATCTACATCTCGATGTCGATCTCGATGTGGATAGATCGAGATGTAGCTTGACAGTTTTTTAAGCAATTTTCGCAAGTCGTTCTCGATCTCGATCCAGAAACAGATCGAGATTTACCTTAGAAAATTATAATGAAATTATGTGAATTAAACATTTATATGTAAAATTCACAAGATTTCACCACAAATTTTCACACCATTTTAGAAACTTACAATTTTGAAACGACAGGGAATTTAGCAAATAAATCATGCATTACAAAATTAAGTCTAGCATTAAATCCTATCACATTATTAGACATTAATCATTTAGATACACAGATCAGCACAAGATTAATTTCATGAAACTTTCTAACTTCCCCTTATGACATGCAATACATACATTTTTGAAGTTAAGTACACATTATTAATTATGAATATTCATGAACAACAATAATATGTACACAAGCTGAATTATAACAGATAGGTAGCAAAACTAACAGGTGTTAAGCATCCCTAATTCACCAACCAATCTAGAAAATGTTGATTCGTCTAGAGGTTTAGTGAATATATCTGCTATTTGACGTTCAGTAGACACAAAATGCAACGCTACAGTTCCATTTTCTACATGCTCTCTAATAAAATGATACCTTATATCAATATGCTTAGTCCTTGAGTGATCCACAGGATTGTTGGTCATTGCAATAGCACTTGTGTTGTCACACATGATAGGAATCTTAGATACTTCCACACCGTAGTCCTTGAGTTGGTTCTTCATCCACAGTATCTGGGCCACACAGCTTCCAGCAGCAATATATTCTGCTTCAGCTGTCGAGGTAGATACTGTGTGTTGTTTCTTGCTTTGCCAAGACACCAACCTTCTTCCAAGAAACTGACAGCTTCCTGAAGTGCTCTTTCTATCTATTCTACAACCTGCGTAATCTAAATCCGAATAGCCAACAAGATTAAACCCTGTATCTCTTGGGTACCAAATCCCAAGATTTGATGTTCCCTTGAGATACCTAAAAATACGCTTTACGGCTATGAGATGTGACTCTCTAGGATCCGCTTGGAACCTTGCACATAAGCATGTAGAGAACATAATATCAGGTTTGCTAGCAGTTAAATACAAAAGAGAGCCGATCATACCTCGATAGCTTGAGATGTCTACAGGTTTTCCCGCTTTATCCTCGTCAAGCTTCGTGGCTGTTGCCATAGGAGTCTTAGCTTATGATACATCTTCGAGACCATACTTCTTTAATAGATCATGAATGTATTTGGTCTGGCAGATAAATATCCCGTCCTTCTTCTGACTAACTTGAATACCGAGAAAGAACGTCAGCTCTCCCATCATGCTCATCTCATACCTTGATTGCATTAACTTTGCGAATTTAGCACACAGCTTCTCATTTGCAGACCCAAAGATAATGTCATCCACATATACTTGCACCATTATTAGATCATCTTTGCATTTCTTGTAGAAAAGCGTCTTGTCGATTACTCCTCTAGTGAAACCACTTTCTAATAAGAAGTCTGACAGAGTTTCATACCACTTTCGCGGAGACTGCTTAAGGCCATATACTGATTTGAAGAGTCGATAAACATAATCACAATATTTGCTGTCGATAAACCCGGGAGGTTGCTCGACATACACCTCTTCATCCAGTTCACCGTTTAAGAATGCACTCTTGACATCCATTTGATAGACTTTAAAACCATGATGTGCTGCGAATGCCAAGAACATCCTTACTGTTTCTAGCCTTGCTACTGGTGCATAGGTTTCATCATAATCAATTCCTTCTCTTTGAGTATAACCCTTAGCAACCAGGCGAGCTTTATTTCGTGTTACAAGTCCGTCTTCATCCAGCTTGTTTCTGAATACCCATTTTGTCCCAACAACAGATCTATTCTTTGGTCTGGGTACCAGCTTCCACACCTTCTGCCTTTTAAACTGATTGAGTTCCTCTTGCATAGCAATCACCCAATCAGCGTCATCTATAGCTTCTTCCACCACTTTAGGTTCCATCTGGGAAAGGAACACTGAGTATAGACATTCATTCTCAGTGGCAATTTCAGCTCTAGCTTTTCCTCTAGTAGTCACTCCGGCTTCTGGATCACCAATAATTAGCTCGAACGGATGGTCCTTGTTCCAAGTGCGATCCCTAGCAAATGTTCTTGATGATTCAGCCTGATCTTGTAAGTGAAGGTGACTTAGTCTAGAAGCACTTTCACTAGCTTCTCTTGAGCTAGTACTGGCTCCCCCTGAGTGAGCTGCTCCCCCTGAGTGCATACTGACTCCCCCTGAGTTAGTACCAGGTCTGACGGAAGGTGATCCCTCAGCCCTAGTGTTTTGAATTTGCGAAACACTAGACTCTTGATTAATTTCATTATTTATCGTTGGATCACTACCCTGCACTACAGACTCAGGAACTGTATCCACTTCATCAATATCTATATTTTCAAATCTTAGGAAAGTGGGCTCACTGTCTTCTTTTTGTATATAAGGGAGCTTTGAGTCGTCGAATGTGACATTAAGGCTTTCAACCACCTTGCGATCATTAAGTACAAACACCCTGTACGCTGCTATTGCTTCAAGAGAATATCCAATGAAAACCCCTTCATCTGCTTTGGCATCAAACTTTCCAAGTTGTGCATTGTCTCTTAACACAAAGCATTTTGCACCAAACACGTGGAAGTAGTTGATAGAAGGTTTTCTTTTATTCATCAGATAATATGGCGTCTCATTATAGTCTTTTGTAATCAGGGTTCTATTCTGTGTATAACACGCCGTGCTAACTGCTTCAGCCCAAAAATATAAAGGAAGTTTTGACTCATACAGCATTGTCCTAGCTGCTTCAACCAGTGTCCTGTTCTTCCTTTCTATCACCCCATTCTGCTGCGGTGTTCTAGGTGCTGAATACTGTCGTCTGATCCCTTTAGATATGCAGAAATCCATTAACACTGAGTTCTTGAATTCTGTCCCGTTGTCAGATCGGATAGTCTTCACAGTCAGACTTGCTACATTTTCAATTACCAGTACATGTCTAATGATCTCATGTGGCACTTCATCTTTCGATGTCACAAACTTCACCCATGTGTATTTGGAAAAGTCATCGACAATTACCAGCGCATATCTTTTCCTTGACATTGACATAACATTAACGGGTCCAAACAAATCCATGTGAAGTAGTTGTAGGGGCTCGGTAATGCTATTTACTTGCTTATCCTTATGCGAGGCACTTTTCGATTTTCCCATCTCACATGCTTCGCAGAGTCCATCTGGAGTAAACTCCATCTGCGGCAGCCCTCTCACCAATTCTCTCCTTACGAGATTATTCATTGCTTTAAATTTAGGTGAGATAATCTGAAAGGGGAGATAGGAGTGAAGGGAAGTAACTCACTGCACTTTCATGTGTACTAGAAATGCTAAATGTAATCTCTATGTAATGGTTGATGATAACTCAACAATAGAACAGGACATGTAATAATATGCAGGTGCACAGAAATCTTGGATCACAGAGTTCAGTTAAGACAAAGTATCAAAGGATCATCTACAGACTTGAAGCTCACTGGAAGAAGTTCATTAACATGTTCATGCCTCAGTGAAGAATAAAAGATGTTGACATCTATTCAAGGATGTGGAAGCTAAAGAAGATTGTCTTAGTCTATGAAGATTTTAGTGCATTACAATCGAAGCAACAAGTAAGGTTTGCAAAGAAGAATGTGGAATCATGTTCGGAATCAAGAGCCCCTATCAAGACTAGTCACTTATGAACCAGACCGTTGCATAAAGTGTCAGGACATTGGAGGCAAGCTCTCGTCGGTTAATATGGTTTTAATCATTCTAAAGTTATTGGTTTTCTTGAGTCAAGTGGAGGATCAACAAAGGTGGTAAATCAGTGTTGGAGAAATGTCAGCCTAATGGATAAGGGACAGACGGCACAACCTGATTGGATCTTACTAAAGCTTCAAAAATTAGAAGGCCAAATATTTGGACGTGGTGGAGTCACGTATACGGGGCCAATTATTTGGATAAGGAAGTCTACACAAATTGAAGAGTGGAATGGAAATATTTAATTTAATTAAATAAAGTATTTATTTAATTATTTATATATTTTATAAATAAAGATATTCTTTATTTATATTTTATATATTTATTAAATATTACTTTTACATTAAATATTTCCAAAGGCATGCTTGGCACATGACTTTGAAGATATGATTTGAGTGGACAAGAGTAAAAGGTGGAAAAGTAAAAAGCAACACCTTTTTCGATATAAAAAGAAGAAACTCAAGTCTTCATCAGGTGGTGGCTGTGAGCATCCGGATGAAAAAAAGAAAAGGGGAGAGAGAGAAAATTTTTTCTCTCCCCCATGGCCGAACTAGACTTTAATATTTTGGGGCCATGATTTTCTTTATCTTCACCACTCCTCTATCTTTCTATTGTAAACACTTGCTAAATCTTGTATAGAAGATAGGGCTGATTTTTGTCTCCTAGATCTACAAAATGTAATAGTTTTAGAGGAGCTAAAAATCACTTCTTTGTTGTGTTCTTGAGCTTATGTTCTTGAACTTGTTTGTAGCATCTACCCCACTTCAATGAATATAAAGTTATATTCTTGGATCTTGTTGTGTTGTGTGTTTTGGATGATTTACCGTTCATTATCTTGGTTATTTTAATGGTGTTCTTGAGGTTGAAGAAGATGATGAACAGTACCTGGGTTTGAACCAAAGTAATTTTTATGTTGTCCCAAAAATAAATAAAAGTCAGATTTTTATTTGGGAATCGTATTCACCCCCCCTCTACAATCTCCAAGACCTAACAATTGGTATCAAAGCTACTCGATTGACATACAAATCGATTGGATCTATTTTTATTTTTTGAGATTAAAGAGGGTACAATTGGTTCACTGGGCATCCAGAATTTTTTTTGAAGCCCGGAATTTTTCTAAGTACAAAATGTTCTAGATAGCCAAGTAGAACATTTCTATGTAGAAATTCTACTTAGATATTCGAGATAGCCAAGTAGAACATTTCTATGTAGAAATTCGACTTGATGTTCGAGATAGTGTCTAACTCGAACATTATCTCGAATATTCTACTTAATGTTCTAGATAGAACCTAAGTAGAAATTCTGGAGTTAGAAATATTTTCTAAGTCAGAAGTTCTACTTAATGTTCTACATAGAGCCTAAGTAGAACATTTCTATGTAGAAATTCTACTTAATGTTCTAGATAGAACCTAAGTAGAAATTCTGGAGTTAGAAATATTTTCTAAGTCAGAAGTTCTACTTAATGTTCTACATAGAGCCTAAGTAGAACATTTCTATGTAGAAATTCTACTTAATGTTCTAGATAGAACCTAAGTAGAAATTCTGGAGTTAGAAATATTTTCTAAGTCAGAAGTTCTACTTAATGTTCTACATAGAGCCTAAGTAGAACATTTCTATGTAGAAATTCTACTTAATGTTCTAGATAGAACCTAAGTAGAAATTCTGGAGTTAGAAATATTTTCTAAGTCAGAAGTTCTACTTAATGTTCTACATAGAGCCTAAGTAGAACATTTCTATGTAGAAATTCTACTTAATGTTCTAGATAGAACCTAAGTAGAAATTCTGGAGTTAGAAATATTTTCTAAGTCAGAAGTTCTACTTAATGTTCTAGATAGAGCCTAAGTAGAACATTTCTATGTAGAAATTCTACTTAATGTTCTAGATAGAACCTAAGTAGAAATTCTGGAGTTAGAAATATTTTCTAAGTCAGAAGTTCTACTTAATGTTCTACATAGAGCCTAAGTAGAACATTTCTATGTAGAAATTCTACTTAATGTTCTAGATAGAACCTAAGTAGAAATTCTGGAGTTAGAAATATTTTCTAAGTCAGAAGTTCTACTTAATGTTCTAGATAGAACCTAAGTAGAACATTTCTATGTAGAATATTCTACTTAATGTTCTAGATAGAACCTAAGTAGAAATTCTGGAGTTAGAAATATTTTCTAAGTCAGAAGTTCTACTTAATGTTCTACATAGAGCCTAAGTAGAACATTTCTATGTAGAAATTCTACTTAATGTTCTAGATAGAACCTAAGTAGAAATTCTGGAGTTAGAAATATTTTCTAAGTCAGAAGTTCTACTTAATGTTCTACATAGAGCCTAAGTAGAACATTTCTATGTAGAAATTCTACTTAATGTTCTAGATAGAACCTAAGTAGAAATTCTGGAGTTAGAAATATTTTCTAAGTCAGAAGTTCTACTTAATGTTCTAGATAGAGCCTAAGTAGAACATTTCTATGTAGAAATTCTACTTAATGTTCTAGATAGAACCTAAGTAGAAATTCTGGAGTTAGAAATATTTTCTAAGTCAGAAGTTCTACTTAATGTTCTAGATAGAGCCTAAGTAGAACATTTCTATGTAGAAATTCTACTTAATGTTCTAGATAGAACCTAAGTAGAAATTCTGGAGTTAGAAATATTTTCTAAGTCAGAAGTTCTACTTAATGTTCTAGATAGAGCCTAAGTAGAACATTTCTATGTAGAATTTCTACTTGATGTTCTAGATAGAGTCTATGTAGAACATTTCTATGTAGAATTTTTTTTTTTTGAAGGCTGTTTCAACATGACACATGGCTACATAGTTTAACTTTTATTTAAAACAAAAATTGTTTTTCTCTCAAATTGTTTTTAGTTTAATAATTAATTTAATAATTAAATTTGAATTTAATTATATAAAATATTTTGAAAATAATTTTTAAATTTAAATAATTTATTTTTCAAGTTTATTTTATATCTTGGAAAATATTTTATTTTCTTTTAAATTTTAGAGTCAAATATTTTATATTTTTAATATTCTTAGTTAAGAATTTTATTAATTTAAAAACTAAAATTAATCTTAAAATCCAATTTAATTTCTTTTGAGTTTACTATTCTTAAAAGTATTTTGAGAATTATTTTTGAGGTTTAATAATTTATTTTTTATAGAAGTTTTAATTATAAATCTCATAAAACTTTTTGGAAAATCATTTTGGTTGAAATAATTTATTTTCAAGAATATCTAAGATGACTTGAAAATTTATTATTTTTATATCAAACTTATATTTTCAATCTGTTTTATTTTAATTATAATTGAAACTGTTTTGGATTATAAATTCTATAAAATTCTTTGGAAATTAATTTTGATTTGAAATAATTTCTTTTTCGGGATTATTTAATATACCTTGAAAATTTTGTTATCTCTATATCAAAACTTTCTTTTCGAATTTTATTTTATTTATAATTTGAAATTGAGAAATTTATTATTATTTATCAAAAATGCATTTTCAATTTATTTTGATTATTTAAATTCCTAAAAAAATTAAATACTTCTGTTTGAACAAAATGTTTTATTAAACGAAACAACAGGAGTTGATTCTTCGTTCGTTGAGGACAAACGAACTGACTGAAGAACATTCTAATGGAGTTGAGACCTGATCTTACCATTGGAGATGTATTTCTACATCGGTCTACTCAGTGGATCATTTGGTTATTGAAAGGGGATTAGTTCATTTAGGGAAGAGTCTTCGATCAGTGGTTTTCGAATCAATATATGAAGAATTTGGGATTTTGAAAAGGAATTCAGTTTATCGGTCAAAGAACCAAAACAACAATTGAAGATTTGGTTAAAGGACATCAGTGGCAGAAATACACAAGGTTTGATTATCACTGACATATGATAATCAAGGGGTTATTGCTACACATACAAAGAAGAGTGATCTTTTCAAGCAGAACATGAGACATTCTATGTCGGGGTCTTTAAGCAGAACAATCAGGTATCAATTTGGGTTGAAGCAGGAACATCATTGGTTATTGAGGTCAAATGCAAAGATACTTCCATGAGTGTCAGTAGAATGGAAATTGATTTGGATCAATTGATTATCACTCGAGATGGAATGCTAAGCATCGTTCAGGTATACTTTCTAACTAGTTTATACTTGTTTGATTCAATTATAGAGTATTAAGTGCTGAACTGCATTATATTATAAGTTTGATGTAATGCATGTCTCACCTTGATTTCTATATAAATTAGATAACTTATGCTAGTTTGTTAGTGTTGCTTGTTTTTCAGTATTTGACTTCATGATTAGATCTTGTGTGATTTAATGCTTGCTTTACGATAATTGATCATGTTAGCATATAGAGTCTTAGGTATTTGTAGGGGTACATTTACCGGAAAGAGTATTTGCTGCATGCTAAGTGCCTTGATGTTTACATTGTCTATGATCTGTTTATACTCGCATGGTTGTATTAAATGCTATATTTGATCATGTGCTTGTTAAGATGAGTTTGTTTCTAATTTGGGAATTGCCTAGGGGTCAGTATAATAAACCATGAATTAAATTTTTTTTAAAATTTAAATTGACTCAGGTAATTAGAGATAATATAATGTTAAAGTGAACAACAAAGGTGATTTAGAAGAATTAGGAATCTGAGTGATTGATTCTTCTATGACTACATATATGTACGACATGATTCTTATAGACTGCTAGTCCACCTTAAGTTAGGTTGGGATCACTGAGCTCATAGCCAAGACTACTTGTTGAGGCTGATATAGATGAGGAGTGATCAGTCAGATAAGAATGAACATGTTGAACTTGAATGCTTTGTTGTTAACTATGTTTAGAAATATCTCTAACCCTTGGACTCAATCAAATTGAGGACCACGTGTCTTAATCATTTGTGAATGCAGAGTATCTTTCAACATGTAGAAGTTATATATCTCTGACATTTTCATGTTCGAGGCATGTAACTACTTTTGCTTTGGTATTCAAATGGTTAAGCAAGGTTACCTATTTCTCTTGAATGATCTGAAGCACAATATTAAGAAAGACCTAGGGGATTCTTTGTGAAGGGTTTCCTAATATCAGTTCGACGATGAACAGTATTGATCGGGGTCAAGAGAAATAGAAGCTCACTCTACTGGAAGTGAGGTTACTGCTGACACAAAATGTAATGCTTATGATGAAGTCAACTATTCGTTGAAGTTTATTAGAATGGAGTTAGATGTAACAACAAGTGATGCTCTCACACTTGGTTTATCAACTAATACTTGGTTTATCAAGATAACGGATTCGACGGTAAAGATGAAGTTGGTGAGAAAGGACAACTTCTAATGAAATTCTTTTAAGAAGGACATTAGTGAAGTATGTCAGTTGAAGGGAAGTCAAGTCAAAGGCTACCCTGTTTAGTTTTGGTGTTTGTTCATGCATTCGATAGATGAAGCATCTTAGTGATTAATCAGCAAATGTAAAGGGAAGACATCAAGTAAGATTAATCATGCTTGAAGTCACATGGTGTGATGGAAGGCTATCTTATTTGGAGTTAAGAGCTTACACAGAGTCTGTGATTGATTTAAGATGATCTAGATGTAGTGAACATCATCATCAAGCTCCCTATCATTCGTTTGATTTTAGCTCTGAATTTTTAAAGGTTGACATCCTGTTTAGGGCTCAAGATCAGATGACACCAGATGAAGAAAAGCTGCAAGCAGCATCACAGGGGGAGCATCAGTAAGTTGGATCAACTAGTCGTGTTTGATGTTCAAAGGCTAGCAGTGCTCATTGAGTAAGAGTTGAGATTCTTAGGAACACTGAGTGATCCAGATTGAGTGATTGCATATTAGAAAGGAAATTGTCAATTTAAAGATAATGCAAGGTGATCTCAATCATATTTGAAGAAGTCTACTCTACCCACTGAAAATCTAAGGAAACATTAAGGACACATCTGTCATGACAAAGGGTTTTGTGTAACAACATTTCCTAGAGTCAGTTCTTGATGAATCTGGGTAGTAGAGTAGTGATTGGTAGTGCCGTGCATGTATAAGAGTATTTCATTAGTTTTTCTGAGTGAATTCAATGAAGATTGAAGATGCACTAACTAATCAAGATTGAGTAGGGTTCGAATCAAGGAACTAACTCAATTGAACCAGAGGCAGATACACTTAGCATAAGGAATCAATCCACATGAAGACTTGGTATTGATACAGAAGCTGAAGGGTAGTTCGGAGTTTTTGAAGGTTCTACTCTGCTAGTGTCAAGACTACTGGTTTCTAGAGTGCTGAGTTTAGTGAAGCTGCTGCCAAGACCAATATCTACAAGAAAATATTTGGGTGCTGAAGGTAATGCAGTTTCCGTCTGGATGAGCGTGGTATTGTTTCGAGGAACAATGTTAACTGGTAGCTGAAAAGTTATTCCTGTCCAAATGGAGTAAACGTTCGATCTCGAAAGGAGTAAACGTTCGATCTCTCGGGCAAAGAGGAGTAATTGTTCATTCAACGATCATACACAAGTAAAAGCTCTATTGACTAAGGTATGTCACTCTAGTCTAATGTTGATTTATTTAAATGTAAAGTTTATAGAGAGTGTTCATGCTATTTAGATGTCTACGATCTCTAGGAACTGATTAATGTTTGGCGTGTGACCACCCGGGACTCAATATTATCATTATGAGATTACCTATGATCACTCGGGACCTAGGGACCTAACATTGTAGCATCTCTTTGTATAGTCAATTTATATCCAGGATCTCGTACTTTGTGCTGTCATATGTTATTCATGCTATATGTATCAAATGTTTCAGCATAAGTATTTGTATATATTAATTAATTGTAATTTTATTTACTTTTAATTGTTTAATGCTAATATTAATGGAACCACTTAATATGTAGTTTAAGTGATGTAATTCATGTCTTTTGCAAAATCCATTAATATTAGTTGTCATTCTTTTGATATTAGTGATGCCACTTAGAATTTCTGCACTAAGTGACAAAAAGATTATTTCAAAAACACTGATATTGAAAGTAATTTACTACATCGCGAGGGGTTGTCAAAGATCATAAATTTTAGCATTAATATTTAAAGGTATTTGATCTTTGATGCAACTAGTACCTCGAGCTTACATACATTCTGATTGTCATGAGTATTTTCAATATGCTTATGTGATAATTGTTGAGATGTAGTGTAAGAAGTTAAATGCTGTCATTCGGTCGATGTATGTTCAGTGTTTAGCGGATGCTTATTTTTATGCTTTAGAATTACCATGATCTATATTGCAATATGTGTTTGTTTCAAGCGACAAATGGTAATTGTCTAGCATAATGTAAGTATCTTATGTGCTTGATTGTTTTGTAGTAAGATGCGTTTTATTACAAAATGATTGAATGATGTTAGTACTTTTGAATGTCTTGTCATTTATATCTTTGATAATTCATTAGTATTAACATATGTTTTTCATTCTTTAGAACTTGAATGCATAAAGAAATTTCTTGTCTATTTCTTGTGAAAAATGTTTTATCTAAACATGCATTCATTTGTCAGAGAATGAAAAGCCACTAAAAGTTTTCTTTGAAAGAGAACATTTCTTGAGGATTATCTTTCAATTTCAAAATCATATATCATCTCTCTCTCTAAATGTTTTGTAATGAAAACTGTTTTCTCTCCACGATTTGTTTAAATAAAGTTACTTGATAACTTGTAACTTAGGTTGCACGGTATCAGACTATTTTATTTGAGTAAATTGTTTTGATCTTGAGGTATCAATCATTGGTAAAACGTTTTTCAAAACTCTTGTTAATGTCTGTTTCACATTGACCTATAGTATTAAAACAATGGTTGTTTGCTTTGGGATTAGTGCCTTGGACTGTATGACTAAAGCATTCATTCGATTTTTTTTGTTTTAAGTCGGAGATAATATCCGATAAGAATGAATTGCAAAATAATTTATGAAAACATACAGTGAGCAAGATGAAATAGATTTGAGTTATTAATCAAAATGTTTTTGTTAAAAGAGTTGAATTTCAATTGGATATTTGTCTAAGAGAAATTCAAAAAGAACACTTTTGTTAATCTGTTAAACTTTTTTTTCAAAATTGTGAGTTTATGAAATTTGGCTTAATATTCTTTTACCTATTCTTTATTAATTCCCACATTTTAGCTCTGGTGCATTGTTTCTTGAGGACACATTGCTCCGATGCTATATTTCTGAGAAGGAATAGATAATAAGTTTAATCATACTCTACCAAATTTTATATAGCTCTGATCAACTCTATCTATTTAGCCGTAATGGCTTGGCCTAAATGGCTATAGGGGAAGGTCAAGAAGTTGAATAATCCATCAATTTCTAACCAAGGCCTTAGTACCAAACACTATCATTCTAATTCAAACTTTCAACCCTTGGTGATATAAGGAACTTATATAGATTAGCGGTTGTTAAGGGAGAAACTGCACTTGATGCAGCAAATAAGGATGAAGTCGGAAGTGCACCCACAGCTCTACCTCTCGAGAAGGAAAGAAGTATACAAATTGAGGTAACTGTAGCTCATCTGTATTCTCTCAAAAGGATGCAGAGCTGAAAAGGCAATTCAACCGTTTCTGAATGAACTCTCTCAACAGGGTGATTTCATTGAAAATTCGCTCGTCAGCCAGAGCACCTTGTAATGAGTCAAGCACACCAAAAGCATTCACGCTGATGGTAAACCTAAAGTTTTTGCTTCTAAGGGATGTTATAGGACCTAACAGTTCTCTAGCCTCTCTTGGGACTAACAATTGTGAGGACACATTGCAAGAAGTGCACATTGTGAGGTATAGGTAAAACCCCTAAACTTCTTTGTTTACCATTCACGGTGAATGAAGTTGTTGAGCCACCTTTACAGGTATTTGAGGGAAACTTGGATTTCTTGCCATATATTAGAATCCTTGTCAACCTTCCTAGGAGGAACAGTCCTAGTTCCCTAATGGGATTTCACATCCGCAGAGCAATCTGTTGATGTTGAAAGGCAATCACTAACAGTTTTCCATGACTGAAAATAGTGAGTTAATTCATCTTCACAGGTGATTGAGAGAGATGTTTGTACACGTCTACTCTCCCAGGAATTCAAATTCTGGAATACATGGATCGCTCAAAACTTAAAGGAATATCACCGTCAACGATCCAGTGCATGGATTTGCATATGGGGAGTCGGTTGATGCTTAGATGGCTGTTAGTACGCATACCACATTCAACGATCCAGTGCATGGATTTGCATATGGGGAGATTGTTGATGCTGAAAGTAGCTGAGCAACAACTCGTAGACTATGATTCAGTTGGTTTACCAATTTGATGAGTCTTTTGAGGATCAGGGTGTTGGGATTTCAGTCACTCCTGGAATGGAGGATATTCCAATTTCAGAAGGGTTATTCCCCGACGACGAGCCACGTGTGCATGGATTTGCTCATGGTGAGTTGGGTGACGGCCTAACTGAAACCCTGTCTGAGATTCCATCTCAGAACCTAGATCTTTAGTGATCGACAACATGCTACAGTCAACGATCCATAATATCTTGGTGAGACTAGCATGGATTTACTTGCAGGTACAAATTGCTATAAATGGAATGAGTGCAAGTAAGGGAGAGAAACACTTGAGTGAAGTGAGGGAGTGATACACTTGAGTGAGAGAAATAGGGAGAGAAATGAGTGGAACACTTACGCTTGAAAGTGTAAACACCAACAGAACGTAGTAGAAGTGAGGAAACCATAGACCAAACACTAACCTTGCTACTATGCTTGAATCCTGTTATTGAATTTTCCAGCTCTGAAATGTTGAAGAGATTCTTTTCTGGAAGACAAGCTGAAGAAGAGTCTAGCTGAAGCTTAGTGGGAATGTCCAAACTATTACCTTTGGGTCTATTAATTCATGTTGTTCTCAATCTCAAAGGGGGAGACATTAATTTTTAGACCTAAGGGGGATTTTATGTTCAATTGGAGGAGAGTTTCTTATTCGATTGAATGTAGATGATACTTTTATTGTTTTAAAGGATATTCTCAACTAAGGGGGAGAATTTGGTGATACAAGAAACGAGATCTCTTGGTGATACAAGAAATGAGATCTGTCAATCCTATCTTGTGGAGGTTACTTAGAGGATATCTAAAGACACAAGGGTGGATTGGAGCTTGCATGAACTAAGGGGGAGAATTAGATAAAATTGAAACCTTAGTGATGCAAGGGAGAAATTACTAAGGGGGAGTTTCTTAGTAATTGGTTGGAGCCTAATCCTTAAAGGTGTTGTAGATTTAACTGATTTTTCGTCTGAAGTGAAGAAGTTACTTTCTGTCAATTGGTAAGAAGTTACTTGTCGTACTAAGGGGGAGAAGTTATGGAGAATCTTAACATCTTGGTTTGCAGTGCTATATCTTATTCTGAAAAGATATCTAAGGGATTTTGCTCTATTTGTTTGAAGATCTGTC
This sequence comes from Oenanthe sinensis, assembly GCA_028671895.1. Lineage (NCBI taxonomy): Eukaryota > Viridiplantae > Streptophyta > Magnoliopsida > Apiales > Apiaceae > Oenanthe > Oenanthe sinensis. Next base: position 40,857,067 of record CM053806.1, read on the forward strand.
CTTGGAACATTCTTAAGAGAGGTTTGGCAGAAGAATTCTTTCTAGCACGATCAATGAATGAAAATGAAGATTTCTTTGAAGAGTATCAACTCAGGGGGAGTTTTTGCTAAGTAGAAGTTTTCTGGGTAAAGAAGAATGTGAAGGAGATTTTCAAGGGGCATCTGAGAAGTGTCCAAGTGTGTTCTATCTCTTGTTTCAGTGATAGATGAAGTCAGTGGAGCAGTGCAGGGAAGAAAGAAAAATATGTTTCCTGGAAATAGAACACCCTGAAGAAAAAAAAGAAGTGACTTTCATTCCAAGAGAGAACAACCTTAAGGGGAGAATGAGTTGACCTCTTATGGGGAACATAGAGAGCTGTATGTTCTAGTTCGAATTGCAAGATGAACGAGAATGATTGTTCAGAAGTCTTTACTAATGATTTGTTTCTTTATTGAAAGAACCCCATCTTTAAAGAACATTGAAGTGGAGGAAGCTAAAGGAAAATGAAATTCAGAAATTCATCATTCATTTTCAGCAACTCAGGAAATCTGGATTTAACTGATTATATCTTTCCAGAACCTTTTGTATATTATTTTCATGTCCAGTACTTTAATTGTTTCTTGTATGTTAGTTGAGTTATCCTCTAGTAGTTAATTTTATTTAATTGCTTTGGGGGGAGATTGTAAAGGGAAATAGTATTTGATTGCTATTCCATATCAACCAAATAGGGGGAGATAGGAGTGAAGGGAAGTAACTCACTGCACTTTCATGTGTACTAGAAATGCTAAATGTAATCTCTATGTAATGGTTGATGATAACTCAACAATAGAACAGGACATGTAATAATATGCAGGTGCACAGAAATCTTGGATCACAGAGTTCAGTTAAGACAAAGTATCAAAGGATCATCTACAGACTTGAAGCTCACTGGAAGAAGTTCATTAACATGTTCATGCCTCAGTGAAGAATAAAAGATGTTGACATCTATTCAAGGATGTGGAAGCTACAGAAGATTGTCTTAGTCTATGAAGATTTTAGTGCATTACAATCGAAGCAACAAGTAAGGTTTGCAAAGAAGAATGTGGAATCATGTTCGGAATCAAGAGCCCCTATCAAGACTAGTCACTTATGAACCAGACCGTTGCATAAAGTGTCAGGACATTGGAGGCAAGCTCTCGTCGGTTAATATGGTTTTAATCATTCTAAAGTTATTGGTTTTCTTGAGTCAAGTGGAGGATCAACAAAGGTGGTAAATCAGTGTTGGAGAAATGTCAGCCTAATGGATAAGGGACAGACGGCACAACCTGATTGGATCTTACTAAAGCTTCAAAAATTAGAAGGCCAAATATTTGGACGTGGTGGAGTCACGTATACGGGGCCAATTATTTGGATAAGGAAGTCTACACAAATTGAAGAGTGGAATGGAAATATTTAATTTAATTAAATAAAGTATTTATTTAATTATTTATATATTTTATAAATAAAGATATTCTTTATTTATATTTTATATATTTATTAAATATTACTTTTACATTAAATATTTCCAAATGCATGCTTGGCACATGACTTTGAAGATATGATTTGAGTGGACAAGAGTAAAAGGTGGAAAAGTAAAAAGCAACACCTTTTTCGATATAAAAAGAAGAAACTCAAGTCTTCATCAGGTGGTGGCTGTGAGCATCCGGATGAAAAAAAGAAAAGGGGAGAGAGAGAAAATTTTTTCTCTCCCCCATGGCCGAACTAGACTTTAATATTTTGGGGCCATGATTTTCTTTATCTTCACCACTCCTCTATCTTTCTATTGTAAACACTTGCTAAATCTTGTATAGAAGATAGGGCTGATTTTTGTCTCCTAGATCTACAAAATGTAATAGTTTTAGAGGAGCTAAAAATCACTTCTTTGTTGTGTTCTTGAGCTTATGTTCTTGAACTTGTTTGTAGCATCTACCCCACTTCAATGAATATAAAGTTATATTCTTGGATCTTGTTGTGTTGTGTGTTTTGGATGATTTACCGTTCATTATCTTGGTTATTTTAATGGTGTTCTTGAGGTTGAAGAAGATGATGAACAGTACCTGGGTTTGAACCAAAGTAATTTTTATGTTGTCCCAAAAATAAATAAAAGTCAGATTTTTATTTGGGAATCGTATTCACCCCCCCTCTACAATCTCCAAGACCTAACATAATCTTTTATGCCATAGCCAACTTTCATCAGCAGAAGCCTTGCTGTAGAAACACGTGACTTCAAACTGATCAGCAGAATTCATGTCGGCTATGAACAAATTTGACTTCCTTACTCCTTTGAGAGCAAGGCTTCCATCCTTTTTGCTTCGAATCGAACAATCATGCTTCCCAAAGTTGACGTCAAAACCCCTGTCGGTGAACTGACTAACGCTGAGAAGATTATGTCGCAATCCTTCCACAAAAGACACATCCTCAATGATAACATTTCCACAAACAATCTTGCCATATCACCTGGTGTAACCTTTGCTGTTATCTCCAAAAGTAACCACGGAGCCGGCTCTCAACACCAAATCTGTTAGCAGGGACTTATTGCCGTTCATATGCCTCGATGCTCCACTGTCCAGCACCCATATGACTTTACTCTTTTCCTGTTCACTGCCCTGCAAATCCAGAAAGGTTAGGTGTTCTTCGGAACCCAATGATGTTTGGGCCCGGCATCAATAATTTCCTTTTTCTTTTCAGATACAGAAGGCTTTGCCTTGTTGCCATCAGGGGCATTCATCTTGACTTTGTCTTTTCCCTTGTCAACCTTGACTGGTTTGTCAGGTTTGGGAGTAGACTGGTCACTCCTTGCTTTAGGAGGACTTGAAGTCTTAGCCTTTGACCCCGCATGCTTTTTCTTACTACTACTAGATGTATGTTCAACAGATGCACTAGCAGTATTCATTAAATTAAAATAAGCATGCATGATGATTACAGCACATGGCATACAATTAGGATTATTGCATTTGGCATGATTTGCATACATGTTAGGCAAAGCAGTAGTTGCAGGCATGGTATTACAACCAACAGGTGTTTCTTCCTCTACATAGAACGGGCAATAGTAAGACAAATGATCAGTTTGATTACAGATATAACATGCCTTCCTAGCTCGTATAGATGTAGATACAGATACAGGTTCAGTTTTAACTACCTTTACAGGTGTTTTCATTTGGTCTGACCCTGCTACCCATTGTTTATATGACACCGTCTTAGCCTCCTTGGTTCCTACACCTCTCTTAGCATAAGCAATCTTACTCGCTCTCTTAGAAATTGTAGGTCCTACTACTTGTTCTTCCAACTCTTTTTCCATTTTAATCTCATGTTCAATTTTAACAGCAACAGGATCTATTGTCCTAGGCTCAAACTGCTTAAAGATAGGTTTTCTAACATCCCCTAAAACCTCAGGCACATTTTCTTTGACTAACGCTGGCTCTAATAACTCAGCAGCCCTATTTTTCTTTTTCTGTGTGTAGTCAAGTCCTATGTTTACTTTTTCATTTTTACTCTTGCCTGCCAGTTTCATGTACATGTCTCTTTCTACGAAAACTTTATTAGCGGCTTCTTTAAAAGATTGACATGTTATTTTAAGCTCAGCTAATTCAATTTTAAGTTCTTCGTTAAGGTCTTCCCTAATCTTAAGCTTGTGTTCTAAAACGTCTACTTGATTCATTAACTGCCTTTCTTTACTTTCTCCTGATTCTAATTCCTCTACCCTGGCCTCGAGAAGTCTATTCTTAAGGGAGAGTTTAGCATTTTCCTCATTAACAGCAATTAGATTTAGTTGGAGATTGTACATGTCTTTAGTCATGGCAGCTAATTCATTTTGGTACTCAGAAATAGACATTTCATTTACGGTTAGAATTGGTACCTCTGATTGTTCTGAAGATTTTGCCATTAAAGCGAAGTTGCATAGCTCCTGATCTTCATCTTCATCAGACTCGTCCCAACCCTTCCCTTCAGTCACAACATAAGCCCGGCTTCCCTTATGTTGCTTGCTAACCAAGGCATCATATTTCTTTTTCAGATCAGCATAGGTTTCCTTGGGATGAACGTATTTGGGCTTCTTGCACTCTGTTGCGAAGTGCCCAAATTCATTGCAGTTGTAGCATCTGAACTTGTTTTTGTCTACCAGGTTAGGTCTGTAGCCACTACCAGATGTGCTACCTCGACTGCTGTAACTTCCCCGACCACTTACACTACTGCCTCTGCTGCTACTGCTGCCTCTTCAGCTGAAAGAACTACCAAATCGTCATTTACCTCTTCTTTGCTTCCTGAAGCTGATATGAGCAAATTCTCGAGCAATACAAGCATATGACTTGTCTTCTAATTTGTCCAGCTCTTCAAGGGTATAGTATTCATCCTCACTTTCTTCGGATGGATCTTCAATGTCTAATACCACCCTTTTAGGATTAGCAGTTTTCAATGAGACAGCTGCAAGTGCCTTTACAGCAGACTCTTCAGCTACAAGTCCAGACTCACTTACCGCTTTATGTTCTCCACTATTATAGGATCTTCTTCTGTCATTTTGTTCCTGCTCCAGCTCGTAGGTCTTCAAAACACCATACAGCTTTTCGAGAGAAGTATTTTTCAAGTCTCTTGACTCTCGAATGGCAGTGATCCTGTGTTCCAGATGTTTAGGCAAATTCAAGAGAAACTGGATATTTGAATCTGCTAGTGGATAGACTTTATCTCTTATACTCAGCTCGATAAGCAATTTACTGTAACGTTTGTAAACATCCGCTACGCTTTCTCCTCGTTCGCATCTGAACGATTCATATTCAGATATCAGAATGCGTTTGTGATTATCTCTAACTTCCTCGGTCCCCTCCATCACCACAGCCAGTTTATCCCACATGGCTTTAGCTGTTTTTAATCCCTTTATCTGAACATAGTACTCTGAGTTTAGGGATTCAATTATGACGTTGCGTAACGACGCATCCATACCAACCAATTCTTTATCTGCGTCTGAAAATTCCATTTCCTCTTTAGGAACAGACCTGGATGGTATTAGTATCCCTCCTTCCATTCGCTCTGGCTCAATTTTCATGGGTATGTATGGACCGTTTTCCAATATTCTCAAGTATACCTTGTTTATCGATTCAAGGTAAGCTCTCATCCTTCTGGTCCATTCGTCATAATGTTGTGCATCAAACGGAGGTATCTTAAATCTGTGTGCGGCGGCCATTTTAATAAAGTTTAAAATTAAGATAATACACTTTTCAAATTACAATAAATTGTATTTACTTGAAAAATTAATTATCTCACTTTAAATATCCAACACTTAATATCCAATGGATTTTGCACTTAAGATTCAAGCAAGTTAGTACTAATCACAGGAACAGTAGCAGGGTCCACCAGTCTTCCAAGTCCAAACAAAAAGCTGTCCACTATCTAGTTGACAGTAGTTCGAATTTGTTCTTTTTGTTCAACCAAACAGTTGATTCAAGTTCCCTAGTCAACCAATCAAATATTCTTTTATAACCAGATTTTTGACCACAAGAAAACCCACAAAGCTCTAAAGTACAATGTTTTGGAATGTTGTACAAATATTCCTTACACCATTACTTAGAACTTTTTAGATCTATGACTTTTCCAGGAAGAAACAAATAAAAAATTTCGGCACAAACTTCAAGAAAAATTAGATCTGGGATTTTCAAGAACCAACTCAAACAACACAATAGGATCTCTGTTAGATGTGTTTAACAGGTGCTCTGATACCAATTGTTAGGTCCAAAGTGTTGTAGAGGGGGGGGTGAATACAACTTTTTAGAATAATGAGAGAATGTATAAATATGCAGGTAATAAATTATGACACAGAATTTCAAGAATATATCATTATATTCATTGAAGGATTTGCTACAACATTCATAAAGGCATCATGATCAGTTGAACAATAAATACAGCAATTAAAGCTAGATTCAACTGATCCTCTCTCTCACTATTGTTTTACAGTAAATGCTCTCTCTTTTTAATATATTGTTGAAATACAGAGATAAAAGTCTGTCTACTAATAAAAACAAAGTGCTGCTTTTATAATGTCATGTAGTCTTGATCTTGTCCTTTTTGTGTACGTGGCCCAATCAGGACTTCGACAACAAAAAGTACTTTCCCAACAACTCTGGATCAACCGTTCACAATAAGCCACTTGTCCCTTGAACATTAAATGTTACATATCTACCCGCATCTCGATCTTCGCCTGGACCCATCTCGATCTCGATTTGTGAAAATCTCGATCTCGATCTGGGAGAATCTCGATCTCGATCTATGAAGATCTCGATCTCGATCTCGATCTGCCGTGGATCGAGATTTGCCTTTGCAATGTTTATCTTTAATTTTCAATCTCGATCCGCATCTCGATCTGCTGTGGATCGACATTTGCCTTGGCAAATATGCACTCATCGAATGTTGACTTTCTTTAGTGACCAATTGTGGATTAACCTTTATGAGCAAGTTTCCCTAGCTTCTTCAATTTCTTTTCCTCACTCAATTCAAATGAGATCTTCTATTACTGACATGAACTTGCCTCCAATGTCCTGACACTTGATGCAAAGGTCTGGTTCATAAGTGACTAGTCTTGTAGGGGTTCTTGCTTCTGAATGTCAGTTCTCATTTGTTGATTAACCTTTACATTATCCAGTTGTTGAGATTCATCACATGAAATCACTTTGGTCTTCTTGATACTTCTTTGTCATTAATTTGATTCTCCATTAGATAAGTTAGGGCATGAGCAATACTGAGATTGAACTTCTTCTCACTTATGCATCCTTGATTAACCAAATTAGTTACTTGTAGTTACCAAGTATCATCACCATTTCTTCAGTTGATTGATTCCATGTGCTTCTTCAGTTTCTCTTGTTTTGCTGTTGTTTTATCTTTTACTTAGTTGAGTTACATAGTAATTAAGTGTTACAAGTTAGTACACCTATGCCTTTCAAACTCCTTCTTCTTCAACAGACTCCTTGCTTCATCCCATTCAGGACTAACTTTGGCTTCTATGTCCTTGATTCTATTACTTTTTTCCATTACGTGCTGAACTCTTTTCCATTTTCTTCTCATCAAATCTTGAGCTTGAACTATGTCTTGAGTAACAACTTCATCTACACCAACTAGAAGACAGGCATTATCAAAAGCATATTCTTCAGCAAATTCCTCCTCGACATCTATTCCTACAGCCTTTGTTGTTTCCTCTATTTCTGTCTTAGTTGGAACATCCATTAACACATAAGGTTCAAATATTTCTCCTTCCTCCAGTTGCCTCGCTCTAGGCCTGTAGAAGATATCTGACTCCTGATTTATCGAATCGTTACTTATTAAACTCTGATAGTCTCATACACTTATCATTTGCAGATATAGACTTCTTTTCATTCTTGCATTGCATGGACAAATGATTTACACTACCACATTTAGCACATACCTTTCTAGGGGCATACATATCAGGAGTGTAGTTGTTGTGCTTATTTATGCCTACTTTACCATTCTTATTCTTTTTCTTTTTCTCAGACTTAGGTTGAGTAATTTCCACAGGTGCTATCTTTTCTAATTTTTCTTTTAGTTGTTTCTTGGATAAGCTTCCTATGTTAATTTTCTCAGCCTCAGCCTCAACTTGATTTTTGGTTTCCTTAACAAACTTAATAGGAGTGCTAAATTTGTTCTTTTTATTAGCCATTGATGATTTACTTGTCGATGGATGCTTATCGATTGATTCAGCATCAATCGATTGATAATCCTTATCAGTTGATGAAGGATTAGCAGTCGATTGATCTTTATCCATTGAAGTATCAGCCAATGACTTGCCTATTGATTTGGGGAGTTCTCCTAGAGTATCTACACCCTGAACATCAATAATTTGTTTGGCAGTTTTAGCAGACCTATTCCATTTGCTAATGGTTTCAATTTCTTCAGCCAATTGTTCTTTCAACAATTCTTCTCTTTTCAAACTGTTTACTAGTTCATTCCTAGCATCCTTTCTTTCCTGCTTAAATCTTTCTAAACAAACAAGTTCATTTTCAAGAAAAATATTCCTCTCAGTTAAGGCATCAATGGTGCTCTTTAACTTGAGATTTTCTTTGTTTAGAGATTTTAGAGTGACATGCAAATTGTACAATTCATTGGACATTTCATTAATAGTACTATTGCATTCATCAGCTGAAAGCTCAGAAAAATTTGTAGCTAATACCTGATTGGATGCTGAACTAGCTTCTTCATCTTCATGGTTGGCCATTAATGCAAGATTGACATATTCTTCAGAATCACTATCCTCAGCAGCCCAGTCCTTCTCCTCAGTGACAAAAGCCTTTTCTTTCTGTTTTAAAAGGTCAAAGTATTTCTTCTTATAGTCAATACCCTCATATGACTTTGCCTTTTCTTGTTTTGGCTTTCTGCACTCATTTGAGAAATGACCAGCCAATCCACAGTTAAAACATTTGAATTTAGATCTATCAACCAAATTTTTATTTTGATTGTTGCTTCTAAACTGGGATCCAGGCCTTTGAGCATATGGATTCTTCTTGAATTTTAGCTTTGAAAATTTCCTTGATAGAAATGCAAGGTGCTCATCAATCTCATCCAAATCATCCTGAGAGCATGTTTCATCTTCTTCACACTTGCTCTTTCCTTTTCTCTTGAATGATTCTTCAACAGCATCACCAGCCATCATGACAGACTCTTCTTCACAGCCATTTTCTTTCTTCTCTTCATTTCCCTTGACTACCAAAGCCACAGTTTTCTCTTTTCTTTGATTCTTCTCAATCTCTTCATCTTGTTGGATTTCCAACTCATATGTCTTGAGAATACCATAAAGTTTCTCTAGTGTAAAATCCTTGAAGTCCTGAGATTGTCTAATGGAAACAGTCATTGGTTTCCATTCTTTTGGAAGAGATCTAAGAAATTTTAGATTTGTATCCTCAGTTGCATAAACCCTACCATATAGCTTCAGTCCATTTAACAACTTCTGAAATCTGCTATAGGTGTCATTGATAGATTCTCCACTCTTGAAATGAAATGATTCATATTTTTGAATCAAGAGTTGCATCTTGTTTTTCCTTACTTGTTCAGTTCCTTCACACAGAGTTTGAAGTGTATCCCATACTTTTTTTGATGAAGTACAGTTTATAACATTGTCAAACATATCTTTATCTAGGCCATTAAACAGAATGTTCATAGCCTTCTTGTCTTTGAGTACTTCTTTTTCATCCTCTTCTGTGAACTCAGAAATGAGTTTTGGAACATGTCTGTCAAGTGCAGGAGTTCCATCAGGGTTTACACCTGTGACTAGCTTCATGGGAACATGAGGACCTTTCTCTATGCAGTGAACATAGGAAGGGTCAAGAGAAAGAAGATGCAGATGCATTTTTACCCTCCATGGAAAATATTCATCTTTCTCTAAAACTGGAATCTTCACACCTGAATCTTTTTGGCCCATATTGACTGTTCTTGATCTTTAAACTTTCTGTATGTTGAAAGCCTGCTCTGATACCAATTGTTATTCCTTAGAACAATGTCAATATTTGTAGAAGGGGGGTTGAATACAAATATTAAAACTTTTTGTGTGTTCTAATATTTGTTCTTGATGTTTGATAGAATAAGAGAATAAGTTCGAACAAATTAATGCTGAAAAATAAAACTGAACAAAGAGATTTAAAATTATTGATGGATTGGTTTTTCCATCAATATGTATTTTTGCTCAATGCTCCTAGGTTAGAAGAAACCTAGCTTCGTTTTTACAAGATTAGAAAACAAATCAACTGTTCTTACAAATGTGCTCTCAAGCTTGAACAGTTGATTGTAAAATAATGTCTAACTTGTATGTTTTCTAATAATGCTACTACACTTGTTTATATATCACAAGTGTACTTTTACAATACCTATTCTAGGATTGTTTCTACCTGCCTTCCTTTTACCTTTTTCTATTTTACAAAAAGGTTTGAAAGACAGCTTCTGATTGAGTCTTCACAGTCACTCTAGACTGTCTTCCATAGGTGTGCTTTTGTTCTCTGGATCTTCAACAGATATTCTTTCTGTGTTGTCACACTCAATTGATAATTTGCTGTTAAGCATATCAATTGATCCATTCTTTAATCCATCAACTGATGTACTTCTTCGATTGATCTTTATATCCATCGATTGATAAAAGATGTCTTATCGATTGATAGATGTTATCAATCGATATATCAGTCGATGGGTCTTCACATCAGTTGATGGTCTTCAATCCTTGGCTTGGCTTCTTCGATTGATCCTTCATCCATCGATGCTTCAATATCAATTGATCATCCTTCACTTGTGCAATTTCCTGTCTTCTCATAATTACAATTTAACAGTTTAATTTACACATCAATTGATGATCTATATCAAATGACTCTAACATCAATTGATGAACAAAATATCAATTGATTTACACCTTATCGATTGAAATAGACTAAGTACACCTATGCTACAATCCAAATTATCAGTTGATTCATATAAACATTTCAACTGATAAATGGTTTCCTGATCAATTGATATTTATAACTTTCATATCAATTGATCAGTTACAACAAATAAAATTTCTATGATTCTAAGATTAATGTTATCATCAAATCACATGTAGATTCCTAACAATCTCCCCCTATTTGTGTCTGTGTTCTTAACAGGCATAAATCTATTTGATGATAACAAAAACCCTTAAAATTTACATTCAGATAAAATCAAGAAATTTAATTGGCACATTTATTTTGGAAGTACCAGATTGATAGATAACTCCTGCAAGCAGCTTCAATGTCTTCATGATTTAAATTAGTTCCTCTTCCTTCTCTTCTCAGCATTTTCCTTTAGTTGCCTCATGAAAGAACTTCTCAATATTGCTTCATCCCTGTTAGTTTCTCCAAGTTGCCTCATAAGGTAGTGTATTTCTTCATCTGTGATTTTGTCCAGATATTTGCAGATATCAAAGAACTTTGTATTGCCCTCTATATCTATAAAAATCATAGCATACTTTGGCTCCAACACCACCTTTTTGACCTGTGACTTCCATAGCTTTAGAGGTGAATCAGGTTCAGCTTCAGCCTTGGATCTCCTTAACTTTGATATTTGCTGTTGAATCTCCTGAGCAATTGTAATGTTGAGTTTGTACCTTCTGTTGAGTAAAGGAAGAATAGTCTTTAAAACATTGTAGCTTTGCTTCATTATCACCTTCAATGAATAGATTGTTTTCACTCCATTTTCATACTCCAACCTCATTGATTCTTCATGGTTAGAGGTTGCAGGGTGAGTCCTTACTCCAATTAATCTTTTTTCATTGATTACTGGTATTCCCTTCAAATCATATCCTTCAATTGTGACCTCCTCCTTGATTTCTTCTTGTTGACCCTGGAGGTTTTCCTGAACCACTATTTCTTGAGTAGAACTTGACCTTTTCTTGGCCATAGTAACTTTTCTCCTTTTTCTCAATGGTTGTTCTGCCTGTAGCTCTTTTTCCAAATGCCATTGCATTTCCATCTGTCTAGCAATCTCTTCATTCTCCCTTTCTCTCCTTGAGGCATCTGAGATTCCTATAGTGATGGCTCCTTGAAGTAGCTTTTGACTTACTGGTTCAGTCTCTTTCTTCTTCTCTTCTTCAATCACTATTGCTTTCCCTTTCTTCTTTTCTTTAAGAGCTTCAATATCCAATTGAAGAAAAGCTTCTGTATTTGAGTTTCTTTCCTTGGCAGCCTTTTGTGCATCTTCATTTATTTTTCTTGTTTGAGCAATGAACTCATCCAAGTCTCCTTTTTCTACTGCCTCTGTTACTAACTCAGTGCTTCTCCTTAGATCTTCAATTCTTTTCTTTTCCCTCTCAATCATTAATTGAGTTTCTTTCTCCCTAGAAATTCTCCTAGCTTCAATATCTTCATCAAACTTCTTGTATTCTTTCTTTTTCTGTTCTAAATCATCTTTTGGAGAATTAGATGACTTAGATTTCTTCGAAGATTGATTGTCCCTGTTACTTCTGTTTTTATATTTTTTGGGTGCAGAACCACCGATGCCACTTGACTTATCCATACCAGAACCACCTTTACCATCACCACCATCACCATCATCCTTCTTCTTTGTATTCTCCCCCTTTTTGTTATCATCAATTGGAGGGGGTGGTGGAAGTATGTCAAGAAACTTTTGAAGAATGGAAGCATGAAGATTTTGACCTCTGATAATATCATACATCTTCTTTTCTAGAGAACCTACTCTTGTCTCCAAAGATGTAAAATTTTTGGATTCTTTGAAAAGCTTGTCTTTGATGCTATTCATGGTGTTGAATGGTAGCTTCTCATCCAATCTTCTGTCCATTGCATCCTTGTTAGATGAGATAGAGTCCTTGATCCTCTCCAGTTCCCTCCTTACTCCTGTTACTGTCATCTTTTGAATTTTCATTGATTCTCTCATATAGTGAGCAATTCTCCTTTGAGTAGGATCTTCAATGTCTCCTTCCACCATTGTTCTTCTATATTGAGAGAGAATCTCAGTCTCAGCAGCTTCTAAGGAACCATCAATAGTGCTCATCCATGGCTCTTCATCAGAATCACTCTCCAACTCTTCAGGTGCCATATAACAAGTGTCTGTTGTATTGGCAATGCTTTCCTTCAGATTCCTGGTCCTTTGATCTGTATGATCAATGCCCAAGAGTTGTTCTGCATTCCTGTTACTTGAAGTAGCCAACCCTTGATATTGTGGATCAGGATGAATGAAATTCTTTGGATCCAATTCACCAGCATCTATTTCCTCTTCAAAGTCTTTAGCAATTCCACTCCCACTAGCTTCAGCATTATTTGCTCCCCCTATCTCCTTTACTCCTTCTTCTGCCATCAGTTCAATTTCCAATTCCTGTGCAAAAAGTAGAATGTTTTTATCACTTTCACTCATCTCTCTATTTTGCATCAGGATCTCATCCTGGAATCTCACCTCTCCCTCACTCATTTCTTGTGCACCTACTAAGGTGGGGCCCTCAAGTGTTTCACTCTCATTCCTGGAAGAAATAGGAATGTTTTTACTCACTTCCTCTCCTTTTGCCAGGTTACAATCCTGCCTCTCACTCAACTCACTCAATCCTAAGAGTGTTTGTGCAACATCAATTGATTGAGAATCAATTGATGTATTGACATTATCAGTTGAAGTGGTGTTTGGGATATCCATCGATTGATCTTGAGTATCGATCGATGGCTTATCAGTCGATGGTTGAATATCAATTGATGAAGGAACATCAGTTGATGGAGTAGAAACAGTTGAATTAATTTGAGAAGTAATGTTTGAAATGATATGGGAAATAGAATCCTGAAAATTCTGAGAAGAAGATTCAGGAGAGAGTGTTGGCTTCTCCTTGAAAAACAAAGAAGGAGAATCTGAAAATGTTCTATAATCTATCAAAACATTTTCTGAAGAAGTTTGAGATGGGGAAAGAAGAATAGAAGAGATAGGAATTGAAAGAGAATGGGGCTGCATCTCATCATTTATATGAGATGCATCAAGCAGACTTTGTGAAGGCTCCTCCACAGTTTCCTGTGGTTTTGCAGTGTGTGATTCCCCAAGTGCAAAGGTGACTTTCTTTTCTCTTCTTTTGTATGGTGTTAGTGTTTTGGCTTTTGTGTCCCCAATTTGATTCTGTGCCCCTGGTTGTGGGCTATTTTCAATATTGTCATCCTTTTGAGAGAATGGCAATAGGGATGTGGTATTTTCCATGTTAAGATCCACAGTCTTTTGGGAGACTATGGAGTGGCTTGGTTGAGGTTGCACACCCTCACTCTCCTTATCCTTCTGGGTTCTTTGATGTTCCCCAGTTCCCTCACCACCTACATCCTCCTCTAATCTATCTACCACAATAGTTGATTTTCTTTTCTTGGTTTTTACAACAGCATGTTTTTGAGAACCTGTTGAGGTTGGTTTCTTAGATTTGGATTTAGAGATTGGTTGTGTGGCTTGGGTAGGAGGGTTGGGGTCATTACTACCACCCTCCATAGTCACAGAAGGCAAAGAAGAATTAGGTTGAGAAGAGTTTAAAGTAGAGATAAATACCTGAACAAAAGGGGGATAGATCAATTCCACATTGCTGTGAAGATTGATCCTAACCAAGTCTTTAAAGACCCTTTTGTTTTGAGTCCAGCAATCCAAAATTTCTGTATTCCTGTCAATCTCAATATCCTTGACAAAGTGGTTAATAATAGTCATAATAAATCTTGCATAATAAATATGATTAGATCTATTTATTTTATTCCCCAATTTGGCAGATATTTCATTGAGTAACAGGCTTCCTAAATTATGATATCTATCATATAAAATGTTATACCCTACTTGTTGCATACTTGTTGTTATTGCATCAAAATTACTAACCTTACCAGAAAAACACTTTATTAAAGCATCAAAGAAATATGACCATTCTTTTCTTAGATTCTTTCTAACAATACTACCTAGACTAGCATCAGGAGCAGTATAATTGATTTCCCTAAGCATGTTTCTAATATCTGTGTCAGTGGGTGCATTTTCAGTATTATTTGACGGAATATTTAAACACTCACCCAAGACCACAGTGGTTAGAATATACCTTTGTCCTTTGCAATCAAAGGAGATTGTAGAAAAATCATCTGCTACTTCTGCTGTTGTCCAGAATTCTTCAACTAGATTGCACACTATTTTTGGTGCTTCTGAGAGGGCCTTTGAAATTTTTAAATTCTTTAGAAATTCCATTAGAGGATGGAATTCTGTTGGGGCTTCCTCCACCATAGTGCAAGCAACGAAGTTGTTGAGCTCATAGTAGAATCCAGATTGTGAGACTTTCTTTGAAGATGCCATTATCGAGTTTGAAGATTTATAATAGAATTAACTGGCAAACTTGTTAGTAATTATAACAGAAACAATAATTAGACAGTAGCAGTTTAGGGTTCTTAGCAAGAGATAGATACAGAGTAAGTTCAAAGATTGATAAAGAGAAAGAGATAGAGAAGTCGTTAGTAAAAAATTGCAAGTAAGAATTAAAAGATGTTTTAATCTCACTATTTATATTTACTGATTTCTCAATCAATTACTTACTCAAAATAGAACAAAATTGACCGTTGGAAGAGTATTTAAGAGTAAAAGTTACCAATTTTGGCAATCGACTGATATACATACAGGAGTGTATGTATTAATCAATTGATAAAATAAGTAATCAACGGCTAGAGTTTGTACAGATCGATTGATGACTTGGACTATTAAAATTCCAGGTCATCGATTGATAAATTTCTTATCCATCCACAGGTACAATTATCCATCGATAGACAAATATATCATTGATTGATATATCTATCTGTCGATATTTACCCCTATCCATCGATAAACAAATATATCATCAATTGATATATTTATCTGTCGACAGCTCCAATAATATCCATTGATATGTAAAATATTTATCAGTTGATTATTGAAGAATCAATAATTTAACATAATCAATGGCTATCATCAATATAATTACATAACTTGTCAGACATTTAAAGGATTAAATATAATTAAGCATTCCTAAATCACAGATCAATCTATTGAAGGTAGATTCATCTAATGGTTTGGTAAAAATGTCTGCAAGTTGTCTTTCACTAGGGACAAAATGTAATTCAACTGTACCATTCATTACATGTTCCCTAATGAAGTGATACCTTACATCAATGTGCTTGGTTCTGGAATGTTGCACAGGATTTTCTGTTATAGCAATGGCACTTGTATTATCACAGAAAATAGGAATCTTGTTCAAGTTGAACCCATAGTCAAGTAGTTGATTCCTCATCCATAATATTTGTGCACAGCAACTTCCAGCTGCAATGTATTCAGCCTCTGCAGTAGATGTAGACACTGAATTCTGCTTCTTGCTAAACCATGAAACAAGCTTATTTCCTAGAAATTGACAGGAGCCTGTTGTACTTTTTCTGTCAATTATGCAACCTGCATAATCTGCATCTGAATAGCCAATTAGATCAAATCCAGAATCTCTAGGATACCAAATTCCAAGATTTGGAGTTCCTTTGAGATATTTGAATATTCTTTTTATTGCAATCAAATGAGATTCTCTAGGATCAGCTTGAAACCTAGCACAAAGACATGTAGCAAACATTATATCTGGCCTACTTGCAGTTAAATAAAGTAATGAGCCAACCATGCCTCTATAACTTGAAATGTCCATTATTGCTTCCTTAGTGTTTAATTCAAGTTTAGTTGCAGTGGCCATGGGAGTTTTAGCAGAAGAACATTCACTTAAATCAAATCTCTTTAATAAATCAGAAATATATTTGGTTTGATTTATGAAAATACCATTTTTGACTTGTTTGATTTGCAAGCCAAGAAAGTATGTAAGTTCTCCCATCATGCTCATTTCATATTTACTCTGCATCAACTTAGCAAACGTTTTACAAAGTTTTTCATTAGTTGAGCCAAAAATAATGTCATCTACATAGACTTGAACAGGAATCATAGAGCCATTTACATTTCTATGAAAGAGAGTTTTATCAACAGTACCTCTTGTGAAGTGATTCTCAATCAAGAATTTAGACAAGGTGTCATACCAGGCTCTAGGTGCTTGTTTTAATCCATAAAGTGCCTTGAGAAGATAGTATACAAATCCAGGATGAATAGGATCAATAAAACCAGGAGGTTGTTCTACATATACTTCTTCTTCTAGTTCTCCATTGAGAAAAGAACTTTTCACATCCATCTGATACACCTTGAAATTTGCATGAGCAGCATATGCTAAGAAGATTCTGATTGCTTCCAACCTTGCAACAGGTGCAAAGGTTTCATCAAAATCTATGCCTTCTTCTTGTGAATAGCCCTTTGCCACATATCTTGCTTTATTTCTTGTCACTGTACCAGATTCATCCATTTTGTTTCTGAACACCCATTTTGTACCAATGATAGACTTGTTCTTTGGTTTGGGCACCAGCTTCTATACCTTGTTTCTTTCGAATTGATTCAACTCTTCTTGCATAGCAATTATCCAATCAGGATCATTCAAGGCTTCTTCAATCCTTTTTGGTTCTTCTTGAGACAGGAAACTACTATACAAGCATTCATTTTGAGTTGCACTTCTAATTTTGACACCATCATTTGCATCTCCAATTATTAATTCAAAGGGATGGCTTTTTGTCCATTTCCTTTGTGATGGTAAATTTGTCCTTGAAGATGATGCTTCATGATCATTGGAAGTGTTATGATCATTGTGATGTGATTGACTATTTGAGAACCCTCCCCCTGAGATGGACACTCTACTTGAAGATTGTTGAGCAGAGTTGATATCCATCGAATGATTATCAATTGATGTATTATCAGTTGATTGATGATTGTCAACTGATAAGTTATCTGTTGATGCATTGACATCAATTGATAGGAGGATTCTAGGTACTTGAACTCTTGTGTTTTCCACATCATCATCACTATCTTCAATATTACTTGTGGATTCATTTTCAAAATGCAATAGATCATGAAATCCTTCATCAAACAACCCTTGAATTTTCTTGTCATCAAAGACTACATGCATAGATTCCATAACAATGTGTAATCTAAGATTGTAGACTCTGTATGCTTTGGTTGTTATTCCATATCCAACAAATATAGCTTCATCAGCTTTGGCTTCAAATTTTCCTAGATTATCACCTTGATTTCTCAGTACAAAGCATTTGCAGCCAAAGACATGAAGAAAATTAACTGTTGGCTTCTTGTCTTTCTTTATCAATTGATATGGTGTTTTGCCTTGAAATCTATTGACCATGGAGATATTTTGAATGTAACAAGCAGTATTAATTGCTTCTGCCCAGAAGTATGTAGGTAGTTTTGCTTCTTCTAACATAGTTCTAGCAGCTTCAATTAAGGTCCTATTTTTCCTTTCAACTACTCCATTTTGCTGTGGAGTTCTTGGAGCAGAGAAATGATGAGTGATACCTTTTTCTTCACAGAATTCTCTCATGGTTGAATTCTTGAATTCAGTACCATTATCACTTCTAAATTTCTTGACCTTCCATTCAGTACCATTGTCAACATTCTTCACATGATTGATAATTAATTTGTTTGCCTCATCCTTAGAATGTAAGAAATATACCCATGAAAATCTTGTGAAGTCATCCACAATTACTAAGGCATATTTCTTTTTGGCAATTGACATGATGTTGACTGGTCCAAATAAGTCCATGTGCAGTAATTCCAGAGGCTTATCAATTGATGATTCAGACTTTGACTTGAATGATGCTTTTCTTTGTTTTCCCTTTTGACAGGCATCACATAGTCCATCCTTGGTGAATTCCATCTGTGGAATGCCTCTAACCAGATTCTTTCTAACCAATAAATTCATGGCTTTGAAATTCAAGTGGGCTAGTTTCTTGTGCCAAATCCAACTTTCATCTGTATTGGCTTTGCTAAGTAGACATGTCATTGAATTTGCTTTTACAGAGAGAAAATCAGCCACATAGACATTTCCTTTTCTTTCTCCCGTTAAGAGAATTTCACCAGATTCTTTGTTGGCTATGATGCATGATTCAGTTGTAAACCACACACCATTACCATTATCACACAGTTGACTTATACTGAGCCGATTGTGCTTCAATCCATCAACCAGTGCTACAGTTTCAATGATAACATTTTCTTTTGCAATTGAGCCATATCCCAGAGTAAAATCTTTGCTGTTATCTCCAAAAGTAACTCCTGGGCCAGCCTTTTCCACAAACTTTGTGAACAGGGACAAATCTCCAGTCATGTGCCTTGAACATCCACTATCCAAATACCAGAGATTTTTCTTCCTGTTTCCCTGCACACACATAAAACAATCAAGTTGCTTTTGGTACCCAAGTTGCCTTGGGTCCTCTTTTATTAGTTGCAGCCTGAGCCCCTGTTGTCAACTTAGGTTCCTTTTGTTTTGGTGGGTTTAAATCCACTTTATCTTTGGGAGTTGACTTTTGGGGCTTTGACACCTTAGAACTCATGGCAGAATTTCCATGGATTTCATCATTTACATTAGGCATGTTCCATGGCATATTGGCATGTTCATATTAGGATATGCAAAGAAGGGATTATACATGTATGAAACTTGTGCATAAGGCATATGAACATTAGGTGCAACCAAATTAGAAGACATGGCATTCATGAGCATAGGATTGGTAAACATGGCATTTGCAGTCATGGCATGTATATTTAAATCATTTGCAGATATAGACTTCTTTTCATTCTTGCATTGCATGGACAAATGATTTACACTACCACATTTAGCACATACCTTTCTAGGGGCATACATATCAGGAGTGTAGTTGTTGTGCTTATTTATGCCTACTTTACCATTCCTATTCTTTTTCTTTTTCTCAGACTTAGGTTGAGTAATTTCCACAGGTGCTATCTTTTCTAATTTTTCTTTTAGTTGTTTCTTGGATAAGCTTCCTATGTTAATTTTCTCAGCCTCAGCCTCAACTTGATTTTTGGTTTCCTTAACAAACTTAATAGGAGTGCTAAATTTGTTCTTTTTATTAGCCATTGATGATTTACTTGTCGATGGATGCTTATCGATTGATTCAGCATCAATCGATTGATAATCCTTATCAGTTGATGAAGGATTAGCAGTCGATTGATCTTTATCCATTGAAGTATCAGCCAATGACTTGCCTATTGATTTGGGGAGTTCTCCTAGAGTATCTACACCCTGAACATCAATAATTTGTTTGGCAGTTTTAGCAGACCTATTCCATTTGCTAATGGTTTCAATTTCTTCAGCCAATTGTTCTTTCAACAATTCTTCTCTTTTCAAACTGTTTACTAGTTCATTCCTAGCATCCTTTCTTTCCTGCTTAAATCTTTCTAAACAAACAAGTTCATTTTCAAGAAAAATATTCCTCTCAGTTAAGGCATCAATGGTGCTCTTTAACTTGAGATTTTCTTTGTTTAGAGATTTTAGAGTGACATGCAAATTGTACAATTCATTGGACATTTCATTAATAGTACTATTGCATTCATCAGCTGAAAGCTCAGAAAAATTTGTAGCTAATACCTGATTGGATGCTGAACTAGCTTCTTCATCTTCATGGTTGGCCATTAATGCAAGATTGACATATTCTTCAGAATCACTATCCTCAGCAGCCCAGTCCTTCTCCTCAGTGACAAAAGCCTTTTCTTTCTGTTTTAAAAGGTCAAAGTATTTCTTCTTATAGTCAATACCCTCATATGACTTTGCCTTTTCTTGTTTTGGCTTTCTGCACTCATTTGAGAAATGACCAGCCAATCCACAGTTAAAACATTTGAATTTAGATCTATCAACCAAATTTTTATTTTGATTGTTGCTTCTAAACTGGGATCCAGGCCTTTGAGCATATGGATTCTTCTTGAATTTTAGCTTTGAAAATTTCCTTGATAGAAATGCAAGGTGCTCATCAATCTCATCCAAATCATCCTGAGAGCATGTTTCATCTTCTTCACACTTGCTCTTTCCTTTTCTCTTGAATGATTCTTCAACAGCATCACCAGCCATCATGACAGACTCTTCTTCACAGCCATTTTCTTTCTTCTCTTCATTTCCCTTGACTACCAAAGCCACAGTTTTCTCTTTTCTTTGATTCTTCTCAATCTCTTCATCTTGTTGGATTTCCAACTCATATGTCTTGAGAATACCATAAAGTTTCTCTAGTGTAAAATCCTTGAAGTCCTGAGATTGTCTAATGGAAACAGTCATTGGTTTCCATTCTTTTGGAAGAGATCTAAGAAATTTTAGATTTGTATCCTCAGTTGCATAAACCCTACCATATAGCTTCAGTCCATTTAACAACTTCTGAAATCTGCTATAGGTGTCATTGATAGATTCTCCACTCTTGAAATGAAATGATTCATATTTTTGAATCAAGAGTTGCATCTTGTTTTTCCTTACTTGTTCAGTTCCTTCACACAGAGTTTGAAGTGTATCCCATACTTTTTTTGATGAAGTACAGTTTATAACATTGTCAAACATATCTTTATCTAGGCCATTAAACAGAATGTTCATAGCCTTCTTGTCTTTGAGTACTTCTTTTTCATCCTCTTCTGTGAACTCAGAAATGAGTTTTGGAACATGTCTGTCAAGTGCAGGAGTTCCATCAGGGTTTACACCTGTGACTAGCTTCATGGGAACATGAGGACCTTTCTCTATGCAGTGAACATAGGAAGGGTCAAGAGAAAGAAGATGCAGATGCATTTTTACCCTCCATGGAAAATATTCATCTTTCTCTAAAACTGGAATCTTCACACCTGAATCTTTTTGGCCCATATTGACTGTTCTTGATCTTTAAACTTTCTGTATGTTGAAAGCCTGCTCTGATACCAATTGTTATTCCTTAGAACAATGTCAATATTTGTAGAAGGGGGGTTGAATACAAATATTAAAACTTTTTGTGTGTTCTAATATTTGTTCTTGATGTTTGATAGAATAAGAGAATAAGTTCGAACAAATTAATGCTGAAAAATAAAACTGAACAAAGAGATTTAAAATTATTGATGGATTGGTTTTTCCATCAATATGTATTTTTGCTCAATGCTCCTAGGTTAGAAGAAACCTAGCTTCGTTTTTACAAGATTAGAAAACAAATCAACTGTTCTTACAAATGTGCTCTCAAGCTTGAACAGTTGATTGTAAAATAATGTCTAACTTGTATGTTTTCTAATAATGCTACTACACTTGTTTATATATCACAAGTGTACTTTTACAATACCTATTCTAGGATTGTTTCTACCTGCCTTCCTTTTACCTTTTTCTATTTTACAAAAAGGTTTGAAAGACAGCTTCTGATTGAGTCTTCACAGTCACTCTAGACTGTCTTCCATAGGTGTGCTTTTGTTCTCTGGATCTTCAACAGATATTCTTTCTGTGTTGTCACACTCAATTGATAATTTGCTATTAAGCATATCAATTGATCCATTCTTTAATCCATCAACTGATGTACTTCTTCGATTGATCTTTATATCCATCGATTGATAAAAGATGTCTTATCGATTGATAGATGTTATCAATCGATATATCAGTCGATGGGTCTTCACATCAGTTGATGGTCTTCAATCCTTGGCTTGGCTTCTTCGATTGATCCTTCATCCATCGATGCTTCAATATCAATTGATCATCCTTCACTTGTGCAATTTCCTGTCTTCTCATAATTACAATTTAACAGTTTAATTTACACATCAATTGATGATCTATATCAATCGACTCTAACATCAATTGATGAACAAAATATCAATTGATTTACACCTTATCGATTGAAATAGACTAAATACACCTATGCTACAATCCAAATTATCAGTTGATTCATATAAACATTTCAACTGATAAATGGTTTCCTGATCAATTGATATTTATAACTTTCATATCAATTGATCAGTTACAACAAATAAAATTTCTATGATTCTAAGATTAATGTTATCATCAAATCACATGTAGATTCCTAACAATATATATATACATATATTTATTTATTTATTTACTTACTTTAAATGCTTGCATTGCTTTCTAGGGGTGTTCGCGGTGCAGGTGGTGCGGTTTTTCTCTAAAACCACGGACCAACCCGCGCATGTGGTTTGGTTAAATTTCTAAACCACAACTGCACCGCGTAACTCAAAAATTGCGTAAACCACACCACATAAATGCAGTGTGGTGTGGTGCGGTTAATGCGATTTGTGCGGTCTAACAATGTCAATATAAAAGTTGTAATAAATTATAAAATTGAAAATTACAATAACTACAAATTTTGAGTAAAAAAATTAAAATTAGAGAATTTTTAGAAGTTAAATTACAAACATGAAAAACTACAAAACGGAATATAAATTTAAAAATACAACCGAAAACATATATGATTTTATATATAATAGTAAATATATGTATAAAAAATCAATATATAAAATAATATAATATATAAATTATATTAAATATATATAATTGCGGTGTTGTGCAGTTTGAACCGCACTACTTAAGTATCAAAACCATAACTCAAACCAAACCACGCGATTTGTGAAAAATTCAAACCCAACACGAAAATTTAAAAACGCATTTTGTGGTACGGTGTGGGCGGTTTATGCCATGTGGGCGGTCCGATAAACACCCATATTGCTTTCATACGCTTTATATATCGCATTTCACTTTAGCATATTTACTTTAAGTGCTTGCGTTCATACGCTTTACATAACACACTTTAATTTAGCATACGCACTTACTTTATTACATACACGTTAGCATACAATATATGGTTCGTCCTTTTGATGAAGTGACTTATCCTTATGAGTGGTTCGCCATTCTCACTAAGTGACTTACCCCGACTCACATTTATATATATTGTTGCTTTGACTATTTTATATATATTTGTTTGTCTTTGATCTAGTACTGTAATATATTAGTCCCTTGTCATTTCTTTCTAAACAGGGATATAAAGTCGTAGTACTTGTTGCTTAGACTTTGTTGTGAGGTAAAGTGAAGTGAGATGATGCTTGTGAGGTGTTGTAATGGCTTATCCGTTTACTATAAGGAATACATTCTTTTTATAGTTAAAATCACGAGTTCGGGGAGGTACTCGGGGACTTGACTAGGGGTGAGTGGATCCGTTAGGCGATCGCGTCATTGCAAACCAGGATAAAAATTCTGTTGTATACTCTATTTCTTTTCTCTCTTCTTATTTTCCGCATTTGAATTACTAGTTGACTAGTAATTATTTAAAAAGAGAAAAAAAATTAATACGCCAAACTCTAATTTTTAAAAGAGTATAAAGCTATTCAACCCCCACTCTCACCCTTCTAGCTAATACTGCCTATTATTGGGACCTAACAAAATTAAAGCAAATATATGTATATTAATTAAAAAGATGTATTAAATAGAAGATCAAATATATTATATAAAATAATCGATTGAAAATATGAAGTTGACATAATAAATTATGCAATTTAAAACACAATAACACATAAAATATGATAACATAAAACACATTATCATAATAGAAATTCTAACCATTTAAAATTATTGAATTTCAAGAACAATGTTTAAAAAATAAAGTTTGTAACATATATAAAGATTATTTTTATTTGCATAAAAAAAAATTTCAAACTAGAACCTTCAGTAATATACATATTAATTTATTAAATTTAAATATAGAAACTAGAATTGAGTTAAAAATAAAAAAAATTTAAATTTATGGTTATGTATAATATATAACTACTTCATATATATACTATTGAAAATCTATATTTTAAGTATTAAAAAATTATTAATGTAAAAAATTGAGCTAGTGATATCTAATCGGCTAATGAGTTGAACCCTAAATTAATTAAAATATGTATTTGGCTTAATAAGTGAATTTTGAAAAATATAGTCAAATTTAAAATTAAAAAAAAATTAAAATTAAACATAAAAAAGGATTAAAAATGACTTAAACTAACTACTCGTGCACGGGCTTTTATGCTTGTTAAGGTAATGGTTGTAGAGTTGACCATTCGTGGGAGTTTTTAATTGGAAAATAAATTACAGAATAGCTCGAATAAAATCCGATACATTAGTTTACCCGGCAGAATGAAAAATTTAGAACCTGAAAGTTGGTCTTGGACTTTTACTTTGGCCCATACTTTTCAATTTGATTATAAATAGGGATAATTATCATAAAGTTTAGTCGGGTCTAGACAACAAAAATATTAAATCTAATTTTCTGATTTTGTATTTAACAGTTTTGAAAAATTAGTACATAAATTTAAATGCGTCAACTGAGAGATTTGAGATGATTTATTTACTAGGAATTGTTTTTATTGACATTTTCCTAAAAGTATTTTATCAAAACACAATAATTAAAAAATAAACATCCAAAATGAGTATTGTAGGATGTCGAAATTTCAATACCAAACTTTTGATCTTTTTGTAAATTAAATTATTGACTTTATTAACCTGTATATAGCAGTCCCTATAAATAAATATCACACCTCGTCTTTATAAAGACACTTGAAAGGATTACATTTTATTTCTTACTTTTTTTTAATATTATTTAGTTATTATAATATTTTTTTTAATAAACACACGACATGCACGCGCAAATACGTGTGTGCACACAAACATATACTCCCTCCGTCCCAACCAATTCTTTACACTTTCCTTTTTGGGACGTCCCATCCAATTCTTTACATTACTAAAAATAGTAACTTTTAACAATAAATATATTATTACATCCACTACTTCACTCCACTTTTTCAACACTTTACACTATTACACTCACTACTTCATTTATTTTAACAATAAAATCACTATTACACCCACTATCCTTGGTCTCCGTGCCCGGACCAAATGTAAACATTTGGCCGGGACGGAGGGAGTATTTAAATAAATTGGATTAAAAATGAATAATAGAAAAAGATCTTATTTTATTTTTAAAAAAAATTTCAACTTTTAAATTTTGAACCAATAATTTTTATACCCAACTACAAGGCTCATTTGTTATTTTTAAATAATTTAATTATTATTGAATATATAATACTATATTTTTTTTTTTTTTGAAATCAATATATATATATATATATAATACTATATAAATCAATAATATGGTAATTTCTCCCATATTCTAATAAATTAATATTTTAATCATAATTTAAAATATTATCCAATTTTATTTTATTATAATAAGCAATATTATCACACGTTTTTTCTATATAAAGGAGTCTTAGGTTACATGTTTTCAAATTACTTCACCGATGTCTAATATATTTCTCTTTTTCTATTTATTCGGCTCAATAATATTTTTTCGTCGAGATTTGTAATCGGTATGGATGGTGTTGTAGATACCGATGTTTTTTCTATATATAAAAGAGTATTAGATTACATGTTTTGAAATTACTTCGTCGTTGCATAATATATTTCTCTTTTTCCATTCATCCGGTTCAATAGGTGTTTTTCTTCATCGAGTTTTGTAATCAGCATGGATGGTGTTGTAGATACCGACGATACTGAATCAGATGATAATAATGAACTAAAGCTATATCGGCAGGTTATATTTCATTAATATATTTACTTAATTAGTTAATTTAAATTCTTTCATTTTTTTAACACAAATTAAAAAATGTGTTTATTTCAGTACATTGTGTTCGATAAATTTTATTATCTAAATTAAGGTTATGAAATCATCCATTATAAGTTATTTTATTTACAAAATTAATTTCTTATACCTTCAAATAATGGGTGAAAGATGGTTTTTTACCTATATATGATGACTTAAGTTTTTGAATAGTTTTTTATATGTTATTTGATTTAAATATATGGTTAATTTGTATGACTGTAATCTAATTATGTGTATCAGTTATTTTAATAGTATTTTTGTTACTTCTTTTCAGGGAATTGATGGATTGTTCATGGTACTTCATAAGAACTTAGTTTCATTACATTGGAGTTATTCTCATAAAAGGTATGTTATTCATACTCTATTTTACTTATGTTAACTACTAGTCAGTTATATCCTAATACTTTTTAAAAAAAGTCAATGATGTTTTCTTATTTTTAGCATTTTTAAAATTTTATAATGGTAGGAAATATATAAAACAATATTAAAAATGTATAATTATAAAGTGAGAAAAATTATGAAATAATATTAAAACTATTCACTTAAAAAATTGTCCAAATTATAATTATGTATATTTATACTTATTGTTTACAAATTTTAAAAATTATATACTCTATTGAGATATTTTTTTATTTTTAAATGGATCTTATATCCTTACTATATGAATAAGATTTCAAAAACTAATTAAGGGGTATGTTGTATGTAAGGTATTTTTTTTCTTTTTAAGAGATAATTAAAATGTTATGATAATTAGAAACAATAAAAACTCATACTTTATTTTGATAAAATATCTACAAAAATTAAAATTTTAAATCGTAAATGAATTAAGTGACAAACATGAAGAAAAAGAACCATTGTGATCCCAACATTGTGTCACTGCCCAGTAAATGTAAGGGTGATTATAATTATAAGTATGCATAAATAGTTATACACATGAGTTTTACGGTTTACAGCTTTTAACGTTCCTTTTTTTGTTATGATAATTCTACTTTCGGTTAAAATGGTTTATTATTTTGTAAGTAAAGAAAATTCAATTATTACATAAATATAGTTATACAAATCTTCTCTTTTAACATGTATGGATCTCTTTAGATATAATATATATAGTTGAACTTTATTCATAATTATTTGCTTATTTTAATTATCTCAAATATGTTATTCCACAAAAATAAAAAATCCTTTATAAAAAAGTATGTATAAGCATATCTTTTATGTATTGTGTATTACTGAATATATTATTAATGCACTAAAAAATAAATCCTCAATAAAGTGTACATATACTTATTTACTCAAACATTTTTCTATCAAATAATAAAATCTTTTTATAAAAAGAGATTAAATATATATATACACACACACTTGTATATTCTCTATTATTGTTAACTAAAATTGTTATTCTATTATATATAATATCCTCATAAGAAAATCTTGATAAAATCTTTACTTTTATACCGTTCAAATTTAAAAATGTTACCTTGATATTGTAAATCACAAAGATATTAGAATCTTCCAAAGATAGATGTGTGATATAAGAATAATATATTGCAGTTTTTTTTAAATCTTCCAATAAATGGATATGGGATAATAATATTCATAATAAAATATTTTTATTGTCCGGTCAATGAATTATTTTGCAGCTTACATGCGCTGAGTTTTGTTTGAAGGTCCCGTTATATATAGAAGACATAGTTGGAACACAACTACTGCAAAAAAAGAACTTAAAAACAAAACAACAAGAAAGACAAACATGAAACAGCAGCAAAGTTCAGATTCGAATTCACATGGGGAGGTGGAGATCAAGCCTCTGCCAAACCTGAACTGCCCGAGATGTAATAAAACTGAAACTAAGTTTTGTTATTTCAATAACTATAAAACCTCACAGCCTCGCTACAAATGCAAGAACTGTAACAAGTTTTGGACTGAGGGGGGGAATGTCAGAAACAGCCCGTCGACGGGAGGAGAAAGCGGGATGAAGCGTGCTAGGGAATCTTCATCTTCAAGTGCTGCTACTATGAGTCCCTTAACAGTTTTGTCAGCACCACCACCACCATTGACCATAACATCTGCTGCTGATGATGACAATGTTCGTGGAATTGAGACACTGAACTTTACCCGCCCCCGACCAGAGGTCAATCAGCCTCCACTCAAATTTGTTCGTGTGGACATTAATAGCTTGTCACTTACACAAAGCTTTAATGGAGTCCTAAATCCCTATATGGATCTTCCACAAGTTCAGGGTCAGAGCAACCCTGTTCAGAAAAACGATCAATTTTACCAAACAACCAATGGTCCAGGCTTTTCAGCTTATTTGACACCAAGCAATCATGGAACCAGCCACTACATGCAACCTAGCAATGGTAACATTTTTTGGAACAACAGCAACCAGATCGGCCGTACACTTGGCAAATTTTCTGACTCGTCTTCCAGTGCTTGCTCTGCTAAGTTCCCTGCATATGACCCTGAACCTTAGCTAGCTTTATTAGGAATTTAACGATAACGAGAGTATCGTATTAAATTTATTTTTCATGTCAAGCATTTACATCTATATTTTGCAAATTTCTAAATTTTGTTGAATTGTAACTTCTGATTAGTTCTGAATGTTGTAATTGAAGTTGAGATCGACAATTTGATTCGAGTTTACGGTTTCTTTATTAGTATTGCGAGTGTACAATAGTAGATAAAATTGTGTTCCTATCTTTTCTTTTGAAAAAAGAAATTACTTATTTTCTTTTTATTTTTTAAAAAACCAAACAAACACCGAAAATCAATAAAATTAAACTACTATCGAAAATTGGAAATCAATTCTTAAACTAAACAAACGCTGAAAAATATTTTTCGTGAAACCAACGGAGTCTTATACTTCAATCATTTGGTGTAAACTATCGTGTTTGAGAGGTAAAGAAAAACTAAGAAACTGTTTCAACTTTCAATAGTTTGTTATTGCCTCTCACATGATTGGTCCCAAATACACAGATAAAGTATAAAATTTCAACTACAGTGGTTTAACTCTACGGATCAAAAATAGGGCTGCAAATGAATAGAACTGTTCGTGAACAAAACTCGAGCTCGGCTCGTTTAAGTGAGCTCGACTCTGTTCGTTTATTAAAAGAACCTGATCTTAAACATAAAAATCCGCTCGGTTAGTAAACGAACCCGAGCCGAGTTTTATGCCTGTTCGGCTCGAGCTCGGCTCGTTTAGCTCGGGATCGGCTCGAGTTCAGCTCGAGCTCGTCTAGCTCGGCTCGGATAAAATTTATATATATTATAAATAAAAAATATTATGAATAATTTAAATATTTATATCATATTTAATAAATTAATGTTTATATGAAATTATTCATATTATATATATATATATTGTTAAAAAAAGAATAAGTGTATACTATTTTAAAAATATATATATATATTGTTAAAAAAAGAATAAGTGTATACTATTTGGAAATATCATTATATTAGATATATCTTGACATCCGTACGGTTGGATTGTCGAGAAATATTTTAAAAGAATAGAAACAACAATTCGTGACAATGCACTAGTTACAAGTACTAGTCAATATAGTAGTGATATACTAAGATCTCCAACTAAATTAATTTTTTATTTTTTTAAAATTTGGGGATATCATTATATTATATATATATCTTGACATTCATATGGTTGGATTGTCGAGAAATATTTTTAGAAAAATAGAAACAACAATTCGTGACAAAACACTAGTTACGAGTACTAGTCAAGTAGTCAATATAGTAATGATATACTAGAATCTTCAACCAAATTATTTTTTTATTTTTTTAAAATTTGGGAATATCATTATATTAAGTATATCTTGACATCCGTACGGTTGGATCGTCGAGAAATATTTCTTAAAAAATAGAAACAACAATCCATAAAAGTTATTTTTATTAATTGGACTTAATTGAGTAAAAAATATTTATTTTATTAGCGAACAACTCGATTCGGCTCGGACTCGGTTCGAATTCGACTCGACTCGGACCCGACTCGATTTGTTCGTGAAAAACTCGTGTTCGGCTCGTTTATTAGGAAACTCGGCTCGACTCGGTTCGTTTTAAAAAAAAAGTCAAATTCGGCTCAGTTCGGTTCGTTTAAAAAAAAGTCAAACTCGGCTCAGCTCGGGCAAAACTCGACTCGACTCTGTTCGTTTGCAGCCCTAATCAAAAACCACCAACTCAAAATTTACATAATAAGTTTTAAATAATACAAAAAAAGGTTATTTGATAATACATGTATGATGTAGCATGTAGGTATGTATGATTCTATATTTAAATTTAATTGATTTATATCTCAAATATTAATTTAATAATTTAATATATATATAGAGAGAGAGAGAGAGAGAGTTTAATTTTGTAATATCATTTAATAAACAAATTCAAGCAATTTCTATATGCAATATATTATTTTATTTATAAAACTTAATTTTCAAAAATCAATTATTTTAAAAGATCCAGATTTTGACTAAATATTAATAATATCTTCTATCATTATATTTTATCGAATATCTTATTCTTAGATATTTGTTGTTATATTCAAGATATATTTATTCTCGGATCTTCTTTGTGATATACAATTAAATATCTTATTTTTAGATTATTTATTTTATATTCACTCTCTCTCTCTTTATATATAATATACAGAATAAAGTTATTGAGAAAATTATCTAAGATGTAAGGGTTTTTTAATGTGAATATTTTTGTAATTATATATAATCTCATATAATTATAATTACACCTTCATATATTTACATGAGAAATTCTTTTTATACGAGATAATCTCAGAAACATTAATCTCATATATGTATATAATTCGATATATAATTCAATAGAATTTTGTGTATTTATTACTTTTAATATTCTTTCAAATGTTTTCATATAAGATGTATTTTTGTTGTCGAAGAAATTAGTTGCGGGCCTGTTTGGGTTATCTTAAAAAAAGTTTTTATTGACATAATATATTTACTCGTAAATAAATTGTATGAAGATATATACAACATTCTTGGAAGAAGAATCTTTCATTCAAAAATCTTATCTTTTAATCAAAGTAAATGAAAATGTTCCTAGAAATTTAGACAATAAGGTATTAATATCTGAGAAGAGGCACATGTCGTACTCCAATCAACAAATATGTCAATTGATCCAAATTCAAAAAACACTAAAAACTATACCTAAAATTATAAAAATAATAAAATAATAAATATATAAAATATGTCTAATATTAAATCATAATATATATATATATATATATATATATATATATATATATATATATAACTCCCAATATATTTGGGGGGCGGGGGAATCACCCGACACAAAATCGTCATTCAATAATATAAAATTTATAAGTTTTTTAAAAATAATTTTAATAATTTATAAGTTTTAAAAAACAATTATTAATATAATAATTTTAATACATGAACTTTTAATCAAAAAGATAAAATTTAAAAATATAAATATTGGAATACAAATATTTTGGTACCATTAAATTTTATTAATTTATATATTAAAAATAAAAATATATTATCAGTACTATTTGTTGGAATTGAATGTTTTTTAAAAATATTAATGTATCACAAATTATCAACTTATTGATTTATCAAAATGTTACTGTATATTAATTTATATTTTATTATATTTTTAAGAGAATTAAAATCACATATCTCAATTTAACAAGTGAATTACAAAAATTAATGACCAAAATGGGAGATGGTCCAATCTACCTATTATATAATACTACAACATGCACTTTTGGAAAATGATTTTATTCCACTTCATATGTCATATCACTAGCCACGTAGACTCAGTATGCCATGTCAACAACTAATTAATTTTAATATCTATATTACTATTATACCCTTTTATACATTTGATTAGCTCACTCTTATAATCTTGCATACTTTTTGTTATTTAATATGTTGTTATTATTATACTTTTATATACATTTTTCAATTAATTCGACATTTTATAAATTAGTTATCTCAACACATACTGTTAACAAGAAAATATATAAATTCTAGAATTTGAGACATGTATTTTGACTCGGAGTTTTCAAGCGTATGACAGCAAAAAAAAATAATTTTCCTAACGGTATAGATTTAAAAAAAATATTATGATCGTTAATTTATATCTTTAAATCACCGAATTATACCTTATGAATTTCAACAAAAATAATACATTTAAATAAATTACAAAATATAATTGGAATATTAAAGATTTAATTGTGTCTTGTACGGGCATAATAAATAATATTATATAAGTACAGAACATAGTAGTTTTCCGAAGAAATACTTCTCATTTGAACCTAACCATCATCAACGCATGAGATTAGTGAGTTATTTATGAGATAAGAAAATTTATATATATTTAAAATATATATAATTGGTTAGAAAACTCGAAATATAAGTTATATCACTTGGTTATAAAATATTTTAATATCCATGTAAAGTGATATTTCGGTAGCTAAAAACTTAGTTACATATAAGATTTTAATACTTATGAGAAATATCATACAAGTAAAAGTATATTTTAAACTTACTCTTGTATAACTGATATATTAAAAAAGTAAATACATTTAAAGCAAAAAATTATAAATTTGATCAATTTTAGAGGTTACCCGTGCAACGGGTACAAGAGCTAGTTTAATACAATCACCAAACTTAATGCAACTAATTAAAAGCAGTCAATTTCCATTTACTAAAACTAAACTAAAATCGCCCTTTGGAGAGGAAGGATGGATCGTTAGTGTAGACGATTTAATATATGTAAGGATTTTATATCATTCTAGGCTTAGTTAGAAACTACACTTAACTAGTTAATTTAAATGATATAGAAATCAATTTAATTATTTTAGTCACAAGACAATATTTGCATACTAATTACTGAATTATTTTAATATATGAATGATCCATGCTGTTAAATATCAGACACACACCACAAGCAGGACTCTCCCTATTCAATTTTTGCTGATTATTCCATTTTGGAAATATGTTTTTTACCGAGTCCTTGAGAAACACCCAACCTTCCAATATTTGGCGATTTATGACTTGTGCACATACAGTATTTCTTCCGATTTCTTGCAAAAAAAACTGCTCAGTTTCAACGTAGTTGGATCATGTTGCCTCTGCCTCGAAATCACTCATCAGACAAACAATCAATTGATCAGCCCAGACACCGACGACTGCCTTAAATGATACACAGCAGCAATCAAGCTATTAAAATAAAGAAAAAACAGACTTTTATTCTTCCCAACATGTTCTACAAAATAAATAACTCTAATAATGGTATGCAAATATAGATATCAAACAAAGACCTTTGTCATGGTAGCATATGTTTATCAACTCAACTTTGGAATTCCGATATGCATTCACACAAAAGTTTACAAACAATAGATGATCATCACCCTTTAAAAGGGGCACATAGTACATGAGATAAAAGGTCTGTACTAAAAAATGTCAGCAAAAGCATACATGGGGAATGACTTCTGACAGTCTCAGATATGATTTATTAGATAAACAGTTTCGATTTTCAGCTCAGGGGAACTATATAAGAGAAAAACCATTCCTACTGCAACAAACGAATTATGGAATGGTGCGCTGGTACAGTGGCAAAGCACCCAAAGCTTTCCGTTCAGCGTTCTCCCGCTGCACCTATAAAACACAAGCCAATAAGCAATTAGATCACTTTACATCACCACATTTTGTATATCAACATCATTACCACTAAATCACATGATACCAAAAAAAATTAATCTGAAGACGCACTTTAACTACTAAGAAAGAGCTGATCACTTTTTAGAATGTTTTACTTTGTAGTCAATAGGGCATACAAATGCAAAACATATGCATTTTATCTATCAAGCCTCGCTTAAATAGAGTACCAATTTAAAGATAATTTCTCTTCCATAACTGGTATCTCCTATGTTCAACATTTCCCGATCCTCTAAATTCAGATTAAACTTTGTGTCTTTAATATTGCAAGACTTGTAGTTCTGTTCATTAAAGAATCTTACTTTTCATTTCAAGTAGTATTTAAAAAAATAAACAAAAACATCAAAAAGTTTAAAAGAGCTGAATATAACAATGGTCACCAAAGTGGCCTTGCTTAGTGTTCCTTCTTATCTTTCAAACTGTGCTCAGAATAAGCAAAAGTAGAATTTTAAAAAAAAAAGGAAATTCCATATTACGCACATAACTCTCTGTTTCGTTACTGTGCACAATCTAAATAGGTAGTGTGTGAATGGAAATTAATCCTTGATTTCCTAAAAGTGACTTCTGCATTTGATTTCAGTCAGCATATTTGAATCGAAGGAATAATATCTTATCCATGGTAAATGATTAGTTGATATGTTAAATATAGCACTTGGACAAATTTGATGAATACGGGCAGTTGTCAGTAAAGAAACAGAGGCTGAGTAATACACAGAGACAAGAAAGTTTAGCAGAAGCACATAGTACACCTACCAGATAATAAATAAAAGTAAGGAGCCAACGGTCTCAGGAAACACAAACAGACAACTAGCTCGACGCTACAGAGGTGTATATGAAGAATATGCTTCGAAACCAAAGACACAATCACACAACGAAACGTTATTTGTAGTTCTTAAGATAAGGATAATGTCACACAGAAAAAATATCCATTATTTTGTAAAGTTACAGTTTACAACATGCAACAGCAGTTAAGAGTGGCAATAATATTAATCAAAATTGCATAATAAGTTTAAGAACTTACAAGAGCCAACATCTCTTGAACATAGCTTCTAAATGGAGTCTGCATTGCCTGTGAATAAAAGAAGACTCGAGTAAATAGGTGGACAATAAGGCAATAAGCACTGTGAAAGAAAGTGTAATGTCACGACTACAAACTTAAAAGATAAAATGAACTTGCAGCAAGAATAAGTCATCTTGACGGCTGAACCGTTATTAGAATAGCTGGTACATGAAATATGAAATCCTAACTTGTCAATTGTCACTATGAGCTACAATTGGTGATAAGATTAAATTTGAATGTGATTAATTAGCTAACAAAACCCAGGTCAGCAAAATAAATAAATATACAAGACAAACATATTAATAGTAAGAAATTGTAGACGTGTGTTTGTTTTACACTCTGAAGTTCTTTTTGGGGGGTTAGGAAATTTAAAAACTCACACACACACACACACACACATATTTGTCTCCACTGAGGCTCGAAACCCAAGACCTCTTCTTACCAAGGGTGAGGGATATCCACTAGGCTACAATGCGAGGGATCACACTGACAATATTATGTGAAGCATTGGTAACAAAATATGTGATTTTATCATATAGATTAACACATTATAAAAATTCTCTCTATTTGGTCAATTACAAAAAGAAAAATAAGGTAGGAAAATCAAAACAGAAGCCTATGATGTTCTTTTATGATACATGTGCCAGCATAATATAGTAAACTAGTTATCCATGGAACCCTATTTGCCTAATTTGAGTTGCTGTGCATCATCCTTGTTTCCTCAGTTTATTCTTATATAGTATATATGTGTATGATGGCAAATACATATATCTGGAGACTGGATTTACTAAATATAGTTCTGTTTTGTGCATTTAAGGGTTTGACAACTATGCATTAGATTACTATCAAAGTACGAACATAGAAAATTTGTAAAATACCTAAATTTCAGTGTGAATGATGTGGTGATTAAGTTTGTTTTTTAAAATACTATAAACTGAATGGACAAAAATGAGAGAGCATATATTAAGATGTCATATAGGTCTGAATGGGACTAATTTTATTGAAATAACATATCAATCAAATACAAAAATTAAACAACTAAATATCATCCAGCACATTCAATTTTCCTTTAAACAATCATAACAGTTCTAGTTTATTTTTATCAAGCATTAAAGACACAGGTCACCTTCTCATACCCATCTTATACCTAAAAAAATCAACAATTTACCTTTGTTGTCCCAAAAGGGTTGAAACTGGAAACAAATTTAAGATAATTTTAATGGAAATACCGAAGAGATTTATTTCGGGAGAAATGTTGAGGCACATACAATTTATAATAACACGTTACGATTTATTAAGATCTACAACTCATTGACTATTAATTTTGTTATATACTTTTACTTTGTTATGACACCTCAACTCAACTCACCGTTTCTCAACCTTTAAAAAGGAACTAGCTATAAAATATGTTTATGCGGTGAAATATTAGAACTCGGCAATAATTGAAAACTGTCGAAAACAGTTGAATAGATAGAAAAAAGCAAACACCTGGAGCTCCTTGGGGAGGTAAGAGTGCTTCATGCTTAAATCCATACAACGCTTGAGACGCTGGTTTCGAGCATCAACAACCTCTTTCGGAAGCCGCTCCAGAGCCTCTTTTATGTCCAAATCAAACTGAGGATCATACAAATCATCGAATCGCAGACCTAATTCACACACACACACAAAGACACACACAATTATCAATACAAATCAGATACCTATATTCACACACACACACACAAACTATTAGAAATGCAAATCCGATACCTAAATTCACACACACACACATAAAAATCAGAGCAAATCAGATACGAAAGCAACACACAAGTAATCATATATATCGTATACAAATCTGAGATTTATACAAGTGAATTAAAAAAATGAAAAAATGAAAAAAAAACCTAATTTGCGGATACTAGTATCAACAGATTTCTTGTGAATCTTAGCGAGGGGATTCCTGTTTGGATCAGCAAACCATCTCAACAGAGACGTCATTTACTTCGACTCTCTCTCTCTCTCGTCTCTCTCTCCGACTCTCCCTCTCTCTCGTCTCTCTCGGTGACTCTCTGACTCTCTCTTTCTCTCGCTACTGACGGCTTATGGATACATATATACACGCATACATGTGTGTAACAATACTCTAATTAGGCCCAAATGCTTGGGCCCCCATTTTCTTCAATTGTTACCCGTTAGTTTTTTTGTTTAAATTAATAATATGAAGAAAAATATTTGCTGTTGAAAATATATGCCACGCTTGTGTGTTTTCTATTTATTTTCTTTAAAATAAAATATACCACGCATGTATTATATGTGTTTCTAAATTAAAATAAAACTTAACAAGAAGAAAAAAGAATATGACTAATATTAGAGTTACAAAATTAATTACAAAAAAATGTTAAAAGATGATGTGAAATTTGAATATTTTTAATTGGTGAGATAATTTAATAAAATTATGACCAATCAAAATATGTTATGTGTTACACGTCATTTTTGTCAATTGATAATAATTTTTATATCTTTAGCATTATTCAAAAAGTATTTTAAAATGTTCTCTGCATTTTTAAAATACATAAAAAAAAGTCTTATAAAAAAATTAAAATTCTCTCTCCTAAATAAAATTTTAAATTTTTATTTTAAAAATAATTTGCTAAAATATATTTGTCTACCCAACTTAAAGTGCGTCTCGCAAGCGGAGGGAGTACATTGTTAGGAATATGAAGAGGAAATCGCGAGTCCATTCCATGTTTTTTTTTTGCTAAGAAAATCTTGAGTCCGTTCCATGATATTGTTTAATAAACAACTGATGATTTTACAGTCATCAAAAGTTCAAAACTGAATATGAAAAACAAGTACAGAATACATAGGAATATAATATCAAGCAACCATTAGAACTTGAGCCATTTCTTTTCCTTTTCTTTACTAGAAAGTGCAGTTGAAGCAGATGCATGAGCAGCCTCCACCTGTTCCAGAGTTTTTTGAGTCTCATGAAGTTTTCTCATAGCAGCCTCGTAGACTAACTTCTCTTTCCTGTTTCGGGTAACCATTTCTTCCAGCTTCTCAATTCGCATTCTCAATTCCTTCACCTCGTCATTATAAGCAACTAAAGCCCGCCTATCTTCGTTGTTCTCGTTCTTAGAGGACTTATTATTTTGCTGCTTTAGTACCGAGCCTTTACCACTCAATGCTTCACCATGCTTTGCAAGCTGGGTGTTGATAAGAGTAAAGACATCAGGGCTTGGTTCCTCTGCCTCTTTTGCTGCCCTAGCTGCTGCTGCAAATTTCTTGTCACGTTTTCTCTTTCCACCTCTGCTTCTTTTCTTTTCAGTATTTTCATTTTTCTCTCCATTTTCTCGAGGCTCCAGTGCATAATCAAGGGATTGCTTTGATGGAAGGACTCTTACAGAGATGGGATCCACAATTCCCTGACCCGTTGCACCAAGACCCATACCTTCAGAGTAACCCATACTAGCCATCATCTTTGAAGCAATGCCACGAGTGTGATTCTCCCATTTAGCAAAAACAGCTGTTTCAGTCTGGATTCCCCTCTGCAGTGTAGAACTTTCCAGAAACCCTAAACCTTCCGAGTTATCTTCGTCGTAGTCACTAAAATCAGAATGCTCCGAACTTGAGTTGTCTTCTTCATCAGTCAATTGAGCATATGAAGACAATGAAATAGCTTCGGTTCCAAGCTTTAAAGAGCTTCCATCATCCAGGAAAACAACTTTCCCCACTCTGAGTTTGTCATCCCATAATTCAAGTTCCGCCTTCCGCCAAATGCCAGCTTTACTGTCTGTGACAGCCAAAATACTAGAACCCGCCATTGATTGATCCCAAATTGTGGGCCTATATTTCTTCAAGGAATATATCGGGACATCAATTCCTAATAAACAAATAACACTATTCAGTTTAGCTCGGGGATTTCAGCTTTTCTTATAAACTTTGATTCATGATATAGAAGAAACAATACAAAAATTTGGTGGAAAGTTACAAATGCAATAAAAAATAAAACAGCAACACATTATACCTATTTGTTTTTACAAACATAATAATATTAGTATTTGAATACAACCGCCAAAACATATGGTTCAACGTCACAGGCAATAGTATACGGTGACTCAAAAAGCAGGCTCCAAATGCACATGAGTTTTCTCATATGACTATCACAAGTCACAGATAAAAAAATAAAAGTTTTGCAGCATGGAAGAGGTCTAGTATTCTCTTTTGAGGATTAATTGTGGTTACATAGAACAATTGTAACATACCATGTGATAAGCGGCAATTAGAACCAAATCGACATCGTTGCTGTTGAAAGAACTTGCACATCTGCACTTGGGTGGTCCAGCGTTAGTAAGTTGATCCTTTCTAATACTTAATGTTACTTTAGTAAACTAATAATAATTTGTTATGTTTAGACTCATGTCAGTTCTGCTGAAATGTGGGTTAATGGATAATCCTTAGAGTCCATAACTAACAGGAAATTACCGCATGAGATGGTTGAATGACAAAATTACATTATTAAATTAGAAATATACATTGTTATCTGTGCTTGCAAAGCCACATTAGTCCCCTATATTACTGTTCATATCAGATCTTTATAATTTTTCTATGACGTGCATATTCAACACTTGCTCAAGTATACAGTAGTGTTGTAAAAAAGTGTGTACAGCAACTCAAGTATTGAGAGAGCAGTCAAACAAATAATAGGCAAAAATCAAGGCATAACTAATAAGAAATCTGTTTATGTGATTACAGCGATTGAGTATGTAGCAGTTGATACTTTAACAACCTAAACTGTAAATAAAGTGAGAAGAAATTTAAAGTACGGCAAAGGATGGCTCTACAAATTTTGGACTAGGAAACAGCCTAGAGTTCGTAAAATATTATACATAGTACGAAAACGGCACGCCTTTCATATCTTATTTCTCTAATGGCCATTTTTGACAATTCCACTTATAAACTTGGAGGTCCTAGTAGTACAAAAATCATATATACCGGCTACAAACTTTAAACAATTTTTTTATATTATAATCGCATGGACATTTCCACAGCTATTAATCAAGTGCCTCACATAGAATAGGGCTAGTGAAATACTAGCCTGTGACACATGGGACAAGGCTCCACAAAGACTTTGAGTCCGGTGTCCTTTGCACTTTAAAAAAATTACTCAACACTTCGAAAGAAGGAGATAGAGAACCTATCTACAAGAACTCACAAGGAAACACCAAACTCTAATCTCAATCAATGATAACTGGAACTCTGCAAATTATTTTGTGATTCTTTTCAAGCATTATGATCTTTAGGATTCTAATATGAATTGAGAATTGGACTTTTGACTTATTTTGCAGGTTTGTACAGATTACTTAAGCGGATATGCATTTTTCTTCCTCTATATGTTGTCATACACCTCTTAGTATTCAGTGTGGTGAGTCAATTATTTGGTACTATTTCTGTTGCCCACTTTTACAACCTCGTAAATATTTAGAACCTTGGTCAAGAGATTTGAAAATGGAATCTATAAAAGAAATCATCATCACTACAGTCTCAGAACTATCCAAAGAATTTCTCATTCAGAAAAAACAAAATGTTGTTCACTGCTACAGTTTCAATCCCTGGAAATGGAAGTAGAGTGCCCAGATTTACAGAGAATAAGTAGAAAAGATAGAATAGACAGATCTAAAACACCGTAGAACAATAAAAGAAGGTTTGTGAGGTCATGACACAACACTGACCAGTACTATGTTTGCCTGAATATGCTAAACCTTTTACAGCGAATCAGAATATCAGAAGCACCTAGTTCTGCTATTGGATCACTAACTAAAGATTGCAAACAACTGACCAGTTTTTGCAAAGATTTGGACCTAAAAAAGCTTGAGTATGTTTACTCGTCAGAGGGAATATATTGAATTAGTTTTAGCTCGTAAAAAGTTCTTGTTTGTTGATTAAGAAGAGGTTTTCTTATTTGACGAATAAGTAATTTTTCATTATAACAGATCACAAGGCACTGAAATTTTTTAGCAGAGGGTAACAACTTACTGCAGCGGAATGAGTAACTAACTCATAGGATTCCATTATACAATTGTTTACATAAAAAGAAAAATGTAGTTACTGGATTCATTATACAGAACGCATGAGGACGGTATAAAAGATGTTCTTATTCACGAGGGCATGGATGATTTCATGGATGGTATGTCACGTAAGCTGAAGTAACCATTCATAATTATAATCTTGTGCTTGGTTGGGGTGTATGAATGGTAAGAGAATGGAATGAAATTTGAGTTATTTTGGATATGGATGTTTATAATATTTCCTTCCTCCATTTCATTCCATTCCCAACAATCTATATTAGAGATCACCCCCCCCCCCCCTCCAATTTGAGAAGGAAGCTCTATTCATCATCCAATTCATTTTCTTCACAAATTTCACCATGGAAAATTTGCACACCCTCATTTCTTTCATTGTTCCCTCCTACCTACATTTTTTTTCCTTTAATCATGTTCATAATTTCTCATTCCATTCTCCCCGACCAAATGGAGCATGAGTATCATCTAAGTCAATCACGTCACTGATATCTTCATTTTTTTCTCCTTTAATCTTGTT
This sequence comes from Oenanthe sinensis, assembly GCA_028671895.1. Classification (NCBI taxonomy): domain Eukaryota; kingdom Viridiplantae; phylum Streptophyta; class Magnoliopsida; order Apiales; family Apiaceae; genus Oenanthe; species Oenanthe sinensis. The sequence goes on from CM053806.1 coordinate 40,898,436, forward strand.
CATCATCTCTCATTCCATTCTCCCCAACCAAATGGAGCATCAGGATCATTAAAGTCAATTACGTCACTGATACGACTACGAGTTGTCGAGTTAGTCAACTATGTTAAGTAGTTTGTTCTTTTATTTTCCTAATTTGTTTAGTTTATTCTTAATTGTCTACAACTGCTAGAACTGTCGAGAAAGATGTAGAGCATTAGTTCAGTCCTATAACTACTTGTTAAGTTGACCACTAACTTAATCTACTGAGAGTTAATCAACTATATTAGTTAGCTAGTTTTCCATAGATACTAAAAACTTCTGGTCCTTGCATAATGTACATGTTTATGTTACGTATTATTAGTTCATTGTTATGATTTCTAAGAAAAGTATTATTAGTTGAGAACTGGCACCAAATCCTCTCTGCCTGTCTACTTTCTCACTTCAAAAACTATATATTTGATCTTAGGCCTGATCCTTAATATTTCTAGACTCCTATATACGAAAATTTTCAGTTGACAGTGTTGGTTAAAACAATTCATAAAATATGCCACTATAATATACAAAAAATAAGATCTAAAACTTTTACTCACCAGCATGTTTTCAGAAGTTGGAGTCAAGAAAGAAACTTTTGCTTCATCAGACTCTTCCAGACCAATTACTACACCGTTATACCATCGTCCATCTGTATGTCTAAACCTACATTTAGATCCAATAGAATAATTTGGATCTTCCAGTGGTTCTGCTTGGAGATCTGGTGTATCAAGAGACTCAACCTTGACATCCTCAACAGTAGATTTGGTACTTTGTAGGGCCATATCAGTCTCTCGCAACAACCTTGCACGCTTCAGGTGAAAAAGCCCATCTTCCGCATCTTTGCTTGCCTGAACAAGCTCCTCTTGAACCTAATAAAACACAAACATTTCAGAAAATTCAAGAAATGCACATACATCTATTTACATACTATCTAACGAAAGTAATTATATTGCCCCTAAAAGTTAAACCCATAGTTCTAAAACTAGGACTAGTATAGATTTAAGGAGGTCCTATATGTGTTCAATTTGAGAAAAATACATGTAGGATAGAATGATTCAAAAACAAGTGAACCGGACAGACTTTTCAAAAAACCAGACTAACCAGTAATAGGACAATTTCTAAATTACTTAAGTAAACAAAGCAGAACTTCGGAAAAAACAGACAGACTTTACTACAATATGAAGCAGACTAAGTCTGTCTTGTGCGCCAAAATGTCAATTAGCTTTAAGTTCACTCCTGTGACCCTGTCCAATTTCAAGTGTATTTGAGTAATTACTTCATTTACTATATGAAGCAGACAGAAACTAAATCCAGCACCAAACTGTCAATTTCGCTTTGTCATTTAAAGTTTATCCGCGTTAATTATTTAAGGATAGGTTGATTAATGATTTTAGTTAGACCTTGATAGTGGACTCATTGTTTCCCGATTAGAGAGATGAATGAGGAAGGCAAGTATAGTAAAAGCCAACCGGGGCAATGAACAGAGAGTCAGAGACGAACATTCATCGACGAAGATTAAACTTCCAACAAAAGGTGTGGATTTATGCTAACCAGATCTTTAGCTGAGCAAGACGAGATCATTGGGAAATTAAACATGTCAAAGGACTTGAGCTGAGGACGGAAATAAACAGATCTCAGCAATCTAGCAGGAAAAAACAGAGTAGAGGCCACAGTCTGAGAAACCGCTAAGGGAGACATTAAGTGGGTAAGAAACACCACAAGGTGGGTACTAAGTCAAACAATTGATTGTAATAGATTATAGTAATTAATTATTACAGAGTATGTAATCAGCTATAACTCGTCATGGATAATTATATCATTACCCAACAACTAAAACACTTAGCCTTGACCTTTAGGCCTTAACACTAACACAAATGTTAGCAGACACAACCAATTTGCATCTCTGATCCGTGCCCTAACTCTTCGATTTTGTCCTCATACCCGTGTTGACCACACATGACATGGGTCTCGATATGGGACCTGAGTTAAATCCTTATTATTCCTTTACATTGAAAGCGGACACTTCACTTTGGAACAATCTAGTTTTAAACACAATATAATGCCTCTTACAACTTGTTTATAGAGAGTAATTTTCATCAAAAACTTGTTTTTAGGTCATACTTTGATTTTATGTTATAAAACTATCTTGTGGAAATGATCGTGGTGTACAAACAAGATGCACATAGATTATGAAGAGATTAATCCCAACTTCCTGAGGCAGTGGAAAACATCAAAACAAGAAGCTGAGTAAGTTAATCAGTGAAAATACAGTAAAGATAAGTCGTATGAGGACTCCAACAACTGTTCTTTCCTTAACATCTAAGAACTTATTTCGATTTTCATTCAACCAACAACATTCAACATTAGTTGGCCATAATATTGAATTATTACATAAATTCCGGCATTTCAGCTTGAAGACATCAGCAGCATCGCTGATAAGAAAGTGAGCAAGAAGGGTAAATAATTATCAAGTCGGTAACTTTATGTCTTCATGTTATATACATTACCGCAACTAATTTAATTTACAAGATGCAGATTAGTATTACCCCATCTAATATCTTTTTCTCTAATCCAATCTGAATATCTACTTAATTCACTCTCATATTACGCAGCTTAATTCCCGAAAGCCAGCTAGTGTTTAACATCACAAATTCACAATCAATCTCAACCAAAGGGAACTAAATACTCAAGGGGTGTCCCAGTAATGGTTTACATTCAATAACATATACACAAAATACATAAATACAGTATAACGGATATGGAGAGAGAGAGAGGGAGAGGGAGAGGGAGAGGGAGACGGGGGAGCGCGAGAGAGAGAGAACCGCAAGAAGTTCAGAATTGGTGGGGTCGGAAAGAAGGGCATGGGAGATAGCAGAGAGGGAGTCTCTGTGTTCATGTAATTGAATCTCTAGCTGTTCTTCCAATACTCTCTCTTCTTCTTCGCCGTCGGCCATTTTAACCTCCCCAAATATTACTTAAGATTTTAACGAGAAAAGGCCCTATTTTTATCTCAAATGTCAAAAATGGCTTTTAGGGAATGATACCGGGAGACGTTATACAGAGTTAGAGTAGGCTATTCTTGTCCTCCAAGCTAGATCGTGCACAGCGTTTAGGCTGCGTAAACGAGGTGAGAATGGAACGAAATTTATATTATTATTTGTTTGAGATTAGGAAAAATGTTTATAATTTTTATTTATTTTTTTATTTAATTTTAAACTATTTGAACTAGAATTCTAACTCACATATTTTGAAATGAATGTTCATTCCATTTTTCCTGCAATTCTCATCATAACAAATTTAAATTCCCTAATGTTTATTCACAATTTCACTCATACATTCCTCTTTTTACATAAAATTTGTTTATAATTTTTCATTTCATTCCTTTCTCATTCTATTCTCACCAAGTGAACACAACATTAGTGTTTTTTCAGCCCTACACGCTACATGATGTATCGTTTACAATTTAACTTTTTTGTTTTTTTGTTTTACTCCTAATAAAATAATAATAATAATAACATAACCACAAAACCAAATGCACATAATTTAACCATTTTTAACATTTTACGGTTTATCAATTCCCTAATTGAGTTTTAGAAATATTAAACTTAAATTAAAAATTAAGTATTTGAATTTATAAGCCTGTAATAGAATGTTCAACGATTTAGGGTTTAGGGTTTGGGTTTAGAGCCTAGACCCTAAACTCTAAACCTTAATTAAAGTTACGACCCTAATTTAACCATTTTTAATATTTTAGGGTTCATTAATTTCTTAATTGGGTTTAGATTTTAGAAATATTAAACTTAAATTAAAAATTAAGTACTGAATTTATAAGAATAAAAATATGCATAAAATTTTATATATTAATATGCATAAAATAAAATAATATTATTTTATATTTAAGTGTGTATGCTAAAGTAAAGTGCGGAAATTAAAGCGTATGAATGCGCGAAATTAAAAGCGTATGCTAAAGTAAAGTGCGATATGTAAAGTGTATGAATACAATGCAAGCGGTTAAAACATATATATATATATATATATATATATATATATATATATATATACATACATACATATATATATATACATATATATATATAAGGTCAAGATATATACCAAATATATTTTGAATTGAATGTGATCAAGTACGTTTGCTAACTACCTTGTTATTAAAGGCCTTTACAATTAAAACTATAACTAAACTATGGCCTTTAAAACAATTACAAAATAAACTCACAAATATAACTTGGAATGCGAGTTAGTTTCGTACACTTTATAAATCAATGAGTATTTATGTTTATGTCGTACCTCGACTTATATACAAAAACTCAACTCGGAATTAAAGTGAGTTACCTTGCAAATATTCGAGGAGTCTTTAGTTTATATCTCTATATGAGATTTATACTAATCGGATTAAACTCGTAATAAGAGCTTGGTGGAGATACTAAAACTCAACAAGGAAGCCTTTTGCTTATGTCGTATATATCAACTTATTCATAGTAGCTTCGACTCAGAATTAAAGTAAATAGGTGTTGTATCTAATCATTAAATAAATTAAGGATATTAACAACTAACCAGAGAGAGAGAAGAGCTACTACTTCTCTTTGTTTAGTTCACTCTTTATATATACGAGAAGAAGATCAACTATATATATAAGCTAAAAATTGAAACAAGCAAGATATATATATATATATATATATATATATATATATATATATATATATAATATAAACAAGAAATAACTAACTTATGACACTTGTGCTCTATAGTGAGAGACAATAATATTTCTTATGAAATTAAGGAATACGAGTTAGGATCAGCAACAAGAGTTCGTGTATACACTTAAAAATCAAGCAAGCAAGGTGTATACACTACTAAACATGTACCAACTGATATTGTATATATAATATATAGAACCAACTTATAACCCTTGAGATCAAGAGAAAAAGCTAGTTTGAAGTCTAAAACACACAAAAAGGTGTCGCCGGAAAAAGTCGCCGAAAAATGGCAAGAATATCAACTTTGGGTATAACTTTGGGGGCAACAAGACAAGTCTAGGGCTACAAAGATAAGGTATATGGGTAGCTGAAAGATATTTGTGTGGTGTGTGTGCGTGTTATATGAGCATGTAAATATCTTTATAAACTTGGTAGATGTTAGATCAATGGAAGAACTAAGCATAATATATTCAAACATAATATTCCTAAAATAATAATGACTATGAAGTCCAAGGAATATATTTGCTTGAATTAAAATGCATTTTATCCCATTAAATAAGACATTTAGGGACTTCTGGGATAAAATCTGCATTTTACATCTAGGCAGGACTTTGTTGGCGATAAATTGAACAAATAAACTTAGAAAATATATATAAAAAAATATTCCCTTGAAAAACCTTTAAAATAAATACGCTTTTAATTAAATAAAATATTTTCTGTCTCATAAAAACAGTGTCAAAAATACCGTATTTGTTTCTCTTCAGTCTTTGCCTCAAAATATAATATATGTAAACTAGATTTGATTTTATTATTATTTTTATAAATCTTATCTAATTATATGTCGAGAGAAAATTATTTTGTTTCGTTTATAAAACAGTTTGACTAAGTTTGAGTTTTCACTCGTTGATTGTCACTTCGAATAACCTAAGGGAGGATTACTATGTTAATTAGTAATTTTCTAACCCTAATCTAATTTATACTTAGCGTTAAGACAAAATTAATCAAAATCTAAATGAAAAGACTGTATCTCACAAAATTTAAAAACTTAAAATTTGATTTTTGTAGGTTAGTTTAAATAAAAATTAAGAATAATTTTTTCTTTTTGGTTGACAACCTTTTTGTTATTTTATTTCTACATAAAAAATAATATATATACTTTTAAAATGTTTACTTAGAAATATATAATATGACTAACATAAATTTATAATTATAAATAATAATAATAATAATAAATTCTTGATTCATATATCATAATAAAAAATGTCTAATAATATTTATCATCAAAATATAATTTACTTTTATTATTTAGTTGTATATAAATTTTTACATATATTATTGTTAATCGAATGAATATTTTATTATCAAAAAATTATATTATTATATTTTAAAAGTTTAAATATTATTGAAATACTTATTTTTATATTTAAGGTAGATCAATTTAATAGTAAAATATTGTATGTTAATTTCAATAATATTTAAACTTATTTCCTATAAATATATGTATTAATAATCATTTTTATATATTCCATAATTTATTGAATATTTAATATATAAAGTTAAAAAAATCCTAAATGTTACACGAGTGTGTAGGGATAAAAAACCCTAAACGCTACACGATGTAGCGTGCAGGGCTAAAAAACTCTAAACGCTAGGTCGTCTAGCGGTACTATTTCGGGCCATTTTCCAACTCTATGCCATTTTGTATAGAAATTGCGACACATAGGGCCAACACCCGATTTTACTAGTATCAAAGTAACAAAAATTTTAAATGTAGTTTATTTTTTGTCTAAGGTCTATGTCGAGGGTCTTGTTGTTGATAATCGATTGTCTGAATCATATCTATCCGCAATTTTTTTCCAAAGATAGTATTAATACGTGAAATTTTTGTGAATTCAGGGCGGTCACGTCATCTATCCATGCTTCTCCAGGGTTATCTAAGGTTTTTCCTTATCCGTAGAAAAAAACGCGGATATATGGTTGTTCAACAATCGCATGTCAGTTACCAATTCCCCTCACTCTATATGATAGTTAGATAGTACCCGAGATATATATATATATATATATATATATATATATATATATAAATTTATTATTAATATTATCAAAATTATTTAAAATATATTTTTTTAATCTAATTTCTCTCCTTTTTATAGTTATGTCTCTTAGGAATACGTGATTGTTCGATGTTTAAAAAATGTAATAATTCATTTTTATAATAATTTAAATAATATATTTAGTTTAATTTGAAAAATATTGAAAGAAATATATTGTTTAAATTAAATAATATGCTTCTTGTGATATTAGTTAGATGATATGTTTTTAATTATAATTGTAAATAATATTAATTCATTAAATATATAAAAATTTATTATTTAAAATTTAAAATAAACGGAAATGTAGAATTTTATTAACATATTCACATATAAATTTGTTAAATTTTTTGATAGTATAATCGAAAGATATTGTCTTTAATATACATATAATAGCAAATTTGAAAACATGTCATATTTCAGGAACATATAACAACAATTCTCTATTTTATCGTGTTTCGCACTAAGTCGCTTTTTTATTTTTATAACCATTTTGCATTCTTTAATTTTTATAATTTTTTGTTCAAAATTACAGTGTGTGAATATAAATTATTAAAAAAAAAATTATTCGAAAATCATATAATACTAAATATAGGAAAAGTAATAATAATAATATTACTATTCTCTTCACAAACTATCATAAATCATTACAAATAACTTGAAATATATTATAGTCTTTAATAAAATTCATTAATTAAATATTATAATAATAAAGTGTGACTTATGAACTAGCATCTTCATTTTTCTCAATAAATAACTTATATAAATAATGTAAAACACATTAAAAAATTTATTAATGATATTTCGTTTAACTGAATAAAATATATCAATTGTGCTTATATTTGTATGAACTCATCTCTTGCATTCTCAACAATAAAGTCAAAATCACCAAAATTGATAATTTCAAAATCTGGTATGAGTATGATAAAATCTTCGTCTTGAATAAGATTCAAATATTTCATTTTAGTTTGTTCGGTGAAAACAGTGAATAACGGTGATACAATAAGGCGTAATATATCAAAACTAGTTTTTTACAAAAAAGTTTGAAATCTCATAAATATTATTTTCTTTAATCCTCACAGCAAACGATTTTCAAATATTTGGATCTACATATGCATGCATCAGTTTGTTTTATGATGATTGTCATGTATTAGCAATATTATACATATATACAAATATAACAATATAGTAAAAATAATAACCAATTCTTGTAAAACATAAACCTTAAATTATCATCAAACAAAAGGAGATTTTGACCCTTCAAAATCCTTATTTTATTTTCAATTGTTTCCCATATTTTTGTTACACATATTTTAATTTTTCAAGTAGTTTTTGACATTTCATCAAGTGAAATCAATCTCTCAAAAGAAACGTGAGCTCATACTACAAATAATAAATCCACACAGATATATCAATTTTCAAAGTAGGAATAGTAGTATGAGAAAAAAATAATTATAGTTTTATAATAAGTTTAGACATAGAGCATCTTATTTTATATCGTGGAGAAATTTTTTTGCACGTACACGTATAACGATATTAAGATTACATATGCATTATATAGTGTTAAGCAAGTTGAGTAAATGTTGAAGATTTGTAAAATCTTTAAATTTTGACAATAATAAAAAAATTAAACGTAAGTCATGAACAAAATCATAGTCCATATATATATATATATATATATATATATATATATATATATATATAATACTTGAATCAACCATAAGTACTCACTTGAAGTATACATGTTTTAAAATGAAAAAATTATTTGTGTTAAGTTATTTATAATATAGGTATCATAAAATCACAAAACATGTTTATTTATAAAGTTTTTTTTACATAATAAATCAGACAGACATGTTACTTACTATTATAGGTTGAAATTTTACATTCCATAAAAATAATTATTGGACCATGAACTTGATAGTTTTCCAGCTCATCACATAACTTATGTCCAAGTTTGTCCCACATAGTGACCCTAATCCTCAAATTAAAATATCCAAATTCATAAATTAAAACTTAGAACTTGTTAAAAATAGTTAAAAGTAATGCAATATGTTATATACCTCTCATCAATTATGTCGAATATATATATATATATATATATATATATATATATATATATATATATATATATATTCTTTGATCAATATATGTTGAGTGTTGCGTGACGTTGTTAGAGTCATCAAATTTGTACATGTAAGGACTTTTGATTCATCTACACTTGTATGTAAAGATCCAAGAGAAAAGAGTTCAAATTTATGACTGGGTATGAAGTCATCTTCAATTTTAATCAACTACATCTTTATATATTTTATAAAAAATATATATCTTTTATTGCTAACTAGATAGTGATTAAATTTAGAGTCGACAACATAAAAATTGGAAACCGCATATATTTAACCTTCAATAGGTTCCTCATCTTGTCTATTACAAAACTCAGGTCTAACATATGGATGAATATGGGTTTTCTATAACGTACAAGATAAATATATATACACTAAGTACCAATGCATTATAATATTCAGATTCGGGTATATATGTATGTATGTATGTGTGTGTGTATATATATATATATATATATATATATATATTTCTTACATCATCATCAAGTAAGATTATATTTAGTCTTTTGAATTCACCCGCACTGCTCTTGATACAATTTCACGTCCTGGTTGTCTCATTTCTTCCATGTACAACAATAGTTTTTCTAAACAATTTGTTAATCGAATCTCAATTGTTCTCGTATGAATTGTCTTCATCATCTTCCTGAAATTTTAATTTGTTTCTTAATAGGTATCTAGTTTGACCTCTAACATACTCGTCATCACTTGTGTCGTCATCTACTTCATACTCATCCCCTTCTTGTAAGGTCAGGAGGAATATTAATAGTAAAGAATTATGAAAATTTATATATTTAATCTTCACTCTAAGAAAGATGTATTTTGATTTTTGAATAACTTTGTTTCTTTGCATGTACTACCAAGTAGGAGTAGGACTTGGAACTCATTCTTCTAATTTCAAACCCCTTCAAAGTTGGTCTTGGTTCTGGTTCACTTGCAGCATTAGATGATTTCTTAACTTTTTCATGTTTCTAGCTAAGGCTTTATTAATTGCCTACTAGGATACAAGTTTAATCATAGAAAATTTGTTGAAATGCGCCTTATGAGGACTGTTGAGAGCAAATGGTTGAAGGAATTGAGTAAAACTTTTGATCATATTAAGAATGAGATAAGGAATAATGACTAGGTTAGTTTGTAAATGAATTTTTCTAGGATTAATAATATTTTTACCAATTGTATGAATTTTTTGTGAAGAGGTATTTGGATCAATATAGACTAACTTAAACATAAAAATTATAAAGCAATTAAATTTGTAAATGGTAAAAAATATGGTTGTGCATAATCTATACTATATTATTAAAGCCAAAAAACTAAAAATTTGGTAGTCAGTTGTTGGTCAGTATTTGGACGGATAATAATTATTGATTTTAATTTTTAAACATTAATCTCCTAAAAATTTGGTAGTCAGTCGTTGGTTATTGGGTTGCCTTCAAGCAACAACGAACGTTTTGGCCATTGGAATGTGGCTAAAAGGAGGAAACTGTTGCCTACCAATACTTAATATTTGTCTTGTTTATTGAACTGTTGTTATTTCAAGTTTAGTTAGCTTGCTTTATGTTGGTGTTAGTTGTTGCTACACAAAATTCTAATTATGGCAACTCTTGGAGCTTGTGACATGAACTTCCTCCTTTGGAGGCGTGATGAACCTTGACTCCACCCTTATTCTAATCTATAAAATATATAGATTTAACTAAAAAAAATACACAATTCATAAAACAATATTAAAAGTATACAACTAAATTAGTAGACTCAAATTTTCATTTTTAAAAGTTATTTTTTTAGTAAACCTATAAATTTATATAATTTTATCTTTTAAATTAATTTTTGAATAAATAGACTAATCTCATCGATAAATGAATTATAATCATTTTCCATTTTTCTAACACATCATGCTAACTTAAATTTATGATTGAGAAAAATGATGATAAGAGAAAATGCATTTTTAATTACAATTTGGGGACAAAACGCGTAAAATATCATTTTTAATAAAATTATTCTTTTTATTATTAAGATAATGTTTTAGATTATTATTATAGACAATAACGTGAGTTTTGTTTTTTCCTGATAGGTAAACAATACATACCAAACAAAGTTAACCCCTTAGTGGGGTATAGAAGAGTATAAACATATTACATAACTGTAACTCATCTTCATAAATCATATCGTGTATTTTTATTACAACCTCTCCTTATTGACCTCCAACTTAAACTCTAAAATCAACAATTATACCGTTATTTAGAACCCCATTATGAACCTCTTCAATGGCCATATCCATTTAATTCAATTGCTCAAAATTCATTTTCACCTTCATTAAAAACTTGTTCATGCAGACTCATCCCCATGTCCAGGTCCATAAACGCATCAACTCGCCTTATATGTAATGAAGAGTTTCGAGGCATAACGCAACAGAAGAATGCGTGAAAACCAAAAATATAAACGAAACTCTCTATAAGATCCGTGGAAAAAACTCAATATTTAATTTGGAGATAGAAATAATACCTTATTACGAAATTTTAATATTTTAGGGATGAAGAATATAGAGGTTCGAAACTCTTGCAATCAACACGTATCCCGCTATTGCGATCTATGCTCTACACAAATGCTTGTTCAATGAAGGATTGGTGTACTAACACTCAAGACTCTTTCTTCATCTGTTTATTTCTCACTATATGCGGCTTCACTAGAATTTTTCTTAAAAACATATTAATCCTAGATGAGTCTTATAATGAGGTATTTATAAAGGAAAAATATGAGTCTTTTAAAACTAATCCTTTTAGTGTTAATACTAATCTAAAATTTCTTTAGATTGTGTTTGAGAACATGAATTTCATTTCAAATGATGGATTTAAAATGACAAAATTTGAGTTTTCATTTTAAATTCTCAGATTTATACTAATATTTGAATTTTTTGGAATTCAAATCTAAATTATTTGATCATCCAAACATATTATTTCATCAAATCTAAAATTTTAAATGAAATTCATGTTCCCAAACAGGCCATTATATTATTTAATTAAATCTTATGTAATTAACTAATAATTAAAATTTGAAATTAGTTTAAGTAATTCTTATTTTATTTATTTAGTTAATTAAGTATCACTTAATTAATCATACATAAATAAATTCAAATTACCTATTTAATTTAAATTAATTTTTCTTCGAGCGTTATTTGTGTGTGACCCTATATGTTATTATTATGTTTACAATAATATTTATTACCTACTAATAAAACTATAAACAAGGAGCGATATCTAGTAATAAATCATTTCTACTCAAGTAATAATAATTAATATGTGATTCGATTAAGCTTATCGTGAATAATGTACAATGCAATCAAATCCCCTTAACCTTTTTTATTTGAATCAAAGAGAAATTTCGTTAATCAATAGAAGAATCATACAATAAAGTCTTCAACAAACACGAAGGAGGAGACGAGAAAACATTATAGCAATTGAGTGAACAAGAGACTTGTGAATTAGATGGGCAACCTTGTTAGCTTGCTTTCTAATATGAGTTATCAAAAAATCGTTTCTAGCATGAAGATTTCTCAGCAACTATCTAGGACATGACCAAACTCCAAGTTGTTTGGTGTCTTCTTGTTTAAAGCATGCACAGTGAGTATAGAGTGTTAGGCCCCGGAAGTATCGTAGAAGGGGGGTTGAATACGATACTCACTAAATCAAAAAATTCTTTCGAATCTTTTGCGGATAAATAATTTAGAGTTCGGTTAGTGGGCTCGTCTTCTTGAGGTGAATAGTGTTTACGGAGCTGCTTACTAATTTTCTGTGTTTAGGATTAATCATTTCGGTTCTTGAAAATTAGCGGTAAAATAAACAACACAAGATTCGGGGAATATATCATTTGATAAATATAAACCCTGAGGTTGCTACACCCGGTCAACAAATCCGGTCTGAAGAACAAGTTCTTCGCTGCTTAACAAAAACATATAACTCTCAATTTCCTATACAAGTATTTCTAGATCAGTACAAAGGAAACTAAGACCGTAGAGAGTGATATATAGTGGCCCTGAACATTTTTCATTAAGGAACCGACCACTGATACATCTCCGGTGAGGAGGTATAGATTTTTCTGGTGTCTCTCCTCTCCGGCTTCGCCTTCTCTCTCTGGTTATTTTCGTTGTGTTGTAGAAGACAGACTCAAATGAATGGCTCTGCTTCAATATATGTGTAGACTTTTTCAACCAAGATACGTGGCTCATTCAGGACCAAGTAAACTAGTTGCTGCTTCACTTCTGTTTTTCCTTAAGTATCGGAACAATTTACTGAGTAATTGTTTAACCATCGATGAGTCTGTAGAATAACCATCGGAGACTTAAAACAATTCCTAAAATAAAATCAAATACTCCAATCTTAGTAACCATCGGAAAGTGGCTAGTTGGCTTTTGTTTCTTTTCCGATAGTTAGTAACTATCGGCATATAAGACAAAATAAGCCCTTTTCATTTCACCAATTCTTTTCCATTTGTTTATCTCACCCGATGGTTAATAAACATAGGTGAATAAGACAAAAATACTTGTTAACCATCGGTGAATGAGACGAAATACATTGACCAAGTTGACTTCTGGATACAGCTTCTGTAGTCTTCTTTACTTAGCCAAATTCGAACCTGATAAGCCCTTAATATATTTTCTTCCACTGCAACCAAGTCAAAGAAATATTTCCTTGTTAATTTGACCTTGATTTATTCTGGGCCTGATCACATACCACTTCATGTGTTACTAATTTAATCATACAGCCAATTTTTCTAAATCAATGATGCAATTCTCAATCTCTTTTGTGCTGACGTTTGGTGCAACTGGTCTGGTTCACAAACGACTAACACGATCTTGATCTTCACATCTTCTTTACAATACAATTGACTTTGTTCCTTGTTGATTAGAAGTGCTTCGATTGTAAGTACATTGGAATCCTCTGGCACTTATGCTGAACCATAAACATATCTGAAACCCTGAACATCTTCGAACTTTATCCTTCACTGAAGTCTGAACATATGAATGAACTTCCTCCAACAATCTATAGTAGACTCCAAGATTCCATCTAATATTTTGATTCTTTGTATTTGCCGTATATTCTATCTTCTCGATTCCTGTACTTGAGCTCTGCAAATCATTGCTTGACTGATTCGCAGATTTGGATCACTAGAATCTTTCTGGTACTTTGACAACTGCTTCACTGCTTCCACATTCTTGAATACTTCAACCTTTATTCTTCACTGAGGCATGAACATATTAATGAACTTCTTCCAGTGAGCTAATGCTTCAAGTCTGTAGATTTCTTCTTTATCCTTTGTCTTTACCAAGTCTTCATGTCTTCCTGATTCTGGTGATAACTTCATATTATTTACACGTCATGTTCTTGTGTTAAGTTATAACCCTATGTTACATATAGGTCTATACATACAGCCTTTCAATCTCCCCCTATTTGTTTGGTAGAGATTAACAAGCAAATCCCTAGAGGATAACTCAACTAACTACAAGAAAATATTAATGCTCTAGACTTGTAAATAATACTACTTGGGTTCTGGATCATATAATACATTTCCAGATTTCTATAAAGTAAAGAGAAATAGAAAATGAGTGTTCCTTTAGCACTGAACGCATCTTCAATAGATATCATCTTCATTCCTCTGTGTTTGAGCTTTTCTCTGCTTCAAAATCCTTCATTGCTTGACCTATAAAGAACTTATCATAAACTGAGCTTCATAAGAATCAAAATTCCTGGGAACATCTTCAATAAAATATAGAACATTGCTCAAATAATGTTCTCCCCCTGAGAATGTGATTCTCCTTCTTATTCTTCTTCTCCCTTTAGAAAATTAATGGAATAATCCTCTGTTCTTCCCACTTGGATTAGGAATCCTCTTCTGACAACTCCTTTCAAGTATAGAATACAGCTTCTTGATTCTCCTACATTTCTGTTGTTTCCCCTCAGGATCAGAAGATAAGATTTTCTTCTTTTTCTTGTCTAAAATCTCCCCCTATGGATATTAACTTCTCCCAAGGATACGAACTCCTTTTTCTAAGGATCTTCCCTTAAGGATCCAGGATACGAACCCCTTTAGGATATTAACTTTTCCCAAGTACGAAGATAAGACTTTATTAACTTCTCCTTTTTCTTCCTATAACTTTTCCCCCTTAGTTGAGGAATCCTCCAATGACCCACTTTTGAATGGTTTGTCTTCCAAAGAAGGTTCTCGTCTGTCGTTGATCGGGAAAAAATATAGTAACTTTTCTTCGAGAAGTAGCAAGTAGCAAGGGTAAGTGTTTGGCTTAAGGCTTCCTCACTTCTACTATGTTCTGTTGGTGTTTACACTTAAGTGTCGAGCACTTTGAAGTGTTTAACTCTTTCTCTCCCTATCTCTCACTCAAGTGTATCTCTCCCTCACTTTCACTTAAGTGTTTCTCTCTCTTTCACTTTCACTCTGCATTCCAAATATAGCCTTCTGTACCTGCAAGTGAAATCCGTCAATTCATATATTCCCAACACCTGATTCATCAGAATGAACTGAATCACTATCAAGTGGAGAATTGCCTCGTTGAGGTGTTCTTGATCTATCATGCATAAGCACTGTCTCAGCACCAGACTCAATAGCTTTTGCTAAATCACTGTCTAGTGGAGCCTCACCTCTTTGAGATGGGTTATCCCAAGATTTTAAAATCTGTTAGGGAATCCTGCCTTGTTCTATCAAGGAGTTGCCTCACACCTTCTCCATAAATGGGAGGTGGACATTCCTTTTCAGGATCTGGAAATGTTCCTTCCAGGAGGGGCGACGTAGTAGACAATGTAATGAATGGCAAATTAGAGTCTACGTTTCCCTCGTAACCCTGTGACGGTTATTTTGTATAAAATACCCTACTTGACTCATCCGAAGAATTGTCAAGCAGTTGCCTCTCAAGCCCAGATAAATCTGAACAAGAGATCTCCCTTTAGGGATGCAGAAGTTTAACTTCTGTTTGAGGTAGATACCTGGACAATGTAATGTATGGCTAGAGTCCGTATCTCCTCTAAATGCCTATACCTCTCGCTGTGCACGCCTTGCAATGTGTTCCTATAATTTATCTGTTTAGGCTTACCATCAGCGTGAGCGCTAGTGGTGTGCTTGACTCATTACAAGATGCTCTAGCTGATGAACGAATTTCAATGGACTCACCCTGTTGAGAGAATGATTCCAGAGACAGTTTTATTGCCTTTTCAGCTCTGCATCCTTTTGAGAAGATGCAGATGAGCTTACAGTTACCTCAGTTAGTATACTACTTTTCTTCTCTGGAGGTAGAGCTGTGGGTGCACTTCCGACTTCATCCTTATTTGCTGCATCAAGTGCAGTTTCTCCCTTATCAACCTCTAACTTACATATGTTTCTTATATCTTCAGGGGTTAATATATGGAAGTGGATGAATTGAGTGTTTGGTATTAAGGTCTGGGTAAGAGATTGATGGGTTTTCAACCTCTTGGCCAGCTTCTATAGCCACTGTGGGCTAAACGGATAAAGTCAATTAAATAAGATAAAGAAATAATCACTTTAACATTCCAAAACATATTTTTCATCTCAAGGAGAAAGAAAAATATAAGAAGGAATGGTAAACAAATGCATTTTAGTACTTTTGATAAAAGAGTTTTGTCGGTTCTAAAGATTTATCATTTAAGAGCGTGACACCAATAGAAATTTTCTTTAAGATACATTTCCCATAAAACGCGGGAATATCAGAGAAAAATTCTATCCCTTATGAATTTCTTATAAGGCAAACTTCACATAATAAAACGCGGGAATTTATACCAAAGAAGAAATTCAACTCTCTTACCAAATTTTATCTCAATAAAATGACTCTTTTCCTTTAAAACCTAAGTACTGTAAGTTTTAAAAATAATTTTGCAAAACATCTTTATCAGATAGAGGACTATGATTTTCTGACTCATAATGAAATTATGATTTACATTATTTTCGTCCATCTGATAGTATCCCCGTCTTAAAATAAAAACATGATAATTAGGGTTGGATGGATGCTTAACTATACAGCACTAGGCCTTCAAAGCAACAATCACTGTTTAGGTACCATGAATCAATGTGAAACATACATTGAAACAAGTGTTTAAAAACAAATCATTTTACAAGTGATTGGTACCTCGAAGTTAAAACAATTTTCCAAAAGAGAGAAAAAGTTTTTAAAGATAAAACTATTAAAACTAGCTTTTGGGAGAGGATAAAAGATTTTGAGATTGGAGAAAAATTATCCTCAAGAAAAAAAAATTGATTCACACCCTAGGATTTAGAAATCAAAGTAGGGCTATAAATCAAAAGATTTTCAAAAGAGAAGTTTTGAAAAAGAATTTGATGTTTTCTTCTCTAAAACTGATAGAAACATGAATGTATCTTTGAATAAAACGTTTTGAAAAAGAATCAGACAAGAAATTATTTTTAATACATTCAAGTTTAAAATTCAGTCAAAGAAAGAAAACTAAATATACTAATACTAACGGCTTTTTCAATAACCAATTTTTACTTAGAATAAAAACTAAGCAAATCCATTAGTATCAATATATCACAATTATTTTATAATAAAATATTATTCAATTATTACAAAGTAATAAAAGAGAATATTTATACTACGAATAATTATGCTGCGAATTTATTTTAATTTACTTAAATCATGGAACCAATATATCACTGAATTGTTTTATATCATCATAATTTAAATAAATCAAAATAAATTCAATACTTATATTATACTAAGCAATTACCAATCACATGTATATATATCAACTAAACATGGAAATCATTCAGTAGAACAATAAGCATTGTAATATATTTTTATTATTAGTGATTTCAAATAAACATTATGTTGTATTATCACTAATATTAAAAATATCACAATTAATTGCACGTTGATACCAATTATTCGATATTTATCAATAATTTCAAGATGCAAGAAATTGTGCTTCTTATATTTTATCAAATCAAAATTATGAAACTGATAATCATTGAATTGTTTCAATCCATAATTTTAATAAGATAAAATAAATTCGCTAAATACTAAAATATTCATTAAATTGAATTTTAACATCTAACTTCATACGCCATATCTAATAATTATCACTGAAGCACATTGTAAGCATGCTCATAACAATTATTAATGATATACGTAAGCTCGAGGAATTAGTTGAAAAGAAATTCACAAGTCCTTTAAATATAGGCATTTAATACTTGTGATCCTAATTGCAACTCCTCGCAAACAAACTCAAATTTAGAAATATTTTCTAAGTATATAAAATATTGAGAATTTTATACACATAACTTAGAAAATACTTCGTCTTCCAATATTAGTGAGTTTTGAAATATGCATTAATTACTTAGAACAGAAATTCTAAATACTATCACTAATATCAAAAGTATCACAATTATTTATAACAAAATATTTAAGAATATCAGAGCAAAAAATCAGAGCAATTAAGCAAGACATCTTGACTAATACTCATCAAATATTTAACATGCAAATAATTATGCTTCTAACTTATGCTAAATAATTTAACTACCACTTATGCATATTACATTGTAAGCATGATAATTAAACTAGTAGCAATAAGCATGAGGTACTGGATTTAAAATAAATTCACAAGTCCTTTAAATATGAACAATCTAATACTTGGGAACTCATTTAAGAATTCTTTGCAGATGGGATTTCCAACAAATATGCAAATAAATAATATCCCAAGTTTACTAACCAACTTAGATAAAATGAATTCATCAAGCTATTTAGCAAAGATCTGCAAGTTATTCTATTAATGACAATCTCGAAAGAACTGATACCTGGTGTCCATGAGCTTGTTCCATAAGTGGTGTGGAGAGATCAACAGAGTTGTTGGAGTTGAAGTGGTTTCACTGTCTAGTAGATCAGAGCATCACATTCACTAGCTGCTTTAAGTTTAGCCTTTGCTGCAACTATGTGTGTTGAATGCTTTCTCTCATTTCAACAAGAATCCAACTTCTTCCACGAAATTGACAGCTTCTAGGAATGACTTCCCTGTCTTTCTTACAACCTGCATCATCTATATCTATATAGCCAATTAGGTTAAACCTAGTATCTTTAGGGTCCCAGATTCCAAGAATTGGTGATCCCCTAAGATATCTAACAATTCATAACTTAGCTATAAGATAAGATTCTCTAGTATCCACTTGGAAACTTGCACATATGCATATCGAGAATAAAATATATGGTCTTTAGCACTTGAATAAGTAATGAGCTGATCATACCTCTATAGCTTGTCACTTCAGTTCATATACCTGATTTGCACTGATCAAGCTTAGTGGTCTGTTGGCAAGAAGTCTTGGCAGGTCTAGAATCTTCCAAATTGCGCATCTTCAAAAGATCCTTGACTTACTTTAATTGCCATCATTCTTTCGAATTACTTATAATTCAAAAAGAACTGCAACTCTTCCAACATGCTCATGTTGTACCTACTCTGCATTAACTTAGCAATAAACTCTTGCCAAATTTTCGTTAGTAGACCCACATATAATATACTCAAGGTATACTAGCACATATATATGACATTATGTGTGCCTTGCATTCTAGAGAGATATATGTGTATAACAGCTCTAATATAAAATCATTTTTAAATAATTAACTGTTAGAGTGTCATACCATGTCCTTGACAATTTGCTTGAATCCCTAACTCTGTTAGGTCCTCATCTTGTTAGGCCCAATTGTTAGGTCCTAAGAGGATTAAGTCTTGTCTTTGTTGCTTGCTGTTAGATCTTGAAAGTCCCGAAGATTCTGTTTCCATCAACATCGATACCTTCTTCTTGATAGTAACCTATAGCAACCAGTTTGGTTTTGTCCCTCATAACAATGCCAATTTTTATCCAGTTTCTGTGAACCCTTACTGTACCAATTTCAGCTTCGACTTTAGTGATCTGGGTTCCAGCTTCAGTAGATTCTGCCTTCGAACTGATTGAGATCACCTTGCATTTGCAATCACCCAATCTGGATCAATCAGTGATTCTTCACTATTCCTTGGGATACCAAATGTTGATGGTTGGGTCCCGAAAAATATATGTTCATTTTGATTAGCACTTCTAGCCTTTACTCAAAATCTGGTTTACTAAGAACTAGACTCCAGGAATGACTTTGACTTCAAACCCTTTGTCTCAGCAGATATGTTCTTGATGTATTCCTTTGATCTTCATTGTGTTGAGTACGACTAGTAGATCTTTCTATTGTTTTGCTCCCCCTGAGTTGCTGTTAGGATGTGTTGAAGATCCTTCACCTTTTTCAGTGGATTCTGTTAAAGTCCACGAGTTGTGTAGTTTCACTACCAATTCCACTAATAGGATCTGAATCATCATCATTATCACTAATTCCTTCTGCAACCTCAGTTTCATCATCAGTATCTGAATTTGACTCTGACAAGATGTCATACTTCAAAGATTTAGAATAGTCTTTCATTTGACTGCTCGGGAGCTTGGTGTAGTAGGTCGACACATTCAGACTTTCAATCACCTTCTGGTTTTTAATCACAAATGCCTTGATAGCTTTCGACTAAGTCTTTTCACGATCTTTGTTGAATACAGTAGCATGCTGTGTTAATTGCTTCAGCTTCATAATCCCCTTAAAGTGCAGACTTTACTTAGAACTTCATTCGCGAAACTCAGTTCCATTATCTGACTTCAAAGTTCTCACAGCTTACTTTACTTCCAACTGATCTTTCTGATGTGATCAATCACCATCTGTGATACTTCAATATATGTTGAATGCACGAACATCACCAAATTATAACTAGGGTCATCAATCACCACTAAGCATATTTCTTCCATGACTTAATTTGCTTCAGTGTGATGTTTTCATTGACTTCCCTATGTGACGTACTTCAAAATGTCCTTCTGGATAGAATTCCAAATGAAGCAGTCCTCTCACCAATTTCATCTTTACCAGAGAATCAATTGTCTTGATCAACAAGTGTGAGAGCTTCCTATGCCATAGCCAACTCTTTATTGATGAAGCTTTACTAAGAAACTCACTTCACCTTTGAATATAGAATCCATGTCAGCTACGAACAAATTTCTCACTCTCAGTTGAGCGAGCTTTCAACCTTCTTATTTGAGATCAAACACTTTTTCTTTTCTGCTTTTCTGGAAAACCATTGACAAAGAATTTCCTAGTGCCCTGTAGATAGTGCTTAATTCCGTTCATAAGAAAGATGCTTCCACTTATGATAGTTCTTAAATCATGATAGTCATATCCCTTGTACATCCTTTGCTGTCATCTCCAAAGGTTACCATTGGGGAGGCCTTCTCAACCAACTGTGATATTAGAGCTTTAATCTTAATCATATGCCTCGAACAATAAATGTCACGAAGTCACATAACTTTTGCCTTTAGTTACATACTCTGCAATCACAAATGATTAAGCTTCTTGGTACTCAATTTTAATTGAGTCCAGATGGGTTAGAGATATTATCAGAGATAACAACAACTTCAATATGCATAAAGCACATGGATAGAAGAACTAACAAATTAATTACTAATTCTGTCTAATCCATTTCTATTGTTGTTTAACATTTTTAATTATCTCTAATTACCTAAGTCAGTTTTAGATTAAACCTTGAATCTACAAAACTTACTGACTACTTAGATAATTCTACCATCTTATCCCTAACAAGCAATACATGATCTAATATGACATTTAAGTGCAACTATGTGAGTGCAAGCAAATCATGTGAAAATAAGCACATAAACAATTTAAGAATATGCAGAATATTTGAATAAAACATTATAAGCAATATCAAATTCCACATATACTTATCAAGCCATTTATCACAATAAGAACAAATATAAAATATCTGATCTATGACCTGTTTGTCTATTAGCAATTTTCACAACATTAGCAGAGGTATTAAATCACAGAAGATTTAAATCAAGTTTCAACAAATGTTTAGGGATACACCTAACCGTCTAGAACACCCTATCTAATTCTAGATATTCATTTTATTGCATAAAAAATCAAGTATGAAATGTACTCACTAAACTCATATAACTAAGCATGAAATCTTATTCTTAGCAATCAATTAAGCATTTAAGTCCTAAGATGCTAACATGCTAACATGAATATAATACATTTCAAAACTTAATTATCATACAGTTCTGAATTAGATAAACGTATACTAGTTAGAATGTGTACCTGTGAAGTGCTTAGTGATTCATCTCTAGTGTTGGTCATTGATGCCAGATATTCATTTAGTTCATCACTGTCACTGATAGAATCATCCTTGCATTTAACTTCATCAACAAATGCTTTCCCTTGCTGCATCCTCACTAATGTTTGAGATTCCTGCTACAACCCAACATAGTGTCTGTCATCTTTTGCTTGTACAGGCTTCTTCAAACTGTGTAGCAAACCCCTGATCTTGTCTTCTATAATCAACCATCCCTGTCTTGCAACCGCCTCTTGAACTGTTCTTGAAAATCTCCTTTATGGAATCTATAGATAAGGACCTTAGATATAGAATTGGGATTCCATCTGAATCTGACGTCACTGAACTTCTAGTTGTCCTGCAGGCTTGACTAGTCGTCCAGATCTCAGGTTATTACAAAGTGTCAAATTTACATAAAACACCTTGACCACTACCTCGAGCTACAACATCTTCAATTCAGCTTCTAGGATCAATTCGTTTATGTTCAGAGGTTCTCAACCTTGACTTCAATCAAATTTGGTTCCTGGGTCACAAATACAGTGGATATGCTAACAACCTGCTTTACCAAATATTATCTTCTTCAACTCTTGTTCTAGTTCATAGGCCTTCAGCACAACATATAGATCTTCTAAAGATAATGTGGTTATATCCTTAGAATCCCTTGTAGCTGTAATCCTATGTTCCAGATGATCTACAGTGTTAGCACGAACTTCCTGTAATCTCCTTGTAGAATAAACTTTAAGGCTTCTGTACTGAGATGCTAGGTAGTCCAATTTGTTCTCCTTCACACTACTTAAACCCCTAAGATTTTTCATCCAAAAATACAACTCAAATTACCCAAAAACTATACCCAAATTAATCTCTTCTTTTGCAGCTTCCAAAATATTAGTGGGATCCTATGGAGTAAACCTCTGAGGAAATTAATACCACTATTTCTTCAACCTGTTCCAGAATAAGCTTCATTGGATAATCTTCAGTCAATTCTTGTTGTCTTCAATACCCGGAAAAATCTTCAACTACTAACCCTTGAGCACCCTCGAATTAATATTTAAGACAAATTTAGATTTACAGAATTTTTAATTTTCTTAGAAAATAAATTAATCAAAAATAAAAATATACAACAAATTAATTTTCAAGAATTTCGAATTTTCTTAAAAATTAAAATATCGTAAATTAATATTTAAGAAAAATTTTAGTTTTCAAGAATTTTAAATTTTCTGGAAAAATAAATAAATCTAAAATAAAAATTAAAGAGTAACTATCGGGGTGGAGATAACCATCGGGCGGAATTATAATTCTCCAAAAATAATAACTATCGGGAGAATATATATTTCCAGGCTAACTATGGGAAGTTGTAGTCAAATGGACTAACTATCGGGGACGTGGCCAACTGCATAACAATCGGGGACGTGGCCACCATTCACTAACAATCGGAGTGAATTCCTGACCACAACAATCGATGACCAACTCTACTCAATCAACCCAGCTTGACTAGCATGCATTCGACACCCTTAATTTAATATTTAAGAAAAAATTAAATTTCCAAAAATTTTAATTTTCTTAAAAAATAAATTAATCAAAAATAAATATTTACAGAAAAATTTAATTTTCAAGAATTTTAAATTTTCTTAAAAATTAAATAAATCGTAAATTAATATTTAAGAAAAATTTAAAGTTAAGAATTTTAAAATTTTTAAAACATAATCAATCAAAAATAAAAAAATAAAAAAATATCAGAGGGGCTCCGATAGTTAGTAACTATCGGGCAATTCAAGGACAAAGTGACCTGCGCGTGTTAACTATTGCTTGACAAAGGACTTGGTCAATTTAAATACACATGCGCGTGATGTTCAGCTGCCAAAGAAATGGATATCAGTTTTCGATTGGCCAGTGAATTAAATGGACTACGCTGCCAATGTTAAATAGATTTAAAAGTAAAACTTTTATAAATTTTATAAAATAAACTAATTAAAATTTATTACATAAACTAATAAAAGTTTATAAAACAAATTTTATAAAAGTTTATAAAATAAATTTAATATTAAGTTTATAAAATAAACTAATTAAAATTTATAATATAAACTAATAAAAGTTTATAAAACAAATTTTATAAAAGTTTATAAAATAACTTTAATATTAAGTTTATAAAACAAACTAATTAAAATTTATAATATAAACTAATAAAAGTTTATAAAACAAATTTTATAAAAGTTTATAAAATAAATATAATACTAAGTTTATAAAATAAACTAATTAAAATTTATAATATAAACTAATAAAAGTTTATAAAACAAATTTTATAAAAGTTTATAAAATAAACTTATTAAAAGTTTATAATTAAACTTATTTAACAAGGCCTCTAAACATTTAAGTCCAAGCAGCTTCGGCACGGTGAGCTTCACTGGGTTACGGATCCTGACTTGTATATCAATCAGTAGGCTCTGATACCAATTGTTAGGCCCCGGAAGTATCGTAGAAGGGGGGTTGAATACGATACTCACTAAATCAAAAAATTCTTTCGAATCTTTTGCGGATAAATAATTTAGAGTTCGGTTAGTGGGCTCGTCTTCTTGAGGTGAATAGTGTTTACGGAGCTGCTTACTAATTTTCTGTGTTTAGGATTAATCATTTTGGTTCTTGAAAATTAGCGGTAAAATAAACAACACAAGATTCGGGGAATATATCATTTGATAAATATAAACCCTGAGGTTGCTACACCCGGTCAACAAATCCGGTCTGAAGAACAAGTTCTTCGCTGCTTAACAAAAACATATAACTCTCAATTTCCTATACAAGTATTTCTAGATCAGTACAAAGGAAACTAAGACCGTAGAGAGTGATATATAGTGGCCCTGAACATTTTTCATTAAGGAACCGACCACTGATACATCTCCGGTGAGGAGGTATAGATTTTTCTGGTGTCTCTCCTCTCCGGCTTCGCCTTCTCTCTCTGGTTATTTTCGTTGTGTTGTAGAAGACAGACTCAAATGAATGGCTCTGCTTCAATATATGTGTAGACTTTTTCAACCAAGATACGTGGCTCATTCAGGACCAAGTAAACTAGTTGCTGCTTCACTTCTGTTTTTCCTTAAGTATCGGAACAATTTACTGAGTAATTGTTTAACCATCGATGAGTCTGTAGAATAACCATCGGAGACTTAAAACAATTCCTAAAATAAAATCAAATACTCCAATCTTAGTAACCATCGGAAAGTGGCTAGTTGGCTTTTGTTTCTTTTCCGATAGTTAGTAACTATCGGCATATAAGACAAAATAAGCCCTTTTCATTTCACCAATTCTTTTCCATTTGTTTATCTCACCCGATGGTTAATAAACATAGGTGAATAAGACAAAAATACTTGTTAACCATCGGTGAATGAGACGAAATACATTGACCAAGTTGACTTCTGGATACAGCTTCTGTAGTCTTCTTTACTTAGCCAAATTCGAACCTGATAAGCCCTTAATATATTTTCTTCCACTGCAACCAAGTCAAAGAAATATTTCCTTGTTAATTTGACCTTGATTTATTCTGGGCCTGATCACATACCACTTCATGTGTTACTAATTTAATCATACAGCCAATTTTTCTAAATCAATGATGCAATTCTCAATCTCTTTTGTGCTGACGTTTGGTGCAACTGGTCTGGTTCACAAACGACTAACACGATCTTGATCTTCACATCTTCTTTACAATACAATTGACTTTGTTCCTTGTTGATTAGAAGTGCTTCGATTGTAAGTACATTGGAATCCTCTGGCACTTATGCTGAACCATAAACATATCTGAAACCCTGAACATCTTCGAACTTTATCCTTCACTGAAGTCTGAACATATGAATGAACTTCCTCCAACAATCTATAGTAGACTCCAAGATTCCATCTAATATTTTGATTCTTTGTATTTGCCGTATATTCTATCTTCTCGATTCCTGTACTTGAGCTCTGCAAATCATTGCTTGACTGATTCGCAGATTTGGATCACTAGAATCTTTCTGGTACTTTGACAACTGCTTCACTGCTTCCACATTCTTGAATACTTCAACCTTTATTCTTCACTGAGGCATGAACATATTAATGAACTTCTTCTAGTGAGCTAATGCTTCAAGTCTGTAGATTTCTTCTTTATCCTTTGTCTTTACCAAGTCTTCATGTCTTCCTGATTCTGGTGATAACTTCATATTATTTACACGTCATGTTCTTGTGTTGAGTTATAATCCTATGTTACATATAGGTCTATACATACAGCCTTTCATAGAGTCACTTTCTATGATGACATTATGAACTGAGGTAGAAAGAAGCCATATAACTGCTTCCTGGACTTCTATCGCTTCGGCCTCAAAAGCAAAAACCTCCCCACTAAACTTCATGACCTTGCCAGACTGAAACAGACCATTGTGATCCCTAAAAAGCATGCCTACAGAGAAATATTTCATCCTTGGGTATACTAAAGCGTCGACATTTAGCTTCCATCGTCCTTCCTCAGGTGCTTGCCCCTTCTTGTTATCTCTAGTAACAACACTCGTAGAATTGTAGTAAACTTACCTTCTTTTCTTCTATGCATCTCTCCAATCAGATATTTGCTTCGAACTCAATGACATAGCAACCGAATGAGTCATGATCTGTCGATCCCACAGTTTCTGATTCCTTGCAACCCCCCCCCCCCCCCACATCATCATTACAATCGTGACCAGTTCATCATCCAATGTAGTGCTAAGTTTTCCAAAAAGCAACGTATGAGCATTTTCCTCATCTCACATATTACAGACAATCCCAATAATCTGACAACACTCTTTAGCAAAACCACAGTCAAATAAGACGTGAAGTAGATGCTCAATATCAGTCTCGTACATAGGATAAACAATAAGAGTTGTTATTTATTTACTTCGCAAAGCATTACGAACTGGAATATTATTCCTACAGAATCTCCCCATGAAAATTTAATCTTATGTGGATTATTTAATCGCCATAATTTATTCCAATTTGATGACTAAAGGACACCGTTGTTTAAATTCTGGGAATTGTGCCAGAAATGGTA
Organism: Oenanthe sinensis; assembly: GCA_028671895.1. Classification (NCBI taxonomy): domain Eukaryota; kingdom Viridiplantae; phylum Streptophyta; class Magnoliopsida; order Apiales; family Apiaceae; genus Oenanthe; species Oenanthe sinensis. The sequence goes on from CM053806.1 coordinate 40,925,616, forward strand.
GCCCGTTTTCACAGTGTATCGGCCTTTTTTGAATGAACCCATGCTACTTATCGTGAGCACGGTTTTTAGGAATTCGGGTTACCAAAATAGCATCAGCATCGCTCCTTTGGAACGTGATCCTTACCTTATGTTCATCCCAATCTTTTCGATCCTTTATAAAAAAAACTACTCACCTTAGCATCATCATTTTTGTTAACAACATACTCTATTATGAAACCCTCTTTACCCCTCAGCCAAGGATCAATATGTTTGTTGATATCGTTGCCATTATCAAGAACCCAACTGAATCCGTTTGACATAGCTCCCTTGGCCTGCCATATTCCGACCAAACCATCATTAGATTTAGCCATGCACATCTTGTCCCAAGACATCCATCGAACACCCTTCGTATTCGAAGAGTTAGAACTCCTCCGATAGTTGTTCATCATTCTTTCAATATCCTGGCAAAGCATTTTAGGGATGAGAAAGCAAGTCATGCAATAAGATGTTATGGCTTGAGCAACATTTTTTTTTAATCAAAACCGCTTTACCCGTTCTGGATAACAGCTTCGTATTCCATCCATGTATCCTCTTCCAAACACGATCCTTCAAGAAATTGTAAACTAATTTTTTTGAACGCCCGATAATAGATGGGAGTCCCATATAGTTGCTGCTTGTTAGGTCTTTACTAACACCAAGGATTGAAGTGAGTTCACGTTGCTTGTCTCTTCTCACATTTGCACTAAAGAAAATCCCCTACTTTTGAAAATTAATCGCTTGCCTTGAGAGCTCTCATAACGATTAAGAATTTTTTTTACACATCTAGATTCATCAACCGTAACCTTCAAAAATAAGAAGCTATCATCCGTGAATAAAATGTGGGTTATTGAGGGAGCATTTGTACTTTGTACTTATTTTACAACCATCAATATCTCCATATGCAGCAGCTCTAGATAACAAGGATGACAAACCTTCAACACATAGTAAAAAGAGGTAAGGAGATAGGGGATCCCCCTATCGTTGTCCCCTCTTTGGTGTGATAGGACCAATAGAAGAACCGTTAAACGTAATAGAATAAGAAACTGTAGAAACACGCATCATGATCCAATTTAGCCAAGTACTGTTAAAACCCTTGCTTAACATTCTGTGTTGGACATACTCCCAGTCTACTCGATCGTAGGTTTTGCTAACATCGAGTTTCAAAGCCACTTCACCTTCATTAGCCCCATTTTTTCTCTTCATATAATGAATTGTTTCAAATGCAATTAACACATTGTCAGATATGCTCCTACTTAGGACAAATGCGTACTTATTTTCAAAGTTGATCACAAGAAGAATTACCTTAAGTCGATTTGCAAGCACTTTGAAGAGTATTTTGCACAGAACGTTGCACAACGCAATAGGACGTAGATCATTTAATCTTGATATTATAGATTAAACTCGAGGCATTTTTCGTGTCAGCCTCTTCATAATTTAATCTTTATTTTCTTGATCAATGAGTAGACTATTAAATAAAATCAACATTTAAGCACGACCGTGCATTTCATAGTATCACACAAACAAAGACACCGATAATATCACTCCTAAAATTAGGAGGATTAAATCCCTTCTAGATCATTCATATTTTTTTATATGATTCATAATATATCTAATACACATCTTGATCATCACCCCAGTCAAATGCAACTTTTAATGTAATCAAATTATATCATTTCTCATATAGAAATATACTGATTTCAGGTTTAAGAGTCATTACATCATTATCACTGTGAGAATTATTTATGACATTTATTAACATGTAAAATATCACGACTGGTCTTTTAGGGAAAAAAATACTATTCATATAATTTCATTTTTAAGTCACATGCTTAAAGATATATAATACATATCAAAATTCTAAGAATATTTATTATACTATCATTTATAAAACAGTAAATAAAGATATAATAAATATTAGATTAATAATCAATAAAATATAATCCATAAAATATTTTCCATGAAACATAAAAGTACTATCTCGAGGACATAAATACTAACACGTAACACCCACAACAACCATTTGGTTGAAAGTTCTACCCCACCCTTGTCGGATAAATAGTTACATTTGATATGACCCAAAAATAAGTCCTAATTTTATCCATAACAATATTGTTTTAGTTTGTGAGTGAAAAGTAAATAAAAAAATTGTATGAAAAAATTTAAAAATAAATTTTGCAAAAATAAAATCCCCCACTTATTTAAAAAAAATCAAATCTCTCATTTTCTTTAAAAAAACAAGGTCCCATGTTTTTTAAGAAAAAATTATCTTTCAATTTTTAGGATAAACAATCACAGATTTAACTATCAAAATTATTAAATTTCTTTTAAAAAATATTATATTTCATAATATATTCATATTAAAAATATTATTAAATATTCATTTGATTTTTTAAAAACATTTTATCATTTATATTTTTTTATAATAAATTAATTTTAAATAATAATCTCAAATAAAATCTAAATCATATAATTTGAAATCACAATTATAAAAATATTTTAAGCCTAACATTTTTTAATGGGCCAATTATTGATATATACTCAATATTTAATTGATTTGCTTTTGCCTTTTCTAGTAACACATCTTCTTGATGCGTTTTTAATTATTTTTTTGGAAACGCAACTTCAACATGCGTTTTTTCTGAAATTTAGTAAAAACGTAATATAACATTGCATTTTTAAAAAAGTGAACATAAAATTGCATTTTTAATGATAAAAATGATCATTTCTGTGAATAGTGATATTTTGGGGCATTATCTCCCAAATTATGATAGGAAGGGTCTTTTTCTTTTAATCACAATTTGAGGATAAAATGCCCAAAATATATCTAATGAATAAATTGACCCTTTTCTATAAAACAATAATGTGACTAGGGCTGCCAAACGGATAATTCAGATACAGATATGTTTGTATCTCTATTCGAATCCAAAAATTCGTATCCGAATCCGAATTTTTTTAAAGGTTAATATTTGAATCCAGATCCGAGTGATACTATTCAGATAAAGAAAATATCCGGATTCGAATCGGATTTTAATAAATTTTTTAAATTTATATTAAAAATTTTAAAAAAAATGGAAAAAATATTAAAATTTTAATTTAATTTTTTTAAATTGAGTTAAGAGTTAAAGAGATTTAAGCCTATTTTATTTTTAAAAAAATTAATTTTTATTTATCTTTTCAATCTAATTTTTTTATCTTAATAATATTAAACTCAAATGATATTTTTATATATGTCTATAATATTTTTATAATGATATAAAATTTGTATAAATTTATTATTTAATGAATATATATACACACACTACAAAACTAATAGAATAAATTTTAAATTATATATATATTATTTAAATATCATATATATTTAATTTAATATTCAAATTTTTTCGGATACGAATATGCCTATATCCGTATTCATATTCAAAATTGTCAGATTCAGATACAGATACAGATAATATCCGATTTGTTTCGGATACGGATAATATTCATTTTATGTCGAATACGAATACAAATATTCTGAACGGATATCGGATTATTCAATTTTTTTTGACAGCATGCGTTATTGATTTTTATACAAAACCCTGTTTTCTTGTCAACGGGCCAAGATGAGCTGGGCTGGGCTGTGTTTTTGTCTTTTCTAGTAACGCATGATGCATTTTTTTTTAGAAACGCCAATTCAACATGCGTTGTTTAATAGTTTTTTTGAAATTTAGTAAAAACTTAATATAAAATTGGGTTTTTCAGAAACGGAACTCAAAGTGAGTGATAAAATTATGATATAGGAATTGCATCTTTAAACAACTCAATGAGAAGACCATTTTTCATTAGATTTGCACCGCCTTGCGAGCTTCCTGTAAGTATATGTGATTCATATGTATGTAAGTAGGGTTCTAATATTGTTTGTTTCCCCCAATTCAATTCGTTTATTTATACATTCACTTTGATCACATTTTTACACTTTGTTTTTCTTGTTTCCTTGTCTGATGACTTGTGCTATTTATTTAGGAGTTTTTGATTGCGTATTACGAAATTGAAATTTTAGTGTGTATAGATTTGATTAAGTTAGTATATTGCTAGACTTACTCGAGTCCTGTCGAAACGATACAATTATTGATGTCCTAAAATTCAAGCTATGTATGCAGATTTTTTTAAGTAATTAGTTCAAATTTAAAGCGAATTTGAATTCAATGCGCTTATAGTGATATTCCGCACTGCGGTTGGGGAAAGGAAAATGCTAGAGAGCCCAAAAAAATTCCTAAATGTTTATGTGGCAATTTTCGACTGGTTCAATTCTCATTAAAAATAATGAACCCCATGTATGTACATTAATATCCACATTATTATTTGAGATACTTTTTGAAAAAATTTTGGGCCTAGCATTACTCGGAAAGGAAAAAGGTGCTTGAACTGAAGCAACAACTGATAAACTAATTTCTAGTTCACAGTTACACACTTAACAACAGCTTCTCCATGGACTCCGATTACTGTTTCGGTGATTTAATTCCCAACTTGACAGTAAGGGTTGATTATTATATATTACGTAATAATTATATTTGTGGAATCTAATATGATTTGAATGTTGGATTTCTAATATTCCGCGGTCGGCAGATCACAAAATGGCATTGAGAATCGTTGCAAGGAATTTGAGACGTAAGATTTTACGCAGTTTCACTCCAGCATATATGTTGCACTCTCATGCTACAAGTTTTGGTGAGTCTCTTTTATTTAATATTGTAGTTTGTACTTTTTGAGGTTCCATGAAATTTTAAATTCAGATATGATAGTTTGAAATGTAGTACTTTAGTCGTTCTACTTCTACAGTTTTACTGATAGTTTGAAATGTAATATTCTAGTCATTTCGATACTTCTTATTTGTTCTGTGATAAATTTAATATTAGGGTTTTAAACCTTAGTGTAAAGTTATTGGCACAGCTGTGAGGAGCTACCATTGATATCGGCCAGAAAGAACTAAATCAACTAGTCTAATTTATGCAAACTATTTTTTTTTCCTAGAAAATTTATCCAAACATCTATACCTATATACTGAACAAACCACACACAATGACCTGTCTTATCAACAATTAATCTTGATATGGTCGTAGCTCACTTTTGAAAATTCATATATTTACAAATATGCCATTTATAGTGTTCTAATCATTTAGTAGGACCACTGTTTTAAAATATATAAAAATTCTTGGACTCCACTTCCAATATTGAACCACACATTCTGACTAATTATTATTTTCCAAATTCAATATGGGTTTCTCTTACTACTTTGATTATTATTTAAGATTTTAGATATTGTCCCTCTGCAATTATTGACATTATTTTTAATAATTCAATATTAAATATTGTTTTAGTCTATTCCTGTTGTGACAGACAAAATGAAATGATGCAGAGGCACACATTTGTATCAACTGAAAAACCATAATATCCAACATAATTTTAATATTACTAGTACAAAATATTGTTCTCGCTTTTTTTAAAGTTTTTATTATATTTAAAAGGGTTTTGAGATTTATATCTCCTACCTGCCATATCCAAAGTCTTGCCATAAGCAATGCAAATTTTACTATAATTTCTAGCTCTTAATCTAACACCAAATCCTTGCAAGGGCTAGTGTTAAATAATCGAAAAAATTCCATAATCCAGGTTTCAGTTGGAAACTCAAAACAACAGAATAACCATCATCAAATTCTACTGTGATAGCCGAGTTACCTCCTCCTTATGTTCAGGGGGGCTGTAATGGGTTTACAATGATTCCTATAGTAACCAATCTTATGACAACTCCATAATACCATATCCTTGTTATATTTGGACGATATTCCTTTTCTAATATTCGATCTTTTACACCCCTGATTCTGTCGTTTTTGGTTATCTGCCTTCTTTTCCAAAGTGACAAGGAACTTGACAGTTCTTTAGCTTAATAGTACTAGATGTACTATTAACACCATCAAATTTAAGATAACACCATGGACAAACTTTCTGTATATAGTAAGATTTTAAACAAATTTCTAGCTTGTATATTTTGGCAAGTGCACATGCATATATTTGCTTGATTATGTTCTAAGCTGTTTATGAATATCTTTAATTCCAGTAATGTCTTTCTTTTTCTACCAACTGCAGCCACCTAATTATGTGGGGGAAAAACATACGGTAATCCAACCAACAAAAATAACTGAAGAAATAGTTCACTTTCCTATATGTTGTTACTAGTAAGTGAATATGTAATGAAATTTTTTCATGATTATTAGACACATTATATACTCTTCATTTGGTATGGACGGAAGATATAAAAACACTGAGGAATTCGTGCTCTTTGTATCGAGAATTCTTCATTGGAACTCTTTATATTGCAACTGACATTCATCACATGAATAGGATTTCAAGAAGTGGCAGAAGAAGAAAAGAGCAAAAGGGTAGGCAATGTATTTACTAGCGTTGCTTTAAATTATGATGTTATGAATGACCTGATGAGTGCTGGGTTACATAGATTATGGAAAGAAAGGTTATTTCTTCTTCACTATATCTTCTATTATGTAATATTTTCACATTGTTTTAATAAACTAAAATAGCCGATTCCTATTTTTTTAAATTTCTTTTCCAGACTGGTCTCTAAGCTAAATCCATTTCCTGGCATGAAGCACCTTGATGTGGCTGGCGGGACAGGTTTTCTTCTCTTCAATGTATTGTGTTATTTATTCATGGCATAAGACAGTTGTTACTTTCTTCTCTTTTAGTAGAATGACCTATTATGAAATTAATATGTTCATTGTCTCACCTACGTGAAATCCACCTGTTTAAGCCTTTAAGGAATGTAAACTAGTGTGATTTATTCAGTTGATAGATTAGCACCATGGGTAACATGAAATGAGCTTACACTTTTGTTTCCTGCTTCTGCCCATTCCTGCCTCTCAACGTGTAAGTCTGTTCCAGACGACTCAAGTCAATCCAATGTCATTTTATTATGGCTAGTTGTGCCTTGTAGGTTCTCATAAGCTGGTATCCATGTGATTTTCGTTTGGTTGGAAGGTTATGGATGTAATTTTTTGCTTCGCATATAGAGAAATATGTAGTTAATTTCCCAAAGCTTACTGAGCTGTTGAATCATCAACTTCTGCTGTCATAGTTGCAAGTCACAGAAGTGTGATATTCATTTAGGCTGCTTTTGTCTCTAGGAATGAAGCTTGAGATAAGATAACCCGTTCTAACCGTACACCAAAAGGAATCGTTTGACCTCACATGTAATCTTAAATATCCCAAGGACCATTTATTGTTATACAGTTTATAGTTCATTTCAGGGAACTGTAAAATCCCATATCTTCATGTGATTTTAATACCCCCAGTATGACTAAAAAGTAATGCCATATTGCCTGTGGACTTGAGGATTTATTTGTAGATTACATATCCCATAATAGTCCGAAATGTGATTCCCCTGAATGGATGCAGACTCATGTCATCATCTGTTACCTGAACAACTATTGACCAATCATGCAGAGCAACGCTGTTTTGGTATATGCCAAAAGTAACAACTTGTCCACAGTGCTTCTGGATCCATATGTCAAAAGGTGTTTTGATTACCAGGTAGTGAACTTACCTCGGTCTACTGATACTTTTGAACATTAGGAAAGTTGGTCTACTGATAGGATTCTTGTTTGGAGTGAGAGGACCAATACAGGCAAATGTAGGGGGAATTCAAATTTATGTTATTGAAGAGTTGATAATAAGAAAATATTTTTAAAGAGGTTAGTCAACAGGCATTTTTTCTTTTTTGTAAATGGGAGTAGCATAAAGTTTTTTAGATGTGAATGCTTTGGACAAACTGGGATGTGCAAAGAAATCCACTGTCCGGGCGAACATGTGGTAAATGGAAACAAACCCATGGCAATTTCATATGTTCATATTTCTGTTGGACAACTGTAAATAAGGAACTCCATAGTACCATCAAGATATTAAGTGTGAGAAGTTATGATTTGATTGTATGGCAGATTGGTTGGGATCACTAAGACCTGCGATATCTGACTAAAAGAGGTTGCAACTAAATTTTAATAAAAGCGGAATACATTTCTGCTGCGATTTTAGTATTCTTGTAAGATAATGTCAAAGAAGGATTTTTTTTAGAAGTTAAGAATCAGTACCGTATTAAATGGTGATTTTTACACATTATGCCATCAACATTGCTGAAGTTCCCGGAAATACCATTAGTGGGACTGTGGAAATTCAGAAAGCTGAAAGGGTGGTGAAGGTCTGTTGGTGTAGTTTTATTTTATTTCTCTTAATGGAGTCAGAATGTTATCTATCGGGTAAAAGCCTTGTTCAAGTGTCTACAGACACATATTATATATTTCGACATAATATTCTTTAGTTTGAATTTCACAGTGTCTAATAACAGGGGATGTTGCATTCAGAATTCTAGAAAGTATAAACAGTGTTAGGCGTAGAGCGCTACAAGATATGCCTGAAGATAACCTACAACAAGAAACTCAGATATATGTATGTGATATCAATCCGAATATGCTGAATGTTGGCAAAATGCGTGCCCAAGAGAGAGGTAATGTATAAGAAATCTCTCGTAGCAAGAAAATGAGAAAGTTATTCAGTTTTTTTTAATATACTGTTGAACACAATAAGGCTTACATGTCATTAATTACATATGTAAATTTTCTTTGTAGGTCTAGGGGAAGATGGATCTCTTGTATGGCTTGAAGGAGATGCAGAAGCACTAAATTTCGAGGATGACTCCGTGGATGGTTATACGATTGCCTTCGGTATTAGAAATGTGACACATATAGAGAAGGTTCTCTCTGAAGCTCACAGGTAACTACTATTTACCAACTTCAACTATAATGGGTAGTAGATTAAGCTTATTCTCTGTCTTTGTCTGCGTATGTAGCTCAAGAGTTGATATCTTTTTTCAGCAGAGTAAGTATCTGTCTCACATAGAACTACTGGTGATAACTGCAAAGAACTTCAACATATCTCTGTTATTGTTACGAGCTCAAAATGTTCTTGATTTATGAAACCTAAAAAATTTGGCTCGGAGTAAGATTAGATGTGTCAGTTCTGTTTAAATGGACAAGTAAATTATGAATTATCAGTTGCTTCATATTATTTTTAATTTGTAGCTATATACAATTACCTCGACAGCCCTTCTCCATATTTTTTGACGTAACATAACTCTTTGGTGACAACTTTTCTTATGTTATTGTTTTGTGAAAGTATTTTTTGTCCATTTTGTTTAAGCTTAGGAATTTGCTTGGCTTCTAACTGACAGGATTTCTATATAAACTCTTGTTATACTCATTAATGATAAGAATGGGATATAGGAATTGATGAATATTTAATATGAGTGAGGATTTGTTTGTGTCTACTGTCTACCAATTATCTGCAGAGAGGTTCATCCCTTGTTATTACCATTTTATTAACCTTGTCCTACATCTCTCACAAGCATGTTGAAATGTAATCCTTAATTTCGTTTTCACAGTGTAAAGACTGTATATGCATGATCGTGGATAGAGCGGAGTATGTTATTGTGATTTGAGAATGGAGAGGAATATATAATTATGAGTTGACTAAACACAACCTCTGAATTTCCAAGCCAACCGTGCCGGCATCCTGTGGTTGTCATTTTTTGTCAACTACTAGGCCAGCTTTGACCCAAGTTCTGACATCCAGTGTATATAGGTCTCCGACCTCCTCCAAGGAGAATTCTACAATAAAATGGCCCTGCGCTGTTATAGAGTAGTATACACCAAGTATAGAAACTCCCCATGTCACGAGGGTCCTATATCTAGAAGATTCCACCAAGCTCCTAAGTCTTCTAGTTGCTTCTCCCATTTCCAAGTGTCTTCTTTAGAGCTCTGCTACGTTCCATCATATTCTAAAGAGGCCTAGACAGATCTGGACATCCCATAAATGTCCTGTAAAATAGGTCGGACAACCCATTCATTATTCTAATGTGTGCGTGTAGATGGTTCTGGTGGCCAAGCCCCCGTCCCAGATGCCTTAGCACCGCAGCACTCTAAGGCTTTAGAGGCTTGGCGTCCCTGACACCCGACCATGTAAAGCCATAAATTAGTGGTGTGAAATGTAGCTGTTCGTTTGTTTTTAACTGTTACATTACTTGATTTTATATAGTTTTTTATGTCAGGGTGCTTAAAAAGGGGGGACGGTTTCTTTGCCTTGAATTGAGCCATGTGGAAAATCCCGCTTTCAAGCAGTTGTGAGTAATTTTTTGGAAGAAATTAACTTTAGCTAAGAATTCTTACTTAATAAATATTCCAAAACCTTCTAACAATTTTTTCTGTTATGAATTCATTTAATACACAATTGTTTCCTTTTAGTTAGATATTTGTTACTCTATTATGCAGATATGATTATTACTCATTCTCCGTCATTCCAGCCACAGGGGAGCTAGTTGCAGGAGATCGGAATTCTTACCAGTATTTGGTTGAGAGTATTCGTAAATTTCCCTCACAGGTATAGGGTTGATACAAACTAAGTTTCTGTTTACTATTACTTTCATGTCTATTAGCTTTCTTTTACATGGAAGTATGGAACATATATAGTTGGTTTCACCTGATTGATGTCTGTCTTTTAACGTGATCAGTAGATCTGATATGTGCTTCTATGTGAAATGAACCTGGGGAGATCTATTAAATAATGAGAGTTCTAATAAACGAGTTTGCAGAATAAATACTGGGAAAAATAGATGTTTGGAATTTGGACTATATAAGCTCATTCCTTCGGAGATGTAATGTAGTCATTTGTTAGTCATGAGATGTGGAAGAACCATTGGCGGTTTGAGGTGCCCCTGATTTTATTGTCTATTATTCATAAGCAGTGGCAGAACCACTGAGATAGATAATCCATTCATTTTATTGTAGGTAAGCCTGCACTATATTCATTAATGATATTAGACAGGGAAATTATTTTAGTTTTTTCCTGTAGCCATTTAAGGATTATTTTTAATCAATGCAAACATGCAATTTTCAGCAGTTTTCATCTCCAAGCTTCACCTCAAATGTAAAGCTATTATCAAGCTTTTTAAAATGCTTGCAATTCCAACATGTGATTGCTGGAGCTATCAATATGCCACTTATTATGCTGTTTTTTTTTATGTACAGTCAGGCATGATTAATTGGTGACAGTTTATTTCTATTGATCTGTGTTCTTCATATTGGTCACATTAGTTGCATTCATAAGGAGTTCTCTCTTCCCCATATCATAAACTTGTCTTCTATTACTAATAATAAATATATATATATATATATAGTTCTCGCAATCACCACATCATTATTGGTCTTGACACCATTACTTATTGTTTTCTAGGCTACAATTTTACATGTCAGTTTAATATCCCAATGTTTGCAGCTTTACCAATCATTGGCACCAGATTTTTTATACTTTGGCTAAGTCTGACAAGTATACATGTCAGTTCTGTATTCCATTACATCATTAAAACATTTCATGCAACAACTTCCTAGTTTCTTTGGTTTACTTTTTCAGAAAAGTGTGTGTAAAATGATATAAGGATTCTGTAAATATTGAATGAGTGAGAGAAGAATGGGCCAAAGAAGATCTCTGACAAGTACACATGTAGGGTAGAGACAAGATAATGAAGATGGAGAATTTTAAACCAAATACAGCTACCTCTATGTTTAATAAATTATAGCCTTTGGACGAAAGAGAAATTTAAACTAAAGTTAAGATGGCAAAAACAAAACAAACCAATTTAAAACCAAATAAGGCTACATATATGGTTCAATAAATTATAGCCTTGTAACAAAACAGAAATTTAAATTGAAGTTGAAGGTGGCAACCTTATTTATTTAAGCAATACATCAAACACTTTGTGCCTAATCATTTTGCACGTGTAGGGGAAGCCCTTACCCCATAGTCTCCGTTTCCCATACCTCTCTCTTGTCAGATGTCGGACTTGGACTCCTTGCCGACGCAGATTCAGATCCAGAAATCGCATTCATCCCACACACCTCAGCCTCCTGTTCAATATCATCCCATAGCCTCCTCGCTGTACACTTGATATTCTTAAACCTCCTCCTGCGCTTAATCATAAAAGGTGCCGGAGGCGGCGATCGAGATAATTTCAAACTTTTAGCAAGCTTTACCCCAATCTGCTTAACGTCATCTTGTTTCTCTTTTTTCTTGACTGACTTTTCATGATCTGCCTGTATTTCCTTGATGTGGCCTCGGGGTCGAGGACTCTCAAAGTTCAAGCCTTCCATGGATCGGTGGGCTTCTTCTGCCGAAGACATTAGTGGGTCGAAAAGAGAAACCGGTGGTTTGACCCGCACGTTGTGCAACTTCTTGTCGGTGTAGAATTGGAGTCTTGGTAGGCTGCAGCAATAGAATATTCTTTAAATTGCGGCTAGGACCAAGGGAGAGAAATTAAACGTCGAGGGATTCATAATTTTATTAACTTAGAATATATTTATATGTATATTAAATGAAAATTAAATTAAAATAATTGCCTACCTAATTTATTGACAAACACTAATTAATAACTTAAATAGAAATAGTAAAAAGATTCAATAATATTACAAATTATAATGTTTGGCAGTGTAATTTATATGGCGCAATTGCGGGACGAAAATTGAACACTAAAATTATGTAAGGTGCTAAGTTCTTTGAAATAAAATGCGGGAAAAATTATTTTCAAAAAACAAACAAGTAACTATACATCCATACTATGCAGAAACCTCATTATCCGACCATATATTATAGTTATGTTGTCTAAGGAGATTACCAGTGCATATAAGTGCAACCATTAATGGTTTCACCTAAATTTATAATCTTGTAAATTTAGCGAATTATTAATTTACAACGTTAGGCCCCAGTCAAGACCCTGGTAGTAATGTGTAGTCAAATTTATTAATTTGTTGAATTCTGTTATCGAGTTATACTTGGAACATTGCGTCTCATAAAACATATCGCAATATAAGTATTCAATTATCCAAGTCAACTAAAAGCACTTTCTAAGCAAGAATCTCAAATATGGGAACAAAAAAAAAAGGAATAGGCTGTCAAGATTCTGAAATTGACTTGAATTCATATGGACATATATGTGAGAGTCTCGCAGCATGCGACTGAACTAAGAAATATAATATTTATTAGGGAAGTAAAGAATATAAAGAAAAAGGAAGGAATGTAGAATTTTGTTGTCTTTGGACTGGAATTAACATTGCATTATGTTTGCCTATCCTGTACACTTTTCAACTACTACGATCACATGTCTCTTCAATTTATTATTGATATGCATGTGTTATCTACCATGACTGGTAGAGACTAGTTGTGATCTATATTAATGTTAGTTTGTCTATATGATCTTATAAACATATATTTAAGATCCCCATACTCATGCGGATATACTTGTAAAGCCAATTTATTGAATGTATTTACGACGCAGACTGTAGAGGTGTGGTGTTATGGCAATCTCAAGATTAATGTAGTGATAGCTAGTAGACAAGTGAGGATTCCATACGGCCATAATCCATGCATTGTAAAAACATATGGCATGTTAGTTTCATGCAAAAAACATGTACTTTTAGGTTCAATATTCTGAGATTGAATGAGTTAGCTTCATGCAAAAAACATGTACTTTTAGGTTCAATATTCTGAGATTGAATGAGTTAGCTTCATGCAAAAAACATGTACTTTTAGGTTCAATATTCTGAGATTGAATGAGATTCCTAATAATAATAGTCTAACATGTGCCGCGTATCACATCCGAAATAAAATTATTAAGGAAACTGAAGATTATAACTAGGAGCAAGGGAAGTAGTATTTAAACAAAGTTACATAGCATTATGTTGGCTTATCATGTTCCAATTTTCCTAATATGTTGAATATTTGTTGCTTGGATTTTTTCAAACTTTTATTGCAGGATATCTTTGCTTCAATGATTGCAGAAGCTGGATTTCAGAAGGTAGAATATGAAAATCATGTTGGAGGAGTAGTTGCAATTCATTCTGGATTGAAGTTTTAGAGGAGAAATTGAAAGCTTGTATATAGATTTGTTGGGTAGTAAAAAGTTTTCAAGACCACGGTAGAAGGCAGTATCACATTTGGCAGTTGCCATGTTGAGAGCCTGTTTGGCTATACTTAAAATGGAGGTGATTCGCTTTAAGTCAAGGTGCGAGCTCGTTGTCTACACTTAAAGTTTATGATCTTAATGTTAGTTTTAGTTCATAAAATTTAAGTACATTTGGCGTACTTTTTTTCAACTTATTTTTTTTCTCACATCAGTCCTTAATATAAGCATTCAACCCATTTTTTATTTCTTGTATGCATTTATACTTTATACTTTTATTTTATATTCAAATAATATAAATTATTCCATTTAGTCAAAATTTGTAAAATAAGTTAATTTTAAGTAAAATTAGTCAAACATGTACATTCTACTTAAAGTAAAAAATATCACTTTTAATTTAAAGCGAATAAAGTGGATCTTAAAATCTAAATAACTTGTTTTTAAGTTAATCCAAACGGGCTTTGAGTGTTTTATGCTCTAACTTTTCTAACTTTTCAAAGTGTTAATGGGTCGTTTGGTTCACAAAGTGGTATGAGTTTGGTATGAGAAATCGGATTAGAGTGGTATGAGAGTGAAATTTCATTATTGATAATTTGATATCATGTGTTTGATTTAGTTCTGGAATGAAATTATTTAATTTAAGTATTATTGAATTAATAGTTAAAGAAATTTATTTATTATATGAAAAATATAAACATTTTTTTTTAATTATTAGTAATGTTTGATTGTATATATTATTATTTTATAATTATTAATAATATTAATTATCAATAATAAAATAATACTCTCTCTGTCCCATTGGATTGTTTACATTTGTTCAGAGTGTCTGACACGCATTTTAAAGATAGATTCATAATTTATTTTTAAAATTTTCTTTTTTTGTACAAAAATAGTTATAAATCATACACTACCCTCATACCCACCCCCCCTTGGGTCAAAAACCTATATCTTATGGGTTTGAAATTAAAAAAAATTGAAATAAACATCGGGTATGTATTTTATCCATTCTAGATTCATATCTCATTCCAAAAAATTCTCAACCAAAGGACCCCTAAGTGTTTCCAATTTTATTACATGCTAGCGTCTTGCACGCCCTTCCTTTACTGAGTTTCTACTCTCCATCTCTGGTTAGAAAGGATGAAGGGATATCGATTTTGGTGGAATATTAGAAGCATGAGTTCTAGACAGTTTCTTAATAAGATTATAAGCTGGAAAGCACGGACACGGCAAAATCGGTGCCGTATGCGAGTCCGACTCGGCCGACTCGGCGACTCGGCACGGACTCGGTTGAGTACGTGTCCGACTCGCCAAGTGGCGAGTCAAGACGAATTCGGCAGCAGACTCGCTTCTGACTCGGGTTAGGATTCGGGTCGGACGCGGCCCAATCAATTTTTTGACCCGAATCGCGATTTATACATGTTTTAGAATATATTTTTGAAAAGAGGAACACATACCTGTTTTGAAAAGAGGAACGCAGGTGACGATCTCTTCTTTTCTCTTTCACATCTCGTTCTTTTCTCTTTCTTTGCTATTACATCTCGTTCTTTGCTATGACATCTGTGTGTATATATGTGTGTATATGTTAGTATATAGCTATTACATCTTTGCTATTACGTTCTTTGCTGTGCTTCTGCCCTGCCTGTGTGTATATATGTGTGTATATATCTAATATATGTATCTGGGTTATGAACTTATTATATATAATATATATAGTTAGTGGGTTATTAATTTATTATATATATATAGTTAGTGGGTTAATAACTTAATATATATATATAGTTAGTGGGTTATTAATTTAATATATGTTAGTGACTTAGTTAGTGGCCAGTGGCCAGTGGTTGTGTTTCTGCCCTGCTTGTGTTTCCCCTGTTTCTTCCCCTGCCTGTGTTTCTTCCCTGCCTCTCTGCCTATTTTTTTTCTCATTTATTGCAGATAAAATGAGTGGTTCAATGAGTTCAAGTGCTAATAGTAATACCAATGTAGAAGAAAATGATATTAATTATCCTTTGTGGAAGTATGTGACCCTTTTGGAGAAAGGGGCAAAGAAAGGTGGGAACGTAAAGTGGCAATGTAACTATTGCAAGAAAATTTACACCGGATCTTACTCACGTGTCCTTGCTCATTTACTTAAGAACAAAGGACAAGGAGTTGCTATTTGCAATAGTGTCACTCCTCAACATAAATTTGAGATGGATAAGCTCAACTTGGAGGCTGAAAATTTGAAGAGGTCCAGATCAATGAATGTACCTCTTCCACCATTTTCGATTGGTAGTGGTAGTTCCTTTCCCATGGGAAGTGCTAGTTTTGGAGATCAATCAAAGAAAAGGAAGGGATGTTCCACTTTGGAGAAAGCTTTTAACAATGAAGTGAGGGAACAATTGACTTGTGAGATTGCAAGAATGTTTTATTCTTCGGGATTGCCATTTTATCTAGCAAGGAATCCTCATTATATCAATTCTTACAACTTCGCGGCAAATAACAACATTGACGGGTTCAAGCCTCCGGGTTACAATGCTCTAAGGACTACACTTCTTCAAAAAGAAAGGGCTAATATTGAAAGATTGTTGATACCAATCAAGGAAACTTGGAAAGAGAAGGGTTTGAGCATTGTTTCGGATGGATGGAGTGATCCTCAAAGGAGGCCACTTATTAATATTATGGCAGTAACTGAAAGTGGCAATATATTTTTGAAAGCTATCAATTGTGAAGGTGAGTACAAGGACAAATTCTTCATTGCCGGTTTGCTAAAGGATGCCATTAATGAGGCTGGACCATACAACGTGGTTCAAGTTGTTACCGACAATGCCCCGGTGTGTAAAGCTGCAGGTATGATTATTGAGTCACAATTTCCTAACATCTTTTGGACACCTTGTGTTGTGCACACTTTAAATCTTGCTTTGAAAAATATTTGTGCACCAAAAAATTCGGAAGCTAATCAAGTAACATATGTTGAGTGCAATTGGATCAGTGAAGTTGCGGATGATATAGTTTTCATCAAGAATTGGAGCACATACTCGTTCATTCATTCCATGAAAAGGAATAAGATACTACCACAACGTGCCGAAGACTGGGTGTTTGTACACACAAATCTTCGTCTCCTCTCAAGGAAAAGTCATGCTTATATGGAAGGAGAAAACAAAATGTGGGATGTTGGTGGAGATGAGTTCTCTCAAGTGGAAGGTGCCGGTATTCTAGAGATTGCAAATCTCTCACTTGATGAACCGGAAATGGAATCAGTTCTTTTTTCACAAGATGGTCATCCGGTTATAAATGTCGAATGAAACTTTTACTAGTTTACTACTTATTTTGTACTAAGTGTGCATGACTTATTATCAAATTTGAATGGAACTATTATTTATGAATTTGTTGAATGTTGACATATATATTTATTGCAAAAAAATTAAAATTTGCCGAGTCCCGTATCCAGGACTCTTTGGAGTTTGGCGAATCCCCGTGTCCCCGTACTCGAGTCCCGTGTCCCCGTATCCGAGTCGGTGCTTCATAGATTATAAGTTATCTATTTAACACATGTTCCATTGAACCTGAACTGAGTACCACTTTGTACATGACCATTCATCTACTACTCATCAGTTATGACTATATAAAGGTTGGATTTGATGCTCCTATCAACCAACAACAAATGTATTGCTTTCTGTACTTGATATATACATATTTTTAGATTACTGTTTGTGTAATGCGTACGAGTATACAGTCATTTTAAAATTTTAGATTACTGTTTGTGTAATGTGTATGAGTATACAGTCATTTTAAATTATGCAGATATATTTGTGAAGCCAATTTACCTGATGTATTCACCATGCACGGGTGTGGCAGGACGGAAACCTCATGTTTGAATGGAAATGATGGATTATAGGAAAGTGAGGTTTTAATCCGCCATATTCCGTGTGTTGTAAAGCCATCTGGTATGTTAGCTTCACATGAATCTCAATTTCATAAGCAGAAAATGTATGTTTTGGATCCCCATTTTGAGATCGATTGAGCTTCCTAACAGTCGTTTATGTGTGGATCTGGTAGCAAACCAGTATAAACAAATATAAATTCAGAATAAATATATAACTATAAAGCTATATTCTTAATTTATGTATTTGTGTAGAAATTAAATTTGGGACTATATTTAATGATTAGTGTGTTCTTTAATCTGCAAGAAAATATAGCTATATTCTGTTTCATAAAGGTTTTTGCAAGTAAAACAATCAAACAAGTACTCAATGAACTAATTAGGAACATAAACCGCACTTTACGCAATAAAAATAAGTTTCATGGGATGAGCAAAAAAGATGGGTCCCGGTCCCTAACAATCGCTTGATGTATTCATCTATACGCGGTTTTTTTTATAGCGGATAGCATTATAACTAGGTTTTTGATATGAATGTAGGAGCTATAGCATTATAACTAGATTTTTGATATGAATGCACGGGTTACGTCACTTTATCCGCAGTTTAGGGATAGCTTTTAGGGTTTTTACTATCCACTATAAAAAAACGCGGATAAATGGTTGCTTGACAATCGCTGGATAGGGACCAGCTGCCAAAAAAGATAGCTCAACAAGTTATAAGCTACATAAATAACATAGACTCGAGGCCACGATTTCCGGTCATTCTTTTCTCACCTCCTTCAAACTAACTTTTGGACTCCTCTTTGTCTTGCATTATACTGAGTACCTTTAATAGTTTAATACCAAGCCCTTGCTTTTATTCCCTTTTCTAGAGTACGTTAGTAACAATCCAAAGTTTCACCTTGTCTTCAAGGTGGATTTTCTGGAAGCGGGGCTTAATACCAAAGTCCTCCAAGTGGCTTCAATATCTAGAATGTGTTTCCATTTGATTAATACTTTTGTATTAGTATTACCATTCTTGGCAGCCCTATTATCCAACAACTCTTCAAGTTGTATATTGTTAAGTATTTTGGAGGGTATCGTTCGCAGGAAAGGACTGTTATCGATATCAATTTCAAGTTTTTTATTTCTTACAATCTAGAAGTGTGGTGAAGAATTTGTGGGTGTGATTATCTACTAATTAATCTAATAAACAAATAAAATAACTATATAATAAATATGAGAGAAGATAATCCAGGAACAATGGTTCTTCAATTGGTTGACATGAATCTCTAATTTGTGTATCTTGTTTTGCTAAAAACAATCCTTCTAATGATTATAAAGCACTCTCCTAAGGTAAATTATAATGCTTACAATTATATCATGAACGCCACTCCCATGGTCAAATAAACTACATACATAGACTATTAAACACCAAGAATTATAAGTCTCACGATTCGCATACCAAACTTCCGATCTAATATTTGAATCATGTCTATCATATCATGTACTAGAATTACAACTCTTCTCCCGATTCGTTAATAAGCACTACAAATTCAATTGAAAGTTAGTTACTCTTTTAACCGTATAAAACTCTCAATGACGGATAAACAAATCAAGAGAAATCACAATATAATCAAACAAACACAATAAACTAACGAATACTACCAATTTACCGAATTAAGGGATTAGCTACACATGATGACTAAAAATATATATAAATTAATAACACAGACCATGAGCATAAGAGTTTAAATACAAAGAATACAACTTGAATAAATAGTTTGAAGTCCGGATGAATTCCTTTCTTCAATCTCCCTTTCAAAGTGCTTCTCTCTCTTTTCTCTTGAAAGTACGGCTAACTAATATAATATGATATTGTGATATTTATTGTCTCTCTAATAATATAAAACCCTAATATATAAGAGTTTTAATGTTTTACAAGGAAATATAATCAATTTCCTATAATGAGTTAAATGTAATGTTGAAATTCGTAGCTGCCTTTGAGGCCTGTTTCTGGGTTGCTCCAGTTGAGATATGCGTGTTGGATCAACCAAATTCTAGGAGAGACATAATTGACTGAATTATAGATTTTTCTATTATCTTCGCGTGAGCTATAAAATCGCTCAATTCTGACTTCTAGAACTCAAGTTATGACCCAAACAATGATGTATGTGTGAGCTGCTCATTAAATTCGAATTTCATTCTAATTTATCTCAAAATTAGAGTCTTTATTCTCCAATTCTTCCAACTTTAGGAATTCTTTATTTCTTGCAATAAAACATTAAACTTTAATTAATAAATATCCATTTATGTACAAAATACTAGAAATATGAGAATAAAATCCCGTAAAATATATGTAAATATATACTCTATCAAATATCCCCACACTTATCATTTACTCGTCCTCGAGTTAAATAATATTATCTGGCTACTAACTAGTACCACTTCCGTAGGTGATCATAGTTGTATTTGACATATGCAACAAGCCCTTTAAACCCCTATGTAGCCTTAGTGGACGAGTAATGTATCGTGATGGCTTATAGTGAATGTACCCACAAAATCCATCTATCTCAAATAAAATAATATAGATGACAACGGAGACATGTACATCCAAACTTTCTATATGAATGTAAATGCATGAATGCAATTAAATGACTGAAATGCGAAGGATCCCAAACATAATAGTGTATGCCAAGTCAGCAATAACCTTCAGCATATGCAACAAGTTTAGACACATCAAGCTCACATCATAATATCACAACATAGTAAACACATGTCAGAGCGTGCGTGTGTGCTTAGTTTTAAAAACATGTTCTCGAAACATAGAATATAGACACACAACTTTCAACATGACAAGTTATGCGAGTTAATAACTCCCAAGTCGAGTACTAGAATAGAACTTAAACACTTCATTACTTAGAACTAGCCATCATTCGAGTTTAATAAGAGATTTCTATATCTTTTTTTTCTGCTAAAAGACATTTTTATTTGTTGCTCAGTCTAAGGCTGAGACGCTTATCATGGTAAGTGAGTTATGACCACTGTATGACTTCACTATCTCATTCCTTTTTTTTTTTTAAGTCAAGTAATTCTCCGATAACCAAGGGCAGTGAAAAGTCACTAAGAAAAAATTATTTCTAGTACAATTGCACTTAATACAAATACATGTACATGGGTCGTCCCTTTCATATGACATTGCATTTTCCCCCTATTGATCTCAAAGGAGTACTTGATATTTTGTTTACTTTTTTTTTTAAAGACATTTACACCCCACAGTTTCACCCAAATTTAAGCATTTACATACTAAGCTAAAAAATGAATAGTCAAAATTCTAATAATCAACAAACGGCTACCCCTCAAGAAACAAGTATGTTTAAGCCTCAATTCATCAAGAACATAATTAAATTTTGTCAAAAAAATAAACTCTGCACTAGTGACAATACATATATAATATTATTAAATGTGGTCATAATAAGATATAATAAAAAACAAGTTACACATCATATCATCATAAGTTGTTAACTTAAACTATTATTAATATGGGATCATGTTATGTTATGCAATGCAAATATTTTTGAAGTTAAATATGAATCCAAAGTATGCATTTCACAATATTACCGAATTATTTTATAAGGCTAGAATTATATTTGGGTTCACAATTTTTTTTTTTTGTGATTTTTAAAAAAATATATACATATATCACAACATTGAGAACACATCCTCACACTTAAATGATTCATTGTCCTCAATGAATTAAAAAAAAAGATAATCTAAAAATATCCAAAAAATAAAATACAAAAAGAAAGAAAAACAATGAAAAAAATATCATATACAAAAAAAAAAGTTAAAAATACTCCCCTAATGCAATTGATATTGCATGAAGTGGCTCTCGGAGAAAGAATTCAAAATGGTGATGCATGGAGTGAATTTTGGGTTGCAACCTCTCTTTAAATAAACAATATGGTGTTTTCTTTGAAAAGTTAGTGTAGTGGTTGTAGCCTCCTATTTGCAAGTAGGAAGTCATGAGTTCAATTCCATGTAGCACCAACATTTGCAATATTTTTTATAAGAAGGCTGCCAGCTTGAAACGGGGACGCTGACAGTAGTGCTGATTGGACGCCATATGTACTGGGGCTGATGATGTGGTTGCTGAGTCAACTGCTGACTGTGCTGATGACGTGGCAGATTGGATGGCTGAGGCTGTTGACTGAATGATGACATGCTGCTGACTGTAACGCCATATGGTAGTAGCTGACTAGGCGACCAGGTGGATTCTAAATGCGGGACCACTTGACATTGAAGCTTTGGAAACCACATGAACAATTCACAGACAGAATAAAGAACATATAGTAAATACTTCACCAACTTGGGCTCAGCAACTAGGCTGGATCTGTGGACCATCTATTGGGTCCAATAATATATATTATTGGCTTGCCAACATGTATTGAAAAAGTTGAGGCAGAAACATTCACACCGCGGGAAGGATGTAACCGCGGTGCAACTATGTAGTAATGGATTAACAGCATTATGTTGGCTTATCATGTTCCAATTTTCCTAATCTGTTGAATATTTGTTGCTTGGATTTTTTCAAACTTTTATTGCAGGATATCTTTGCTTCAATGATTGCAGAAGCTGGATTTCAGAAGGTAGAATATAAAAATCATGTTGGAGTAGTTGCAATTCATCCTGGATTGAAGTTTTAGAGGAGAAATTGAAAGCTTGTATATAGATTTGTTGGGTAGTAAAAAATTTCAAGACCACAGTAGAAGGTAGTATCACATTTGGCAGTTGCCATGTTGAGAGCCTGTTTGGCTATACTTAAAACGGAAGTGATTCGCTTTAAGTCAAGGTGCGAGCTCGTTGTCTACACTTACAGTTTATGATCTTAATGTTAGTTTTAGTTCATAAAATTTAAGTACATTTGGCGTACTTAAATATTATATTATATTAAATCCAAGCAACAAATATTCAATAGATTAGGAAAATTGGAACATGATAAGCCAACATAATGCTATGTAACTTTGTTTAATTAATATGATATTGTGATATTTGTTGTCTTTCTAATAATATAAAACCTTAATATATAAGAGTTTTAATGATTTACAAGGATACACAAGCAATTTCCTATAATGAGTTGGATTGTAATGTTGAAATTTGTAGCTGCCTTTGAGGCCTGTTTCTGGACTGCTCTAGTTGAGATATGTGTGTTGGACCACCACTGAATTATAGATATGTGCAGCGAGGAATTAGAAGAAAACTTAGCTCAGTGAAGCCAGTTGAACCAAGTACAGGGTTGTCTAGATGCAAACATCTTAAATAAGTTTCCAAACACTTATTTAGAATCTCTGATAGTCCATCTGATTGTGCATGATAAGCAAAGATCCTATTTAAAACAATACCTTGCGTGTGAAAGAGTTCCAGCTAAAAAAGAAAAAGAGTTCCTGCTAAAAAAGACTCATAAAAATCTGGACAAGACCTGTCACGATAAATGCTGGAAACCCATGTAAGCGAAAAATCTCCTTAATAAACAATTGAACCACTGACATTTCTATAAATGGATGTTCAAGAATCCAAAAGTTTGCAAATTTAATCCATCTATCCACCATGATAAGTATGGTATATTGGTATCATACCCTTTAGATTCAGGAGAACCTCAATAAATACCATGGATATTTCATCTCATACCTATGTCAATAGTTGAAATGGTTAAAGAAGGGACCTGATATATGGGCTTTTGTTTTGATGACAAAAACCGCATTGACATGCATAATTGGTAACATCTTTTGCGCATCCCTACCCAAAACCAATCTCTAGTCATCCATAGATATGTTTTCAGCTCCCCTGTTTATCTTCCCACCAATAAATCATGATATTCTTTACGCAGGAGTGGAATTATCTTTGAAGACTCTAGAATCCCATACCTCTCTTTCTACATAGTTTGTCCTCCACCAAGGTGAACCCCATGTGGCTTTAAAAGTTATCTCGCAGATCCTTACAAATTTAATTTTCTGAAAAACTAAATCCTTCCTCACTTCCTACTTATTCAGACTTGCCAATCAAACCGTTGAAAAGAAATTATAACACCTAATTCCATGTCTCTCTGGTTGTTTACGGGTAAGGTATCCACAACAAGATTTACAGACTCAACTCAATGAGTCTTCTTGCGTATTATGTTTGGCACAACACTGTGAGGCCCATTTATTGAAAAAAATAAGGTCTACGATTGCCCAAAAGAGTTTCACAACCGTACTCCAATGAATACACGTGGTGGTTGAACTGAATTTGCAGTATTTTTGAAGATAAAGATGCATTAATTAATATCGTACTAAATCAACCAAGTGCTCCAAAAGTTTTAACTCGTCACTACATAATCCAATAATTGGCCTAGATATCATATTTATATAGGAACAAACTCTTTGATGTACTTATTAGGGTTTGAGCTCTCTAAATGATAAAGATCAACCATGTTTTTATGTGTCTTGATGTGTTTGACGCTAATCCAAACATTATCTTTAAAGTCTTTTAATTGTAGTAGATAGTGTTCAAGGTTCAGTCTTCATCATGGCCCTTCTATAGTGGCCCACTATAGCATCCTCCACATTTTCAAAACTTGTAGTTTCTTCATTGATCCAAGGGTCTCTCTCTTCTTCTTCAGAGTAATCCTCCAGTTCCTCAGGAGTAATGTGAGAAATGTCGTGAACACCAGTAATTCTCTGTTTGTATCTACTTGTCCTTGCCTCTGTGTGCACTAAACCAAGCATCCTTTCAGTTTCTATATTGGATGTAGATGCCAATACGTGATATGCTTCTTGTTGATGCTCAAATGTAGTGCATTCGAATTCACTTCAATTTCATCCTCCATAGTGACTCCTCCATCCACTATAACAATTTCTAGAACTCGCCCTATATGCATAGCTTCTTCTACATCTTCTTCATCTCCAACTCCCCCTGATTTCATGCCTAAGTCAGTTACTAACTCTAAGCTAGTCTTTCTATGTGTGAATCATCAGGTGCCTATCTCAATATCTCTATTTTTCATCAGTGTCTCACCCTACAACCTCACCTCTCCCACATGCACCCATAATGTGTGCATCTGTATATGTATCCTCTCCTTTTGCCTCCCATGAAAAGGCAGAGAGCCTCTCACTCACTAGTTCATCTTTTTCCAGGTTACTAACCTGCCTCTCTACACCCTCACTCAGATTGACCAATGTATTTGTAGCATCAATGGATAATGTGATATTGTTCTATGGAAAAGTAATATCCATCAATGGATGAGTATCAGTTGGTGTTTTATCAATCGATGGATGAGGAATATTAGTTGATTGAGTATCCATCAATTGAGATGAGATGGTTTCATATAAAATATATGAGATAATGTTTGATAGAGAATCCTGTTCCTCCAAGGTGTTACCCTCGAATTGAGAAACATGTAAGAGTATTGGCTTCTCCTTGAGTTGTAAAGAGGGAGAATTTGAAAATGTCTGATTGTCTATCAGAACATTTTCTCAAGAAATGAGAGAAGAAATTTGAGGTGTGGAAGGAAGGGAAATTGAGAAAGAGTGGGTTGTATCTCTAAAATTACTAGAGATATATCAAAATGACTTTGAGAAGGTTCAACCATAAGTTGAATAGGTGTGTGCAAAATATCCTTTGCAACAATTTTTGGCTTCTTCTTTCCTCTTTCAAAAGTTTGAGGGGTTTTAGATTGGGTTTTGGTTTCCGTGTCCCTTTTGTTCTATGTCCCTGGCTAGGGACTCTTTTCAATATTGATATCTTTTTGAGAAGATGCCAATAAGGATGATGTAGTAAGTATATGTTGGTCCCTGATATTGTAGAAGGGGGGTTGAATACAATATCTATTAATTATCGCGAAATATTGGATTTAAAAATATTATTTTAAATTCACACGAAATATTAATTGAAATGAAATACTGTTCAAATAGAAGATATAATTTTAACTTGAAAATTGTTACAAAATTAATAAGTAAAAAGTTTATATAACTGTTTAAAAATTTAGAACGATTTTGACATGAATTGTTCGAGTTTAACAATTATATTCCAAACTTGCACAGAAATATGTGAATATTACAATGCAGACAAATTTCTGAATTTGAACTGTTTTTCTTGACTCTGAAATAGTGAAGCACAATCCTCATATTTATAGAGGAAAAAAGAAGTTAGCATGACCTTTTTCACTATGACTTTATTTAATGAAATTAAGCCTTGTATGACTTATTAAAAAGCTGGGCATGACTTTCTAAAATTCGGTATGACTTATTTTATTAATTAAAAAATCGGTATGACTTTTTAATTAAATAAAAAATCAATTCAGCATGACCTTTTGAACAAAGAAAATTCGGTATGACTTTTAAATCACTCGGTATGACATTTGATTTTACTCTCGGTATGACTCTTGGAATCAACTGTCAATTCATTTTCTTTTCACTTGAATGGACACTTGGCAAGCCTTGATTGGTTGCTTTAACAAAACATCATCTGCCATTTCAATTTGCAATTCAAAGGGGCCTATTTCGTCCTGTAGTGATGAGCTCCGTAGAAATGTTTTTAGACCCGCACAACTTATATTCTTTGATTAATAAATAATAAATTTAATTCAGAAATTATAAAAATAAATATCTAATATTATTTTGATATTTATAAATATAATTTACTAAATAAATAAAATATTTATTAATTAAATAAATCCTTACGCTCTAAGTTGCGGTCTTCTGAAGTCTAGAACCGAACTCCTTTTGACTTGGAAATGATAAATCAATTCCAATCGGGGGTCCACTTTTACGAATATATGAATTTGCATTTCTTTCGTGTCAATTCTTTTTCCGTCTTTTCTTCAAGTCAGTACTGTCAGGCATGTTTGTCTGTTTCTGTATCCCTTTGAGCTTCCAACTTCTTTCTTCTGTCATTCTAAAATAATTCTAAATTAATTAATCCTTTAATTAATTTAAGAAATAAATTAATTCTGAGTGAATTAATTTACTAATTAATTTAATTAATTAATAGAGAATTAAATTAAAGGCTTGACTATTGTTGATGTAGATAAAACTCTTCTGTTCTTCAACAATAACCTTTCTAACCACTTGAACTTTTTGATGACGAATCTTCACTGACATTGTTAACACCCTGTGCACTGGTCTGGTTCACGGATGACTAACTACAATGTCGATTCTCATTTCTACTGTAGTGGTCTTTGTGTCTTATCTTGTTTCTAGCTTTGTCTTCAATATTTCTTTTCTTGGAATCTCTTTGTAGTAGGCACTTGGAATCTTCTGTATCTTCTGAACTCTTCTGAAATACTACTCCTTTATTTTTCACCGACGCTTGAACATATTAATGAACTTCTTCCAGTGTAGAGTAGCAGCTTCATTAGAACACTTCTGATATTAGGATTCTTTGTGTCTAGTTGACTGTCTTCATCTTGATTCCTTCCTCGGTATTTATTACTTACTTAATTTTCTTACTTGAGTTGAGTTATCATCTACTTATTACAAATAAGCCTTGTCATATGCCTTTCAGTATCCTTTTGAACTACTGTATCCTTTTGAGAGGATACTTCGTGGCTAGGATAGTTAGTCACACCCTCACCATCCTCATCCTTCATGGTTCCCATTTTCTTTTCTTTAATTTTTCAACAACAGGTTTTTGGGAACTTGTTGAGGTTGGCTTTTTAGATTTCAATTTAGAAATTGGTTTTACAACTTGGATAAGAGGTTTGAAATCTGTACTTACACCCTCCATGGTTGCAGAAGGTAAAGGAGAAATAGATTGCGAAGAGGAAAAAGTTGAGATGTATACCTGAACAAGGGGGGGTATACAAAACATCTTTCAGGATGCAGATTGATCCTTACTAGATCCTTGAATACCTTTTTGTTTTACACCCAACATTCCAAGATTTCTGTTTCTTTACAAATCTAAATATCTTTCACAAGAAAATTAATCACATTCATAATAAATCTAGCATAATATGTTTAATTACTTTTATCCTGTTTGTCACCTAATTTAGCAGCTATTTCATTTAGGAGCATATTGCTAAAATTGAATTATCTATAATAACATCAATCTCCATTCTTTTCTTAAATTCTTTCTAACAATATCTCATAGAGAAGCATATTCAATAATATAATTTACATTATCAAGCATGTTTCTTATATCGAATTTTGTAGGCATGGCATCACAATTATATGAGGGAAAATTAAAACATTCACTAAGTACTGGAGTGGTAAGAGTATACCTGTTACCTTTGTAGTCAAAAGAGATTTCAGAGAGATCAGTGACAATGACTACCTCTATAGATTTCCATAACTCCTCTACAAGGTTGCGGACAATAGTAGGTGCATCCAATAGGGATTTAGAAACTTTACAATTACCAAGAAACTTCATTAGTGGATTAAAATCCTTGGGAGCATCTTCCACAGTGACACAATCCATAAAATTGTTTTGCTCGTAGATGTGGTTAGTCTGAGATGCAATCTTCTTTTGTGGTGCCATTGTTGCTTTTAAACAGTTAGAATTAAGAAACTCTAGAAGAAGATTAGTTAGAGACTAAAAAAGAATTTATAGCAAGAGTTAGGGTTCTAGATTACAGAATCGTAGAGAGAGAGAGAGTGAGTAGAAATTGCAAGTAAAGAATATTGAAATGAAATGATGTGCTATTTATATTTTTGAAATAAAATAATTTCTCTTTCTCTAATTGGTGAAGTAATGACTATTAGTTAAAAAGAATATTAGAGAGTTATTGTAATTAGCAATCGACTTGATACATATAAAACTGTATGTATATGTCGATGGATAATTAACAAAACCAATGGATAATAGGCAATAAACTTTGATGGATAAAGAAAAGGCTGTAAAACTTCTTTATCAACATATAAAAAATATCCATCGATGCTCGATATCTATCCATCAAAAAATAATAATCATCAATTGATAAATTTATAAGTTGATCAATCAAACAACTGATCAAGTATAGAATTATTATAGACATTATTTATCAATGGCTGCCAATAGAAAATTAAAAACAAATAAATGGTATTTAACTAAAATTCAACATACCTAGCTCACTTACTAATCTTGAGAATGTTGATTCATTAAGTGGCTTCATAACTCTAGGTGTGAAACCCAGCTTTTTTTAGAAAGTTGAAATATAAATTATTCTTACAATGTTTGCTTGAAAGCACAGAACAATTTGTACTAAGATAAAATAAACTCTGCAAAGACTAACTCTCTCAACTTTACTACATCATCTGGTTCTTTTTACAATTTTCTAGTCAAATGATAAGACAAAAATAGTCTAAACTAGAAAACTGCTGCTTCTGCATTTCCTTTCTTCATTGTGCAATTTTGGGAATGGTTTTGTCGTGCATTCTCCAAGAAGGACAACTTCTATCAAAGTCTTCACAGTGAAGACAAATTTGACTGTCTTCTAATGTTATCTCTTCTCTGAAAGGAATCAATACTTGATCTTCATGTGTTGTCAACATCAATTGATAATTTATTGTTAAGAATATCAATTGATATCCTATGTCTAGAATTCTTCAATGGTTGTTTATACATTGTCTGAAAATTTTATCCATTGATTGATATTTGTAGTTATCAATCGATGGGTCTTCAACATCCGTTCATAGCCTTTAATCTTCAACATCTATCGAGCCTTGAAACATCCATTGAGTCTTTTATTCATTTGTTGATCATCTATCACTTGTGAATTTCTTGTCTTCAAATAATTACAATTTAACAGCCTAATATCACATCTGTTGATGACCAATATCTTTTGATTCAGATATCCATTGACTCTAGAATGTATTATTTATTGATCACTTAGACTATCAATGGATAAAAGCCTTAAAATAACATTGTTTCTAAACTACCAATTATCATTTGATACAACTTATACTTCAACTGATAATGGGCTTCCTAATCAATTAGAACAGATATCCATTGATCAGTTACAATTGGAATTTTGCTAACTTATTATTTCTAATGGTTATGTTATCATCAAAGTGTATAATTCCTGACACTCATGATCATCATATCCAAATGCATTACTATTACATCAAGTAATACATAAAGAATAATGGATATATTATCGCTTTTGTTAATACCTAGATCGTTTTTTCACTACTTTAACAAAAATAAGTGAAAGAATCCATCAAGATTCAAAGATTATGCATGTTTAGTAGAAATACAGTGCATAGAAAAATTGGAGAGATTAACGGGATTTAGTAAAATGAGAATTATACGATTCAAAATTTAAATGGATTGATTTTAAAATATTTTTATCATCACAATACAATCTAATCAAAACATACTAGAATAAGCTGAAAGCTATATTAAGGAAAAAATTAGTTGGTTTTAAATTCAAATAAAGATTTGAATGAATATTGTTTGGTGTATAGCTGAATGAAATACACGGATCTAGCACAAATGGGTCGGAGCTGGTTATTATTTTTAAAAGAGATTTACTATGCTACCCTTAAGTTGTATAGATGCTAAATGGATAGAAAAAATATGGCTAATGATGTAAAATATGAAAACTTTCACCGGTAGTCATTAAGAATATATGATATGATATGATGGCTTTTAAAAAATATTAAATTCTTTTTGAAAAATAGTTTACTTGAACCATTATTTGTAAAATTAAATTTAACTTTTTGAAAAAAAAACAAAATTTCCAATCTCATTAAAAATAAATGAAATCTTTGTAAATAAAAGAACTATTAAATACATATATTACTCTATTTAAGAAATGAAAAGTTAATTTCAATTATAATTGATTAAATATTATATTTTATAAATATTTATAAGTGATTCTAAATTTTGAAACAAATTTCAAAACAAATACTCATATCATTGGTAATTAATTTAATTCTTGTGAATAAATTGACTTCATTTTGGACCGAGATTAAAAAGTTTGAACAAAATTGTAGCCCGGCCCATATAACTAGGGTTCACAATCACTCTTTTACATACACACACATATACAAATATTACAATACTTACAATTATAAAGTAGGCGCCTCCAAGACTTACATGAGATGGGGGTGCATACATATGTGTGCCGGAGCTTAGGCGGCGAATGGACCGGAAAACAACATAAAGAAGGAGATGCATAAGCTTCTACTGCCTTAACATACGAGCTTCAAACACAACTCATTGAGAGCATTTTGTTCCTTGACTCTTCTGACGTCTCCTTCGTCTGTCCTAATTTTACTATTTTTCAGGTTCCTTTTTGTCTACTTACTTTATTTTTTTATACAATTTATTCTTAGATGATATGATTTGTTATTGTTTATTGTAAGGATCCATTTGTGATTTTGAAGAAAAAATTATTTACATAGTCGTATAAATTTATTAATTAATATATACAATAATCTAATTCCATTCGAAGTTATATGAAAGCCTATTTTCATTATAATAAGATCTACTTCCATAAAGATTTAGCATAAACTATTAACAATATATCTATTTTCGTTCATTTCTTTCACAAAATGGTACTCTTAGAGTCACAATTTACAATTAGCAATATATATTAAAGATGAAAGTCAGAAAAATGATCTGTAAACGATCGAAGGATTTTGTTAATTAGTTGTAATAGATATAGATAACTTTTTATGCTATATATCAAGTAATTTGATATCTCCTTTCTTAAGTTATTTAGTTGATATTGAGCTCAACAGTACTAATTATTCACAATTACCAGAGATGATTTGTGGGGGGTCACCTGTCATTTAATAATTTAAATAAATGTGACACCCTTATAATAAAAAAATATAGATGATTTGAATTAAAAAAAAAAAGAAGCATATACCAAGATTATATATATTGGGCCGCAGATGTTAAACATTGAACAACTGAAAATATAAAAAGAATATAACTCTTTTATTCACTAATTTTACTTTTTTTTACTTCACTCAATTTATCACAAATTTACTTAGTTTTATTTCACAAATTCGTTTACTAATTGTTTTTTGATTTATTCATGATGCACATTAACAATGCAAGTATTAATATTAGTGATATTCCCTGTTTTATTAAAGAAATTAATTATCATGCGAAGTGATATTTATTTGTAGAATGTGAATTATGTCATACAATTTTTACATACACTAACAATTTCATTGCCTAAAAATCTGATCTATATATTAGTTAATAATTTACCCATGTTTTAAAATTTTGATATTGATTTGATGTAAGTTTTCTTTCTAAAAGCATATATTTTACACATTTTTCATGTTATTTTGATATGAGTTTTTTCTTCTAAAATGCACATAATATATATTTCTAAATCTATAGCGTGATTCATGATTTTTTATTATAGAAGTTAATTATTATTTTATTATTATATATTTATATTTGTAGCAAACAATGAAGAAAGTGCTCCAAAAAGTCGACCAAGTCCCGGTGTCGGCAAACATTTACAGGTAATATCCTTAATTAGAGTTTTTTGGATATATTTTTATATATGTTCAGTTATTTTTTTCATACATGCAAAGAATACATTCTTATTTTATTTATGTTAATTTTTACAAAAATTAAATAAATAAATTCTTATGACTTTAAAATTGGAATTTTTATTTGCCCCTTCTCGTCAAAGATAGGGATATGTGGAAAAAAAATCTATCCATGATTTCATTCAATTTAGATTTAAAATTCATTTATAAATCATTTAATGTCATTTAAAATTATAATTTAAAATATAAAATTTGATTTACTGAGGATTTCATGGATGTAACTAGATTCTTAATTTTTTAAATTTCATTTGATTTTTGTATACTCATTCCTCTTTAAAAAATTAAAAAAATAAACTATATATATGTAATCTAAAAAAGATATTATATTAACATATATTTATATTTACAAATAATTATAGATTAATAAACATAATGTTTTGAGTAGAAAAGTAAAATATATGAACAAAGTTAATTATAGTTAAATTACATGGAAAATGTGAAAACGAGCTCTCAATATTTTGATAAAAAACACTAATACTTTTAATAAAATAAGAAATATTTCAAAGGATTTTAAAACAAAAGATATAGTGACCCATAGGAAAATTTTATATATTCCTACATAGTGAAATTTTTTGGGTATAACAGTTGAGTAATAATGAGAAAGAACTAAGCATTTCACTAAAGAGAGTTAGAATTTACAACAAGAATATATCTCTCATTACATCTCCGTATATTTATGTATTTATTATCTATACATACACATGTCACTCAATGTGACTTTACATTATAGTTTCGTTCTTTTGATACTCTGCAACGTTCACTATATTTTCTCTTAATTTCATAGTCCGACATCACCAATTCGTTCTTTACTCGTGTCTTAATTGCTTCACAACGGATGCTAGAAACGCAAATGGCGGTGCTGGTGGTTATATTGGTGATACGAATACCGTTTCTTTAAAGAAATTGATGTGTGAGGCTAGAGAGGTCTGATGATTCTTCAGATGAAAATGAGGCAGTATGAGCTATTTTAAAAACTAATGAATTTAATTTTGATTGAATGTGCATTTTTTGGTGATTGTTTTATTATTATTTATTTGAATTCGATTGTGTTTATGTGGTATTCTAATGGTGTTTACTTGAATTTGTATTCGAATGTGTTTCTATGTATGATATATGAAGTTAGGATGTGTGCATTGGTTATATATATGTATTATTTATGTGAATTCGAGTTAGGAATATATTTATGTTTATATTTTATAAACATGCATACATGTGTGTGACTATGTTTTACTTGTTAAGTGAATCTCTTTATTGTGTTGAATTAAATGTTATTAGACACCTAATAATGATGCATAGTTTAATGAATTGCATGATGAAATGTGTTTTTAATTAAAAAGTATTTGTATATGTTTTATATAAGCCTTGAATTTATCACAATAGAGTATAATTTACATGAGTTTTTTTCTTCTGTTTTCATTGCTAAGTAATTTCCTTATTTTTTATAATTTAATGTTACTAGAAGACCTTAAAAAATAAGGTCATGTCTAGTGACTCGTAGATGAATCTTTTTGTTGTGTTGAACCAAATGTTATTGGACACCTAATAATGATGCACATTCTGTCATTTACATGATGAAATGTGTTTTAATGAAAAAGCATTTGTATATATTTTATATGGAAAATGTTCTAATGGAGTACTAATTAGAGAACATATATGTCATGCATTATATCCTACTTATAATATATTGCAAAATCTAATGCAAAAATATTATTGATGTTGTTATTCAACTATCTGCCTAAGTGGTCTCATTCATAATTCTCTTTTTTGCAGGAAAAATATATACGAGTGGATCTCCAAAAAGTAAAAAAAATTGTGTTATCGCCTTTCAAGACAAGTGCAACACAAGTGAGATATTTTACCTCTTTTAGTGGGTAGTATCCTCAGTTTTTTTGTTTCTTTGTTCTAGAAAAAGATATTTAGTTTCGATGCAACATGTTTTTTTTATGATTTTTTATTTTACAAATATTTCTAAAAGTTAATATAATTATCTAGTGGTCGAATGCTTGAATTTATGATATGTTGGTCTTTGTTTGTTAATTAAAAAATTTATTGTTTAACTTTACCGAATTTAATTGAAGGCCTTTCTTTCCATATACATTCAGGTGGATATGTATATTAAGTGCACATCTCCCATAAAAGTATAGGTGCTGGAGATACATATTTATTTATCTAATCCTCTAAAATCTTTTTCCAGTTCTATACATAACAGTTATTAGCATAGTAGCCTGTTAAACTTATAATAAGTTGTACGTGCAAGATTTATGTTCTTATTGTTAGAAAACACATATAATGGCAATACTAGAGGAACCAAATATGAAGAAAGAGAAATTATTATAGTCGCTACAGTATATTTAGTATTGTTCGTACATAATTTAGTATGTACATCCCCCATCCTTATCAATTATTTCAATTACATTGATAAACTTGTTCATAAATAGAGACATTGTTTTACACTTTTACTGCATAAAAAACCTCCATCATAATTTTTCAAATGTTTACCTCTTAGATGATTATCATTTAACCATTGTGTTAGGAATCTACATGTAATTTGATGATAACTTTAATCTTAGAATCATAAAAATTTTAATTGATGTAACTGATCAATTGATATGAAAGTTATAAATATCAATTGATCAAGAAACCATTTATCAGTTGAAATGTCTATGTGAATCAACTGATAATTTGGATTTTAGCATATGTGTACTTAGTCTATTTCAATCGATAAGGTGTAAGTCAATTGATATTATTCCCATCAATTGATGTTAGAGTCGATTGATATAGATCATCAACTGATGTGTAACTTAGACTGTCAAATTGTAATTATTTGAAGACATGAAATTATACAAGTGAAGGATAATCAGTTGATATTGAAGCATCGATGGACAGAAGATCAATCGAAGAGACCAAGTCAAGTATTCAAGACCATCAATTGATGTGAAGACCCATCGATTGATAACATCTATCAATCGATAAGTCACTTTTTATCAGTCAATGAATATAAAGATCAATCGAAGAAGAACATCAGTTGATGGATAAAAAGAAGGATCAATTGATATGCTTAACAGCAAATTATCAATTGATTGAGACAACACAGAAAGGCTATCTGTTGAAGATCCAAAGGACAAAAGCACACCTATAGAAGACAGTTTATGATGACTGTGAAAACTCAATCTGAAGTTGTCTTTCAAACCTTTTTCTAAAATGGAAAAAGGTAAAAGGGAAGATAGGTAGAAACAATCGTAGAATAGGCATTGTAAAAATATACTTGTAGTATATAAACAAGTGTGGTATCATTGTTAGAAAATGTACAAGTTAGACAATATTTCTTGAATCAACTGTTCAGCCTTAGAGTACTTTGTAAGAACAGTTGATTTATTTTCTAACCTTGTAAAAATGAAGCTAGATTTTTATTTAACCTAGGAACATTGAGCAAAAATATACACTGATGGAAAAACCAATCCATCAATAATTTTAAAATCTCTTTATTGAATTTATTTTCAGTTTTCTTTTTGTTTATACATATTCTCTCGAACACTCAAACATCAAGAATAAATATTAAAACAAAAAAAAGTTTTGATATTTGTATTCAACCCCCTATTCTACAAATATGGACATTATTATGGGAAATAACAATTGGTATCAGAGCATAGGGTTTCAACATATAGAAAGTTTAAAGATCAATATCAGTCAATATGGGAAAAAAAAGGTTCCGGTATAAAAATTCCAATGTTAGAAAAAGATGAATATTTTGCATCTTCTTTCTCTCGACCCTTCCTATGTTAATTGCATAAAGAAAGGTCATCATGTTCACATGAAGCTAGTCACAGGTGTAAACTCTGATGGAACTCCTGCACTTGACAAACATGTTCCAAAACTCATCAATGAGTTCATAGAAGAGGATGAAAAAGAAGTCCTTAAAGACAAGAAGGCCATGAACATTCTGTTTAATGGTCTATATAAAGATATGTTTGACAATGTGATAAACTGTACTTCATCAAAGGAAGTATGGGATACTCTTCAAACTTTATGTGAAAGAACTGAACAAGTAAGGAAAAACAAGATGCAACTCTTAATTCAAAAATATTAATTATTTCATTTCAAGAGTGGAGAATCTATCAATGATACCTATAGCAGATTTCAGAAGTTGTTAAATGGATTGAAGCTATATGGTAGGGTTTATGCAACTGAGGATACAAATCTAAAATTTCTTAGATCTCTTCCAAAGAAATGGAAACCAATGACTGTTTCCATTAGACAATCTCAAGACTTCAAGGATTATACTCTTGAGAAACATTATGGTATTCTCAAGACATATGAGTTGGAAATCCAACAAGATGAGGAGATAGAGAAGAATCAAAGAAAAGAGAAAACTATGGCTTTGATGGTCAAGAGAAATGAAGAGAAGAAGGAAATTAGCTGTGTAGAAGGTTATGTCATGGTAGCTGATGATGCTGTTGAAGAATCATTCAAAGGAAAAGGAAAGGGCAAGTGTGAAGAAATTGAAACATGCTCACATGATGATTTGGATGAGATTGATGAGCACCTTGCATTTCTGTCAAGGAAATTTTCAAAGCTAAAATTCAAGAGGAATCCAAATGCTCAAAGGCCTGGGTCCCAATTTAGAAGTAACAATCAAAACAAAAATTTAGTTGATAGATCAAAATTCAAATGCTTTAACTGTGGATTGGTTGGTCATTTCTCAAATGAGTGCATAAAGCCAAAATAAGAAAAGGCAAAGTCATATGATGGTATTGATTACAAAAAGATATACTTTGACCTTCTTAAACAAAAAGAAAAGGCTTTTGTTATTGAAGAGAAATACTGGGCTGTTGAGGACAATGATTTTGGAGAGTTTATCAATCTAGCTCTAATGGCCAACCATGAATATGAAGAAGCTAGTTCATCATCAAATCAGGTACTAGCTACTAACTTTTCTGAGCTTACAAAAAGATGAATGCAATAATACCATTAATGAAATGTCTAATGAACTATACAATTTGCATGTCACTCTAAAATCTCTAAACAAAGAAAACCTCAAGTTGAAAAACACCATTGATGTCTTAACTGAGAGGAATATTTTTCTTGAAAATGAACTTGTTTGTTTAGATAGATTCAAGCAGAAAAATAAGGATGCTAGAGATGAACTGGTGAATAGTTTGAGAAGAGAAGAATTGTTAAAAGAACAATTGGATGGAGAAATTGAAACCATTAACAAATGGAATAGGTCTCCTAAAACTTCCAAACAAATCATTGATGTTCAGGGTTTAGATACTCTAGGAGAATCCCCTAAATTAATAGGCAAACCATTGGATGATACTTCAATGGATAAAGATCAATCGACTGCTAATCCCTCATCAACTGATAAGGATTACTAATTGATTGATGTTGAATCAATTGATTAATGCTGAATCAATTGATAAGTATCCATCGACAAGTAAATCATCAATGGCTAATAAGAATAACAACTTTAGCACCCCTATCAAGTTTGTTAAGGAAGCCAAAAATCAAGTTGAGGCTAAGGTTGAGAAGATCAACATAGGTAGCTTATCCAAGAAACAATTGAAAGCAAAATTAGAAGAGATAACACATGTGGAAATTATCCAACCTAAGTCTGAGAAAAAGAAAAAGAATAGGAATGGAAAATTGGGCATAAATAAGCACAACAATTATACTCCTAATATGTATGCATCTATAAAGGTTTATGCTAAATGTGGTAGTGTAAATCATTTGTCTATGCAATGCAAGAAAGAAAAGAACTCTATATCTTTAAATGATTTAAATGCACATGTCATGTATGCAAATGCCATGCTTACCAATCTTATGCTCATGAATGCCATGTCTTCTAATTTAGGTGCACCTAATGTCCATATGCCTTTTGCACAAGCTCCATACATGTATAATCCTTTCTTTGCATATGCAAATATGAGCATGCCTGGAATGCCATGGAACATGCCTAATGTAGATAATGAAATGCATGGAAATTCTGCCATGAGTACCAAGGTATCTAAGTCCCAAGATCCAACTCCTAAAGTTAAAGTGGATTTAAACCCACCAAAACAAAATGAACCAAAGTTGGCAACCAAGGCTCAGGCTGCAACTAATAAAAGAGGACCCAAGGCAACTTGGGTACCAAAAGCAACTTGATTGTTTTGTATGTGTGCAGGGAAATAGGAAGAAAAATCTCTGGTATCTAGATAGTGGATGTTCTAGGCACATGACTGTAGATTTGTCCATGCTCACAAAGTGTTGGGTCCCGGAGATCGTAGATGGGGGGTGAATACGATTCCCAAATTAAATATGACTATTAATTATTTTTGGGACAACATAAAGATTACTTTGGTTCAAACCCGGGTACTGTTCATCATCTTCTTCAACCTCAAGAACACCATTAAAATAACCAAGATAATGAACGGTAAATCATCCAAAACACGCAACACAACAAG
Source organism: Oenanthe sinensis (assembly GCA_028671895.1). Taxonomy (NCBI): domain Eukaryota; kingdom Viridiplantae; phylum Streptophyta; class Magnoliopsida; order Apiales; family Apiaceae; genus Oenanthe; species Oenanthe sinensis. The sequence continues at coordinate 40,964,490 of CM053806.1, forward strand.
ATCCAAGAATATAACTTTATATTCATTGAAGTGGGGTAGATGCTACAAACAAGTTCAAGAACATAAGCTCAAGAACACAACAAAGAAGTGATTTTTGTCTCCTCTAAAACTATTACATTTTGTAGATCTAGGAGACAAAAATCAACCCTATCTTCTATACAAGATTTAGCAAGTGTTTACAATAGAAAGATAGAGGAGTGGTATGATAAAGAAAATCATGGCCCCAAAATATTAAAGTATTAGTTCGGCCATGGGGGAGAGAATAATTTCTCTCTCTCTCTCCCCTGTTCTTTCTCATCCGAATTCTTACTTAAGATAAAGACTTGGATTCTTTTTGTATATAGAAAAAGGGGTTGCTTTTTGCTTTTCCACCTTTTACTCTTGTCCACTCAAATCTTATCTTCAAAGTCATGTGCCAAGCATGCATTTGGAAATATTTAATGTAAAAGTAATATTTAAATAAATATATATAATATAAATAAAGAGTGTCTTTATTTATAAAATATATAAATAATTAAATAAATACTTTATTTAATTAAATTAAATATTTCCATTCCACTCTTCAGTTTGTGTAGACTTCCTTATCCAAATACTCGGCCCCGTATACGTGACTCCACCACGTCCAAGTATTTGGCCTTCTAATCTGTGAAGCTTTAGTAAGATCCAATCAGGTTGTGCCGTCTGTCCCTTATCCATTAGGCTGGCATTTCTCCAACACTGATTTACCACCTTTGTTGATCCTCCACATGACTCAAGAAAACCAACAACTTTAGAATGATTAAAACCATATTAACCGACGAGAGCTTGCCTCCAATGTCCTAACACTTGATGCAACGGTCTGGTTCATAAATGACTAGTCTTGATAGGGGCTCTTGATTCCGAACATGATTCCACATTCTTCTTTGCAAACCTTACTTAAAGCTTCGATTGTAATGCACTAAAATCGTCATAGACTAAGACAATCTTCTGTAGCTTCCACATCCTTGAATAGATGTCAACATCTTTTATTCTCCACTGAGGCCTGAACATGTTAATGAACTTCTTCCAGTGAGCTTCAAGTCTGTAGATGATCCTTTGATACTTTGTCTTAACTGAACTCTGTGATCCAAGATTTCTGTGCACCTGCATATTATTACATGTCCTGTTCTATTGATGAGTTATCATCAACCATTACATAGAGATTACATTTAACATTCTTAGTACACATGAAAGTGCAGTGAGTTACTTCCCTTCACTCCTATCTCCCCTTTCACAAAGTTTATGGAAAAGACTGGCCCGGGAGTTACTTTTGGAGATAACAGCAAATGTTTTACTATAGGATATGGTTTAATTATAAAAGAAAATGTTGTCATTGAACTTGTAGCACTGGTTGATGGATTGAAGCACAATTTTCTCAGTATTAGTCAACTTGGTGATAATGGAAATGGCGTGTGGTTTTCAACTGGATCATGCATCATAGCCAACAAAGAATCTGGTGAAATTCTCTTAACTGGTGAAAGAAAAGGAAATGTCTATGTGGCTGATTTTAACTCTGTAAAGGTAGACTCAATGACATGCCTACTTAGCAAAGCTAATACATATGTAAGTTGGATTTGACACAAGAAGCTAGCCCATTTGAATTTCAAAGCCGTCAATCAATTGGTTAGAAAGAATCTGGTTAGAGACATTCCACAGATGGAATTCACCAAGGATGGACTATGTGATGCCTGTCAAAAGGAAAAATAAAGGAAAACATCATTCAATTCAAAGTCTGAATCATCAATTGACAAGCCTTTGGAATTATTGTACATGGACTTATTTGGTCTAGTCAACATCATATCAATTGCCAAAAAGAAATATGCCTTAGTCATTGTGGATGAATTCACAAGATATACATGGGTATATTTCTTACACTCTAAGGATGAGGCAAGCAAATTCATTATTAATCATGTGAAGAATGTTGACAATGACACTGAATGGAAGGTCAAGAAAATTAGAAGTGATAATGATATTGAATTCAAGAATGCAACAATTAAAGAATTCTGTGAAGAAAAAGGTATCACTCATCATTTCTCTGCACCAAGGACTCCACAACAAAATGGAGTAATTGAAAGGAAAAATAGGACCTTGATTGAAGCTACTAGAACTACGTTAGAAGAAGTAAAACTTCCTACATATTTCTTGGCAGAAGAAATTAATACTTCTTGTTACATTCAAAATATTTCCATGGTCAATCAACTTCAAGGAAAAACACCATATCAGTTAATGAAGAAAGACAAGAAGCCAATAGTTAATTTCCTTCATGTCTTTGGCTGCAAATGCTTTGTACTAAGGAATCAAGGTGGAAATCTAAGAAAATTTGAAGCCAAGGCTGATGAAGCTATATTTGTTGGATATGGAATAACAACCAAAGTTTACAGAGTCTACAATCTTAGATTACACATTGTTATGGAATCTATGCATGTAGTCTTTGATGACAAGAAGATTCGAGGGTTGTTTGATGAAGGATTTCATGACCTATTACATTTTGAAAATGAATCTACAAGCAATAGTGAAGATAATGATGATGATGTGGAAATCAATTACCTAGAAACTCCCCATCAATTGATGTCAATGCATCAACAGATAACTTATCAGTTGACAATCATCAATCGACTGATAATACATCAATTGATAATCATTCGATGGATAACAACTCTGCATAATGATCTTCAAGTAGAGTGTCCATCTCAGGGGGAGGGTTCTCAAATGATCAATCACATCACATTGATTATAACAATTCTAATGATCATGAAACATCATTATCAAGGACAAATTTACCATCACAAAGGAAATAAACAAAAAGTCATCCCTTTGAATTGATTATTGGAGATACAAATAATGGTATCAAAACTAGAAGTGCAACTCAAAATGAATGCTTGTATAGTAGCTTCATGTCTCAAGAAGAATAAAAAAGGATTTAAGAAGCCTTAAATGATCCTGATTGGATAATTGCTATGCAAGAAGAGTTGAATCAGTTTGAAAGAAACAAGGTATGGAAGCTGGTGCCCAAGCCAAAGAACAAGTCTGTTATTGGTACAAAATGGGTGTTCAGAAACAAAATGGATGAATCTGGTACAGTGACAAGGAATAAAACAAGATTAGTGGGGGCTACTCACAAGAAGAATGCATATATTTTGATGAAACATTTGCACCTATTTCAAGGTTGGAAGCAATCAGAATCTTTCTAGCATATGTTGCTCATGCTCATTTCAATATGTATCAGATGGATGCGAAAAGTACTTTTCTCAATGGAGAACTAGAAGAAGAAGTATATGTAGAACAACCTTCTGGTTTTATTGATCATGTTCATCCTGGATTTGTATACTATCTTCTCAAGGCACTTTATGGATTGAAACAAACACCTAGAGCCTGGTATGACACATTATCTAAATTCTTTATTGAGAATCACTTCACAAGAGGTACTATTGACTCAACTAATGAGAAACTTTGTCAAAAGTTTGCTAAGTTGATGCAGAGTAAATATGAAATGAGCATGATGGTAGAACTTACCTATTTTCTTGGTTTGCAAGTCAAACAAGTCAAAGATGGTATTTTCATAAATCAAACCAAATATATTTTTGATTTATTAAGGAGATTTGATTTAAATGAATGTTCTTCTGTAAAAACTCCCATGGCCACTACAACTAAACTTGAATTGAATACTAAGGAAGCTAAAGTGGACATTTCAAGTTATAGTGGCATGGTTGGCTCATTACTTTATTAACTGCAAGTAGGCCAGACATAATATTTGCTACATCTCTTTGTGCTAGGTTTCAGGCTGATCCTAGAGAATCTCATTTGATTGCAATAAAAATAATATTCAGATATCTCAAAGAAACTCCAAATCTTGGAATTTGTTACCCTAGAGATTCTGGATTTGATCTAATTGGTTATTCAGATGCAGACTATGCATGTTGCAGAATTGACAGAAAAAGTACTACAGGCACCTATCAATTTCTAGGAAATAAGCTTGTATCATGGTTTAACAAGAAATAAAATCCAGTTTCTACATCCACTGCAGAAACTGAATACATTGCAGCTGGAAGTTGTTGTGCACAAATATTATGGATAAGGAATCAACTATTTGACTATGGGTTCAACATGAACAAAATTCATATTTTATGTGACAACACAAGTGCCATTGTAATAATATAAAATCTTGTGCAACATTCCAGAACCAAGCACATTAACATAAGGTATCACTTCATTAGGGAACATGTAATGAATGGTACAGTTGAATTACATTTTGTCCTTAGTGAAAAACAACTTGCATACATTTTTATCAAACCATTAGATGAATCTACTTTCAATAGATTGGTATGTGACTTAGGTATGCTTAACAATGTTTAATCTATTAAATGTCTGACAAGTTATGTATTTATATTAATTTTTTGATTGTAGCCATTGACTATGTTAATCTATTGATTCTTCCATAATCAATTGATAAACATTTTACATATCAATGGATATTTGTAGCTATCGACAGATAAATATATTAATTGATGATATATTTACTTATCGATGGATATTTGCAGCTATCGACAGATAAATATATCAATTGATGATATATTTACTTATCGATGGATATTTGCAGCTATCGATAGATAAATATATCAATTGATAATATATTTACTTATCGATGGATATTTACAACTATCGACAGATAAATATATCAATTGATGATATATTTACTTATCGATGGATATTTACTACTATCGACAGATAAATATATCAATTGATGATATATTTACTTATCGATGGATATTTGTAGCTATCGACATATAAATATATCAATTGATGATATATTTACTTATCAATGGATATTTGCAGCTATCGACAGATAAATATATCAATTGATGATATATTTATTTATCGATGGATAAGAGTACCTGTAGATGGATAAGTTAATTATCAATCGATGACCTGGAATTTCAAGGGGTCCATGTTATCAATTGACATGTACAAAATCTAGCCGTTGATTACTTATTCTATCAATTGATTAATACATACATTCATGTAATGTATAACAGTCGATTGCCAAAATGGTAATTTCTACTTTTCATTTTTCTTCTAACAGTCGATTAAGTTCTATTTTAAGTAAGAAATTGATTGGGAACTCAGTAAATATAAATAGTGAGATTAAAACTTTTAATTCTTACTTGCAATTTTACTAACGATTTCTCTATCTCTTTTTCTTTCTCAATCTTCGAACTCATTCTTTATCTATCTCTTGCTAAGAATCTTAATCTACTTACTGTTTTTTTTTTGCTTCAAAACTAACAAGTTTGCCAATCAGTTCATCTCTATATCTTTAAACACGATTATGGCATCATCAAAGAAAGTCTCACAATCAGGATTCTACTATGATCTCAACAACTTCGTTGCTTGCACTATGGTGGAGGAAGCCCTAACAGAATTTCATCCACTAATGGAATTCCTAAGGAGTTCAAGGATCTCAAGAGCCCTCACGGAAGCACAAAAAATAGTGTGTAATCTAGTTGAAGAATTCTGGACAACAACAGAGGTAACATATGATTTTTCTTCAATCTCCTTTGATTGCAAAGGAGAAAGGTATGTTCTAACCACTGTGGTCTCGGGTGTTTGTTTAAACATTCCTGTAAATAATACAGAAAATGCACCTACTGACACAGATATAAGAAGCATGCTTAGGAAAATCAATTACACTGCTCCTGATGCTAGTTTAGGTAGTATTGTTAGAAAAATCTAAGAAAAGAATGGTCATATTTTTTTGATGCTATAATAAAGTGATTTTCTGGTAAAGTTAGTAATTTTGATGCAATAACAACAAGTATGCAATAAGTAGGTTATATCATTTTACATGATAGATATCACAATTTAGGAAGCCTGTTACTCAATGAAATATCTGTCAAATTGGGAAATAAGATTAATAGATCTAATCATATTTACTATGCTAGATTTAGCATGATTATTATTAACCATTTTGTCAAGGATATTGAGATTGACAGGAGTACATAAACCTTGAATTACTGGGTTCAAAACAAAAGGGTCTTCAAACACTTGGTAAGAATCAATCTTCACAGTAATGTGGAATTGATTTATCCACCTTTTATTCAGGTATTTATCTCTACCTTAACTTCTTCCAATCCCCAATCTTTTTGGCCTTCTGTGGCTATGAAGGGTTTTAGCAATGACCCCAACCCTCCTACCCAAGCCACACATCCAATTTCTAAACCCAAATCTAAAAAGCCAACCTCAACAGGTTCCTAAAAACTTATTGTTGTAAAATCAAAGAAAAGAAAAGCATATATCATGGTAGATAGATTAGATGAGGATGTAGGTGGTGAGGGAACTAGGGAACATCAAAGAACCCAGAAGAATAAGGAGAGTGAAGGTGTGCAACCTAAGCCAAGTCACTCTATAGTCTCTCAAATGACTATGGATGTTAATATGGACAATACCACATCTTTATTGACATCCTCTCAAAAGGATGAAAATATTGAAAATAGCCCACAACTAGGGGCACATAACCAAAATGGGGACACACAAACCAAATCACCAAAAACATATGAAAGGAGAAGAATCACATTTGCACATGGGGAAGCACACACTGCAAAATCACAGAAAACTGTGATGAATCCTTCTCAAAATCAGTTTGATGCATCTCATGTAAATGATGAAATGCAGTCCCATTCTCTATCAATTTCAATCCCTTCTATTCTTCTTTCCCCAACTCAACAAATTTCTTCAGAAAATGTTCTGATAGATAATCAAACATTTCTAAATTCTCTTTCTTTGTTAATCAAGGAGAAGCCAACACTCTCTCTTGAATTTTCTTCTCAGAAAATTCAGGATTCCATCTCACATGTCATTTCAAATATAACTTCCCAAATCATTACCTCAAATGTTTCTACTCCATCAATTAATGTTCCTTCATCAATTGCTATTCAGCCATCGATTGATAAGCCATCGATCGATACTCAAGATCAATCAATGGGTATGTATCAATCAATGGATATCCCAAACACTTCGACTGATAATTTCTATACATCAATTGATGCCCTGGCAAAAGGAGAGGAAGTAAATGAGTACATTCTTATTTCTTCCAGGAATGAGAGTGAAACACATGAGGGCCCCACCTTAGAAGGTGCACAGAATATGAGTGAGGAAGATGTGAGATTCTAGGATGAGATCCTGATGCAAAATAGAGAGATGAATGGGAAAGATAAAATAATTCTGTTATTTGCACATGAGTTGGAAAATGAATTAATGTCATAGGAGGAAGGAGTCAAGAAGATAGGGGGAGTATCTAATGCAGAAGCAAGTGGGAGTGGAGTTAACAAGGAAACTGATGATGCATATGTTGATGCTGGTGACTTGGATCCACATAATTTATTCACCCTGATCCACAATACCAAGGGTTGGCTGCTTCAAGTAACAGGGATGCAGAGCAATTGTTGGGAATTGAGCATACAGAACAAAGGACCAGGAATATGAAAGAGAGCATTGCCAATACAACAGATACATGTTATATGGAACCTGAAGAGTTAGAAGATGATTCTGATGAAGAGCCATGAATGAACACTATTGATGCTTCCTTAGAAGCTGTTGAAACTGAGATTCTTTCTCAATATAGGAGGGCAACAGTGGAAGGAGAAATTGTAGATCCCAATTAAAGGAGAATTGCTCACTATATGAGGGAGTCATTAAAAATTCAAAAGACCACAATGACATGAGTAAAGAGAGAATTGGATATTATCAAGGGATCTATCACTTCTAACAAGAATTCATTGGAGAGAAGGTTGGATGAGAAGCTACTGATTAATACTATGGGTCAAATCAAGGACAAATTGTTCAAGGAATCCAAGAACTTTGCAGCCTTAGAAACAAGAGTGGAGTCTCTAGAAAAGAAGATGGATGACATCATTAAAGGCAAGAGTCTACATGCTTCCATTCTTCAAAAGTTTCTTGACATAATGCCACCACCTCCTCCAATTGATGATAACAAAAAGGGGGTGAATGTTAAGAAGAAGGATGGTGATGGTGATGGTGATGGCAAAGGCAGTGGTGGTGTTGGTGGTTCTGGTGTGGATAAATCAAGTGGCATTGGTGGTTCTGCAAAAAAAGGGGCTACTAAAAATAGAAGTAACAGGGATAAACAATCTCCAAAGTCATCTAAGTCACCCAAAGATGACTTAGAATAAAAAAAGAAAGAATTCAAGAATTTTGAATATGATATAGAAGCTAGAAGAATTTCTAGGGAAAGAGAAACTCAATCAATGATTGAGAGGGAAAGGAAAAGAATTGAAGATCTAAAGAAGATCACTGAGTTGGTGACAGAGGCAGCAGAAAAAGGGAACTTGGATGAGTTCATTTCTCAGACAAGAATAGTAAATGAAAATATAAAGAAGGCTGCCAAAGAAAGCAATTCAAATGCAGAAACCTTTCTAACAATTGATCTTGAAGCCCATAAAGAGAAGAAAAAGGGTAAAGCCATAATGACTGAAGAAGAAAAGAAAAAGAAGGAGCCAATTGGCCAGAAGCTTCTTCAATGAGCCATTTCCTTAGGATTTTCAGATGCTACAAGAAGAAAAAAGGAGAATGAAGAAATTGCAAGGAAAATGGAAATGGAATGGAATATGATAGATCAATTAATAGAACAACCACTGAGGAAAAAGAGGAAAATAGCCATGGCTAAGAAAATGACAAGTTATACTAAAGAAAAAGTGGTTCAGGAAAACCTCCAGGTTAAATTAGAAGAAATCAAGGAGGAGGTAACAATTGAAGGCTATGATATGAAAGGGATACCAGTGATAAGTGAAAAAGGGTTGGTAGGAGTAAGAACTCACCCTACAACCTCTAACCAAGAAGAATCAATGAGGTTGGAGTATGAAAATAGAGTAAAAATTACTTATTCAGTAAAGGTGATAATGAAGCAAAGCTACAATGTTCTGAAGACCATTCTACCTCTACTCAATAGAAAGTACAGACTCAATACAATAATTGCTCAGGAAATTCAACATCAAATCTCAAAGCTAAGGAGATCAAAGGCAGAAACTGAACCTTATTCACCCCTTAAGCTATGGAAGTCTCAAGTCAAAAAGGTGGTGTTGGAACCAAAATATGCAATGATTTTTACAGATATTGAGGGCAACACAAAGTTCTTTGATATCTGTAAATATCTGGAAAAAATCATAGATGAAGAAATTCACTACCTTATGAGGCAACTTGGAGAGACTGACAGATATGAAGCAATTTTGAGGAGTTCATTCATGAGACAATTAAAGAAAAATGCTGAGAAGAGAAAGAAGAAAAAGAAATCGGATTATGAAGATTGTGAAGACATTGGAGCAGCTTGCAGAAGTTATTCATCAAACTGGTACTTCCAAAATTCAAAGTGCTATTTAAATTTCTTGATTCTATCTGAATGGAAATAATTAAGGGTTTTGTTATCATCAAGTAGATTTATGCCTGTTCATGTCACAGACACAAATAAGGGGAGATTGTTAGGAATCTACATGTAATTTGATGATAACTTTAATATTAGAATCATAAAATATTTAATTGATGTAACTGATCAATTAATATGAAATTTATAAATATCAATTGATCAGGAAACCATTTATCAGTTGAAATGTTTATGTGAATCAACTGATAATTTGGATTGTAGCATAGGTGTACTTAGTCTATTTCAATCGATAAGGTGTAAGTCAATTGATATTATTCCCATCAATTGATGTTAGAGTCGATTGATATAGATCATCAACTGATGTGTAACTTAGACTGTCAAATTATAATTATTTGAAGACATGAAATTATACAAGTGAAGGATGATCAGTTGATATTGAAGCATCGATGGATAGAAGATCAATCGAAGAAACCAAGTCAATTATTGAAGACTATCAACTGATGTGAAGACCCATCGATTGATAACATCTATCAATCGATAAGTCACTATTTATCAGTCGATGGATATAAAGATCAATCGAAGAAGAACATCAGTTGATGGATAAAAGGAAGGTTCAATTGATATGCTTAACAGTAAATTATCAATTGATCGAGACAACACAGAAAGGCTATCTGTTGAAAATCTAAAGGACAAAAGCACACCTATGAAAGACAATCTATGATGATTGTGAAGACTCAATCTGAAGCTGTCTTTCAAACCTTTTTCTAAAATGGAAAAAGGTAAAATGGAAGATAGGTAGAAACAATCCTAGAATAGGCATTGTAAAAATACACTTGTAGTATATAAATAAGTGTAATAGCATTGTTAGAAAATGTACAAGTTAGATAATATTTCTTGAATCAACTGTTCAGCCTTAGAGCACTTTATAAGAATATTTAATTTATTTTCTAACCTTGTAAAAACGAAGCTAGGTTTTTATTTAACCTAGGAACATTGAGCAAAAATATACACTGACGGAAAAACCAATCCATCAGTAATTTTAAAATCTCTTTGTTGAATTTATTTTCAGTTTTATTTTTGTTTATACATATTCTCTCGAATACTCAAATATCAAGAATAAATATTAAAATAACAAAAAGTTTTGATATTTATATTCAATCCCCCCTTCTACAAATATTGACATTGTTCTGGCAAATAACACATTGTATTGGAGCACCTAGTTAGCTGTCCATTTTAGTTATGTACATTTTACTCATAGGAAATTAAATTTAATTACATATTTTCTATTATAAATGAGTGTGTATTATTTTTTCTACAACAGTGGTGTTCTTGATTTGTTGATGATGCTCATTTCTTGTATACTTTTCATATGGTAGTATAATCATATTATCAAGCCTATTTGTTTATTTGAATTTTTTCTATTCTACAGGACTGGCAGAATCAAAATTTTAAATCATCAAATGACCAAAGAAGAAAAAAGAGAAAAGAATTAGAATAATATGACATTCAGGTGGACACAAACCTAAAAAGAAGGGAAATCGACTTATAAAGACGATAGCAAAAATTGTAATATATATTAATGGAAATAATATATTAGAAGATATGAAGATGTTAGAGTTTAAAAGGATCAAAGTTTAAAGTATATCAGACAATAGTATTAGAGTATATCTCGATCATAGTACATTGGATTGGAGTTTAATCTATGAGAGTAGGAGATGTCGATTCCTACAAATCAGGTGATGAGGGAGATAAATATGGACATAAGAATGTCGGATGCAGAAAGTTAGAGATTGTCATTATCACCTAATTATAGATTGAAAAGTTTTCTTGATTTATTGTAATTGATCATTATTCTGTTTTAAGTTATTGTGATTGTGTCTATATAAATAAATATTAGGTTTACCCTTAAAGTGTTCGAATATTACTATCTTTATCATAGCTTATCTACTCTTAAGAACTCATTTGTTTCTTGAGAGATTTTGTATTGTATTAGATTTTATGTACAAATTTATTAAAATCTATAGTTCTTTATATTATTTTTTATTTTTCAATTAATTTACACAAGTATTAAATTACCCTTCTACAATTGTTTATTTACCGGGCAACAATCGGTATCAGAGTAAACTGATAAATGATATTCATCAAAGATCTACTTCGTACAAATATGAAAGTATCAGAAAACATATCTTGAAGAAAACTAAGTAACCCACATTGAAGGTAAAGATGCTAATGGTTCTGGAAGCCAATGATCCGGACTACTTGGAAGAGATTAATGATGTTCCATATATTCCTACCAAGCTAGTTCCAACAACAATAAGGGATGGACATACCATACCAAAGTTTTATACCTTGAATGATAAAATGGAGTGGACAGTAGAGGAGAATGTTTGATCAAATCAAGCCTACTACTTTGAATGTACTTGTCTTGTTGTAACACTTAGATCTCTTGTACTAGGCTAGTGACTTAGTTACTTTAATGTATTATTGTATATAGAAGTTTGATCAAATTATATTTCTAAATTGTAATTTAAAGTCAATAATAAAGTATGATAGAAGATTTAAGGTGAATCATGCATCTACACAAAGAATACTTCATCAAAGAATAAGGAATGCAGTTGGAAATTTTTCTAAGGCAATTAACTGATAGAGAAGTCAAAACAGTCGAGAAGTCAAAACTATAAACTGGTAGAGAAGTCTCAAATGACTCAATCGAGAAATCTAATCAATCAAGGAGTGTACTTAATCGAGAAGTCAAGAATTTATAATCATTCGAGAAGTGTAAAGAAATGATCATTCGAAAAGTCCAGTTAAACAAATCGAGAAGTTAGCTAAGGAAGCAATCGAGAAGTTGAGGAAATGGGTCAATCAAGAAGTCTATGAAATCAAGTCATTCGAGAAGTCTAGCATAATCGAGAAGTCATCAAAAGAAGTATGCAATCGAGAAGTCTAGCCATTCGAGAAGTATCAAGACAAAGACTAATCGAGAAGTCTCAGAAGTACTCAATCGAGTAGTCAACATTATGACTTCTCGAAGTACAATGAGGCTGAGTATTCGAGTGTTTTAAGAAGCTAATTTCAAGGAAATTTGTAGAAGAATAAGACAAGTAATTTGAAGCATTGTCATGATCGGATCAGTCAAACCTGTGAAGATGATGACAAGTCTACAATAAAGATTGAAAAGAAAACAAGACAAAGACAGAAGAAAGAAAGCAGAATGGAACATACTGTCAAGTCATATAACTTAGCTAGAAATAGATTGTGTACAATGTAAAGTAGTTTTGTCTATTTTTAGTTATAGAAAAACAGACTGTGAAAATATGTGCACTCAAGACATGTTGTCTATTTAGTAAGTGTCCACAGCTTCACAAGTTTGGTGTGTTGAATATTTTTCATACCTTGTTTTCTTTCAAGAACAAGAAGCTGAGATTCAAACCAAGAATCTCAGAATGTAGCAAATTCATTTTAATACAATTAGATTGAAAGTTTAATTTATGTGTTTGTTTTAATTCCGCAATACTTGATAAACACTATAAGTTAACATAAGCTATATAACCAAATCAGTTCATTTATCAATCAATAAAGAAAAGAAAAAGAAAAAGTTTTAAACTATACATTCACCCCCCTCTACATAGTTTTTGTAGTTCTTATTCCTAACAAGTGGTATCAGAACCAGGTTGTTAATATACAAACAGTATAAAGTTCAAGATGAGTTCACAAAAGCTAAATAGTATCAAGACTCCACATAACAGAGAACACTACATTCTTTGGAAAAAGAAAATGCTGATGTTCATCAAGAATGCAAATCACATGTATCCTGAGATCTTGAAGAATGGACCCTTCATACCTGTGACACTAGTTCCTGAAACAACTAGTGACTCAGAGGTAATACTAGCTACATGGGTACCAAAGGATCCATCCCAGTACACAGATACAAAAAGAGATAAAGTTGCTCTTGACAATAGTCTAATGCTTATACTGACTGACTCCTTGGATATAGTCATGTATAACAATGTTGTGAATTGCACCACTGCCAAGCACATTTGGGAAACCATAGAGCTGCTATATGAAGGAACAGTGGAAGTAAGGGAAAATCAAAGATAAATGTTGGTCTCACAATATGAAGCCTTTATGTCAAAACCAAATGAAGGCATAACTGAAGTCTTTGAAAGGTTTAACAAATTGATCAATGAATTACAGTTATAAGGAAAGGCCTATGAGACAAAAGAAAAGATTTTGAAGTTTTTATTAACCCTTTCAGAGCACTTAGAACACAAAATCTTTGTCATTAGAGAAGGAAGGGATTTAACAAAACTTCATTTGGAAACTTTGTATGTAATCCTGAAGACATATGAACTAGAGTACTTTAAAAAGAAGTATATTCTAGGGAATAGAGAGAAAATGGCAAATGTCTCTAGTGCCTTGATTGTCAAAGAACATGTGAAGATGGAAAACGTCGGTACAAGCCAAAGAATGAAGATTGAAGAAATTACTGAAAAAGATAAAGAGGATAATGAATCTGTCAAAAGTGAATCTGATGAAGATGAGTTCTACACCATTGAGGATCTTGAAAGCATAGACAACAAATCTATGGCTTTCATGGCTAAAAAGTTTGGAAATCTGATATTCAAGAGATATAGAAGTTTTAAGCCAAAACCAAATTTTGGCTCCTCAAGCAAAAGCAAAGCTCCAAAGAGTAATTTCAAGGGTGGTTATAAGACTAGATCTGTTGACAGGTCAAAAATAAGGTGTTATAATTGTGATGAATTGGAACACTTTGCTACAGAGTGTAGAAAGCCTAAAGCAGTCAAAAAGGATAAAGACTACTTGGAGCTAGAAGCCAAGTATGAAGCCCTGTTGAAGAAAAAATCTGGTAAAGCTTACATAGCAGAAGGAAGGTGTTGGGATGACATAGATGAGGATGAGGAAGAAGAAGAGTATGGAAACTTGGCACTAATGGCCAAATCAAATCCTGAAGCATCATCCTCAACAAGTTGGGTACCAATCTTAACTTCTATAGATATGTCAAACTTTTAGTACAAGAAAACTGTAGAAGAATTAAGTACTGAGATGTTTAACATACATACGAGCATGACTGCAGCTTATGAGGAAATAAGTAGATTGATTAAAGCCAATGATGAACTGTCCACCAAAAATAAACTTTTAAAATTATCCATAGTTTACATGGAATCAATGAAGCAGCAAAATAAGTACTTGAGGAATAAGGTCACATACTTAGAAAAGATTGAAAAATTCCTAAGCGACCAAATTTCTGAAATTGAATTGAAAATTAGATCCTATCGAAACTCATCTGTACTTCTTCAGGACTTTCCTTAAAAGCATCAAGAAACTTCTAAGGTTGGAGTTGGGTTTGACTATGACAATCTTAAGAAAAAAGAAATCAGTTTCAACAACAGGTAAAAAGAATAAACTTCTTGGTAATTCTCACATTCTGAAAAATGTGAAAACTCCAATATTTAAGAAATAAACTATTGAATTTAATGAAGTAATCATGATCATCAAACAACAGTTAAATGATGAGGATGAACAACTAACCAAGAATTCAAAGCCATGTGTTGAAATAGATGAACCAATGGTCAAAGCATAGTCCACCCCTATTGAACTTGAAAGAAAGGAATTTGTCCAGAAAAATGAAATCATGCATGCTAACAATAAAAAGGCAAATAGAAATGGAAAAGTAGGCATCAACAAACATAATAACTATGCACATGTACTAAATGCTCATAGGAAGATTTGTAAGAATTGTGGATTTACAAATCATCTAACTCATATGTGTAAGAAGTCTGTTGTTGCTAATACTGAATTTACTTGTGGTTATGTTAAAACTTTGATGCATGAAAATCATAAATTATGTGACAAGTTTTACTGTATGCCATGTAACATGAATGTTATGAATACTTGTTTTAGATTAAGAAAATAGTTTCTTGAAGGTTTCGGCCTAAATCTGCAAGTCCAATCAAAGGAAGAAAACACTCCTTGTCACCTAGAAATGCATCTAGCTCAGGAAGCACTAACCTAGCTAGGAATCATAATCAGAAAAATGAAATTGTGCATGATAAAGTGTCTAGAACTATTAACAAGAAAAATAACATTCACGCAACTAAGAAAAAAGGACCCAACCTAGTTTGGGTACTGTTAGGTCCCAGAAGAATCGTAGAAGGAGGAGTTGAATACAATACTCGCACCAATTTAAAATTCTTTGCAGAATTTATAGATAATAAATTATTGTTGTTATTGAGGGTTCGAGTCCATGTAGTGTTTAGGAGGCTGGCTTACTAATTTTCTCTTTTTATGAATAAATAGATAAGATCTAGAAAATTAACAAGTAAATAAATGAGACAAGTTTCAGGGAATATATCTTTCGAAGAACAAATTAGTTCTTCGCTATAACAAAGAGATCTGACTGATTCCTATTACAAAGTATAGATCTATGAATGTACAAAAGGAAATCAATCTAACAGATAGTGTTTTATAATAATCCTATATATTTATAACATAATGAACCAACTAGATTATAAAACTCCGGTGAAGAAGGTATGTGTATGGCTTTGTATCTCTTTTTCTCCGGCTTCTGTTTCTCTCTGTATCTCTTTGTGTCTGTGTGTATTCATTCACACCAAATGAATTAGATTCATTTGTTTATATAGTGTAGGCTTTATAATAATTGAACTACAATTGTGAGTGTCGAATTCTTCTCCCCTGTATGTTGACATGAATTGACTTTGAGAAACCCTTGGATATTTTCTAGGTGTCGAATATTGTTTCCATGTATTGAACACTTAGACAATATTCCCTGTGTCAAATTCTATGTCCATGTATACTTCCCTTAGTCACATAAAGGTACAACTTAATCTACCTGATGTGATCAATTGGTTCTTCAACTAAGGGAACTTATAAAGGAACTTCAATTTCCTCTAAACACACGAAAGAGCTTCAGTGTTTGCTTGTTGTTGGCCATTAACTCATATGATGTTTTTTCACGATCTTTGTTGAAATAAATTACCATGTTAAAACTTCATTCGCAAAATTCAGTTCCATTGTCTGACTTCAAAGTTCTCACAACTTACTTTGCTTCCAACTTAATCTACCTGATGTGATCAATCACCATATGTGACGTCTTATCTGTTGAAAGCATGAACATCACCAACTTGTAACTAGGGTTGTCAACATCCACCACTAAGCATATTTCTTTCATGACATTACTAGCTTCAGTGTGATGTTTTCATTGACTTCCTCATATGACATACTTCAAAATGTCCTCTGGATATAATTCCATATGAAGCAGTACTCTCACCAATTTCATCTTTATCAAAGAATCCATTGTCTTGTTCACCAAGTGTGAGAGCTTCCTATGCCATAACTAACTCTTTATTGATGAAGGTTTACTAAGAAACTCACTTCACCTTTGCATAAAATCTATGTCAGCTACGAATAAAATTCCTCACTCCATGTTGAGTGAGCTTCCATCTTTCTTGCTTAAGATCAAACTAAAGGGTTTCGAGGCACAAACGCAGCGGAATAAACGCGAAAAATAAATCAAAATAGTGAAACCGTCCGCAGGATCCATGCAAAAACAAAAGATTTAATTAGGAGATAAAGAATAAATACCTTTAGAAGCTTTAACAGTTCATTAATGGAAGATTAATGAAGGTCCAAAGCTTGTTTAATCACCACGTATCCCGCTCTCGTGATCTATGCTCTACGGTATCCACACGAACACTTTTCATCAAGGATTGATGTGTACTAGCACCCGAAAACTGCTTCTCTCTCTCTATCTTCCTCTTTTCTCAAAATGGCTAGAGTTTTAGTAAAAATATGTCTCACTTATTAAATCAGCCCATAAAGAGATTATATAGAGAGATGAATAAGTTTTCTAATTATAATCCAATTATAATTAATACTAATCCAAAATTCTAAATTATTTAATTAAATCTCACTTAATTAATTAATTATTAATTTTGGAATTAGTTTAAATAATTCATTTATTCTATTTATATAATTAATTAAGTCATACTTAATTAATATCATAAATAAAATAAATTACTTATTTAATTTAAATTATTTCTCCTTCAAGCGTTCTTTGTGTGTGACCCTGCAGGTTATTATTACGTTGGCAACAATTTTAATATCTAATTAAAATTGTAAATAATGAGCGGCATCTAGTAATACATCGTTGCTACCCAAGTAATAATAATAAATCGGTGATTCGATTAATCCTTTCGTTAATAATGTTCCATGTAATATAATCCATTTAATCTTGATATTATAGATTAAACTCAAGGCATGTCTCGTGTCATCTTCTTCATAATTTAATCTTTATTTTCTTGACCGATGAGTAGACTATTAAAATCAAATCAACATTTGAGCACGGTCGTGCATTTCATAGTCCCACTCAAACAAGAGGCCAATAATATCACTCCTAACATTAGGAGGATTAAATCTCATCTAGATCATTCATATTTCTCATACGATTCATAATATACCCAATATCCACTTTAATCATCACCCGATCAAAGGTAACTTTTAATGTAATCAAAGTATATTAATTCTCGTATAGAAATATAATGATTTCAGGTCTAAGGATCATTACACCATTATCACAGTGAGAATTACTTATGACACTTATTTAACATGTAGAATCTCATGGCTGGTCATTCCAGTGCCATGCATTGAGACATGCATTTATGTTCTTGACTTTAGTATCACTATACCTATGACCAATGAGATGTGGTCATCTGTCAAGAAACATACTAGTCTTTGTGCATTATTATTGTCCTTAAATAATAATACTCGACTAGGGAATTTTAGGAATAAGATACTATTCATATAATCTCATTTTTAAGTCACATATTTAAAGATATATAATACGTATCAAAATTTCAAGGACATTCATTATGCTTTCAATTTATTACGCAGTAAATAAAACATAATAAATAAATAATAATCAATAAAACATAATCTTTAATAATAAATATTTTCCTTAAAATATAAAAAATATTGTCTCTAGAGCACAATTACTAACACAAACACTTTTCCTTTTCAATGCTTTTCCAAAAAACCATTGACAAAGAATTCCCTAGTACCCTGTAGATAGTGCTTAAGTCCTTCCACAAGAAAGATACTTCCAGTGATGACAATACCAAAATTCAAGATAGCCAAATCCCTTGTACATCTTTTGCTGTCATCTCCAAAGGTTACTGTTGGATAGAGTTTCTCAACCAACTGTGATATCAGATCTTCAATCTTAATCATATGCCTCGTACAATAAATTTCACAAAATCACATAACTTTTGCCTTTTGTTACATACTTTGCAATCACAAATGATTAAACTTCTTAGTACTCAACTTCAATTAAGTCCAGATGGGTTAGAGATATTACTTTCAACATTGATAACAACAGGTTCAATATTCATATTAGAAAATTCAGTACTATCTATTTTAACAATCTTACACAAATGTGATAGGTGTCAAACATATTTTACAGATATTCAATCATTTTCTAAAAGCACGTGAAATAGAATAACTAATAAATTAATTACTAATTCTTCTTAATCCATATTTTGCTGTTGTCTAGCATTTTAACTATCTCTGATTACCTAAGTCAGCTTTAGATTAAGACTCGAATCAACAAGTCTTACTAACTACATAGATAATTCTTCCATCTTTTAATATTATACTCCTTAACAAGCAATATATGATATGAAATTTAAGTGCAACTATGTGAGTGCAAGCAAATCATATGAAAATAAGCACATAAACAATTTCAAGTAAGAACAAATATAAAATATCTGATCTATGACCTGTTTGTCTATTAGCAATTTTAACAATATTAGCAGAGGTATTAAATCACAAAAGATTTAAATCAAGTTCCAACAAATGTTCAGGGATACACCTAACCATCTAAAATACCTTATCTAATTCTAGATATTCATTTTACTGCATAAACAATCAAGTATAAAATTTACTAATTAAACTCATGAATCCTAGCATGCAATCTTATTCTTAGCAATCAATTAAGTATTTAAGTCCTAAGATGCTAACAGGATGACATGAATATAATATATTTCAATACTTAAAACTTCTACAGTTCTGAATTAGATAAATGTATACTAGTTAGAATGTGTACCTGTGAAGTACTTAGTGATTCATCTCTAGTATTGGTCATTGATGCCAGATATCCATTTGGTTCATCACTGTCACAGATAGAATAAGCTTTGCTTTTAAATTCATCAACAAATGCTTTCCCTTGTTGCATCCTCACTAATGCTTGAGATTCATGCTTCAACCCAACAATGTGTTGTCATCTTTTACTTGCTCAGGCTTCTTAAACTGTGTAATATAACCCTGATCTTGTCTTTCTATTTTAAACCATCCATGTCTTGTAACCGCCTCTTAAACAAATCTTGAAAATCTCCTTTTTGGAATTTATAGGTAAGGACCTTAGGTTTAGAATTGGGATTCCGTCTGAATCTGATGTCACCGAACTCCTAGTTGCCTTGCAGGCTTGACTTGCAGTCCAGTTCTGAAGTTATTCTAAAGTGTAAGATTCACTTATAATATACCTTGAACACTACCTTGAGCTACTACATCTTCAATCTAGATTCTCGGATCATTTCATTTCTGTTCAGAGGTTCTCAACCTTGACTTCAATCAAATTTGGTTTCTGGGTCGCAAATATAGTGGATATGCCAACAACCTGTTTTACCAAATATTATTTTCTTCGGCACTTGTTCTAGTTCATAGGCCTTCAGCACTTATAGTTCTTCTATAGACAATGTGGTTGTATCATTAGATCCCTAATGGCTGTAATCATACATTCCAGATGATCTTCTTCAGCTCTTCAGTCAGGGTTCTAATGATACAACCACATTGTCTGTAGACGAACTGTATGTGCTGAAGGTGCCAATAACCTGCTTTACCAAATATTATCTTCTTCAGCTCTTGTTCTAGTTTATAGGCCTTCAGCACATACAGTTCTTCTATAGACAATGTGGTTGTATCATTAGATCGCAGATGGCTGTAATCATACGTTCCAGATGATCTGCAGAGTTAGCACGAACTTCCTGTAATCTCCCTATAGAATAAACTTTAAGGCTTGTCTGAGATGTCAGGTAGTTCAATTTGTTCTCTTTCACTACTTCAACCCCTAAGATTTTTCATCCAAAAATTCAACTCAAATCAACCAAAAAACTGTACCAAAATTAATTTCTCCTTTTCCAGCTTCCGAAATATTAGTGGGATCCTATGAAGTAAACCTTTGAGGAAATTAATACCTCTATTTCTTCAACCTGTTCCAGAATTAACTTCAATGGATAATCTTCAGTCAATTTTAGTTGTCTTCAATGCCCGAAAAAATCTTCAACTACAAACCCCTTAAGCACCTTTGGTTTATTATTTAAGAAAAAATTAAATTTATAATTTTTTTAATTTTCTTAGAAAACAAATTAATCAAAAATAAAAATTTACAAATAATTAATTTTCAAGAATATTTGTAATTTCTTAAAAATTAAAAATCCGTAAATTAATATTTTAAGAAGAATTTTAGTTTTCAAGAATTTTAAATTTTCTGGAAAAATTAATAAATCTAAAATATAAATTAAAGGGTACAAAATTTGGGGTACCAAATAGCACATTGGTGTTAGTGTCGAATTCCTAGAGGCTAAGTGTCGATTTTTTTTTAGAAAATAAACACCTTTCTTCTGTATGTGTCGAATTCTTATCTACTATGTATTGCCTTGAAAAAGAAACACCGGTAGAATTTTCGACACTTAGCTTACAAGCGCATGTAACCACTGCCGAGTTATTCAAATATGCACATGTATCATTGCCGAGTGACGTTGATATAAAAAAAATGGAACAAGTAAATGTTTAATGAATTTAAATTATAAACTTAATTTTAATAAAACTTATAAAATAAACTAATGAAAATTTATAACATACACTAATAAGAGTTTATAAAATAAATTTCACAAAAGTTTATAAAATAAATTTTATTTAAAATTTATAAAATAAACTAATTAAAATATATAATATAAACTAATAAAAGTTTATAAAATAAATTTTATAAGAGTTTATAAAATAAATTTTATTTAAAATTTATAAAATAAACTAATTAAAATTTATAACATAAACTAATAAAAGTTTATAAAATAAATTTTATAAAAAGTTTATAATTAAACTTATTTAACAAGGCCTCCTTCTGAGTTCAAACAGCTGCAGCACAATGAGTTTTACTAGGCTAATGAATCTTGATTTGTATATCAATCAGCAAGCTCTGTACCAATTATTAGGTGCCGAAAGTATCGTAGAAGGGTGGTTTAAATATGATACTCACAACAATTTAAAATTCTTTTGCGGAATTTGCGGATAATTAAATTATTGTTATTGTTGAGGGTTCGAGTCCATGTAGTGTTTATGAGGTTGGCTTATGAAAGGCACAGGTGTACTAACTTGTAACACTTAATTACTATGTAACTCAACTAAGTAAAAGATAAAACAACAGCAAAACAAGAGAAACTGAAGAAGCACATGGAATCGATCAACTGAAGAAATAGTAATGATACTTGGTAACTACAAGTAACTAATTTGGTTAATCAAGGATGCATAAGTGAGAAGAAGTTCAATCTCAGTATTGCTCATGCCCTAACTTATCTAATGGAGAATCAAATTAATGTCAAAGAAGTATCAAGAAGACCAAAGTGATTTCATGTAATGTATATCAACATCTGGATAATGTAAAGGTTAATCAACAAATGAGAACTGACATTCAGAAGCAAGAACCCCTACAAGACTAGTCACTTATGAACCAAACCATTGCATCAAGTGTCAGGACATTGGAGGCAAGTTCATGTCAGTAATAGAAGATCTCATTTGAATTGAGTGAGGAAAAGAAATTGAAGAAGCTAGGGAAACTTGCTCATAAAGGTTAATCCTCAATTAGTCACTAAAGAAGGTTAACATTGGATGAGTGCATATTTGCCAAGGCTAATGTCGATCCACAGCAGATCGAGATGCAGATCGAGATTGATAATTGAAGACAAACATTGCAAGGCAAATCTCGATCCACGGCAGATCGAGATCGAGATCGAGATTCTCATAGATCGAGATCGAGATCGAGATTCTCCCAGATCGAGATCGAGATTTTCACAGATCGAGATCGAGATGGGTCCAGGCGAAGATCGAGATGCGGGTAGATATGTAACATTTAATGTTCAAGGGACAAGTGGCTTATTGTGAACGGTTGATCCAGAGTTGTTAGGAAAGTACTTTTTGTTGTCAAAGTCCTGATTGGGCCACGTACACAAAAAGGACAAGATCAAGACTACATGACATTATAAAAGCAGCACTTTGTTTTTATAAGAAAGAAGACTTTTTATCTCTGTGATTCAACGCTATTTTTAAGAGAGAGCATTTACTGTAAAACAAAAAGTGAGAGAGAGGATCAGTTGAATCTAGATTTAATTGCTGTATTTATTGTTCAACTGATCATGATGCTTTTATGAATGTTGTAGCAAATTCATCAATGAATATAATGATATATTCTTGAAATTCTGTCATCATTTATTACCTGCAGATTGTTTATTCTCTCATTAATTTTAAACAGTTGTATTCAACCCCCCCCCCCTCTACAACACTTTGGACCTAACAACTTACTAATTTTTTCTTTTTATGAATAAACAGTTAAGATCTAGAAAATTAGCAAGTAAATAAATGAGACAAGTTTCGGGGAATATATCTTTCGTATATAAACCCAAAGGGGTGCTACATCTGGTGTTAATGAACCGGTTTCTGAAAAATAAATTAGTTCTTCGCTACAATATAGAGATCTGACTGATTCCTTTGCAAAGTATAAATCTACGAATGTACAAAAGGAAATCAATCTAACAGAGAGTATTTTATAATAGCCCTATATATTTACAACATAATGAACCGGTTAGATTATAAAACTCCGGTGAAGAAGGTATGTGTATGACTTTGTATCTTTTCTTCTCCGGCTTCTGTTTCTCTCTGTATCTCTTTGTGTCTGTATGTATTCATTCACACCAAATGAATTAGTTTTATTTGTTTATATAGTGTAGGCTTTACAATAATTGAACTACAATTGAGAGTGTCGAATTCTTCTCCCCTGTATGTTGACTTGAGTTGACTTTGAGCAACTCGTGGATATTTTCTTGGTGTCGAATATTATTTCCATGTATTGAACACTTAGAAAATATTTCATGTGTCTAATTCTATATCCATGTATACTTCCCTTAGTCAATAAAAGGTAGGTGTCGAATTTCAAGTCCATGTGCAGCTAGGTGTCGAGTTTTACTCCTTGTGCATGCCTTGGTGATTTAAATTCTATATGTCGAATTCTAAGTGTCGAATTCTTATCACATGAATATAAATCACTTATATTCTTTCAAGGCATTTCTATGTGTGGATGTTTTAATTTTACTGGTCAAATTACCATTTGATCACCAACCTTTTATACTTCTTGCGCTTGGTCATTTGCGGTTTGGCTGTTGAGATGTTCGCCTGTTTGACTATTGAGTTGTTAAGCTCTTTGTCCTTGTACCCTTGAACCTTTACTATTGCTTCAATCCTCGACCATTTTCTTCCATTTCATTTACTCTACACACTTAGTCAATGCTCTAGTTCATAGATGTAATTACCATTATCTTTCATGTTGACGTTTAGTGCACTGGTCTGGTTCACAAATGACTAGCACCAATTTTGATCTTCACATCTCATTTAATTCAAATGACAAGAGTACTACAGTTCTTTATTGCTTCGAACACTGACTGTCAATAAACATAGTACTTTCACTAGAATCTTTTCTTGTACTTAGACAACGTCTTCGTTACTACCACAACCTTGAATACTTCATTCTCTGTTCTTCACTGACGCTTGAACATACAAATAAACTTCTTTCAGTGAGAATAACTTCAAGACTGTAGTTGTCTTCTTAAACCTTTGTCTTTACCATGTCTTCAATTCTTCTAGATTCCTATGTTTCGAACACTGTCTATCTTCAATCAATGCCTTTACACTAAAATCTTCTAGTGACTCTTTTATACCAAATTTTAACACTTCTGAGACCCTGAACACCATTAACCATTATTCTTTACTGAGGCATGAACATATTAATGAACTTCTTTCAGTGACCTGTAGTAGACTTCAAAACTTCTTATAATGTCTTGATTCACTGTATATGCCTTATCTTCATTTCTTCCTGATTTCTGTGTAGGCGTAATATTATTTACTTGTCTTGTTCTAGTGTTGAGCTATCACGATTACTATTCATAAAGCTTCGCAATCTCACCAACAGGTACCAAAGAAAACTTGATATTGTTTTGATTGTAGGGCACATGTAAGAAGAAGAAATTCATGTGGATCTTTGACAGTGGATGCTCAAGGCACATGACTGGTGACAAAGCCCTATTGTCATAATTTAAGGAAGAGGCTAGCCCAATAGTGACCTTTGGAGACAATAGCATTGGTTTCACCATGAGATATGACAAATTGATTCATGGAAATATTGTCAGTGAAGATGTAGCTTTGGTAAATGGTTTGAAGCACAATTTGTTAAGCATCACTCAATTCTGTAACAAGGACTTAAATGTGGAGTTTGATAAATAAATATATGTCATATGACACAAAAAACTGAAGAAGTTTCTTTATATAGAGTAATGAAAAGAAGCCTATTTGTAGCTTATTTAGACTCTGTAAGAAAGGACAAAATATGTTGTTTCTATACCAAAGCTTCTGAAATGGAAAGTTGGCATTCGCATAAAAAGCTATCTCTTTTGAACTTCAAGAATCTAAATTCTCTATTCAAAAGAGAATTAGTAAATGACTTGCCCACACTTGAATTCTACATAGAAGGATTATGTGAGGCTTGTCAAAAAGGAAAGATGAAAAGATCAAGTCCTAGAAGTAAAGAATTCACCTAAATCACAAAGCCCCTACATCTGATTCACATGGACCTTTTTGGACCAGTAAATGTCATATCAATGTCCAAGAAGAGATATGCACTTGTCATGGTTGATGACTTCTCCAAATATACATGGGTGGAATTCCTTCACTCAAAAGATCAAGCTCCTGAGTTTATTATTGAAAACCTAAGGAGATTGGATAAAGGTCCAACACCTGTTGTGACCATAAGAAGTGAAAATAGAACATAATTAAAAAATGCTATATTAAGTGAATTTTGCAATGAAAATGAAATCACTCACGATGCTAGCATAAGCAAGTCTACCAACAAGCTTTTGGGCTGAAGTTGTCAGGACTGCATGCTACACTCAAAACAGGACACTCATCACAAACAGAAGGCCATATGTTAAACATATGCATGTGTTTGGAGTAAAATGCTTTGTTCTCAAAGATGCTGACCATCTAGGAAAGTTTGAAGCTAAAACATATGAAGAAATTTTTATGGGATACTCCTTGGACAAGATTGTCTATAGAGTATATGTTATTGATCAACAAAAGGTGATGAAAAGTACAAATGACTTTTGATGACTTCAAGTTTCCTTCCATGAATCTTGAAGGAGAAAACCGTGACACCTTGAGATTTGAAAATGAAATGGAAATGGAAGCATCTGAAATTGAAAAGGATGATAATACACAAGAAGGATCACATGTGGAAATTTCACATGGTACAAGTGAAGAGAGAAACAGTGAGGATTTCAGTCACATCCAACTTGAAAATTCTCCACACAAACCTAGCATCCATTCAGGGGGAGATTCTCAAGGATCAACAACAAAGGCAAATAACTCTAATCAGGAAGAAACAAGTTCAAATGCTAGAGGTGTGACTCATGAGACTAAATGGAATAGAGCTCACACTGCAGATCAAATAATTGGAAATACTGATGAAGGAGTGAGAACAAGAAGAGAAACTATAAATGAATTTTTGTATGCTTTCTTTCTGTCTCAAAATGAACCTAAAAGAATTGAAGAAGCATTGTTGGATCCCGACTGGATTATAGCCATGCAGGAAGAGCTAAATCAATTTGAAAGAAATAATGTTTGGGAATTAGTTCCACCTCTAAAAGACAGATCAATTATTGGCACTAAATGGGCTTATAGAAACAAAATGGATGAATATGAAATTTTCATAGGAAACAAGGCAAGGTTGGTTGCTAAAGGATATTCACAAGAAGAAGGCATTGATAATGATGAAACTTTTGCCCCTGTTGCAAGACTAGAAGCAATAAGGATTTTCCAAGCCTTTACAGCCTATTCAAATTTCAAAGTCTATCAAATAGATGCAAGAGTGCATTCCTTAATGGTGAATTGGAAAAAAAAGTTTATGTACAACAACCTCTTGGCTTTGAAGATTCCAAATTTCCTGATTTGTTCTATAGACTTCTCAAAGCATTGTATGGACTCAAACAAGCCCCTAGAGTAAGGTATGACACACTGTCAAAGTTTCTACTGGAAAATCAGTTTACTAGATGAACTATTGACAAAACTCTCTTTTACAAGAAGCATGGTGATGACATCATTCTACTTCAAATTTATGTGGATGATATCATTTTTGGCTCTACAAATGAAAAAGTTGTGTCAAAGATTTTTAAAGCTCATGCAAAGTGAATATGAAATGAGCATGATGAAAGAACTCACTTATTTTCTAGGCCTTCAAATTAGTCAAAGGACAGATGACATCTTCATTAGTCAAACCAAGTACATCAATGATTTGCTAAAGAGGTTTGACATGCAAGATTGCTCACCTGCAAAAACACCAATGTCCACAACTATCAAACTTGATGAGGATAAGAAAGGCAATAGTGTAGACATTAAGACCTATAGATAAATAGTTAGATCTATACTCTATTTAACAGCTAGTAGACCAGATATCATGTTCTCTACATGCTTATGTGTAAGGTTTCAAGCCAATCCAAAGGAATCTCATCTCATTGCTGTCAAAAGAATTTTGAGATACCTAAAAGGAACAACTCAGATGGGATTGTAGTACCCAAAGGAAATAGGATTCAACTTAGTTGGATATTTTGATGCTGATTTTGCTGGATGCAGAGTTGATAGAAAGAGCATTTCTGGAAGCTATCAATTTCTTGGACAGAGATTGGTGTCATGGTACAACAAAAAACAACAATTAATTTCAACTTCCACAGCTGAAGCTGAATATATAGCTGCTAGAAGCTGCTGTGCTCAAATGCTTTGGATAAGAAATCAGTTAATGGACTATAGAATAGTTTTGGAGAGAATTCCTATCATGTGTGACAATACTAGTACCATATCCATTGTTGAAAATCCAGTAAATCATTCAAAGACAAAGCTCATTGATGTAAAGTACCATTTCATAAGGGAACATGCAGAGAATCGTGTGATTGGACTATTCTATGTTCCTACACAAAAATAGTTGGCTGATATATTAACTAAATCACTAGATGAAGCCACCTTCAACTGGTTAGTTAGTGAGATTGGAATGCTAAATTCTTCTGGCTAGTGGCTAAATAAGTATATCTCACCAACTGTTACAACAATTACTTCACATACATGAATTCTCAATGATTTATCTAACTGAAGTAAACTGATGTATATTTATAAATATATCAGTCATATTGTTGTACATTGCTTTTGAAAAATCAAAATCAAAATGTAGATTTGAACTATTTTCATGTTCTGAGTAAACCTGAAAAGAATTATTATACTTGTGCATCCTTAAATAACAAGTGTGATATTCAATTCTTCAGAAATATTTAACAAACACAGTTTTAATCCCAGATTAATTTAATTTAAATTTAGTCTGGAAAATGTGTTTGATAAATTTTAGATATTTTTATTTTCCTAGTGAAAATAAATTAAACCTTCAAAAAATGGAATTTATGATTAGGTTGCCATCATTTTATGACTTCTCGACTAATCACAATTTGAGACTTCTCGAATAATTTACTTTAATGAGTTCTCGATCCAGTAAGTGTTTGAGTTCTCGATCAACTATATTTTACAGTGTTCTTGATATAGTATAAGTGAGAGTTCTCGACCATTAGAGTTCTCGATCAAAGTTCAAATTGAGTTCTAGAATGATACAGTTCTCGAATACATATATACCGAGTTCTCGATCAATTTCTGACAGTTCTCTACTAAAGTTACTTTATTTATTGTCTGAGTTCTTAATCATTCAAAACCAATTATAATTCTAGTCAAGTTGTCAAAGTCATATAAATAGCAAAGTAGATCTAATACTTCAATTCTACGCTTAATCACAAACTCAAAGAACTTTTATCTCCTACAGTGCACTCGAATTCTCTCTTGTTTTCTTCTAACTCTTTCGTTTCTTCACTTCTCCTTTCTAAATACTACTCAAATGGCTTCTTCTAGTTCCAACCCTACAACTGAGGTGCATGTAATCCCTGAAACTAATTTCCTAGCCATTGCACAAGATGCAGATATAAAGCCTTAATACAAATGCTTCACCAAATTCCTTGCAGAATCCTATTTGAAGGAGGCTATATTGACAAACCCTCCTCTATACTTAGATATTTTTGTGTAGTTCTGCAAAACTACAGACTATAAAGAAGTTGCTTTGGAGGATGGTAGCTCTAGGATAATTGTGACCTGCAAAATCCAAGAGGTCAACATCAGCTTCAATAAAAGTGATGTGAATGCCATCCTATCACTCATAACTGAAAAGTTTGAAAAGGAGCAAACTGAAGATGATCTTCTTGACTTCCTAGACTTCATAAGGTATTCTGACACAATGGAGAAGGGTGTTGATGAAAAGAAATTCAAGCTGGGCAAGTTGAACAAGAAGTATGTAAGAAAGGAGGTTCATTCCTGTTTGAAACTCTTCTCAGGGTGTTCACCTGCAGGGAAACTGGTTTTGATCAAATCAGTTCCTGTGCCTTGAAGCTGGCCTACTCATTAGCTCATAACCAGAAGCTCAATGTTGGGAAGCTGATTCTGGGGGAGCTCATAACCAGGATCCCTAAGAGGGGTAATGAGATTTTTTTTCCTCGTTTATTCAATCAATTTTAAATTTCAAGAAAGCTAGTTTGATTAAATTACCTGGAATGAACAAACAAAGAATTGGCTATTGTAAATACATGTCAAAAATCATTTTTGCTACATTGGATAGACGTAGTACAGTGAATGTGCCTCTTTCATGGCTGCAGAAGCACCCAGTGCACCTAACCCAGGAATCCTTAACCCAACTGAACCAATTCTTTCAAATCCATTAGATGTTAGTGAGCCAACCTCCACATCCTCTCAACAAGGTGTGGTTGAAAAGAAGAAGAGGAAGAAACCTGTTGCCAAGAAGAAATTAGAGGTAGTAGTAGAGAATATAGAAGAATTCAACCAAGATGAGTCACCAGCGGAATCTCTAAAGAGGAGAAAGAAAAATAAGAAGACCACTCTACATCCTCCCAACTGGCTGTAGAGGTTACAAAGGGACTATACCTGTTACTAGATGTTTTCTCTCAACAGAATGTATCTATTGAAATTGGGCGCCAGCCCACTCCAAGTTGTAAAGAGTCTGCACCATCACAGGAACTCACTCATGTTAATGAGGGGTGTGAAGTTAAAAAGGAGACACAAGTGCACATAGGATCTTCTATTGAAACTGCCCCATTTTCTCAGGGGGAGGTGCCAATACTCACTTATACTCAAAAACTTTCTTCTATTCCTCAAATTTATTCTCAACCAATTGTGTCTAGCCAAATATAAAAGGTTATTGATCATCAGGAATCAAATTCTCCTAGTGAGCCAAATTCAAGTGACTTGGTGCATAACACCTTGTTCACCACTCAGGAAACTCATTTAGATGGTAAGGGAATACATATTGAGGTATATCTTGATGACACCATTAAAGCCATAGAGATTCCAGAAGTTTTTACTTCAGACTCTGGGGTGGCTGACGTAACTTTTCCCTTTGGTCTCATTCATGGCCATTGGAGCACTAGGTGTCTTCACAGATATTGGATAACCTGGGGGACCTCCACTCCATGCAAATGGCATCCTTCAGGCAATCCTAGTCATACAAAGGTTGTCCTCTAGGAAGAATTCACCTGTCCATCCAGGATCTATCAATGAGTCATTTGAGAAATTCGATGAGGACATAGATACTGAAGGAGCCACTATAACAAATGGCCCTAGCTCTAACTTCATCTCAAAATGGATGAAGCCTATGCAATATGGCAGTGCTTTATGACCATCAACCGGTATTGTATCTGAAGATAAATTAAAAGAATTATATGGAGACCAGTTGGATGGGTTCTATCATGTAGCACAACGACTCCTGACCTCTTAATTGCCAAATCAAGATTATGCTGCTATTCTACTAAAGTATGCAAAGGAGCAGGAGGAAATTAAGGATAAAAATGAGAAAATGGCTGAAGAAAGAGAAGCCAATGTTGATGCATGGCTGGATGGAAAGCAAACTGTGAGCATGGAGGAGATGCTACAGTGGATGAGGGAGAAATACCTGACTTCTCTTGGATCTTGCTCCAAAGTTTTCACTCCTTCAGCTATTTATGATGCAATTCATGAGGCTGCCAAGGTATAATTACAAGCAAATCACTACCTTGCAAAGGCTTCTAATATGAGATTGAAAGTAATAGAAATAAGGTGAAAGGCACTTTGAGGAGTATTGAGGAAAATATGAAGCCTGGTGGCATCTATGGAACTACATCCTCTAAGTCTGAATACTCTCTGTCAAGAATAAAGGTTAATAACATGAATGACAAAATGGAGAAGATGGAGAAAGCCTTCAAGGAGATGGTTGAGAGCAATTCTAGCATTCAACAAAATCAGACTAAGATAAATAATATAGTGAAAGTGTTGTACAAGAACAGACATGAAGACAAATTGTCACAGGATGTGCCTCTTCATGAATTCACTCCATTCAAAGTGGATTTGTTTTATCATTCCAAAGCCAAGGAAGAAAAATCTGAAGCTCTTATTGTTGCAAAATTAAATAAAAAGGTTGATAAATTGTCTGATGATCACACTTCTCTCTCCAACACAGTTTCAGAAGTGGTGCTAGTGTGAACTCCTTACAGAGGGAGATAGATATATCTATGTCTACCAACCACACCACTCTTCAACAAGTATCAAATCAACTGGAATATGAAAAGGTTGGGCAAATGCAGAGTTTTCAAAGATCCTGACAGAGTTGAGATCAAACTCAAAAATAGAGTTACAACAAGGATCAAACTCAAGTTTGTCAAGGACTATCCAATCCAATCCCTCAAGATTGCAGCTGGTATGTTGAAGGATTCAATTTTAGTTGAAAAAATCATTGCCAGACAAGAAATCCTTCAGGCTATTGAAGAAGTAACTAAAAGAGAAGAAAAGGAGAAGAAGGCCAAATATGATTAGTGCATGGAAACTCAGAATCAAAATCAAAGGTAGACTTGATATCTTGTATTAATTTATTAAATTATCTTTTCCCAAATCGGGGGATATTGTTGGATCAAATCAAACCTACTACTTTGAATGTACTTGTCTTATTGTAACACTTAGATCTATTGTACTAGGCTGTCAACTTAGTTACTTTAATGTATTATTTCATATAGAAGTATAATCAAATTGTATTTCCAAATTGTAATTTAAAGTCAAGAATAAGGTATGATAGAAGATTTAAGGTGGATCATGCATCAAGACAAAGAAGACTTTATCAAAGAATAAGGAATGCAGTTGGAAATTCTTCTAAGGCAATTAACTGATAGAGAAGTCACAACAGTCGAGAAGTCAAAAGTGTAAACTGGTAGAGAAGTCTCAAATGACTCAATAGAGAAGTCTTATCAATTGAGAAGTCTAATCAATCGAGGAGTTTACTTAATCGAAAAGTCAAGAATTTCTAGAAATTCAAGAAATGATCATTCGAGAAGTCTAGTTATATAAATCAAGAAGTTAGCTAAGGAAGCAATCGAGAAGTTGAGAAAATGGATCAATCGAGAAGTCTATAAAATCAAGTCATTCGAGAAGTCTAACCTAATCGAGAAGTCATCAAAAGAAGTATTGTTATTTCATTTAGTACTAGTTTGTAGAAGGGGGGTTGAATACGAACTTAAGAATTTATCAAATTCTTGCGGATTTTAGGTTTGCATCTAAAAGGTTTGAGTGTTTGGAATATTTAAACTAAGAAAGATTGCAAAATGAAATTAAACTAAAAATACTTGAAAACAAATATTTAAAAATTACTATTGGATTGGTTTTCCACTAGTGAATGTTTTGCTTTCAATAAACCTTGGTCTGGAAACCAAGCTTCTTGCAATATGAAAATTTGTACAAAGAAAAGCAATACAAATGATTCCTATATTTTTCTAATCTTTTCTTGTTATGTTCTATTTTCACACACTTGCTACAATGAACTACTAAACTATATATAGTAGTTCATTTCTACTTCTATTTTTTATCGATTGATAAATGTATAAAATACATTGTACAATGTTTGCACTAAAATAGAAAATAGTTTTCTTTCACAGTCTTCCTTGGACTTTGTCTTGTTCTGGAAAAGCCTTTATCTTAATCTTTTCCTTGAAGACTGTGTTTCTTTGAAAGTCTTTACAGTCTTGACAAGACTGTCTTCCATTGATTCAGACTCCTGCAAAGATTCCATTCCATTTGTCTTTAACTGTTTTGAGAAACCTTGATCAATTGATAATTGTTGTGAAGCTTATCAATTGATCCTTCTTTGCATATCCATCGATGAATATGTTATCCATTGATCAATTGATGTATCATAGATATTTGAACATCTATCGATCCTTTATCCATTGAATGTTCTTTTATCTGTTGATTGTGTTGATGTATGCATCTGTTGATGATGATCCATTGATTTGACTTTTGTTGACTTTCATCCATCGAACAATATCCATATACATTAACTTTTTTATCAATTGATCACTTCATTTGTGAGAACTCTGACTTAGAATATTTACACTTTTGTCAGCAATTCTTCACATCTGTCGAAGAGCTATCAATCGAAGCCAATAAACATCAGTTGACTAGTACATTACATCCAACGAATTATTAAAATCAATTGATAAGAAATAGAATCCTTAATCAACTGTTACACTTTAATTTATCAATTGATTAACAATAATTTCAACTGATAACTGGTTCCCTAGTTAATGGATATTTATAATTCATATATCCATTGACTAGTTATAAAATTAAGATCAAATTTATAATTCTAAGTAATTTGTTATCATCACACTACATGATTCCTAACAATCTCCCCCTATTTATGAATATGAGTAATAGACATAAATTTAAGTTGATGATAACAAAAAACCCTGATCATTTTCATTCTAGCATGAATTATAAACTTTAACAAGAAGTACAGTTTTGAGATAAAGAGATTCAAGTACCAGTGACAGATGATTTTTAAGAAGTTGAAAGTGATTTTTATTTTTTGTCTTCTTCTCCAAAAATTTTCATTCTTTCTATATTCATTTTCTTTCATTTTTCTATAAAGTGACCATTTCAAAATCTTCACATCCTCAACTTTATAATCTAGTTGGCATGCCAAGTGATTAAGATCCAGGTTGGACAATTTGTCAATCTCTTGACAGATAACAATGCATTTTTCATTGCCCTCCTTGTCCTTATAAATCATCATGTAGAAAGGCTCATGAAGTACCTTCTTCCCTTCAGGATTCCAAAATTTGATTTTGTCATCCTTTTCTACCTAAACAGGTCTTTTCCTCATGTCCTTCATCCTTTGAAGAATGTCTTGTGCAAGCTCATTGGTTAGAAAGCATTTCATGTTGAGTAGAGTCTAGACCTTTTTCAGAGTTTCATAGTTCTCTTCCATAACTTGCGAAAAGGAAAAAGATGAGTGTGAACCATCCTCATATTCAGTATGAAGGAGATCCACATATCTTTTCCTTTGGCCCTTGACAACTATCAGTCCCACAGTTTTAATTGGGATGTAGTTGTTTGGCTTGGTTTTGAACACTTCTATCTCCATGACTTGGCCACTTCCAGATGCTTGATCTTGATTCTCTGTCTTCTTTGGCTATTCACCCTTAGCCACTTCCTCATTAGCATTTAATTTTCTTTTTGTTTTACTAGGCTTTGGAGATCTGTTGGCTCTATGTTTGAATCTTGGCTTCTTTTCAGCCTCTTTCCTCCTTGTATCCAAAATTTGCTTATCATCTTCATCATTTTTTTTAAAAAGTAGAATAACTAATTCCTCTCATGCCTTCTTCCGTTGCTTCATTTCTTTAATACCAACAACTATTGATTTGCTCAATAGTTTGTCACCTCCACATGTGATAGACTTTTTCTTCTTGCCATCTTCAATTAATATTCATTTCCCTTTCTTATCACCAAGTTGTGAGCTCCTTTCATCCAAACTTCTTTCTCCTGCTTTTATAGCTTCTAAAATCTTAGGCATTAGAGTAATTGGCTTTTCAACATCTATATCTTTGTTCTTACTTTTTATGACATCAAATTGTTTAACAATTTTCTGAGCTATTTCCCTTTTTCTGAACCATTGGATATTTCTTGGAAATGACAGCTTCAGATACCTTGATTTGAGTTTCCACCTCCCTCCTTAATTCATCAGCATTATCATCTTTCTCCCCCTCTTCCTTATCAGCAACATTGTCTAGAGGTTGAGAAGATGAAGGTATTTCTAAGAGTCTGCTAAGAAGCTTGACTTGAGTGACTTGATTTGCCAGAATCTGATTCATGCTCATTTTCATAGCAGTGGCCCTCTTTTCCAATTCCACAACTTTGTCCATGGTTGTAGACTCAGTGTCAAGCCTTTGCTTGATTCTTCCCATGAGAGTGAAACTGAGCCTGGAGTCCATGGTTGTTTCAAAGTGTGTCCTTGCACTGTCAATCTCATTTCTAAATTTCTTCAATGCATTTTTTGTTCCTGTTACATGCATCTTTCGAATTCTGAGATTATCATTGTAGAAATTTAAGATTCTTCTTTGAACATGATCCACTACATTCACTTCAGCCATTGACCTTCTATATTGAGACACTATTTCTTTCTCAGTGTCTGCCAAATTAGCTTCATCATTGGCCATCAAAGGCTCCATCAGGTCATCATCATCATCAGACTCAAAGTCTTCAGGGTTCATGTGAGAAACATCACTAGACATCCTTGCTAGACTCTCCTTCCCACTCCTGAATGCTTTTTCTGTTTGCACCAATCTTAAAATCTTCTCAGCCTCTTGGTTAGAGGTTGTTGCCAACTATTGATAGTGAAGATCTTCATGTTAAAATGTTTCAGCATTTAAATTGATATCAACCTCATCAGCCTATACCATGTGGGCTGCAACTCCTATAGGAACTCCATTCTCAACATCTCCCCCTAACTCCAACCTCAACTCATGGGTGAGTTCTGCTTCAAATTGCTCAGTTTTAGAAGTTGAAGCTTCATGAGATGATGAAATTGGTTTCTCTCTATTCTTTTATCTCTCACCCTTTTCTCTCTTTTCTTGCATTAGGATCTCATCATAGATTCTCACCTTTCCCTCACTATGTTCACATATTGCATCACCAAATAAGGTGAAACTCTCAGTCCTCACACCCTCTCCTTTCGCCACCTCAGACGAAATTGAGGGTCTCTCATTCACACACTCCCATTTTACCAGGATATGCAAATCATGCCTCTCCCACACCTCACTCACTCCACTCAATCCTAAAAGAGTTTGTGCAATCTTAACAGATGTATCATCATTAGGAATAAAAATGTCAATCAATGGATGAGAAATATCCATCGATTGATGAATATCAGTTTCATTGAAATTTATGCTTTATTTCACAAAGTATAAATTGGGGGAGATTGTAAGATAGATGATGATCTAAGAGAATAGTCAATCAGAGAAGCTGCTCAGAGTTTTTGTGACGTCGTCAGAGATTAAAGGCTCAGCGTTTACTTAATCGACATAGTTTAGTCATAACAGAGTTTGACAGCTAGTTTTCGATAAATTAGGATCTGATTGAAGATAAAAGAGGAAGTGTTTCTATGAATGTCAATTATCTTGTTGGAAGCTATCTATTCGGGAGATAATGATGGAAATCATATTTCTGTATTAATTAGTCAGTATCTTTGCTATAATTAGATAAGTAGTTGTGTAATATACAAACACAGGACTAAGTTTACATTGATGTGTCATTCATAACATATCATTCACATAACCTAACAGCTCTTAAGAACATCTGGTTTCTTGAGAGAGTTTTGTATTAAGATTGGTAAATATTAATACAAACAATTTGTCTTTTTCTATACTTGTGTTCTACGATCGATTGTTTGGTACTATTGCATTCAACCCCCCTTTTACAATAATATATTTACTGGGTAACATATACTCCCGTCATTACTCATTAAAGGTTCTTCTAAGATAGGGGAAATTCCTGCAAAATAGTTAGAAAATATTATTACACAGGTTGTGGTATCACGATCAACAGAATATGCCATTAATATTATAAGTATGTTGTGCTGGAGAATGCATAATGAAACTTATTTGACATAAAAATATGAAACCAACTAATTCTTGAATTAAGAATATAAACTAGAACTGTGGATAAGTGGTGAACCAACAATTCTGGAGCTAAGAATATAAACTAGAACATGACATTGCATAGTGCTCTTCCTAGGAGATTCTTGATGATAGCACATACCAACAAAACTTATTTTCACTTCCTTAAACTCATTAATACTTTCTAACTTGACCAACTCCTTTTCAGCCTTTTCCTTTATTGTTTTTTGATATGCGCTGGTATTACCCAACTTTACAACCAGAATGTCTTTGAACTTCCCATAGCCCAAATTGCGTCATAAAAATAGCTCCCCTACTATTAGGTGGAAAATTTCTCAGAAGTCATTGCGCTGCGGTCTGTTGATTAGTAATTCTATTAAACTAGCATAAGATGACAATAACACAAACTCCCAACCAAGTGCCAAACAACGGAATATAAAAATTATCATTAAAAAATCTAAACGAATAGCTTGACGACAAAGATCACAACTAGTTACATAATAGTTCCGCTAAGAAAAGTCTATACTGGAAATACATGGTACAATACTAATAATTTGTCAAAATAACAACACGTTAAATCAAAAATGGGCATACATAAAATGTTGCCACTATTACAAAATCAACAAGCAAATTTTAGTGAAATTAACTAAAATTAATGAAAGAAACATGTTGTTACTAATACTTCCTCTAAAGATCCCCTTGTTATCGAATCTAGGCCATCCTCCAGGCCGGGTCCTTCCTAGGTCAGTTACTCAACCAGTTCAAAGGGCTCCTCCTAAATCATGGAGTTCCATTATAACAGGTAACCCTAAACCTTCCCATTTGCTTAATTTCATGGTGGGCAGTTCCATAGGAAGTGATGACAGAGCTATAATAACTCCTCTAATTGAGTTCTTTGTTAAAGCAAGAAAGGCCTGGGACACTTGCTTGATAGGCTATTTCTTGGGAACTAGCCTCTCTTATAAAATGCTGAAATGAGCCTACGTGTGTCTATAACTCCTTCTAGGCTTTGGAGGAAGGTGAAATTTCAACCTCAGAAACTTGCTTTAAGTCTAAGGAGATGAATATCCAATTAGTTGATAAAGGAGAAATTGACAAGGGAGAGGCGTCCAAACAAAGGAAAATAAAGGAGTTTTATGGTAGGGCCAGGGTGACTTTAAGGCCAACCACCAAAAAATAAGTTAGTCTGCCATGCTTTTTAAAATTCTCAATATCAGAGGATTTAATAAATCCTCACACCAAGAGGAGCTGAAGGTGTTCATCCATAATAATAAGATTGATATGATTGCAGTTTTGGAAACCAATGTTAAAGAATGCAATTCCTAGGCTATTTTCAGGAAAGTTAAACCTCGGTGGAACTGGATGTTCAATTATGAAGATCACTACAATGGTCGTATATGGATAGGATGGAATCCCAATTCTTGGGTCCTTACTCGTCTTCACTCTTCAACGCAGCATATTTCTTGCAATATCCTTCACAAGGATACTAATAATACTTTTTGTGGTTACTTCATCTATGCTCATAATGAAGGCCCTCTTCACTCAGACCTATGTTCTACTATTGCTCAGCACCCGAGAGATGATCCTTGCTGCTTTGGAGGGGACTACAATTGCATTCTTTCTCTTTCCGAAGTAAATGGAGGAAGAGAATGATGGAACCAAGAAATGCAAGACTTCCTTAAATGTATAGTTAATTGTGACTTGACTAGATTAATGACTGTAGGGGCACAATAC
Organism: Oenanthe sinensis; assembly: GCA_028671895.1. Classification (NCBI taxonomy): domain Eukaryota; kingdom Viridiplantae; phylum Streptophyta; class Magnoliopsida; order Apiales; family Apiaceae; genus Oenanthe; species Oenanthe sinensis. The sequence goes on from CM053806.1 coordinate 41,003,112, forward strand.
ACCTGGTGGAACAAACAGGTTGATGACCCCATTTACAAATGATTGGATTGGGTTTTGATCAATCCTCTCTAGCTACATTCCTTCCCTCAAAGCCATGCAATTGTTAAACCTAGAGGCATGTCAGATCATTCCCCAATCATTATGGAATGTGAGTCACCTAGCCTATCATTGCCAAACCATTTCAATTTTTCCACCACATGTTAAAGCTAGAGGGGTTCTTAGAATGCGTTACTAAAGCATGGAGTTTTCCAGTTGGAGGCGATCCAATGTTCATCCTGAAGAGTAAGTTATCTACGTGCAAAAGTGCTCTAAAAATCTTAAAGTCTAAACAAGGAAGTGTTCAGACTGCTGTCACCAAGCTAAAGGAAAGCTTGACACAAGTACAATTGGCCATGACTCTGAATGATATGATTGAACTAAGAAAAGGGAAAATAGACATTAGCATTGAGTTAGACAAGGCTCTGCAAAGGGAAGAGATGCTTTGGGCACAAAAATCTAGGGTTCGATTGCTAAATGAAGGGGAAAAAACTACCTCCTTCTTCTTCAATCAGGTCAAAGACAATTGGAATCAATCCAAGATTCTCTCAATTACTAACATGGAAGACAATATAGTCACTGGACCAAACAGGTCATCCAAGTTATTTAGGAATACTTCCAGAACACCCATGGAACAACCTAGGATTCCTTCTTTCAATCTAAAGAGTTTGAGGATCTAGACTATAAAACAATTGAGGAGGAAGATCATGTTATCCTTTTGGCTTCTATTACAGATGATCTTGTATTTTCTATAATTAAGAAAATGAAAACGGGTAAGGCGTTTGGCCCTGATGGCTTTACTACTAATTTCTTTAAACATACTTGGCACATAGTGAGACTGGACTTTTACAATGCTATTAAGCACTTCTTCGCCACTAATCATCTATACTCGGCTATTAATGCCACCTCCATAGCCTTCATTACCAAATCTACCACTCCAACCACCATGGCAGACTTCAGGCCGATTTCTAATATTGCGTATAAACGCATCTCCAAAATCTTAACATCTCGCCTTCAAGTTCTCATGCCTAAAATTATTCACCCTTCTCAATCAGCGTTCATTCAAGGAAGGAACATCTTAGACAACATCCTTCTTACCTAGGAAATGTTCAATGGCTATGGTAGGCGCAATGGAAGCCCTGGTTTTGCTCTTAAAATAGACCTCGACAAAGCTTTTGACTCGGTTAGTTGGGAGTTTGTTATTGCATGTTTGCATAAATTCAATTTTCCCCCTCGATTTATTGAATGGATACAAACATGCATTTCTACTTGTATGTTCTCTATTAAGGTTAATGGATCTCTCCATGGCTACTTTTCAGGAAAGAAAGGATTGAGTTAAGGTGACCCGCTCTCACCGTACCTTTTTTCAATTGTTATGAATATCATTTACCTCCTAATCATGGATATGGGTCACCTTTTAAACATCACAATAAATGTAAGGACCTTGATCTAACTCATCTTTTCTTTGTTGATGATGTCTTATTATTTTGCAAGGATGACATCTCTTCTATTAAAATGTTAATGGGTCAATTGAATAAATTCTATGCTTGGAGTGGTCTTTCTCCCAATTCTATGAAAAGCCATTCTTATTTTCGGAATGCTGGAGGGGGTATTATCAATTGGTTTGAGCAACAGATTGCATATCCTGGAGGCACCTTGCTAGTGAAGTTTTTAGAAGTTCCTCTAATCTCTTATACTCTTACGGTTAATGATTGTGTCCCGTTAATGGAAAAGGTAATAGCTGGATCCTGAAATGGAACTTAAAGACCCTCTCCTATGCTGGAAGAGCTCAACTCATTATTGATGTTCTTCATTCTCTTCAATCCTTTTGGACCAAGCACTTCATTCTTCCAGAGGAGGTTTTCAAGATTCTCAAAAAGCTTTTTTGCCATTTATTATGGAAGGGCAATGTTTTCGACAAAGGAGGGGCTAAAATAGCATGGAAAAAAATATGTTTTCCAAAACAAGAAGGAGGACTGGGTTCAAGGATGCTCATGATTGGAATAAAAGCCAAATCCTGTTTTACATTTGCTTGATCCTGAATAAACATTCCTCTTCACTTTGGACAACTTGGTTTAGAAGTGTCATACTATCGAACAAATCTTTTTGGGCTTTGAGCATTCCAGTTGACTGCTCTTGGATTTGGAGAAAAATCTTGCAACTAAGACCTCTGGCCATAAGACATCTTCGAACTCATATTGGCAATGGCAGGGACACATACCTATGACACGGCCCTTGGTTACCTACAGGCCCAATAGATATTATTTATAGTCTTATCCTAGCAATGCTAAGGTAGCCTCTCTTATCCATGATGACTCCTAGAACATACCTTAAATTCACAATGAGATGTCCATGGCTATTATAAAGTGAAACTTCACATTTGATAGATCGGTGCCTATCAATCCGGATATGGAGGAGACCTTGTATTGGGACACATTTGTTATTCACAAAGTTATAACAAGACTAATCAGGCAAAGCATAAGGTATTTTGACATAACTTGGCCATGGGCAAGCTTCATATGGCATAAATTTCATATTCTTCGTTATGCTTTCATTGAGTGGATTACATGTCATAGCAGACTGACAACCTCCTCCAGGTTGAGGAGGTTTGGGGTGGCAGTGAATGACCAATGCCTCTTTTGCATAGCTGACAAGGAAACTTTTGATCACTTGTTGTTGCATGTCCATACACTGAATCCATCTTGAGCAAGCTCCTGTTTATATTCGCAGAAGGGGGAATAAGACTTTTCACTACTTGGTTCGAAGTGCTTCAGTTTGCTTCTTATCAGAGTACAAATGTTAGACGACATCTCATTCTATTGGCTTTGCAGGTCCATAATTATAGAATATGGCGACACCGGAATGACAGGAACCATGATAGAGCAATTATGCCTCCCAAGACCTTGTTTAAATGCATGTCACAGGACATCTCCAGTAGACTAGCTACCTCAACTTGGTTACTGAAAAATGCATACAGCCTACCCTTCCATCTTCGAAGAATTATTGACCTGGCTTAGTGCAATTATCTTCTTGTTGTTAGTTCTTTTAGATGATCTTCTTGTCTAGATTCTTACTTTGTAAGGCCTAAGCTTGCCTTTGTAGCTCGTTTTCTTTCATATAATATCTTAAATTAACAAAAAAACAAACAAATTCCTTCAAAGTGTTACAAACTCGTAGTGATGAACTAAAACAACATAACCTGAATTCTGCCTCTAAAAAATAAGAGAATAGTATTAGAATCAATAAAATTATTGCAAACTTCATAAAGAAAATAGATTAAATTTATACCGTATTAAAAAACGAGGCTAAGAATCCTGTTTTACTGAACCTTTGTCATATACTCAAACCAAACATTTTCTACAGAATAGGTAAAAGAATATTTATTAGATGAAAACATCATAGAATTAAACATATGTTTTGAAAATAATATAGTTATTTTCTAGATGTTACCTTGTATTATGTTGTTCTTCCTTGGCCTTTGACCGTAGCGTGTTCTAGAAGATTTGATTGCAGTTACTAAAAATGATGCTTATTTCCATTTATGATAATCAGTCGCTAATTTATTATTTGAATCTGGGATTAAATATACACCTGGAATACATTACATTTACAAATATGTCATTATCTTTAATTTAATAAAATATATTAAATTAATAATGAATCAATGGGTTCTCTTGGTTCTTGATAACTTGGTTCTCCCCAGAACTCTACTCTCTGTATATATAAGCTTATATCTCGTGCGATGTAGGAATAAATTTTTTAATTTTTAATATTTTTAATATGATTTGAATTTATTTTTATTTATATAGTAATAACTTAAATTTTATTTAATATTATATGAATATAGTTTTATATAATTTATTTATATTTATATTTTAATAGGATAATATTTTTATATTTTTATAGAGATGCATTTTAGGTGGGAGAGTAATGTGTGTTTGTGTGTGTTTTATGTTTGATCTAAACTACTATGTTATTATATTATAAATGAAATAAATTACATATATTCATTTTAATTTTTTTAGAAAGCACTTGTAATATTTTTGGAAGGCGTTGAACCAACCAAACTATCAAATAAACTCATGTTTATATTATTTTTGTATCAATTATATTTATTTAAAATACTAATACATATTTATTTAAAATAATAATATGTATTTTTACTTTATAAACCATTTATAATTATCGATTAAATATTTAAAGAAGTTGAGTGGTAATGAAACTAATATAGTTTTGTTAGATATCTAATTATTTAAAGAAGTTGGGTGGTAATAAAATTGATGTAGTTTTTTTTCTTTTTTTCTATTGAGGAAACCTGCAGCCGTTACCCTTTTTAGGTGCGCACTGGGTAAACCCACTGGTACACGCAATAACCTGCAAAATTCATGTAGTTGTGTTAGATATATATGCATTTAATTATTTTTGGAAGGTGTTTAGTTTTTTTTGGAAAACGTTGAACCAACCAAATTAAACTCATGCTCATTTATAATAATATAGTATAGATATATAGGTTATTACTCCATAAAGAACATCCTTATATAAAGAACAAGAAAAAACATTTTAGAATCTTACATAATAACTCATTTAGATTCTAAAATTTAACATCGATTATGTTTTTTAGGAATAAAAATAGAATCTAACATGAGATTAACAAAAAATCATAACATGATTACGTGTAAATTTCATTTTTACAAAATGTATATAAGATTCTATGTTGGATTCCATGTGAGATTCTGTAATATTTGATTTTTAAAATTTAGATGAGATTTGATATTATATTCAATATATTAGAATTTATTGTAGTTCAATTTTATGATTCTTATATTAACAAATCATTTCTCATAAAAAAAATAAGTGTTTTGATGGTGTGCTTCCGTGTTTTTTATATAAGTGTTTTTTTATGGAGTGTAATCCTAGATATATACGTCATGACAGATAAGATATAACAAGATCCTAAATGATCTCCAAGAAATTCATACTTGATCTTTATATGCAACATTTTATGTTCATTCCCAAACCAGCTTATTGTCTTGACCTAAGGGTGATCGCGGTGTGGGCGGTGTTGTTTTTCTCTAAAACCGCAAATCAACCCACACATGGGATTTGGTTAAAATTTTAAACCGCGATCACACCGCGATCACACCGCGAAACTCAAAATCTGCATAAACCACACCACATAAATACGGTGTGGTGCGGTTTATGTGGTTTGCACGGTCTAATAATATTAATGTAGAAATTAAAATAAATTCTAGATAATTAGTAGTTCAAATAAAGTTAAACATTTAAAAAAATGCAATTAACTTTGATTACTTATTAAAGATGTTCCAATCATATAGAAGATTAGAAACCCGGCATAATATTTATATATCAATTATTATGTTACTATATTAGTTTGTAAATATAATAATATATGCATAAAAATTCATATATTTTATATAAATATAAATATAATATAGGGAATTTATATAATATGTCCCAAATTAATAGAGTCATTTATCAATATATCCCTTTTTAAATTCGTTTTATAAATATGTCTTATTACCTTGTTATCACATTCAAATATGAATATTAAGACTAATATACCCTTAAATTAACTTAACATACTTTATATGACTTGTGATTAATAATGATGAGTTAATATATAATTATTTTATTTTCACAAGTCTTAATCTTATAGTAATTCAATTTTTTTGAAGATGTGGTTAGTAATCTAGTTATTTGAATAATGATATGATTAAATTATCGAAACTTATTATTTGTATGTGTGAAATATGGGTTTTTTAGTTCTTGATACAATTTTTTTTTCATTTTTTAATAATTTTTGTGAAACAAAAATTTTAAAGATAAATTTTGTATATTTAACATATATTAAAATTTTACAATAAAATAATTTACTCTCAAATTTAGATTTAGAGGATTTAATTTATACATTACATTTTATATGTTTAATATATATATTAAATTTATTTTAGAATTTCAATTGATTTAAGTTAGAAGGATAAAAGTGTCCTTCTAAAATTATTAAGATGAAAAAAATTATATATGGGACATATTTAAAAATATGATTAAAAACAGGAAATATTTATAAACAACTTTTAAATTTGGGACATATTTGAAAAAAACTCTCCAATATATAAACTATATATTATAATGTTATATGCGGTACGGTGCGGTTTGAACCGCACTAGTCAAATATAAAACCACAACTCGCACCTCACCGCGCAGTTTAGTAAAAATCTAACCGCAACCACATCACGAAAATTAAAAACCGCATTTTGTGATCCGATTTGATGCGATATGGGCGGTTTGTGCGGTTCGGTAAACACCTGTGTCTTGCCTGTTTCACAGTATTCGGCTTGTTGTCAGTCTGAAACCTATTAAAATGCTATAGGTTTAACACTCAGCCAATATAAATTAAATGATCTGCAAAACCAATTCAGTAGACACATCTATTATAAACACTTTAATTAAAATTTAATCAAAGACTTTAATTGAAAAACACTTTAATTAAAGAGTTTCAAAAAATATAGACACTTGATACAAAAAACTTCAAAAAACATATATAACTCTTTAATTAAAAAAATTAAATTTCTATTACACTCAATTATATATAGTACTTTCACAAATATCGGTTTATTATAATAAAATTTGAAACAAGTTTTTAAAAAATACTCACAATTTTAGTACTCAAAAATTCATTTTGGACCAAAACGAAAAGGCCCGATCAAAATTTGAACCCGGCCCATAAGCAAAATAAACTAGGGTTACCCACTCTCTGATTCACACACATATATATACACACACATTACATACAAACCCAAACCCAAACCCAAAGCTGCCGCCTCCGAGAATTTAACAAACAAAGCGAGATGGGAGTGTATACATTTGTGTGCCGGAGCTCCGGCGGTGAGTGGACCGGAAAACAACACAAAGAAGGAGATCTAGAAGCTTCTGCTTCCTCGACATACGAGCTTCAGAGGAAACTCGTTCAGACCGTTTTGTCCTCCGACTCTTCCGGCGGCGTTCAGTCCTCTTTCTCCTTCGTTTGCCCTAACTCTGCTGTTTTTCAGGTCCTTTTTCGGCTTTTTTATTTCTCATTTTATTGATTTTTTAAATATAATGATTTGTTAATGTTAAGATAAGTGTTTATATGCATGTTTCAATTTGTTTAAAATGTCTAATTGTGTTTACATATTATTGTGATTGCGTGATTTTATATGTAAATAGATTTTGAATATGTGAGAAATGTTTTTGCTTTTAATGATGATTTCAAATACTTTCGTTCGATGAGGAAGAATTTTGGAGACGTGAACTGAAGAGGCTTCGATATCTATTAGAATGTGTTGTGTGGTTATTAAGCTTTGCGGTGCTGTGTTTGTTAGTGTGATTATGTGTGTGTTTTGATTGAATTGGTTTTTATTTTTGTTTAGTTTTTGAAAACAAATCACGGCTGTCTCTAAGGATGATTACCGTATAACTTTCTGAATTAATGTATGTTGAAAGTTATGGAGACCTGAACTGAAGAGGCATACGTTTTTGTAGTAAATATTGAAGATATAGTAATTGTGTTTTGTATTTAAATTAAATATTTGTTTTGTTGATTTGAACACGTATAAATAATTTGAGCTAGTAGAAAGGTGTATAAGTGGTCACGGATATGGGTATGCTGACATTATGTTAGCTTAATTGTCGGAGGCATGCTTAATATCGTAGCGTATTGGTAGGTATTTTGCTGTCCTTGGGTAAACTATCCAACTGTGTGTGCAGAACAGAATCTGTGTGTGTGTATTACAGTTTCTTTTATGCAAATTCTCTTATTATTTGTTGTTTGTGTTTGTGGCCCAACCTATTTTAGAAACTTGGGTTTTGTCTAAGTAGACATATGCTCACCTTCTCAATTTTGCTTGAAAGCTTGATAATAAATTTTATGTTGCAATATTTGTTACTTTCTTACAATTCTGAGGCTTTTCTTTTTGGTAGCTTAAGGAATTTTCATGTATATATCATCTCTTTCCGTGTTCCCGAATGTAGGAAAGGAAAGAATAGAAAAATGAGCTATTTTTTCTTTTTCTACTAACCTTTCCAGAGAAGGGAGGAAAATTGGTGTACTTGTTCAGGGGATTATAATGCCCGGTCTATTGCCTTGTTCTAAATTCAGAGGACTATAATCCAATAGAACTAGATTTTTATTAATATCTGATGGGCTTATAATACCTAGACAAACAAACATAGCCCTTGTGTATATGTGATACATATACATTAGTTGATGGCCTTCTTATAAGAATGATTATAATACAGGTGGTGGTTGGTGGTGCTGCCCTTGTTGGAGGCGGTGGGGTGGCTGCTGCAGCTTCTGGAGGAGCTAAACCTGCTGCTGAGGCAGCAGCTCCAGCAGAGGAGAAAAAAGCAGAGAAAGAGGAAAGCGAAGATGAAGACCTGGGATTTTCACTCTTCGATGATTAATTTGTTTTTCAGTTGCAGAGAAATTTAGTTGCATTGTGTTTTTTGGATGTTCTTATTAAAGTCTTTAAAAGTTCGGAACTTTGCATTTCCCTAAGAATGTAATGAAATGAAATTCCTTATTCCTGTTAACAAGCTTTTCACATTTTTGGCTTTAGATGTATTGTGGAATGCTTCAATATCTAATGCCTCTGGTTTTTACGGGCAGGCATTATTTCAGTTCAAACTGTCTTTAGTTGTGGTGGCCAAACACTGCAATTTTATGATTTGTTTATGCTTTTACAGTTGAAACTGTCTTGTTAGTTGTGGTGGCCAAACACTGCAATTTTATGATTCTTGTTTATGCTTTTTTGAAACCTTGAGACGTGAGTCGATCAGTTTTTCCTTAAACAAGCCAAAATTTGTGCCCCTTGTGATGTAAGAATCGACTTAAAAATGGATGTTGTATCCACTCATACGCACATGTTTGATAACAAGCTAAAGGACTTTATTACTTTTGTACTTAACAATTTTTACGTGATTCTTGATTTTTTGGCACACAATTTAAGATGTTTTGACTGCATAGTTAGAAATATTATTTTTAAAAACTTCTTTAAATCACTTTAAAATGTGTGACAAAAAGTCTAAGAGACAGATATTTTGAAAGGAATTATATTGAGAAGTTTACAAGTTAGAACATGTCCGGAATTTCATGAATACTAAGTTGTGAAATCTAGCTAATATATGAAGGCTGCTATATCATGAAGTAAAGATATTGATATTTAGAACAGGCTATGTCGGTCAACGAGAAATTGATTAATACTGTACTATGTTGACATGTCTGCATACCGTTAAATGTCAAAGTTCACTAATCAGTATACAAGTAAAGTACCTGAGAACTGAAATTCAAGCAAATGAATTACTGGAGCATCTCTTAGTGATTTGTGGTCAATTTCATAAAAAACATATGTCAAGTCTACCATGAAATTTGGAGAGAAAATTTGAGTTGCAGAGGAGACGAGGACAAATTGACCATGGTCTAGAAATACAAAAATTACGATAGACAAAAAAGTAGTTGTATGTTTGTCTAGTTCATTTAGAGTCATTCTTAAATTGTTTTATTGTCTATATATTGTGCACTTCACATTTCTCAGCATCTAGAGACGCATTCCATCTTCCAACAAAATAAGTTAACAACCTGGCTTTGATAATGTGTTAAGTTAAGGGTTCTTCTAAAATCTCATGGCGTTAAGAGGAGGTTATATTATTCTAACAGCCACTTTTCTCTAGCCCATGTTCATTGCCACTGGGACACTAAAATCTGATGCCGCACCATCTGCACTCTATGCCACTCCAGCTAGCTGTTGGATCGTAATTAAAAACTACACACAACAATGGGGCAGTTATATAAATTATTAAACAAGAACAGGCAGATTAAACCAATTAACAAAACAAGCACGAAGGTAAAAACAAGATATATGAATTAGTAACTGTAAGGACAAAAGAAAAGTTAGAATACTTAGCTGTAACAGAATCTTTTAGCATACACTGATAGAACAAATTAACTGCTGAGTCGCCAAGCCTTGCTGGAAGTCTTGACTGTTCTTGAAGAGATTATTGCCCCACTACGCTGTGTTGGGTTGCAGCAATATCACTTCCAGGATAAAACAGCACAGAGCACTTCGTCCACAGATACGTAGTACTCAACAGCGACCTGCACCTCTGTTCGCCCAGAAAACCTATGCACAGACTGTATGAATATATTTGTAGGTAATACAGAGTATAGCAGCTGCTAGGGTTTTCTCAGATTTGTGTGTTAAGACCTCTACCTCACCCATCTACAACGTTTTTATGTATTTATAATACAATAAAACGTAACAGCAGATAAAACATTAATTAAAATAATTATTCTGACTTAAAAAATATTTAATAGAATATATATCAGAATCAGTAACAGTCATCAGAGTTTATAAACTCTGCCAGTCCATCAGAGTTTACTGCTAAACTCTGACCAGCACAGTCCATCAGAGTTACTGCTAAACTCTGACCAGCACAGTCCATCAGAGTTTCTGCTAAACTCTGACCAGCACAGCCCATCAGAGTTTACTGCTACACTCTGACCAGCACAGTCCATCAGAGTTTACTGCTAAACTCTGACCATGCACTATACTCTGATCTGACCATCAGAGTTTGTTAAACTCTGAGCTAGTCCATCAGAGTTTGTTAAACTCTGACCCAGCTCCAATTTTGCAAACTCTGATCAGACACAGAATATATATTCTCTGACAGTTACATACTGACTGAATATTCATATTAAAATAATATTAAAGTCATAATTCGCGTACGCGAGACGCCGAGACATTCGCCCAAATCGCCCTTCGACCCGACCCGAGGCGAGGCGAGGCGAGGCGGCGGCGGCGCGCGCGTGTGTGTGTGCGCGAGGGCACACTTTTACACCATGCACACTACATGCCTTAGTAGTTGACACTACCCTTGCACATATATGCATATAAAGCACCCACACCCATATTACATATTCAATGTCGTACAAACACATTTAACCCGTTTTAAACTAGCAACTTCTACTCAATTTATCTATGGATTACACTAAGAAAATGTCTTAGATCCAAACATGAAAGTTTAAGTCCTCATATCAAGGAATAACTTCCAATCATTAGTTTCCGGAAATTACATCAAGAACATATATAAAATATGTCTCAAACTTTCCATTTTCTAACAATCCCCCACAAATCCATACAGAAATGTATATCAGATTCTACTCATGACTTGCTTTTCAGAGTTGGTACCGGTCAAGGTTTGAACCCTCCTAAGTCCTCTACTTCGATGGCTACCGGATATAGATGGAATGTTTCACCTTGAATCTTTATCCGTTGGTGTGTAACCACACTCCATAGACGACGACAAGTCAAAGGCTATGGTGCCGATCTACGGCTTTGAGACGTTAAAGGTCATGTCTCGATCCTGTTCGTCGAATGCTTTGAGGAATAACCCTATCCTCTAATTGCGACCACACAATAACATTCGCTTAGCTGGGCATCTCCAAAGATGTACTGCTAACATCTCGTCTCACGACTTGACCCCATTCAGAGTTCTTAAAACTCTTGCTAACTAGCAGTTACAGTACCTCTTGAGGTTTACAGGGAAAAGACTCAGATACGTGAGTATCTAGATATTTGTAGTAGAGGTACTACCGAATCACCCTCACAACTTGTTATTACCACATTGAATACACTTCGAGGGATCTCCTCTCAGGTGTATTGGGTTCCCGCTGTTGATGACTCAAAATGGGTTGTCAGTCCCATCCCCAACCTCGACTTAAGGACAACAGCATGCTCAAGTCCCTTAGTCAAATGATCAGCCAGATTATCTTGAGTTCCAATAAACTCAATAGCAATGATCCTGTCAGACACCAAACCCCTTATAGACTTTAGTCTAACTTGGACGTGTCTCTTGGTTTTCACATTATACTTCTTACTGTTTATCTTGTCGATAGTTGTACGGCTATCACAATGAACAGTAAAAGCCGGAAGCGGTTGGCTTACTACAGGAATCATAGACATAAGTCCATGCAACCATTCAGCCTCGGTTCCCGTGGCATCTAGTGCACACAACTCAGCCTCAAAAGTAGACCGAGTTACAATAGTCTGTCTAGCAGACTTCCAGGATATAGCTCCACCCGCAAGGGTAAATACGTATCCAGTCACTCCATTGGAACCAGATTTCTTAGCTATCCAACTTGCATCACTATATCCCTCTAGCACTCCAGGAAACCTCCTGTAATGCAAACCAAGGTAGATGGTGCCTTTTAGATATCTAAGCACTCTATCAAGAGCATCCCAATGAGTTTTGTTTGGACAACTTGTATACCTAGCTAACTTAGACACAGAATATGAAATATCTGGTCTAGTACCATTAGCAAGATATTGCAAACTTCCAATAATCTGAGAATACCTTAACTGAGACACATGAACACCTGACTTATTCTTGACAAGCGCAACTTTTGAATCATATGGTGTGCTTGCGATTCTACAATTTGAATAACCATACTTCTCAAGTATAGATTTCTCTATATAATGAGATTGTGACAATGTTATTCCATCAGCTGACTGAGTCAGCTTGATTCCAAGAATCACATTAGCAGCACCCATATCCTTCATTTCAAAGTGCCTTTTCAAGAACCTTTTTGTCTCGTTAATAATCTCAATATTGGTTCCAAACAACAGTATGTCATCCACATACAGGCACAAGATTACTTTTTCATTTCCTTTAACCTTATAGTAGACACACTTATCACTTTCATTAACCAAAAATTCTGAAGTCAAAACAGTTTCATCAAACTTTTTATGCCAGTCTCTAGGAGCTTGTTTCAAGCCATAGATAGACTTGACTAATTTACAAACTTTCCTCTCGTTGCCAGAAGCAACAAATCCCTCAGGCTGATCCATATAAATCTCTTCTTCAAGATCACCATGAAGAAAAGCTGTCTTTACATCCATTTGATGGATGATAAGACCATGTACGGAAGTCAATGCTATAAGCATTCGAATTGTTGTCATTCTTGCAACAGGAGAATATGTATCAAAATAGTCAATTCCTTCCATTTGCCTAAAACCCTTAGCTACCAGCCTAGCCTTATACTTATCTATTGAGCCATCCGGGTTCATCTTTCTTTTGAAGATCCACTTACATCCTATAGTAGAACACCCAGGAGGGAGATCAACCAACTCCCATGTTCCGTTAGAAACAATAGAGTCAATCTCACTCTTCACAGCGCCTTTCCAATGCCTTGACTCCGCAGAATCCATGGCATGCCGAAAAGTTAAAGGTTCGTCCTCGACATTGTAAGTGATAAAATCACTTCCAAAGTCCTTAACCACCTTTGCACGCTTACTCCTTCTAGGTTCCTCTACTTCGTTAGGAGTAGAGCTACTAGCAGGATCCGCCCCCACATTTGTCATCCTTTCCACATGATCAGGAATGGAACTCGATGTGCGAGTGGGATCATCATCAGAAATACCCTGAGGTATACCAGTCTTCATAGGGAACACATTCTCAAAGAATGTTGCATCACGAAACTCAACTATAGTGTTTTCCACTATCCCATCTATGTCAGATTTTAATACTAAAAATCTCATAGCGATAGAGGTTTCAATATAGCCCAGAAAGATGCAATCAACAGTTTTCGGTCCCAGTTTCTTTCTCTTGTGTTCAGGGACAAGTACTTTTGCAAGACAGCCCCATACACGAAGATACTTTAAACTAGCCTTTCTGCCTTTCCATAATTCATAAGGTGTCTTGTCCATATGTTTCAGAGGGACTCTGTTCAGAATATGGCAAGCCGTATTCAGAGCCTCTCCCCACATGTACTTTGGCAACCCAGAATTAATAAGCATACTGTTAATCATATCTTTAAAAGTTCTGTTCTTTCGTTCTGCCACCCCGTTAGACTCAGGTGTGTATGGTGGCGTCACCTCATGAACTATACCATTGCTTTTGCAAAATTCATTAAATGAGTTGCCCGTATACTCTCCACCTCTATCAGATCTCAAACGTTTAAGTACTTTACCAATTTGTGTTTCAGCTTCATTTTTATACATAATGAATTTTTCAAGTGCTTCATCTTTATGTTTAATTAAATAAACATGGCAAAATCTACTACAATCATCAATAAAGGTAATGAAATATCTTTTATTTTCTTTAGTCAAAACACCACCAAATTCACATATGTCTGTGTGTACTAAATCTAAAACTTCTGAATCCCTAACAATATTATGAAAGGGTTTCCTAGTTAGTTTAGCAGTCACACATACTTGACATTTAGATTTCTTTTCAATGGCATACTTTGGAATCAACTCTAAATACATCATATTCTTTAGAGCACCAAAATTTAGATGACCAAGTCGTGAGTGCCACAAATCAGATGATTCAACACAATTCACAGAAGGAATAACATTTTCATTAATAAAACTGCCCAAAACAGGCTCCATATTTATTAAAAATAATCCATCAGACAAGTAACCTTTGCCAAAAAATAAACCAGTATGCGTAATAACTACTTTATTACACTTCAAAGAAAGTTCGAAACCATTTCTAACTAAACAACTTCCACTTATTATGTTTCTACGAATGTCAGGAACATGATGCACTCTAGTAAGGGATAGAATACGCCAGAAGCAAACTTCAGGTCCACGTTTCCTACTCCAAGTACTTGAGCAGCACTAGCATTCCCCATCGTCACTCTCATTCCTTGAACCTGTTGATAAGATACAAAGAGAGTAATATCAGTACATATATGTACATTAGCTCCAGTATCAATCAACCATTCATTTGACAGATAAGTGGAAAGTAGTGTAGGGTTGTAGGTAACATACCCATCATTGGTTTCAGAAGCAATAGCCTCACCAACGACCATGTTAACCACAGGCCCACCAGTGGTTTCAAGCACAGTATTAGATTGTGCTACCACATTAGGTTTCTTAGCTTTCTTTGCAGGACAGTCATTGCTCTAGTGACCAACCTGTCCACAAGACCAACATGGTTTGTTTGCCTTTGGTTTCTTAGCCTTGTTCTTGTCAGTTTTAGGCTTAGTGTTTTCCTTCTTAGTGACAGACTTTCTTTTCTGTCCAACAGTCACTACGTTCACCTTCGAACTCCCATGTTCAGCAGGCATCACATGTCCTTGTTTGGACTTGTGTTGTTCCTGCACAGAGATGTCCAACATCAAGTTAGTCCAGGTGATCTCTCCTTTCTGTCTTTTCAGGGAGAGAGCAAACTCTTCCCAAGACTTTGGGAGCTTTTCAATCACCGACATAACCTGAAACTTCTCAGGAAGGTCCATTCCAGACTCCTTCAAAGCATGTACCAACATCTCAAATTCATGCACCTGCTCAGTCATGGATTTATTATCCACCAGCTTGAAATCAAGGAACCTTGCCACACTATACTTTTCCAGACCCTGAGAGTCAGTATTATGGGTTTGGTCTAGCTTCTCCCATAAGAGTTTAGCAGTGAAGGCATCCGAGGAATAAACATCGAATAGAGTGTTCGCTAAGGCTGCCAAAATAGCAGCCCTTGCCACTCCATCCTTTTCAGCCCACAAAGCATAGACCTTAACAGAGTCATCCTGCTCTTGATTCACACCAGGAGGATCATACTGCACCACCGGCCATAGACCCTTAACCGTTAACCACAACTTCATCTTTTTCTGCCAACGAGAAAAGCCAGCACCACCGCTGAACTTATCAGGCATACCAGACAGATCAATCGGTTGTGGGAAACGGTACGTAACCCAATCAATGGCTGCAGTAACCCCAGACCCAGAACCAGTAGCAACAACAACATGAGTTTCTGTTTCGTTAACCATCTTGTTAATTAACAATATATAACACTAATAATCTCTTCAAGATTGTTGGATCGTAATTAAAAACTACACACAACAATGGGGCAGTTATATAAATTATTAAACAAGAACAGGCAGATTAAACCAATTAACAAAACAAGCATGAAGGTAAAAACAAGATATATGAATTAGTAACTGTAAGGACAAAAGAAAAGTTAGAATACTTAGCTGTAACAGAATCTTTTAGCATACACTGATAGAACAAATTAACTGCTGAGTCGCCAAGCCTTGCTGGAAGTCTTGACTGTTCTTGAAGAGATTATTGCCCCACTACGCTGTGTTGGGTTGCAGCAATATCACTTCCAGGATAAAACAGCACAGAGCACTTCGTCCACAGATACGTAGTACTCAACAGCGACCTGCACCTCAGTTCGCCCAGAAAACCTATGCACAGACTGTATGAATATATTTGTAGGTAATACAGAGTATAGCAGCTGCTAGGGTTTTCTCAGATTTGTGTATTAAGACCTCTACCTCACCCATCTACAACGTTTTTATGTATTTATAATACAATAAAACGTAACAGCAGATAAAACATTAATTAAAATAATTATTCTGACTTAAAAAATATTTAATAGAATATATATCAGAATCAGTAACAGTCATCAGAGTTTATAAACTCTGCCAGTCCATCAGAGTTTACTGCTAAACTCTGACCAGCATAGTCCATCAGAGTTTACTGCTACACTCTGACCAGCACAGTCCATCAGAGTTACTGCTAAACTCTGACTAGCACAGTCCATCAGAGTTTCTGCTAAACTCTGACCAGCACAGCCCATCAGAGTTTACTGCTAAACTCTGACCAGCACAGCCCATCAGAGTTTACTGCTAAACTCTGACCTGACCATCAGAGTTTGTTAAACTCTGAGCAAGTTCATCAGAGTTTGTTAAACTCTGACCCAGCTCCAATTTTGCAAACTCTGATCAGACACAGAATATATATTCTCTGACAGTTACATACTGACTGAATATTCATATTAAAATAATATTAAAGTCATAATTCGCGTACGCGAGACGCCGAGACATTCGCCCAAATCGCCCTTCGACCCGACCCGAGGCGAGGCGAGGCGAGGCGGCGGCGGCGCGCGCGTGTGTGTGCGCGAGGGCACACTTTTACACCATGCACACTACATGCCTTAGTAGTTGACACTACCCTTGCACATATATGCATATAAAGCACCCACACCCATATTACATATTCAATGTGGTACAAACACATTTAACCCGTTTTAAACTAGCAACTTCTACTCAATTTATCTATGGATTACACTAAGAAAATGTCTTAGATCCAAACATGAAAGTTTAAGTCCTCATATCAAGGAATAACTTCCAATCATTAGTTTCCGGAAATTACATCAAGAACATATATAAAATATGTCTCAAACTTTCCATTTTCTAACACTAGCTTCTGATGAGATTAAGGTTTCTTTACTTCCACCAAACACCTTCTTTGCATAGTGTTGATATATGTGACATTACTCGGCCACAGGAAGAACAAAACGAAGACTACTATGACTCAACTGCAGGACACTCTAGCATGCCTACCGGTTAATTATGAAATAACAGAATGACAGATTACCAACTAGTAGATTCAGTTGTCACAACTTTCTTTATTTTCGCATATAAGACTCTAGCTCTAGTTTGTTATATTCATTTTCTACAAGCTTCTTCTTCAAGTATGTAAAAATTATGTAGAGCTAAGTTTTCTCTGTTCAATAGATAGATAAAATATCTGTGTATATTTCATTTTAATGGAGTTCATGTGATCTTTGTTGTGTTGATTCAATGTCTACAATTGTAATATAAACTGCCATTAGTCTAGCAAAACTGACAGCTACCTAAACAGGGACGGACCCAGGATCTTAATTTGACCCGGGCTAGAAAAATTACATGAATATATAATGATTTTTTGCATAGTTTCATCATTAAAAAAAAACTTAAGGGTAAACTTTTTTTTACAAAAATACTGAATTTTTTAAAAATATTTTGCAAAAATATAATTTTTCAAATTTTTTTTGCAAAAATACAGTTTTACAACTTTGCAATCATATTTGCAATTCGAATCAACCGAAACCAACCACAAATGCAACTTTAAAATTTAGTCAAAATAATTATTTTTTGATTGCTTAACAAGTTGCACGATTAAAATTAAAATGCAACCGTAAATGCAACTAAAAGCAATTTCGATTATTTTTCTGAAAAATAAAAAAATATGTTACATTTGGTTGCAAACCGTATTTTTGCAAAAAATTCAGAAAATCGTAAAATTGTAAAAAAAATCTTAAAAAATAGTATTTTTGATAATTTCTCATAAAATTACAACTTATAGAAGGAAACATTAAACTTCCGGAAATTATGAATGTAATTCTTGAAAGCATAAATTTCAAGTTAAACTATTTGTGACACGATGGATTGCCATATCAGAGTAGTACTTTATTTGTATGCGATTAATACTTATAGAATTTGGACTAGTTGCTTTTTATAAACGAGTACTTTTAACAAATAAGAAATCCTGTTCTGAAACCTAATACTTAGCATTATGTTGTTTTTGAATTTTTTTTAACCGGGCTTCCCTTAATTTAACAAACATCATTAGTAATAATTTTTGAGAAAATAAAAAATCTACCCGGGCTGGGACCAACCCAGCCCATACGTAAGTCCGTCCCTATACCTAAATGTACAAAAATTAGTCGCTATATAACTATAGGATGATCACAAGCCAGTTGAGAGATCGAAGAAGAAAGGTGGGAGACCAAAATACTAAATTGGATATGTGCCCTGAAGATTTCGTAAGGTGTAACATAAGAGCACTAGAAATGGTACATTATCGAAAGTCATAAGCTATATTATCAAACTACGTATTGCTTTAAAATTTACTAATGTTAATGTTAAAATAAATGTAGTTATTGCTATAATATGAAATCAAGAAGTACATTTTAGTGGTAAAATAGAATGCATGCTCCAAAACATGATTTTAAAATAGAACCAAATAGATGTAAAATGAAAATTTTAAAATAAATTTCTTACTCCAATGCATGATTTTAAAATAGAATCAATAATAAACTTGTTTTTATATTCATTTCTCAATTGTATGCCCATATGCAAATTATAACTATATCTATACTTGATTACTTGGTTCTAAATATAGAACCAAGTATAGTATTTTTCCATTTTAGCACATTCTTTAACATTGCATTAAAGTAATATGTTTTTTAATTGATGTTATATCATAGAAATAACACCTCATTTAACATTGCGTTAGACTTCTCTAAAACAGACCATGAAGGAAGCTCATATTTTCTAAAACTTTTGATCTAAGATCTGAATGCTACCCGTAGAAAATAGACACTCTCATCGACCAAATAGTCATCGATAGTCAGTTGTTTAGTACATGAAAGATAACTGTAATGACTAAACATCACTAAGTTGACAATTATAAAATACGACATTCTGCTCAGATAATAGCAGGCAATTAAGCTAGTCATTTCATTTTCATTCTTATGGCAGCCCAAAGGATGAGCCAAATTATATACTATATATAATAAGAGTAAAAAAAATCTTATTCAAATACTACCAAATGTTAAAAGATCGATTCTTAATAACTAAATATTATGTACTAATTATTTATAAGTTAGAATTATTATTAAGATTTCTAACCATTATAATTTTTCTTATCCCATTTCATATTATAACTCAAACTCTATTAGATATCTTAGTAATATATAAATTTGAATTTAAACGTCTATTTTGGAATTAAATTTAAAAAAAATTCATAATTATTATGTTATTTACACGACAGACATTGTTTGGGTTATATTTTGAATTTCAAAAGTTAGAATTGGGTGATTTTACAGCCCACACGAAGATTATAAAATTATATTTAATTCTGAGGTGTTCCAACATCCAAAATCCAACGGAAGCAACCCGTAATTGTTATCGGAAAATCTTATTCCATTTAAGAAACTTTTTTTATAATTGATTTAAAATATTAAAATATTTTTTATATTAGATTCATATAGAGACATATAATATATTGTTAGAAAATGAAAAATTTAAGGCATATTTTATATATGTTCTTGATGTATTTTTCGGAAACTAACTATTGGAGGTTGTTCTTTACTACGAGGACTTAAACTTTCATGTTTGGATCTAAGACATTTTCTTAGTGAATCCATAAAGAAATTGAGTTGAAGTTGCTTGTTTAAAATGAGTTACGTAGGGTTTGTCCCACATTGAATTTGTAAAGGAAAGATAAAAAGTTTATATAGCATCTTGTGTTAGTATTGTTTACAACTACTAGTGTCAGTGTAAGTAGAATGTTTATGTCACATGATGTTATTGAGTACTTTATATCTTTTAATTACAAATTTATTTGATTTATTTATATTGATTATTTAATATTAATATTAAATATATTGAGTAAGGATTATTTCAATAATCAGACTCTATATATATATTAGAATATTAATATTACTTAATCTGAATAATATAAGTAGCAAATAAAACTCATCTTGTAAAACTCTATTTTCTTTGTAAAACTCTACATCTCACATCGAGTAGAATAAGAGAAGAGCAGCTCAAGATGCCTATATATTGAGGCATGCACATCTAGTTGCTCAATGCCTCTAGCTTGTACCTTGCATAGTTAAAAAATAAATTGCATAGATTGTCGGACAAATTGAGGTGTGACTCTTTCTCCTACCTCGCATATATAAAGTGCATAGGTTTTTTGGGCGAACTGAGGTGCTAGTCGATGTTGAGTGTTACGTATCTGTGGACGAAGTACTCTGTGCTGTTTTATCCTAGAAGTGATATTGCTGCAACCCAAC
Organism: Oenanthe sinensis; assembly: GCA_028671895.1. Lineage (NCBI taxonomy): Eukaryota > Viridiplantae > Streptophyta > Magnoliopsida > Apiales > Apiaceae > Oenanthe > Oenanthe sinensis. The sequence goes on from CM053806.1 coordinate 41,023,836, forward strand.
ACAGCATAGTGGGGCAAAAATTTCTTCAAGAACAGTCAAGACTTCTTGCAAGGCTTGGCGACTCAGCAGTTCTATTGGTTATATCAGTGTATGCATAAAGCTTCTGTTAGAACTAAGTTTTTCTTACTTTTTTCTTGTCTTCACAGTTATTGATTTATATATATTGTTTCAACCTTCGTGCTTTGTTTGTTTTATTAATTGGTTTAATTTGCTTGTTCTTGTTAATTGTTTGTATAACTACCATATTGTTGTTGTGTAGTTATTAATTATACCCAACAATCTTGAAGAGATTAATTATTATATATTGTAATTAATAAGATGGTTAACGAAACTAAAGCTCCTGTTGTTGGTGCTACTGGTTCTGGGTCTGGGGTTACTGCATCCACCATTGATTGGATCACGTACCGTTTTCCACAACCCATTGATTTGTCGGGCATACCTGATAAATTCGGTGAGGTGTTGGTTTTTCTCGTTGGCAGAAAATAAATGAAACTGTGGCTAACGGTAAAGGGTGTATGACCAGTGGTGCAGTATGCTTCACCAGTTGTGGATCAAGAGAAGGCTGACTCTGTTAAGGCTTATGCAATTTTGGCAGCTTTAGCGAACACTCTGTTCGATATTTACTCATCCGATTCCTACACTGCTAAGCTCTTATGGGAGAAGCTGGACCAGACACATAATACTGACTCGCAAGGTCTGGAAAAGTATTATGTGGCTCGGTTCCTTGATTTCAAACTGGTGGATACTAAATCCATGATGGAGCAAGTGCATGAGTTTGAGATGTTGGTACATGCTTTGAAGGAGTCTGTAATGGACCTTTCTGAGAAGTTTCAGGTTATGCTGGTGATTGAAAAGCTCCCAAAGTCTTGGGAAGAGTTTGTACTCTCCTTGAAAAGACAGAAATGAGAGATCACATGGACTAACTTGATGTTGGACATCTATGTGCATGAACAACACAAGTCCAAACATGGACATGTGATGCCTGCTGAATATGGGAGTTCGAAGGTGAACGTAGTGACTGTAGGACAGAAAAGAAAGTCTGTAACTTAGAAGGAAAACACTATGCCTAAAAATGACAAGAACAAGGCTAAGAAACCAAAGGCAAACAAACCATGTTGGTCTTGTGGATAGGTTAGTCATTGGAACAATGATTGTCTTGCTAAGAAAGTGATAATGTGGTAGCACAAGCTAATATTGTGCTTGGAACCACTAGTGGGCATGTGGTTAACATGGTTGTTGGTGAGGCTATTGCTTCTGAAACCAATGACGGGTATGTTACCTATAACCCTACACTACTTTTCACTTATCTGTCAAATGAATTGTTGATTGATACTGGAGCTAATGTATATATTTGTACTAATATTATTCTATTTTTATCTTATCAACAGATTCAAGGCATGACAGTGATGATGGAGAATGCTAGTGTTGTGCAAGTACTTGGAGTAGGAAACGTGGACCTGAAGTTTGCTTCTGAGCGTGTTCTATCCCTTACTAGAGTGCATCATATTCCTGACATTTGTAGAAACATAATAAGTGGAAGTTGTTTAGTTAGAAATAGTTTCGAACTTTCTTTGAAATGTAATAAAGTAGTTATTACACATACCGGTGTATTTTTTGGCAAAGGTTACTTGTCTGATGGATTATTTTTAATAAATGTGGAGCCTATTTTGGGTAGTTTTATTAATGATAATATTGTTCCTTCTGTAAATAGTGTTGAATCATTCGATTTATGGCACTCACGTCTTGGTCATCTAAATTTTGGTGCTCTAAAGAATATGATGAATTTAGAGTTGATTCCAAAGCTTGCCATTGAAAAGAAATCTAAATATCAAGTATGTGTAATTGTTAAACTAACTAGAAAACCCTTTCATAATGTTGTTAGGGATTAAGAAGTTTTAGAATTAGTTCACACAGACATATGTGAATTCAGTGGTGTTTTGACTAAGGATAATAAAAGATATTTCATTACATTTATTGATGATTGTAATAGATATTGTCATGTTTATTTGATTAAACATAAAGATGAAGCACTTGATAAATTCATTATGTATAAAAATGAAGCTGAAACACAAACTGGTAAAGTACTTAAACGTTAGAGATCTGATAGGGGTGGAGAGTATACGGGTACCTCATTTAATGAATTTTGCAAAAGTAATGGCATAGTTTATGAGGTGACTCCATCATACACTCATGAGTCTAATGGGATGGCAGAACGAAAGAATAGAACTTTTAAAGATATGATTAACAGTATGTTTATTAATTCTGGATTGCCTAAGTACATGTGGGGAGAGGCTCTAAATACGGTTTGCAATATTCTGAATAGAGTCCCTCTGAAACATATGGACAAGACACCTTATGTATTATGGAAAAGCAAAAAGACTAGTTTAAAGTATCTTCGTGTGTGGGGCTGCCTTGCAAAGGTACTTGTCCCTGAACACAAGAGAAAGAAACTGGGACTGAAAACTGTTAATTGTATCTTTCTGGGCTATATTGAAACCACTACCACTATGAGATTTTTAGTGTTAAAATCTGACATAGATGGTATAGTGGCAAACACTATAGTTGAGTTTTGTGATGCAACATTCTTTGAGAATGTGTTCCCTATGAAGACCGGTATACCTCAGGGTATTTCTAAAGATGATCCCACTCGCACATCGAGTTCCATTCTTGATCATGTGGAAAGGATGACAAATGTGGGGGCGGATTCTATTAGTAGCTCTACTCCTAACGAAGTTAAGGAACCTAGAAGGAGTAAGCGGGAAAAGGTGGTCAAGGACTTTGGAAGTGATTTTATCACTTACAATGTCGAGGACGAACCTTTATCTTTTCGGCAGGCCATTGACTCTTCAGAGTCAAGGCACTGGAAATGCGCTGTAAAGTGTGAGATCAACTCTATTATTTCTAATGGAACATGGGAGTTGGTTGATCTCCCTCATGAGTGTACTACTATAGGATGTAAGTGGATCTTCAAAAGAAAGATGAACCTGGATGGCTCAATAGATAAGTATAAGGCTAGGCTGGTAGCTAAGGGTTTTAGTCAAATGGAAGGCATTGACTATTTTGATACATACTCTCCTATTGCAAGAATGAAAATAATTCGAATACTTATAGCATTGGCTTCCGTACATGGTCTTATCATCCATCAGATGAATGTAAAGATAACTTTTCTTCAAGGTGATCTTGAAGAAGAGATTTATATGGATCAGCCTGAGGGATTTGTTGCTTCTGGCAATGAGAGGAAAGTTTGTAAATTAGTCAAATCTATTTATGGCTTGAAACAAGCTCTTAGAGACTGGCACAAAAAGTTTGATGAGACTGTTTTGACTTTGAATTTTTTGGTTAATGAAAGTGACAAGTGTGTCTACTATAAGATTAAAGGAATGATAAAGTGATTTTATGCCTGTATGTGGATGACATACTGTTGTTTGGAACCAATATTGAGATTATTAACGTTGACAAAAAGTTTCTAGAAAAGGCACTTTGAAATGAAAGATATGGGTGCAACTAATGTGATTCTTAGTATCAAGCTGACTCAGTCAGCTGATGGAATAACCTTGTCACAATCTCATTATATAGAGAAATCTATACTTGAGAAGTATGGTTATTCAAATTGTAGAATCGCTAGCACACCATATGATTCAAAAATTGTATTTGTTAAAGAATAAGTCACGAGTTTATCTGTCTCAGTTAAGAAATTTTCAGATTAGTGGGAGTTTGCAATATCTTGTTAATGGTACTAGACCAGATATTTCATATTCTGTGTCTAAGTTAGCTAGATATACAAGTTGTCCAAACAAGACTCATTGGGATACTCTTGATAGAGTGCTTAGATATCTGAAAGGCACCATCTACCTTGGTTTGCATTATAGGAGGTTTCCTGGAGTGCTAGAGAGATATAGTGATGCAAGTTGGATAGCTAAAAAATATTGTTCCAATGGAGTGACTGGATATGTATTTACCCTTGCGGGTGGAGCTATATCCTGGAAGTCTGCAAGACAGACTATTGTAACTCAGTCTACTTTTGAGGCTGAGTTGTGTGCATTAGATGCCACAGGGATAGAGGCTAAATGGCTGCATTGACTTATATCTGTGATTCCTGTAGTAAGCCAACCGCTTTCGGCACTTGCTGTTCATTGTGATAGTCGTACAACTATCGACAAGATAAACAGTAAGAAGTATAATGTGAAAACAAAGAGACATGTCCAAGTTAGACTAAAGTCTATAAGAGATTTGGTGTCTGACAGGATCATTGCTATTGAGTTTATTGGAACTCAAGATAACCTGGCTGATCCTTTGACTAAGGGACTTGAGCATGCTGTTGTCCTTAAGTCGAGGTTGGGGATGGGACTGACAACCCATTTTGATTCATCAACGGCGGGAACCCAATACACCTGAGAGGAGATCCCTCGAAGTGTATTCAATGTGGTAATAACATGTTGTGAGGATGATTCAGTAGTACCTCTACTACATATATCTGGATACTCACGTATCTAAGTCTTTTCCCTATAAACCTCAAGAGGTACTGTAACTGCTAGTTAGCGAGAGTTTTAAGAACTCTGAATGAGGTCAAGTCGTGAGACAAGATATTGACAGTACATCTTTAGAGATACTCAACTAAGTGAATATTATTGTGAGGTCGTAATTAGAGGATAAGGTTATTCCTCGAAGCATTCAACGAAAATGATCGAGACATGACCATTAACGTCTCAAAGCCATAGATTGGCACCATATCATTTGATTTGTCGTCGTCTATGAAGTGTTGTTATATAAAACAGATAAAGATTCAAGGTGAAACATTACATCTATATCTGGTAGCCATCGAAGTAGAGGACTTAGGAGGGTTCAAACCTTGACGGGTACCGACTCTAAAAAATAAGTCATGAGTAGAACCTGATATGCATTTTTGTATGAATTTGTGGGGGATTGCTAGAAAATGGAAAGTTTAAGGCATATTTTATATATGTTCTTGATGTAATTTTCGGAAACTAACTATTGGAGGTTGTTCCTTGCTATGAGGACTTAAACTTTCATGTTTTGATCAAAGACATTTTCTTAGTGAATCCATAAAAAAATTGAGTTGAAGTTGCTTGCTTGAAATGGGTTGTGTGGGGTTTGTCCCACATTGAATTTATAAAGGAAAGATAATAAGTTTATATAGCATCTTGTATTAGTATTGTTTACAACTACTAGTGTAAGTAGAATGTTTATGTTACATGATGCTATTGAGTACTTTATATCTTTTAATTGCAAATTTATTTGATTTATTTATATTGATTATTTAATATTAATATTAAATATATTGAGTAAGGATTAGTTCAATAATCAGACTCTATATATATATATATTAGAATATTAATATTACTTAATCTGAATAATATAAGTAGCAAATAAAACTCATCTTGCAAAACTCTATTTTATTTATAAAACTCTACATCCCACATCGAGTAGAATAAGAGAATAGCAGCTCAAGATGCCTATATATTGAGGGGTGCACGTCTAGTTGCTTAACGCCTCTTATTTGTACCTTGCATAGTTAAAAAAAATTGCATAAGTTGTAGTAAAAATTGAGATGTGCCTCTTTCTCCTGCCTCGCATATATAAAGTGCATAGGTTTTTTGGGCGAACTGAGGTGCTAGTCGCTGTTGAGTGCTACGTATCTGTGAACAAAGTACTATGTGTTGTTTTATCCTGGAAGTGATATTGTTGCAACCCAACACAACGTAGTGGGACAATAATCTCTTTAAGAACAGTCAAGACTTCTTGCAAGGCTTGGCGACTCAGCAGTTCTATTGCTTCTATCATTGTATGCATAAATTTTCTGTTAGAGCTAAGTTTTTCTATCTTTTTTCTTGTCTTTACAGTTACTGATTTATATATCTTGTTTCGACCTTCGTGCGTTGTTTATTTTGTTAAATAATTTAATTTGCTTGTTCTTGTTAATTTTTTATATAACTGTCATATTGTTGTTGTTTTATTAATTATACCCAACATATATCACATATTATTATATTAGAGTAGAGATAGTATTAGGGTTTTAAATATAGAGAGATGGAGAAAAACCGTGAATTTTCCTTATGTGAGGGAGGATTAAAGTTTTTTATCCAAATCTTTTTCTATAAAAATATTTAATATATTATATAAGATATAATGGTAACTTTATACGGAGAATTAGTTACACTTAGAGGATAAATTATTATATTTAGAATTCAGAAACCTTATTAATTCATTGGTTTTGATCGAATCGAAGAAATTAGGTTTTTTTAAAAAATAATTATTTGAGTTCCCTGACTAAAAGTCCAACATTAGCCTAAGATGTTAAATACACGTTCTATTTTGTTATTATATTATATATAATACTATATCAAAAACACGTTATTACATACTTTGAATCATGTTTTTTGATAAATAAAAAAAATAAAAATAAAAATAAAATAATATATGTTAATAAATATTAATACATTTTTTAAAAAAATTAATCAATTTATATAAGAGAAAAATGTTTGGTTCAATAAAGAACATGTCATATATTAGTATGAAAAAATAGGATGTAAAAATTATTATGACTGTAATTGTTATAATAACTTTATTTTTTGATATTAACTTAAAGTTTAAATCTCATTATCAATATACTAACATCTATTATGTATTAATGCAATGTTTAAATTATATATGTTATATAATTATTTATAAATTGCAATTAATATTATATTATTGAAAATCTAATAACATAAAAAACCTTATCCAAATTAATAATTATATTATCATATTATTAAGAGATACATATATATTATCTCATATACTTTAAAATATATTAAATTTTATATAAAATAAACATAATAGGGATCTTATCAAAAATTTATATTTAAATTTAATATGTATAATCTTAAATATATTAAACGTTTGTTTGATATATTAAAAAATCATGTTCATAATATTTCAAATCACAAAATTTTACATATATATGTATTGATAATATAAATTTATATTTTGTGCGATATGCATATTTATTTTTAATTATATATAATTTTTTTATTTATATTTAATTCGATTGATGTAAAAATATATAATTTAAATAAGTTAAAAACTAATATAATTATAATATATTAAAACTTTTAATAATTATAAAAAAAATTAGTAATTTTAAAATAAATAATTTAATTAATAAAACAAAATATTCGTGCATTAAAATCTAGTTAATATCAAAAGTGAACGACTAAGATATTCACAAATGAATCTCATTTTTTAGCGGACAATTTTTTTGTTTTTGTCTTGAAATGATCAGAACAATTGTTACTTCATGAGTGTTATTGTTTTTTTCCCCAAGTTTTCGCTACTTTTGGCTCACTGTTTGTTGCAATTGTAGCAATTGTATAAGTTCTACAGGGTCAATAGCAGGACTTGGTTTATGTAGAACCTCGATAAATTAATATATTTTACGGTCCGACATAGTGAGACAGTGTATTTTTGACATCAATAAATTCAAAAAATTCTTTGGTCCCCAGGCTTTTATCTACAAAGGGTTAACTGTAGTACAAGTGAGCTGAATTAGTCACTTGAGTAGCTCAAGAAGTGTGCTAATACTGTAATAGGCTTGCACTTTTCAAAATACCAAATACCAGTGGAAAGTGATGAGCGTTATAATTGTTATACGATACAAAAGGCCTTAACCATATTTAGGTGGTGTTTACTGCGTTTTTACATAATGTCTGACCAGAATCGACTTATAACTGTTAATTTTAATCAACGAAAATACAAACGGGAGAAGAATTTCTCAAATCTAATATAGTTTTGATGAATAAACACAATCTACTATCGTTATGTACTAGAGTTTCTCAGTTTCTCTTATATTATTATTATGAGAGAAAAATGCATTCTGTCTACTTAAAGCTACAGACATGCTGCAGTTTGTGCACCTCACGTTTCACTCGTGCAGTCTTACCACCTGGAGACTGGAGTACTCACATGGATCTTGAAAAGCATTAGCATTTTCTACCTCACATTTCCTGAAACGGCTAATATTAACAATTCGTTGTATCGTATAACCAGTTAATCAGTTATAGTGTTCCCTTATTCGATTGCAGCACCATGAAAATTGGTATAAATTGCAGAAGAAATTGGGCATATCAGAACTCTTAGATAAAAAGAAAAGAAAAACTCGATAACATGAGTTTACATTGTTTTACACTTTTACAGGTCTACAAGGCGAAAGAGTATACTTTAGCTAGAGACCTGCACTGCCGAAAACATAATGACAGTAGCTTAAAAAACATTTCCTACCAATTTGGCTGTGCCAATAGGTGAATTATTTAAGTTTAGTTTTAATATGGTTTGTAAAGAAGAAATAAACAAACAGTTCAAGTTGTAATTTGAAATTTTGAATGATTTGATTTGGCTTGCACAAAACATGTTATTTGCTTTTAAATTGTGTTCATAATAGAATATTTAAAGCTTGTGATTCGATTTGTGCTTAAAATCTGGAGGAACAACACATAATGTAACACACTGAGGAAATGAGCAACATGCTGATCGATTTGTAAACAAACATAAAGTACTCCCTTCGTCTTAAAATAATTGTCCTTTCCTATTTTTGTTAGTCAAATTAACCGAATTTTGATCGAATATTACACATAATATATAATTAAGAAAAAATTAAAAATTATATCATTAAAAATATATTTAATAAACTTTAAAATGTATTTTTCAGTTTTTGAAAAATATAAAAAAATAATTTTTAATTTACAATCAAAGTTGAGTCAATTTGATCGCACAGAAATCAAAGAAGACACGTATTGTGAGATTAAGCGAGTAGACTATAGCCAAGCTTGGATTATACCGCTTCAATCAAGTCCTTTCGTTTCAATCAGTTTTAAATTTACTAATTATACCGCTGGTGTTTATCGAATAAATGAAGGTGTGGTTGGAGTAAAGACGCCTGGAACTTGGAAGCCTAGCCAGTTGGGACTGGAGACTCTTTGCATGATACTGAGTCTGCTGACAACATTATCTTTTCTTATAAAAGCCAACTAGTCAATTTTGACTCTGTCTCGTCAAGATTAGATAACTCTAGGTTATCATCTGCCGTCCCATATTCGGGTTCGAGTTTGGCTCACTCGTATGTTTCTGCCTTTGTATATATACAGAAAGTTCAAATGGTTGGGATTCCATTTTTTAGGAATCATGTGTGTTCGTTCATCTTATGCAACGCAGCTAGGGTTGACAATTTCGGGTTCTGGGTCGGGTTCTTATCGGGTTAGATTGTACCTGGTTGTTTCGAGTTGATTTTTTTTTAACCCTAACTCGTACCTACCGGGTCCGTGTCGTGTTTTGGGTCATTTCGAGTTTTATCGCCTACTTTTTTCAGAGTGATTGAAAATATATTTTTATATTATATACTCTATCCCTCCTAATTTATATAGACCGATTGCTTTTGCACAAATTTTAACAAAAAACAGTTCATTTCTCTTTCATTACACGTGAAAGTTACATTTAAAATGTATAATATGTATTGTACTCATTTTGTCAGATAAAAAAGAGAGTATCTATCATTGCATGTGAAAGTTACTTTATTGTAATTAAATTTGGTTATTTTAAACATAAAATATTTCAACAATAGGATTATAAATATAGGGTTCATTAAATTTCGGGTCATTTTCGAGTTTTGGGTTCGTGACTGATTGTAACTGGTTGTTTCGGATTGAATATTTACCGAGACTAATTCGTATTTTTTCGGGTTGAGTTCGTGTGAGTTTTGGGTCGGGTCCAAATTTTTCACCTCTAAACGCAGCCCCTAAAAAAATACAAATGGGAATCAAACATAGTGTAAAAAATAGAGAATATTATCAATTAAACTACGATATCATAAAAGGAATAAATCATCATATTTATTGAAAGTTTTTTTTTGGGGCCATCAAATGATGTGAGAGAAAACGAATTGAACTCGAACAATCTTTTTAATAAAAATTGATCAATTTTTTTATCAAATTGAATAATGTTTAAACATTTATCTAACAGTTCAATTTCTTTACGCTTTTATTCATGAATAAATAAAAAAAATTGTTATCGAGCTCGAGCAATTTCTGAACGAATCAACCAATGTTCGATGACGTTATCAAATATATTTCCTTTTCCAAACTCAAATTTTTTTTTTTACTGTTAGAACCCGCAGCCGCTACCATTTCGGTGCGCATTGGGTAAACCCACAGGCTCACGCAATAATCTGCAAACCACGTGAACCAGGTAAACCGCACAAGTGCGACAGACTTTGATCCAGAAGGCATAATCACAAATTCACCTCCCTTGAAATTCAAACCTGTAACCAAGAGGATGATATTCCTCTCAAATTTGATAATACATCAAACGAGTTTATCAAATTCGAAACATATCCAACAATTCAATTCACTCATCCCCTAATTTCCTCCAAAAACCTGCATGATTGAGTAATAAGGGTGTCAACTGCCACCGGCCCTCATCGTCCACACACTAACTAGAGCCTTAATTACGGTGCATGACTCTTCCATCTACCAAAATTTATTGATGGTTGAATTTATTTGCCTTCCATTTTATATAGCTTTTTTCACTAAAAAAACTATTATTATATACATGTCTATATTTTTAACACAAATTAAATATAATTTTATAAAAATATCTTTATATTTGAAACATTTAATTATTTTAAATTTTAATTATATATTTTTTAAAGACATAAAAAAACGGACGGAATCATTTCGATACAAACGAATCAAAGCAGTATGTGTGTAGATGTGTGTGTAAGTTTGTTGACATGAGAGCACGGAGAGGGAAAGGGAGAAAGACATCACAACCCCTAACTGATTCCGTGTTAGCATTCATTTCGTGTAAATTCCAGTTTATTGACTTGTTCCTTTTTCCATACATTTACGTGTTTGTAATTTATTACTAGCACCGATTCAATTTTGACTAATTTCATTTAAGGGTAATACAATGATAAATCTCGAGAATGATTTGAGCAACATTAATTGGACGTTAGTAAGTTTCATCAGCGACTAGGGTGAATATTCAGTTAATCGAAACCGAATTTTTTTCTGATTAACCGAAACCGAACTAGTCAGAAAAACACTACCAAAAATTGAACCGAAATTAATTCAAAATTCAACTGGTAGTTAGGTGATTAATTTATGTGAAAATTCAGAATATTTTTTCGAAAGGATATACAATTCAAAAAAATTTTGTGCTCTTTTTGTAGTTTTCTTGTTTTGGTAATATGATACTCTACACTAATTGATTTTCTATAATAAAATATTTTATATTAAAAAAGTTCATTTGTTTACGATATTAACCTTGTTTGAATTTGCAATATTTTTATAATTGATAATATAAATTTTAAATTTCAATATTTTGTTAATATGATTTTAAGTTTAAATTTTTGGATTAGTTTTAAAAATAATATTCCCCCCGTCCCATAATACATGTCATTTTTGTAAAAAAAATTTGTCTCAAAATACTTGTCACTCTCTTTTTCCAAAGTAATTTTTTAAAGACTTTTCCACAAATTACATTTGTATTACTATTTTCAATATTTGACTAATTTAAATATACAACCAACTTATCTACATGTAATGCACATATTATGAGTGGACAAGTAAACAAATTATTTACCTAACTTTTTCTTAAGATACATAATTTTTTCAAAAATGACATGTAAAATGGGACGGAGATAGTAATATATATTAAATTTTAATTTTTTTTAATAAATATAAATATTATATATAAGGAAGTTGGTCCTGAGTCTTGACTAACCATCTATTCACTATAATTTTTTAAAAATAAATGAAATGTGGATGTTAAACATCCGATGAAAATTATAACAAATAAATAGTTACAAAAATAACTACTTAGAGCATCTCCAACCCTTACAGCCCCTTGTCTAAAAATGATGTGGAAAATTAGATTTAGAGAATGAGAGCAAAAATGCATCATAAGGCAAACAACCGCTTATCTATAATTATACAATTCTCCATACTTGTTCTCCAAACTTGCTAGTCTTTCTCATTCTCTAAAATTGCCGCATATATTCTACCTAGATTTTTCACCATCTTTTTAAGTTATTAAAAAAATATTCACTCACAAAAATATTGATTTTATATTATAACTAAACATTATAAAGAATACTATCGGAACAAAACATCTTTTTATTCTCTATAACCGTTACAGAGAACACCCTTGGAAATGCTCTTAGTACCCTAATCCTATACTGTATTTAAATATGTTATTAATAACATGTATAAAAACTTAAACTTTGACACAAATGTAATTTCAACTTTTTTCCTCATGTAATCCGTACCCTGTCCCATCCAAGCCCGCCACTGGCCCATGACTAACAAACAGGAAAAAATATCAGAATAAATAAAGACACGAGTAACAAAACAAGAACAATAACAACCAACATTGTTAAAGAGATGGAAGTAGCAGGAGGATCCCAAGAATCAAAAACTCAATACAATCAAATAAACGATGTCCACCACTCTCGAAAGCAAAAAAGAACAAGAACACCAATCTGCATTTGTTTAGCATTAACAGGACTAATCCTCCTGTTAATTATCATTATCATTGTCATTCTAGCCTTCACAGTTTACAAACCAAAACGTCCTAGAACTATCATAAACTCATTGTCTCTCGATGATTTCGACTTCCAGCTAAATCTCGCTTCTCTCACGGTTCACCTCAACCTCACTCTCGACGTAAATATTATCGTAAAAAATCCCAACAAAGTGGCCTTTAGGTACACCAACACGTCTGCTACGCTTAAATTTAAAGATCAAGTCATTGGAAATGTTCCTATTCCATCTGGTAAGATTAAGGGTGATGGTTCGACTCCTCTGAATCTCACACTCACCGTCATGGCTGATCGGCTACTTAGTGATCCTGAGTTGTACTCAACTTTGTTGCTCAGATCAGGGAGCTTGCCGCTATCTACTACAACAAGAATCAAAGGGAGGGTTCGGATATTGAAGCTGTTTAATGTACACGTTGTCTCTTACAGTTCATGTGATCTTGTAATCAATATTGCGAGTGCAAGCCTCGTGCAGCAAACGTGTCAGTACAAGACCAAAATATAGTGCTAGCGAGTAAATTTACGTATTATTTTTCCGTGTTAAGGTTTAGAAGTTTGTTTTGTTACATACTTTGGATCCCCTGTTCTTATATTTTTATTGTTCCTTAATTTGATTACTAGCAGATTTTTTTCCACTATCTACTCTTATTTCTTATACGGAAATTACAATCGTGCTATGCACGTATTTTTTTTTTCTGTTTGTGTTAATTTGTTTTTCGGTTAAATATTTATATATTTTAATGAGAACAAAAGATAGCCTCTAGTGAAACTGCCGACTCGACGATGGAGTAAAAGTCATAATAGAAAAGCATAGAGATCGACGATGGAGTAAAAGTCATAATAGAAAAGTATAGAGATCATAACTCGTAGGGCATGTTTGGTTGGGGGATATGAATGAATTTTCGTGGAAATGGAATGACCATTCTGTGGGGAATGAAAAAAGAATTATTGGTTGAGTATTTGGAAATATCCTCATGTCATTCCTATCATTTCTAATAAGTCAATTTTGTATTTGACCCTCTCACATGGGATAATCATTTTTATTCTTACTAACAATAATTTTTTATCTTTATTTTTGCTCTTGAATATAATATATTTGTAATTCAACATATTTCATGAAAAAAACTTATATAGCTATTTAAATTTTTTAATTGTTAATTTTTTAAATTTAAATTATATATATAATCTTATTTCTCATGTAAATTAATTTTGCCTTATATTTTCTATATTATTTAGTAAATTTATTATTGAATAAATTTTTTTTAGAATTCATTTTATCTATATATTAAACAAATAAATTAATAAAAATGATCATTCCATTTCTAATAAAATTAATATTACTAAACGAACAAAAGAATGAAATGAACATTTTTATCTCATCTCATTCTCATACTAACCCATTTCATTCATTTCGTTCATTCTCATCTCAACTCATTCATAATCCTTCCAACCGAACACACCCTTAGTTCATGAGGTAAAATTAATCATAAATTTTGATCTAGCGAGGAGTATCGGACCGGTATTGAGCGGTGCGAACGGTAATAATAAGCTGATATTTTGTAATCAGTAAAAGAAATGAGGCAAAGAGGGTAGAAGAGTAGAGATTACATAGTATATCTTACAGGTATACATGGCCAAACCGGACCGGAACCGGAAAACCGGACCGGACCGGGCCAAAATCGGCCCGGACCGGAACCGACCCTAAACCGACGGTTTATATATTTTTAAGGTTCAGGTTACGGTTCGTATTAATAGAAAACCGGTGAATCGCCGGTTCAAACCCGCCGATTAACCGTCAATTTTTGTATATATAATAATATAATATATGTTCCTTTGAGTCTATGTGTACACAGGCTATAGTGGCACACGTGAAATTTCAGGCTTTTGGTAATACAAGTTGTACACTTGTACTGCCTACCTACGTAACCTACAATTTGTAGGTTTTTCAAAAACTTTATGCTGCGTGCGTACTACTGTCACTCATGTCATGCCATGATGACTTTTTTTTACTTTTTTTGTGTGTATTTTTCAATTAGTTTTACTTTTGTTTCATTGTATTTGTATTTAATTTTTTTTAAATGATACATGTTAATTTTGAAAAAAAATAAGAAACAAAAGAAAAGTTAATTGAATAATATTTTCTGGATCTCAATATAATATGCATATGTAATTTTTAATCTTGACAAGTATAAATTACAATAAATAAAAATTATTTGTTGTAAAAAGTATTTTTACATATCAATTAATAGTTGCATATTTGTAAAAATGTAGTACTTTACATTAAGTCGTAGTTGGTGGCCTTATATATGTATTAAATCAGCCGGTGACACTCTAACGTGTCCATCAACCTTATACCTAGGCTAGGCTAGCTAGAAGAGCAATGCAATGCAGTGTGCAGGCTGCAGTAGTAACGTTAATATTGTAACGTTATATTCTAACGTTAATATTGTCACGGTTGATTTTTTTTCATATAAATACCTTACATATTAAAATTCTTAACTCACAATTTACAACTCAAACTCTCTCATTCTCTATTTATTCTATTCACAACTCTCTTGTTTTATTATATATATTTTATAAATATATATAATTATTTTACATACTATAATTTTATATTATATATTAAATGGCTAATATTGGATCGCAAGAAAGTAATATGCAAGCCGATGGAAGTGGATCGAGTTCGAGAAGACAACTTTCATCCGATATTTTTACAAAACATTTTAAGAAGGGTCCATTGAAGTCGGATAATAAATTAGACGCCGTTTGTAATTATTGTGGTACGAAATACTCGTGGCAAGTGGGAGGAGGTTATGACACTTTGAATCGATATTTACAAAGCAAACATCCTGAGAAGGTAGGAATGACAATGTGACAAACACAATTATCCGGATTTGCAACTTCTTCTCCTAATCCTCCTACATTATTTCGTTATGATCATGCTAGTAGTTCTTATGGTTTAGCTGAAGCTATTTCGGTAGACTCGTTATCTTTTAGTTTTGGTGAAAATGTTGGTATTAATGATTGGATTAGTAGAGATGTACAACCCGCATTTAAGAGAATACCTAGAACATCACTTAAGAGAAATTTGATTAAATTTTATAAAAAAAGAAAAAATAATTTGATTGAATATTTTAGTAATAATGACACACATGTGTCTATTTGTAGTGATATTTGGAGTGATCATAATCAAATACATTCATATATGGGTCTCACTTGTCATTATATTGATGAAAATTTTGAATTAAATAAAAGAGTTTTAGCTTATCGAGTATTTGATGATTCGCATACAGCAAGTAATATATGTAAAATAATTCATGCTATTTTAGAGGAATATAGACTGATTAATAAAATTTTTTCTTGTTCTTTCGATAATGCTTCCTCTAATAATGCCTTCATTCCCGAATTAACTAGAATTTGCCAACCTAATTTTGGTGGAAGATTTTTTCATGCTAGATGTGCATGCCATGTTTTAAATTTATGTGTTCAAGATGGATTACGTATTATACAACATTAATCAAACCAATAAGAGATGTTATTAAATATATTTGGGTACACCCTAATGTTACTAGAACATGGTTAAAATATTGTGAAAATAATAATGTGCACCCGAAACGTTTTACCAAAGATGTTGGTCATCGTAGAAACTCTACTTATGTTTTACTTTGTCAATCTTTAGAATATCAACCTCTATTACGCTCTTTTGCCACCGAAAATATACAAAATTCTAATCTTTTACCACAAACTTGGGATTTATGTGCTAAAGTTATGGAGATTTTTAAAAATTTTAATGATGCTACTTACACTTTTAGTTATGTTTACAAACCAACCTCTAGTTTATTTATTGTTGAATCTTTAAATATTGCATTTGCATTAAATGAGGGTGAAAAAATATGTGAAATTTATGAAGGTGTTGCACAAATAAAAATAAAATGGCTAAATTATTATAAAATATTTCCTGATATTTATCTTGTAGTTTCTGTATTTGATCCTAGATTTAAATATGATGTTACAAGAAATGTTAGAAAATTATTATGAATATTTAGGATTACAAGATGATCTTGAAATTGATGTAAATAATATAATGATTAGAGTTAAAAGACATTTACATGATTTATGCAGTCATTTTCATGTAATTGATAATGTTGACTCTCCTCTTCCTCCTACACCATCATCATTTTCATTACGTCCGGGAACAAAAAATTTAATGGATCGTTCTAAAAAACAAAAGCATTCGAGCTCACGTTCGGAGCTCGACATTTATCTAACAACAATTTTTGAGTTTGATACAAATTTAGATTTTAACATATTAGCTTGGTGGAAAAGGCATAAGAGGACTTTCCCTACACTTGCTAAAATTACGAGTCAAGTTTTAGCGGTTCCAGCCTCAACCGTTGCGGTGAAACAAACACTCAGCATATGAGGAAATATTTTGGATCCAAGAAGATCAAGATTGACTCCCGAATCTTTAGAAACACAAGTTTGTGTGAATGATTGGAAAAAAGCAGAATTAAGAAAACAATCCAACATCACTTCATCATCCTCATCTGATGAATATTGTGGAGATCCTACTACAATTCCTACTACCTCTGAATCGGATGGCTCGAGTTCGTATAGATTATAAAAATTATTGTAATAAATTATATTGTTTGTTGTATTCTTGTAAAACATATAAAATTTATTGTAATATATTTACTAGTTTTTTAATTAAAAAAAGTACAAAAATGAATTTAACAATATTTTTAATATAAATAATTTTTTTATTTATAAGGTTCAAACCGGAACCGGAACCGGTCTTGAAACGGGTCAAAACCGGATCAAACCGTGAACCGGAACCGTCTGAACCGGAACCGAAGGTTTATATCATGTTAAGGTTCAGGTTCCGGTTCAAGATTTTTACGAACCGGAACCGGCTGTTCATGAACCGGAACTGGCGGTTCACGAACCGTGACCATGTATACTTACAGGCAATAGAACAACCTTACCATGAGAAGTCAAGTTTGTGAATCTGTATGATTAAAGAAAAGAATAACTAGAATAACTTTACTATTACTTTGTTGTCTACAGTACTCGAGCGTAATGCTTTTCGATAAAATCGGATTTCTTTTTCTGTTCCCATCACAGTTTAGTACGTAAATACTAATACTACATTCGTTCCCTTTTACTTATTGTTTTGACTTTTTATGCGTACTTTAACGCGCATAAAAAACATAGTTTGATAACTTATTTTTCAAATTTTTGATAACTTGAATATTAAATTTTAATTTTAAAAAAATTCAAAAAATATGTTATCGAATTATATTTTTTATACGCGTTAAATACGTGTAAAAAGTCAAAGGATAACTAAAAGGAAACGGAATGAGTAGATAACTAGTATTAGTATTGTTTAGAGCCGATAGATGATAGTTTCTTTTTTCTACTGTGTTAAATGTTAATCAGTCACATTTTATGTAAAATTTTACGCTGACAAAATTACATTACTTGACCCTTGTACTCCCTTAGTCCCATTTCAAATGGCTGGTTTGACTTTTACACGGATATTAAGAAAACATAAATATTCTTTATTTTTAACAGACTTACCCTTACATTTGAACATGTGTCATTATAAATATTATATATAAGGAAGTTGGTCCTGAGTCTTGACTAACCATCTATACACTATAATTTTTCGTGAATAAATGACATGTCAGATGTTAAACATCTGGTGAAAATTATAACAAATAAATAGTTAAAATAAAAACTACTTAGAGCATCTCCAACCCTTGCCTAAAATTGATGTGGAAAGTTAGATTTAGAGAATGGGAGCAAAAATGCACCATAAGGCAAACAACCCCTTATCTATAATTATACAATTCTTGGTACTTGTTCTCCAAACTTGCTAGTCAATCTCTTTCTCTAAAATTGCCACATATACTCTACCTAGATTTTCCACCATCTTTTTAAGTTATTAAAAAATCTTTACTCACAAAAAATATTGATTTTATATTATAGCTAGTCATTATAAAGAATATCATGGAAATAAAATATCTTTTTAATTCTCTATAATTTACAAAATCAATATTATATATTATTATAAATAACCATCATAGAGAACACCCTTAGAAATGCTCTTCGGACCCTAATTCTATACATTATTTAAATATGTTATTAATAACATGTATCAAACAAAACTTAAACTTTGACACAAATGTAATTTCAACTTTTTTCCTCATGTAATCCGTACCCTGTCCCATCGAAGCCCGCCACTGGCCCATGACTATGCAAGCAAAGAACATCAAAAAGGAAAAAATATCAGAATAAATAAAGACACGGGTAACAAAACAAGAACAATAACAACCAACATTGTTAAAGAGATGGAAGTAGCAGGAGGATCCCAAGAATCAAAAACTCAATACAATCAAATAAACGATGTCCACCACTCTCGAAAGCAAAAAAGAACAAGAACACCAATCTGCATTTGTTTAGCATTGACAGGACTAATCCTCCTGTTAATTATCATTATCATTGTCATTCTAGCCTTCACAGTTTACAAACCAAAACGTCCTAGAACTATCATAAACTCATTGTCTCTCGATGATTTCGACTTCCAGCTAAATCTCGCTTCTCTCACGGTTCACCTCAACCTCACTCTCGACGTAAATATTATCGTAAAAAATCCCAACAAAGTGGCCTTTAGGTACACCAACACGTCTGCTACGCTTAAATTTAAAGATCAAGTCATTGGAAATGTTCCTATTCCATCTGGTAAGATTAAGGGTGATGGTTCGACTCCTCTGAATCTCACACTCACCGTCATGGCTGATCGGCTACTTAGTGATCCTGAGTTGTACTCAACTTTGTTGCTCAGATCAGGGAGCTTGCCGCTATCTACTACAACAAGAATCAAAGGGAGGGTTCGGATATTGAAGCTGTTTAATGTACACGTTGTCTCTTACAGTTCATGTGATCTTGTAATCAATATTGCGAGTGCAAGCCTCGTGCAGCAAACGTGTCAGTACAAGACCAAAATATAGTGCTAGCGAGTAAATTTACGTATTATTTTTCCGTGTTAAGGTTTAGAAGTTTGTTTTGTTACATACTTTGGATCCCCTGTTCTTATATTTTTATTGTTCCTTAATTTGATTACTAGCAGATTTTTTTCCACTATCTACTCTTATTTCTTATACGGAAATTACAATCGTGCTATGCACGTATTTTTTTTTCTGTTTGTGTTAATTTGTTTTTCGGTTAAATATTTATATATTTTAATGAGAACAAAAGATAGCCTCTAGTGAAACTGCCGACTCGACGATGGAGTAAAAGTCATAATAGAAAAGCATAGAGATCGACGATGGAGTAAAAGTCATAATAGAAAAGTATAGAGATCATAACTCGTAGGGCATGTTTGGTTGGGGGATATGAATGAATTTTCGTGGAAATGGAATGACCATTCTGTGGGGAATGAAAAAAGAATTATTGGTTGAGTATTTGGAAATATCCTCATGTCATTCCTATCATTTCTAATAAGTCAATTTTGTATTTGACCCTCTCACATGGGATAATCATTTTTATTCTTACTAACAATAATTTTTTATCTTTATTTTTGCTCTTGAATATAATATATTTGTAATTCAACATATTTCATGAAAAAAACTTATATAGCTATTTAAATTTTTTAATTGTTAATTTTTTAAATTTAAATTATATATATAATCTTATTTCTCATGTAAATTAATTTTGCCTTATATTTTCTATATTATTTAGTAAATTTATTATTGAATAAATTTTTTTTAGAATTCATTTTATCTATATATTAAACAAATAAATTAATAAAAATGATCATTCCATTTCTAATAAAATTAATATTACTAAACGAACAAAAGAATGAAATGAACATTTTTATCTCATCTCATTCTCATACTAACCCATTTCATTCATTTCGTTCATTCTCATCTCAACTCATTCATAATCCTTCCAACCGAACACACCCTTAGTTTATGAGGTAAAATTAATCATAAATTTTGATCTAGCGAGGAGTATCGGACCGGTATTGAGCGGTGCGAACGGTAATAATAAGCTGATATTTTGTAATCAGTAAAAGAAATGAGGCAAAGAGGGTAGAAGAGTAGAGATTACATAGTATATCTTACAGGTATACATGGCCAAACCGGACCGGAACCGGAAAACCGGACCGGACCGGGCCAAAATCGGCCCGGACCGGAACCGGCCCTAAACCGACGGTTTATATATTTTTAAGGTTCAGGTTACGGTTCGTATTAATAGAAAACCGGTGAACCGCCGGTTCAAACCCGCCGATTAACCGTCGGTTTTTGTATATATAATAATATAATATATGTTCCTTTGAGTCTATGTGTACACAGGCTATAG
This sequence comes from Oenanthe sinensis, assembly GCA_028671895.1. Taxonomy (NCBI): domain Eukaryota; kingdom Viridiplantae; phylum Streptophyta; class Magnoliopsida; order Apiales; family Apiaceae; genus Oenanthe; species Oenanthe sinensis. Next base: position 41,044,792 of record CM053806.1, read on the forward strand.
TGGCACACGTGAAATTTCAGGCTTTTGGTAATACAAGTTGTACACTTGTACTGCCTACCTACGTAACCTACAATTTGTAGGTTTTTCAAAAACTTTATGCTGCTGCGTACTACTGTCACCCATGTCATGCCATGATGACTTTTTTTTACTTTTTTTGTGTGTATTTTTCAATTAGTTTTACTTTTGTTTCATTGTATTTGTATTTAATTTTTTTTAAATGATACATGTTAATTTTGAAAAAAAATAAGAAACAAAAGAAAAGTTAATTGAATAATATTTTCTGGATCTCAATATAATATGCATATGTAATTTTTAATCTTGACAAGTATAAATTACAATAAATAAAAATTATTTGTTGTAAAAAGTATTTTTACATATCAATTAATAGTTGCATATTTGTAAAAATGTAGTACTTTACATTAAGTCGTAGTTGGTGGCCTTATATATGTATTAAATCAGCCGGTGACACTCTAACGTGTCCATCAACCTTATACCTAGGCTAGGCTAGCTAGAAGAGCAATGCAATGCAGTGTGCAGGCTGCAGTAGTAACGTTAATATTGTAACGTTATATTCTAACGTTAATATTGTCACGGTTGATTTTTTTTCATATAAATACCTTACATATTAAAATTCTTAACTCACAATTTACAACTCAAACTCTCTCATTCTCTATTTATTCTATTCACAACTCTCTTGTTTTATTATATATATTTTATAAATATATATAATTATTTTACATACTATAATTTTATATTATATATTAAATGGCTAATATTGGATCGCAAGAAAGTAATATGCAAGCCGATGGAAGTGGATCGAGTTCGAGAAGACAACTTTCATCCGATATTTTTACAAAACATTTTAAGAAGGGTCCATTGAAGTCGGATAATAAATTAGACGCCGTTTGTAATTATTGTGGTACGAAATACTCGTGGCAAGTGGGAGGAGGTTATGGCACTTTGAATCGATATTTACAAAGCAAACATCCTGAGAAGGTAGGAATGACAATGTGACAAACACAATTATCCGGATTTGCAACTTCTTCTCCTAATCCTCCTACATTATTTCGTTATGATCATGCTAGTAGTTCTTATGGTTTAGCCGAAGCTATTTCGGTAGACTCGTTATCTTTTAGTTTTGGTGAAAATGTTGGTATTAATGATTGGATTAGTAGAGATGTACAACCCGCATTTAAGAGAATACCTAGAACATCACTTAAGAGAAATTTGATTAAATTTTATAAAAAAAGAAAAAATAATTTGATTGAATATTTTAGTAATAATGACACACATGTGTCTATTTGTAGTGATATTTGGAGTGATCATAATCAAATACATTCATATATGGGTCTCACTTGTCATTATATTGATGAAAATTTTGAATTAAATAAAAGAGTTTTAGCTTATCGAGTATTTGATGATTCGCATACAGCAAGTAATATATGTAAAATAATTCATGCTATTTTAGAGGAATATAGACTGATTAATAAAATTTTTTCATGTTCTTTCGATAATGCTTCCTCTAATAATGCCTTCATTCCCGAATTAACTAGAATTTGCCAACCTAATTTTGGTGGAAGATTTTTTCATGCTAGATGTGCATGCCATGTTTTAAATTTATGTGTTCAAGATGGATTACGTATTATACAACATTAATCAAACCAATAAGAGATGTTATTAAATATATTTGGGTACACCCTAATGTTACTAGAACATGGTTAAAATATTGTGAAAATAATAATGTGCACCCGAAACGTTTTACCAAAGATGTTGGTCATCGTAGAAACTCTACTTATGTTTTACTTTGTCAATCTTTAGAATATCAACCTCTATTACGCTCTTTTGCCACCGAAAATATACAAAATTCTAATCTTTTACCACAAACTTGGGATTTATGTGCTAAAGTTATGGAGATTTTTAAAAATTTTAATGATGCTACTTACACTTTTAGTTATGTTTACAAACCAACCTCTAGTTTATTTATTGTTGAATCTTTAAATATTGCATTTGCATTAAATGAGGGTGAAAAAATATGTGAAATTTATGAAGGTGTTGCACAAATAAAAATAAAATGGCTAAATTATTATAAAATATTTCCTGATATTTATCTTGTAGTTTCTGTATTTGATCCTAGATTTAAATATGATGTTACAAGAAATGTTAGAAAATTATTATGAATATTTAGGATTACAAGATGATCTTGAAATTGATGTAAATAATATAATGATTAGAGTTAAAAGACATTTACATGATTTATGCAGTCATTTTCATGTAATTGATAATGTTGACTCTCCTCTTCCTCCTACACCATCATCATTTTCATTACGTCCGGGAACAAAAAATTTAATGGATCGTTCTAAAAAACAAAAGCATTCGAGCTCACATTCGGAGCTCGACATTTATCTAACAACAATTTTTGAGTTTGATACAAATTTAGATTTTAACATATTAGCTTGGTGGAAAAGGCATAAGAGGACTTTCCCTACACTTGCTAAAATTGCGAGTCAAGTTTTAGCGGTTCCAGCCTCAACCGTTGCGGTGAAACAAACACTCAGCATATGAGGAAATATTTTGGATCCAAGAAGATCAAGATTGACTCCCGAATCTTTAGAAACACAAGTTTGTGTGAATGATTGGAAAAAAGCAGAATTAAGAAAACAATCCAACATCACTTCATCATCCTCATCTGATGAATATTGTGGAGATCCTACTACAATTCCTACTACCTCTGAATCGGATGGCTCGAGTTCGTATAGATTATAAAAATTATTGTAATAAATTATATTGTTTGTTGTATTCTTGTAAAACATATAAAATTTATTGTAATATATTTACTAGTTTTTTAATTAAAAAAAGTACAAATGAATTTAACAATATTTTTAATATAAATAATTTTTTTATTTATAAGGTTCAAACCGGAACCGGAACCGGTCTTGAAACGGGTCAAAACCGGATCAAACCGTGAACCGGAACCGTCTGAACCGGAACCGAAGGTTTATATCATGTTAAGGTTCAGGTTCCGGTTCAAGATTTTTACGAACCGGAACCGGCTGTTCATGAACCGGAACTGGCGGTTCACGAACCGTGACCATGTATACTTACAGGCAATAGAACAACCTTACCATGAGAAGTCAAGTTTGTGAATCTGTATGATTAAAGAAAAGAATAACTAGAATAACTTTACTATTACTTTGTTGTCTACAGTACTCGAGCGTAATGCTTTTCGATAAAATCGGATTTCTTTTTCTGTTCCCATCACAGTTTAGTACGTAAATACTAATACTACATTCGTTCCCTTTTACTTATTGTTTTGACTTTTTATGCGTACTTTAACGCGCATAAAAAACATAGTTTGATAACTTATTTTTCAAATTTTTGATAACTTGAATATTAAATTTTAATTTTAAAAAAATTCAAAAAATATGTTATCGAATTATATTTTTTATACGCGTTAAATACGTGTAAAAAGTCAAAGGATAACTAAAAGGAAACGGAATGAGTAGATAACTAGTATTAGTATTGTTTAGAGCCGATAGATGATAGTTTCTTTTTTCTACTGTGTTAAATGTTAATCAGTCACATTTTATGTAAAATTTTACGCTGACAAAATTACATTACTTGACCCTTGTACTCCCTTAGTCCCATTTCAAATGGCTGGTTTGACTTTTACACGGATATTAAGAAAACATAAATATTCTTTATTTTTAACAGACTTACCCTTACATTTGAACATGTGTCATTATAAATATTATATATAAGGAAGTTGGTCCTGAGTCTTGACTAACCATCTATACACTATAATTTTTCGTGAATAAATGACATGTCAGATGTTAAACATCTGGTGAAAATTATAACAAATAAATAGTTAAAATAAAAACTACTCAGAGCATCTCCAACCCTTGCCTAAAATTGATGTGGAAAGTTAGATTTAGAGAATGGGAGCAAAAATGCACCATAAGGCAAACAACCCCTTATCTATAATTATACAATTCTTGGTACTTGTTCTCCAAACTTGCTAGTCAATCTCTTTCTCTAAAATTGCCACATATACTCTACCTAGATTTTCCACCATCTTTTTAAGTTATTAAAAAATCTTTACTCACAAAAAATATTGATTTTATATTATAGCTAGTCATTATAAAGAATATCATGGAAATAAAATATCTTTTTAATTCTCTATAATTTACAAAATCAATATTATATATTATTATAAATAACCATCATAGAGAACACCCTTAGAAATGCTCTTCGGACCCTAATTCTATACATTATTTAAATATGTTATTAATAACATGTATCAAACAAAACTTAAACTTTGACACAAATGTAATTTCAACTTTTTTCCTCATGTAATCCGTACCCTGTCCCATCGAAGCCCGCCACTGGCCCATGACTATGCAAGCAAAGAACATCAAAAAGGAAAAAATATCAGAATAAATAAAGACACGGGTAACAAAACAAGAACAATAACAACCAACATTGTTAAAGAGATGGAAGTAGCAGGAGGATCCCAAGAATCAAAAACTCAATACAATCAAATAAACGATGTCCACCACTCTCGAAAGCAAAAAAGAACAAGAACACCAATCTGCATTTGTTTAGCATTGACAGGACTAATCCTCCTGTTAATTATCATTATCATTGTCATTCTAGCCTTCACAGTTTACAAACCAAAACGTCCTAGAACTATCATAAACTCATTGTCTCTCGATGATTTCGACTTCCAGCTAAATCTCGCTTCTCTCACGGTTCACCTCAACCTCACTCTCGACGTAAATATTATCGTAAAAAATCCCAACAAAGTGGCCTTTAGGTACACCAACACGTCTGCTACGCTTAAATTTAAAGATCAAGTCATTGGAAATGTTCCTATTCCATCTGGTAAGATTAAGGGTGATGGTTCGACTCCTCTGAATCTCACACTCACCGTCATGGCTGATCGGCTACTTAGTGATCCTGAGTTGTACTCAACTTTGTTGCTCAGATCAGGGAGCTTGCCGCTATCTACTACAACAAGAATCAAAGGGAGGGTTCGGATATTGAAGCTGTTTAATGTACACGTTGTCTCTTACAGTTCATGTGATCTTGTAATCAATATTGCGAGTGCAAGCCTTGTGCAGCAAACGTGTCAGTACAAGACCAAAATATAGTGCTAGCGAGTAAATTTACGTATTATTTTTCCGTGTTAAGGTTTAGAAGTTTGTTTTGTTACATACTTTGGATCCCCTGTTCTTATATTTTTATTGTTCCTTAATTTGATTACTAGCAGATTTTTTTCCACTATCTACTCTTATTTCTTATACGGAAATTACAATCGTGCTATGCACGTATTTTTTTTTCTGTTTGTGTTAATTTGTTTTTCGGTTAAATATTTATATATTTTAATGAGAACAAAAGATAGCCTCTAGTGAAACTGCCGACTCGACGATGGAGTAAAAGTCATAATAGAAAAGCATAGAGATCGACGATGGAGTAAAAGTCATAATAGAAAAGTATAGAGATCATAACTCGTAGGGCATGTTTGGTTGGGGGATATGAATGAATTTTCGTGGAAATGGAATGACCATTCTGTGGGGAATGAAAAAAGAATTATTGGTTGAGTATTTGGAAATATCCTCATGTCATTCCTATCATTTCTAATAAGTCAATTTTGTATTTGACCCTCTCACATGGGATAATCATTTTTATTCTTACTAACAATAATTTTTTATCTTTATTTTTGCTCTTGAATATAATATATTTGTAATTCAACATATTTCATGAAAAAAACTTATATAGCTATTTAAATTTTTTAATTGTTAATTTTTTAAATTTAAATTATATATATAATCTTATTTCTCATGTAAATTAATTTTGCCTTATATTTTCTATATTATTTAGTAAATTTATTATTGAATAAATTTTTTTTAGAATTCATTTTATCTATATATTAAACAAATAAATTAATAAAAATGATCATTCCATTTCTAATAAAATTAATATTACTAAACGAACAAAAGAATGAAATGAACATTTTTATCTCATCTCATTCTCATACTAACCCATTTCATTCATTTCGTTCATTCTCATCTCAACTCATTCATAATCCTTCCAACCGAACACACCCTTAGTTCATGAGGTAAAATTAATCATAAATTTTGATCTAGCGAGGAGTATCGGACCGGTATTGAGCGGTGCGAACGGTAATAATAAGCTGATATTTTGTAATCAGTAAAAGAAATGAGGCAAAGAGGGTAGAAGAGTAGAGATTACATAGTATATCTTACAGGTATACATGGCCAAACCGGACCGGAACCGGAAAACCGGACCGGACCGGGCCAAAATCGGCCCGGACCGGAACCGGCCCTAAACCGACGGTTTATATATTTTTAAGGTTCAGGTTACGGTTCGTATTAATAGAAAACCGGTGAACCGCCGGTTCAAACCCGCCGATTAACCGTCGGTTTTTGTATATATAATAATATAATATATGTTCCTTTGAGTCTATGTGTACACAGGCTATAGTGGCACACGTGAAATTTCAGGCTTTTGGTAATACAAGTTGTACACTTGTACTGCCTACCTACGTAACCTACAATTTGTAGGTTTTTCAAAAACTTTATGCTGCGTGCGTACTACTGTCACCCATGTCATGCCATGATGTCTTTTTTTTACTTTTTTTGTGTGTATTTTTCAATTAGTTTTACTTTTGTTTCATTGTATTTGTATTTAATTTTTTTTAAATGATACATGTTAATTTTGAAAAAAAATAAGAAACAAAAGAAAAGTTAATTGAATAATATTTTCTGGATCTCAATATAATATGCATATGTAATTTTTAATCTTGACAAGTATAAATTACAATAAATAAAAATTATTTGTTGTAAAAAGTATTTTTACATATCAATTAATAGTTGCATATTTGTAAAAATGTAGTACTTTACATTAAGTCGTAGTTGGTGGCCTTATATATGTATTAAATCAGCCGGTGACACTCTAACGTGTCCATCAACCTTATACCTAGGCTAGGCTAGCTAGAAGAGCAATGCAATGCAGTGTGCAGGCTGCAGTAGTAACGTTAATATTGTAACGTTATATTCTAACGTTAATATTGTCACGGTTGATTTTTTTTCATATAAATACCTTACATATTAAAATTCTTAACTCACAATTTACAACTCAAACTCTCTCATTCTCTATTTATTCTATTCACAACTCTCTTGTTTTATTATATATATTTTATAAATATATATAATTATTTTACATACTATAATTTTATATTATATATTAAATGGCTAATATTGGATCGCAAGAAAGTAATATGCAAGCCGATGGAAGTGGATCGAGTTCGAGAAGACAACTTTCATCCGATATTTTTACAAAACATTTTAAGAAGGGTCCATTGAAGTCGGATAATAAATTAGACGCCGTTTGTAATTATTGTGGTACGAAATACTCGGTGGCAAGTGGGAGGAGGTTATGGCACTTTGAATCGATATTTACAAAGCAAACATCCTGAGAAGGTAGGAATGACAATGTGACAAACACAATTATCCGGATTTGCAACTTCTTCTCCTAATCCTCCTACATTATTTCGTTATGATCATGCTAGTAGTTCTTATGGTTTAGCCGAAGCTATTTCGGTAGACTCGTTATCTTTTAGTTTTGGTGAAAATGTTGGTATTAATGATTGGATTAGTAGAGATGTACAACCCGCATTTAAGAGAATACCTAGAACATCACTTAAGAGAAATTTGATTAAATTTTATAAAAAAAGAAAAAATAATTTGATTGAATATTTTAGTAATAATGACACACATGTGTCTATTTGTAGTGATATTTGGAGTGATCATAATCAAATACATTCATATATGGGTCTCACTTGTCATTATATTGATGAAAATTTTGAATTAAATAAAAGAGTTTTAGCTTATCGAGTATTTGATGATTCGCATACAGCAAGTAATATATGTAAAATAATTCATGCTATTTTAGAGGAATATAGACTGATTAATAAAATTTTTTCATGTTCTTTCGATAATGCTTCCTCTAATAATGCCTTCATTCCCGAATTAACTAGAATTTGCCAACCTAATTTTGGTGGAAGATTTTTTCATGCTAGATGTGCATGCCATGTTTTAAATTTATGTGTTCAAGATGGATTACGTATTATACAACATTAATCAAACCAATAAGAGATGTTATTAAATATATTTGGGTACACCCTAATGTTACTAGAACATGGTTAAAATATTGTGAAAATAATAATGTGCACCCGAAACGTTTTACCAAAGATGTTGGTCATCGTAGAAACTCTACTTATGTTTTACTTTGTCAATCTTTAGAATATCAACCTCTATTACGCTCTTTTGCCACCGAAAATATACAAAATTCTAATCTTTTACCACAAACTTGGGATTTATGTGCTAAAGTTATGGAGATTTTTAAAAATTTTAATGATGCTACTTACACTTTTAGTTATGTTTACAAACCAACCTCTAGTTTATTTATTGTTGAATCTTTAAATATTGCATTTGCATTAAATGAGGGTGAAAAAATATGTGAAATTTATGAAGGTGTTGCACAAATAAAAATAAAATGGCTAAATTATTATAAAATATTTCCTGATATTTATCTTGTAGTTTCTGTATTTGATCCTAGATTTAAATATGATGTTACAAGAAATGTTAGAAAATTATTATGAATATTTAGGATTACAAGATGATCTTGAAATTGATGTAAATAATATAATGATTAGAGTTAAAAGACATTTACATGATTTATGCAGTCATTTTCATGTAATTGATAATGTTGACTCTCCTCTTCCTCCTACACCATCATCATTTTCATTACGTCCGGGAACAAAAAATTTAATGGATCGTTCTAAAAAACAAAAGCATTCGAGCTCACATTCGGAGCTCGACATTTATCTAACAACAATTTTTGAGTTTGATACAAATTTAGATTTTAACATATTAGCTTGGTGGAAAAGGCATAAGAGGACTTTCCCTACACTTGCTAAAATTGCGAGTCAAGTTTTAGCGGTTCCAGCCTCAACCGTTGCGGTGAAACAAACACTCAGCATATGAGGAAATATTTTGGATCCAAGAAGATCAAGATTGACTCCCGAATCTTTAGAAACACAAGTTTGTGTGAATGATTGGAAAAAAGCAGAATTAAGAAAACAATCCAACATCACTTCATCATCCTCATCTGATGAATATTGTGGAGATCCTACTACAATTCCTACTACCTCTGAATCGGATGGCTCGAGTTCGTATAGATTATAAAAATTATTGTAATAAATTATATTGTTTGTTGTATTCTTGTAAAACATATAAAATTTATTGTAATATATTTACTAGTTTTTTAATTAAAAAAAGTACAAATGAATTTAACAATATTTTTAATATAAATAATTTTTTTATTTATAAGGTTCAAACCGGAACCGGAACCGGTCTTGAAACGGGTCAAAACCGGATCAAACCGTGAACCGGAACCGTCTGAACCGGAACCGAAGGTTTATATCATGTTAAGGTTCAGGTTCCGGTTCAAGATTTTTACGAACCGGAACCGGCTGTTCATGAACCGGAACTGGCGGTTCACGAACCGTGACCATGTATACTTACAGGCAATAGAACAACCTTACCATGAGAAGTCAAGTTTGTGAATCTGTATGATTAAAGAAAAGAATAACTAGAATAACTTTACTATTACTTTGTTGTCTACAGTACTCGAGCGTAATGCTTTTCGATAAAATCGGATTTCTTTTTCTGTTCCCATCACAGTTTAGTACGTAAATACTAATACTACATTCGTTCCCTTTTACTTATTGTTTTGACTTTTTATGCGTACTTTAACGCGCATAAAAAACATAGTTTGATAACTTATTTTTCAAATTTTTGATAACTTGAATATTAAATTTTAATTTTAAAAAAATTCAAAAAATATGTTATCGAATTATATTTTTTATACGCGTTAAATACGTGTAAAAAGTCAAAGGATAACTAAAAGGAAACGGAATGAGTAGATAACTAGTATTAGTATTGTTTAGAGCCGATAGATGATAGTTTCTTTTTTCTACTGTGTTAAATGTTAATCAGTCACATTTTATGTAAAATTTTACGCTGACAAAATTACATTACTTGACCCTTGTACTCCCTTAGTCCCATTTCAAATGGCTGGTTTGACTTTTACACGGATATTAAGAAAACATAAATATTCTTTATTTTTAACAGACTTACCCTTACATTTGAACATGTGTCATTATAAATATTATATATAAGGAAGTTGGTCCTGAGTCTTGACTAACCATCTATACACTATAATTTTTCGTGAATAAATGACATGTCAGATGTTAAACATCTGGTGAAAATTATAACAAATAAATAGTTAAAATAAAAACTACTTAGAGCATCTCCAACCCTTGCCTAAAATTGATGTGGAAAGTTAGATTTAGAGAATGGGAGCAAAAATGCACCATAAGGCAAACAACCCCTTATCTATAATTATACAATTCTTGGTACTTGTTCTCCAAACTTGCTAGTCAATCTCTTTCTCTAAAATTGCCACATATACTCTACCTAGATTTTCCACCATCTTTTTAAGTTATTAAAAAATCTTTACTCACAAAAAATATTGATTTTATATTATAGCTAGTCATTATAAAGAATATCATGGAAATAAAATATCTTTTTAATTCTCTATAATTTACAAAATCAATATTATATATTATTATAAATAACCATCATAGAGAACACCCTTAGAAATGCTCTTCGGACCCTAATTCTATACATTATTTAAATATGTTATTAATAACATGTATCAAACAAAACTTAAACTTTGACACAAATGTAATTTCAACTTTTTTCCTCATGTAATCCGTACCCTGTCCCATCGAAGCCCGCCACTGGCCCATGACTATGCAAGCAAAGAACATCAAAAAGGAAAAAATATCAGAATAAATAAAGACACGGGTAACAAAACAGGAACAATAACAACCAACATTGTTAAAGAGATGGAAGTAGCAGGAGGATCCCAAGAATCAAAAACTCAATACAATCAAATAAACGATGTCCACCACTCTCGAAAGCAAAAAAGAACAAGAACACCAATCTGCATTTGTTTAGCATTGACAGGACTAATCCTCCTGTTAATTATCATTATCATTGTCATTCTAGCCTTCACAGTTTACAAACCAAAACGTCCTAGAACTATCATAAACTCATTGTCTCTCGATGATTTCGACTTCCAGCTAAATCTCGCTTCTCTCACGGTTCACCTCAACCTCACTCTCGACGTAAATATTATCGTAAAAAATCCCAACAAAGTGGCCTTTAGGTACACCAACACGTCTGCTACGCTTAAATTTAAAGATCAAGTCATTGGAAATGTTCCTATTCCATCTGGTAAGATTAAGGGTGATGGTTCGACTCCTCTGAATCTCACACTCACCGTCATGGCTGATCGGCTACTTAGTGATCCTGAGTTGTACTCAACTTTGTTGCTCAGATCAGGGAGCTTGCCGCTATCTACTACAACAAGAATCAAAGGGAGGGTTCGGATATTGAAGCTGTTTAATGTACACGTTGTCTCTTACAGTTCATGTGATCTTGTAATCAATATTGCGAGTGCAAGCCTTGTGCAGCAAACGTGTCAGTACAAGACCAAAATATAGTGCTAGCGAGTAAATTTACGTATTATTTTTCCGTGTTAAGGTTTAGAAGTTTGTTTTGTTACATACTTTGGATCCCCTGTTCTTATATTTTTATTGTTCCTTAATTTGATTACTAGCAGATTTTTTTCCACTATCTACTCTTATTTCTTATACGGAAATTACAATCGTGCTATGCACGTATTTTTTTTTCTGTTTGTGTTAATTTGTTTTTCGGTTAAATATTTATATATTTTAATGAGAACAAAAGATAGCCTCTAGTGAAACTGCCGACTCGACCATGGAGTAAAAGTCATAATAGAAAAGCATAGAGATCATAAATCATAGTGCATATTCGGTTAGAGGATATGAATGAATTTTCGTGAAAATGAAATGAATATTCCGTCGGGAATGAAAAAAGAGTTGTTCGGTTGAGTATTTGGGAATGAAATCACTCATCTTCGGTTGGAGGATAAGAATGAATTTTCGTGAGAATGGAATGACCATTCCGTCAAAAATAAAAAAAGAGTTGTTCGGTTGAGTATTTGAGAATGGAATCACTCATCCTCATGTTATTCATATCATTCCTAATAAGTCAATTTCGTATTTCATCCTCCTACATGAGATAATCATTTTTATTCTTACTAACAATAATTTTTTATCTTTATTTTTGCTCTTGAATATAATATATTTGTAATTCAACATATTTCATGAAAAAAAAATTTGTTTAGCTATTTAAATTTTTTAATTGTTAATTTTTTTAAATTTAAATTATATATATAATCTTTTTTCTCATGTAAATTAATTTTGCCTTATATTTTCTATATTATTTTGTAAATTTATTATTGAATAAACTTTTTTTTAGAATTTATTTTATCTATATATTAAACAAATAAATTAATAAAAATGATCATTCCATTTCTAATAAAATTAATATTACTAAACGAACAAAAGAGTGAAATGAACATTTTTATCTCATCTTATTTTTATACCAACCCATTTCATTCCTTTCGTTCATTCTCATCTCAACTCATTCGTAATCTTTCTAACCGAACACACCGTTCATGAGGTAAAAGTTAATCATAAATTTTGATCTAGCGAGGAGTATCGGACCGGTGTTGAGCGGTGCGAATTGTAATAATAAGCTGATATTTTGTAATCAGTAAAAGAAATGAGGCAATGAGGGTAGAAGAGTAGAGATTACATAGTATATCTTACAGGCAATAGAACAACCTTACCATGAGAAGTCAAGTTTGTGAATCTGTATGATTAAAGAAAAGAATAACTAGAATAACTTTACTATTACTTTGTTGTCTACAGTACTCGAGCGTAATGCTTTTCGATAAAATCGGATTTCTTTTTCTGTTTCCATCACAGTTTAGTACGTAAATACTAATACTACATTCGTCCCATTTTATTTATTGTTTTGACTTTTTATGCGTACTTTAACGCGCATAAAAAACATAGTTAGATAATTTATTTTTCAAATTTTCGATAACTTAAATATTAAATTTTAATTTAAAAAAATTTCAAAAAATATGTTATCGAATTATATTTTATATACACATTAAAATACATATAAAAAGTGAAAGGATAACTAAAAAGAAACGGAAGGAGTAGATAACTAGTATTAGTATTGTTTAGAGCCGATAGATGACTAGTTTCTTTTTTCTACTGTGTTAAATGTTATTCACAGTCACATTTTATGTAAAATTTTACGCTGACAAAATTACATTACTTGACCCTTGTAATTCACATTAAAATTGTGATACTTTCGCAAAGTTTACTGGGCTCTGTCAGCGTGTCCTCCTAAGACAATCCACATCGGGTGGCCAAGTTGTACATTGAGGCACGTAAAAAGGAAATGGGCAAGCAGATGAGAGAATATTTGCGGAGAGGTAGGAGAAAAAGTGGCCAGGACGGGTTCAAGCCCATTTCTGACAACAGAGATTACTTTCTAATTTTGTATTATGACTTTATGTCATTCAATTGCCAAACTGCCTGCATGTATATTAAAACGGTAACATTAATGTATATATTAATACCGTTAATAATATTAACGCTAACCATTTTACTCCTGTATATACATAATATTCACACCTTATTATTTATACTATTATCTCTTAAAAATTTTAATTTTCTCTCTCAAAAGATGAATCCAAATAATTCAGAGGTAAATTATACTATCAATGAAAACAATTATAGTATGGACTATTACTTGACGGATGGAATATATTCCAAATGGACAACATTTGTTAAAACACTATCACGTCCACAAGGTGAAAAAAGAAAATTATTTTCGAAATATTAAGAAAGTAAGCGAAAAGAGGTCGAACGAGCGTTTGGTGTTTTACAGTCCTGTTTCGCAATTGTACGCGGTCCTTCATGCTTTTGGGACAAAGCAGATCTTGGAAGAATCATGAGAACATGCATCATAATACATAATATGATTGTTGAAGATGAGAGAGACACATATGACATTCAATTTGATCCGTTATCAATTTATGATGATGTACAATTTGGTCCGTTACCAATTTATGATGATGCAACAAAAAAGACCGTTACATTTTCTGACGGTCTATTCTTGTCTTTGCTAATCCGGCCAACTTTCGATTGCCCTTTTCAATTCCTCTTATTAGATCCTTTTCCAATAACAACCAGTACTTAAGTAGTTCTACCTGCTCTTGTCTATCCTTTTCTGTGAGGTGCACCACTCCTTCATTCTTGCCTTGTGCAGATTCACGACGATGGAATTACTTACTTACCCTAACCCTAGATCCCCAATTCACCATTTTAATATTGAATTACAAATCTATTTACTTATATTTCATAATTATAATATATAAATAATTTTTTTTTTAATTCAATTTTTCAACTCTATTTATTGAATTAAAATTTTTTAATTAATATTTTATATTATTACGTAGGATCGAGTCTGTACCCTTATATTCTATAGAATAGAGCACAATAAAGATATAATACTATTATTTACCACCCACCCGTAGGCCCCCACTCATTTACTCGGGAGACATGCATATCAAATTGCCACTAGGGTTTACACGCAACACAGGAAAAGAAATTAAAAAGAGTTTGATGGCGAGTTTAATCGGACGGGTGATTGGATCATTTGGCTGCTCTCCTACAGCTCCTCGTTGGCAGATTGTCCGTCATTTTAGCAGACGTTCAACAAGCTCAAGAGTCATAAGTGGTGAGTTCCAGTATACGGGGCCTATGTATCTACCCCCTGAAGACAATGGTCGCGACAATATGCATTGGCTTATTCATACAAAGGAGCCTAAGGGTTCTAGAGAGGATATGGTAGCTTCATATATCAATCTCGTGGCATCTGTGCTTGGAAGGTTGGGCTTCTTTTCCTTTTTTTTTTTTAAATATTAATTTATGTTGCTCGGGGTAATTCTTGTTTTTGTATCTTTTTCAAGTGTGGATGATGCAAAAAAGTCAATGTACTCTGTGTCTACCAAGTACTATTTTGGGATCGGGGTCATCATGCCTGAGAATTTAGCACAAAAGTTCAAAAAGCATCCCGACGTGTTAGATGTGCTTGAAGATGCATATGTGGATCCTGTGTCAAAAGATTACGGAGGTATGAATTTAGTTTATTATCAATATTTTAAGTAATGTTTCAGCTACTATGTACACACATATAAAGTTTAGCATTTTTATGAGTTTCATGTAGGTTCATATTATATATCGAAATGCTTTAACTGGCGCTGAGTTTGTCCCAGAGTTGCAGTAATGAATCATTTTCTTTATGTTCTTGTGGTACCAATATATGTTTATTACTTTGTTATTGTATTTTTTGTCCCAGTAATATGGTAAATATATGGAAGGGAAGCTCATCCTGTATAACTGATCAGCTCCAGAGTTTGCTATGATTTTTTTTGTTTTATATGTAACTAATTATGGAACAGATTTCAAAAGCTGGTGGGGACAAATGGAGGTCAATGACCGATGATGTGAGTAATTTCTGTTGGATAATTAATCTAAATTTGGTTGTCGTCTAATCTTGGTAAATTGGCACTAATAAAGCTCTGCAATATCTTGTGATCTGCTGGTTAAAGAAGTCAACAGCGTGTGGAGTATTTTTAGTAATTTGTTTGGCATTGTTCTGTCATGAGTTGTGATTGACAATCATTTGTTTCCATTCCTAGTTTTTAGGTGTTTACGCGTTTTCTGTTTTCCTATATATGTAATCAGTTTCTTTGTGAATAAAGCTAAGACTTAGACACGAATACATTCTCTCTTGTTTCTACTGCAAATATACATATTGTTTTTCCAACAATCTGGTATCAGAGCCTTAGACGTTTTGGTGTATGCCAAAGTATATGCCCAGAAACACTATGACAGAAATAGGGAAGAATAAGGACGGATCGTTGAGTCTCAGTTATCCTATGCTGACTAAGGAAAATTATACAGCATGGGCCTTGAAGATGAAGGTATACATGCAAGCGCATGCCGTTTGGAAAGCGATTGAATCAAGTGATTCGAAAAACACAGTTGATGACAGGACCGATAAGATAGCTTTGGCTGCAATATACCAAGGCATTCCTGATGATATCTTGCTTTCTGTAGCAGAGAAAAAGACTGCAAAAGAAGCCTGGGAGGCTGTAAAAACTATGTGCCAAGGCGCTGATCGTGCTAAGAGGGCGAGAGTTCAAACACTCAAGGCGGATTTTGAGTCATTGAACATGAAGGAGACAGACTCGTTGGATGAGTTCTATTTAAAACTGAATGGGCTTGTTGCAAATATACGGGCCCTTGGAGAAAGTATTGACGAATCGTATGTGGTGAAGAAAATTTTACGTGCTGTTCCTGGTAAATTCTTACAGATTGCTTCTACTATCGAACAGTTTGGAAATCTTGAGACTATGACAGTAGAAGAAACCATTGGTTCCTTAAAGGCTCACGAAGAAAGATTACGAGGTCAGACTGAAAGTGGCAAGAACCAACTACTTCTTACTGAAGAAGAATGGATCAAGAAAGAAAAGGAAGAGGGAAAACTATTATTGACCAGAGAAGAGTGGCAGAGGCGAAGCAACAAAACAGTAGAAGGATCACAGAGTCAGAGATATCGTGGAAAAGATAACACCAGGTGGGGTCGAGACAAAAGCAGAGTCAGATGTTTTAATTGTAACGCATTTGGTCACTTTGCTGCAGAATGTAAAAAACCCAAGCGAGAGAAGGAGGCTAGGGAAGAGGCTCATCTTGTTGATATCCAAGATGATGAACCAACATTACTCTTAGCTAAGTGTGAAGGAAACAAAGACACTGTGATGCTGATCAATGAGGAGAAGGTTATGCCAAAACTGAGCCCAAAAGACAATTCAAATGCTATGGTATCAAACTTGTGGTACCTTGATAACGGTGCTAGCAATCACATGACCGGACAGCGCTCAAAATTCAGCATACTGGACGAAAGCGTGACAGGAAAAGTCAAGTTTGGAGATGGTTCGATGGTGGAGATAAAGGGGAGAGGTTCAATTGAGTTACAATGTAAAAATGGTGAAAGCAGGACCCTTGTCGATGTTTACTATATTCCTTCGTTATGCAGCAACATTATAAGTCTTGGACAACTTTCGGAAGAAGGATATGTAATAACTCTTAGTGGTGTTCTTCTTTGGGTTCGTGACAGTAAAGGGGAACTCATTATGAAAGTTAAGCGTTCGACGAATAGGCTGTACAAAGTGATCCTCCACAACAGTGAAGGAAAGTGCTTACTGGTAAAAGGAGATGAAAACAACTGGTTGTGGCATTCACGTCTCGGTCACGTGAATTTCAATGCAATGACGATGATGTCAACAACAAACATGGTACATGGACTTCCAAAGATCTGTCAGCCAAAGGGTGTTTGTACAGGGTGTTTAATGGCCAAACAGACAAGAAAAGGATTTCCTCAGCAAGCAAAGTTTTTCTCTACAAGGCCATTAGAATTGATTCATGGTGATCTATGTGGCCCCATCAATCCTATCACTCCAGGCGGAAATAGGTACATATTTTTACTTGTCGATGACTATAGTCGGTTTATGTGGTTTTATCTGCTGAAGAATAAAAGTGATACCTTTGAGGCTTTCAAAAAATTTCGTGCATTGGTAGAGAAAAAGTCAGAAAAGGGAATAACAATCTTTAGAACTGACAGAGGTGGTGAATTTGTATCAAAAGAATTTCTGCAATATTGTGAAGAGGCTGGCATTGGACGCCAATTTACTGCGCCCTACTCACCACAACAAAACGGTGTGGTTGAGCGGAGGAACAGAACCATGATAGAAATGGCTCGCAGTCTGTTAAAGGAAAGAAATTTGCCCACAAATTTCTGGGGAGAAGCTATACGTCATTCTATTTATTTGCTCAATAGGCTCCCCACTCGAGCAGTCACTGGTATAACACCTTATGAGGCATGGTTTGGAAATAAACCAAATCTTGAAGACCTACGTGTTTTTGGATGCCTAGCACACATGCGAGTGCCAACTGAAAAATTGACAAAGCTGGATAACAGAAGCAAGCAAGTAGTTTATCTCGGGAAGGAATCGGGTACCAAAGCATATAGACTATACGACCCAGACTCTAAATCAATATGCATCAGTCGAGATGTGGTATTTGAAGAAAGTGAATCGTGGGACTGGAGTCAAGAAGGTACTGCACAAACTATATCTTCAAAAAGTTTTGTGCTGCTCAATACTAATACAGGAGAGCCAGAAGAAAGTTTTGAGGAAGGAGAAAATTATGAAGATGTGCATACTCCAGTGTCTACTCCCCGAAGCACAAATACAGGGGATTCTGGCAACATATCAGAATCGAGCAACTCAGTTAGTACTACTGACTCAATATCAAGCAATGAAGATGAAAGTCATCCAAGGCATTATCGATCTCTCAAGGAAATTTATGAAGTCACTGAACCAGTGGAAATGCTAGACGAAGAACTGATGATCATGGGAATTGACGAGCCTATAAATTTTAGTCAAGCTGCAAAAGGAAGTGAATGGAGAAGAGCAATGAAACTCGAGATGGAAGCAGTTGAAAAAAATAACACTTGGGAACTTACCTCACTGCCACCTGGTCGCAAAGCAATTGGCTTGAAATGGGTTTATAAAATTAAACGAGATGCAAGTGGCGAAATCATCAAACATAAAGCCAGAATCGTTGCAAAAGGGTATGTTCAGAAGCAAGGGGTGGATTTTGAGGAAGTATTTGCTCCCGTTACTCGTATTGAAACCATACGGTTACTTCTTGCATTAGCTGCGAAAAATTGCTGGGAGGTACATCATTTAGATGTTAAAACTGCCTTTTTGAATGGTGAGATCCAAGAAGAAGTGTATGTCACCCAGCCTGAAGGCTTTGTTAAACGTGGTAAAGAACATCTTGTATATAAACTCTTGAAGGCTCTATACGGTCTTAAACAAGCACCACGGGCGTGGTACTCGAAGCTAAATAAATGTCTCTTGGACATTGGGTTTGTCAGGTGTCCTTATGATCAAGCTGTGTACACTAAGAAGATGGGAGATGATGTTCTGATAGTCGGGGTGTACGTAGATGACCTGTTAATAACTGGTACGAACATACGTATCATTCAAGATTTTAAGAAGCAAATGGCTAGCAAATTCGATATGAGTGATCTGGGCAAGTTATCGTACTATCTGGGCATCGAGGTTGAGCAAGGAAAGGGATACATTCAGCTAAAACAATCTGGGTATGCAAAAAAGATCCTTGAGAAGGCGGGTATGAGTGACTGTAATCCTACGAAGTATCCTATGGATCCCAAGGAGGTGTTGCACAAAGATGAAAGGGGTGTACCAGTTGATGCTACTGAGTTTAAAAGTATCATTGGAGGGTTACGATATCTTGTACACATAAGACCAGACCTGGCCTATTCCGTTGGTATTGTCAGCAGGTTTATGGAACACCCTACGTTGTTGCATCAAAATGCTGCAAAACGCATTCTCAGATATGTGAAAGGGACAATCGATCTTGGTTTGATTTACGCAAGAGATAATCAAAATAACATATTAACAGGATACTCGGATAGCGATTTGGCTGGACATGTTGATGACCGAAAGAGCACTGGAGGCATGGCATTTTATTTGAATGAGAGTTTAGTGACTTGGGTATCTCAGAAACAGAGGTGTGTTGCTCTTTCTTCCTGTGAGGCGGAATTCATGGCTGCCACTGCAGCAGCCTGTCAAGCGATATGGCTGCGGAATCTGCTTACTCAGATAACTGGTAAAGATGTGGAACCTGTGACAATCTATATCGACAATAAGTCAGCTATTGACTTAGCAAAGAACCCAGTTTTTCATGGTAGGAGTAAACACATTGACATTCGTTATCATTTTATACGTGAATGTGTTTCAAAGGGTGAGATTTTAGTTAAGCACGTGAGCACAAATGAGCAACGAGCAGACTGTCTTACAAAGGCTCTTACCACTGCTAAATTTGAGAAGATGAGGAAACTATTGGGTGTGAAGACTGCAGTTCAATCAAATTTCGATTAAGGGGAGATTTGTTGGATAATTAATCTAAATTTGGTTGTCGTCTAATCTTGGTAAATTGGCACTAATAAAGCTCTGCAATATCTTGTGATCTGCTGGTTAAAGAAGTCAACAGCGTGTGGAGTATTTTTAGTAATTTGTTTGGCATTGTTCTGTCATGAGTTGTGATTGACAATCATTTGTTTCCATTCCTAGTTTTTAGGTGTTTACGCGTTTTCTGTTTTCCTATATATGTAATCAGTTTCTTTGTGAATAAAGCTAAGACTTAGACACGAATACATTCTCTCTTGTTTCTACTGCAAATATACATATTGTTTTTCCAACAATTTCATATCTGAAACAAAAGTGATTTTTTCTTTTAACTTGTGTTGTTAGGAATCTCATGTATATGTTGTTTAGGTTGTTGATGTGTTAGTTATGATTTTGTTGGGGTAATACAGGATAAGTCTCAATTTATATGTGCTGCTGATAAAATAAAGAGGGATTACTAGGAGAAAATCAAAGCTTATGAGAAGAAGCTGGTAAGTTTTCTTGTAGTGTCTTATATTTAGTTGGTTATTGTGTTTGAGCAACTTGATTGCGGAAATAATTGCAACTTAAAACCTATATTTAGGCTGAAGAGAATGATGAATAGGAATCCGACAAGTCCTCGTCCAAGGTTAATGATAAGGTGTGTTTGAAATTAAGCCACTTGTCTTTAGCGGCGTATGTTTTGTAACTGTTATTCTTACTGAATTCATTTCGTTTGTATGTTGCAGGTGGAAGATAATGATCTAACCATTGTGGATTGTGGAATTGAACATGTTCTAGGTTGTCATATTTTATGCTAATTACTTATTCTAGACATTTCAGTACTGATACATTTTGACCATCTGATTGTAGCGGCCATGTTGCCTCTCTTTATCTTTCTGCGTAGTCCTACGACTAGACTAGTAGTGTCCACAGAATGGTGTCTTGTTAAATTTATCCTGCTTATAACTATCATGGAAAAATGAATGTGTTACTGCGGTTGCTTCTAACTATGTGTCAGTTGAATATTAGTGTTGGTTGAACTATCGTATATGTTTATTTAGTCTTAAGCTGCATTTGCTGTTTGATTTATCAGACGAGTCTTAAGTTGCACTCGCTGTTTGATTGGTTCTATCTTTTTTTTGTTGGTTGAAGTTTGATATATGTATCTTTCATCTTGAGCTTGCTGTTTGACGGACAGTTTGTTTTGTCGATTCTTTAAACGATCATATTGTCCGTTTAATCTTGAGTTGCATTTGTTATTTGATTGGTTTTTTCATTTTTATAAACATTTGTTTTGTCAATTCTTATTGTTTTTGTTGAAGTAGATTATTTCATATGACCTTGGTTGATATATTATATTGGTACGTTCCTTATTATTGTCCTTGGTGAAAGATTATGAGGGAGGAGTCGGTATGACTTGTACAAATTGTATGAAGTATTCTTGATTTGAACTAGTAGTACTAGTACAGATATGTTGGACTTTATAAATAAGCATTCAGAATCTTGTTTATACTAAACCAATTGCTGAGACTTGAAGATAACAAAGAAAAGTACTGAAACTCACTACTAAGGTAGGTAGAATTTTCATACGCTTTGTAGTTGGGAATCATTTTGAAAAAGATAGGTCAACCACTGTGTGCAGATACTATTACAAATATATATATTTCTGTAATAATTCCTACTAATCTTTTGTCTCATTTTTCTAATCTATTATATTTATTATAGGAGAACATCATGTTCAAACCAATGTCCAATCCTAAGTCCTGAGCAAATCTGTTCGAAATAGAAAGACTGCTATGCCCTTCTTCTTCACTCCGAACCTGCTCTACTGTTGTATATATACCCTGCTTCCTAACCTCAGACACAGACTGAGCGATCATCTCATCAGGAAAAAAACTCTCTCGCATTCTTTGCCTTATATACAACTCTCCACATTTGAGGACGAATGTAGCATATGATGGGTTCACTTTGACGAGCATTATGAAGACTTGTTCAGAAGCCAGAGATTTTGAACTGGGGATGTTGGTACATTGTTGTGCAATAAAGAGTAGTTTGGCTTTTGAAACACCAATTAGCAATGCCCTTGTTACAATGTACAGCAGATGTGAAGCAGGAATGACATCTGCAACGAAATTTTTTATTGGACTTCCTGCACTGAACATCATATCTTGGACTGCAATGATTGCTGGATTCATGCAAAATGAGAATAATAAAGAATCAGTTGGCTTTTACTGTTATATGCTCAGGTTAGACATAAGAGAAAATAGTTTCACCTTTGCTAGCATTCTTCCAGCATATAGTAATTTGGCAAGCCTCGAGAAAGGGAGGTCAGTTCATGCTAGGATAGTCAAATCAGGGTTTGAGTTTGACCTTTCAGTAAACAATGCTCTCAGAGATTTGTACTCTAAATGCGGGAGTTTGGACGAGGCTCACTAGGTTTTCAGGACAATTAGGTATCACGACAGGATCTCTTATACAACAATTATTACTGGACTTGGTCGGCATGGGGAAGGGAAAAAGGCTTTTGAATTTCCCCAAGTTATGTTGACTGAAGGAATAAAACCTGATGATATTACATTTCTTGGGTGTCTATATGCATGTAGCCATGGTGGTCATGTGAATGACGGGATGCATTTATTTAAGGTTATGGTAGATGTTTATAAAATTAAGCCAAGAAGGGAACATCTTTCTTGTGTCGTTGACATGTTAGGTCGTGCTGGTAGGTTAAAGGAGGCTGAGTTGTTTATTGAGGAAATGGGGATCGAATCAGATATTTTTACATGGGAAACCTTGCTTGGTGCTTGTAATCTTTATGGAGAAATATCATTAGGAGAGAAGTCTGCAAAAAAGATAATGGAATTGCATCCAGAGAGGCATGGAACGTATGTGTCTTTGGCCAATATATATGCTGAAAATGAACTTTGGGAGAACAAGAGGGTGATAAGGGAAAACTTAATCATGAGCGGGTCAATAAAGGATGTCGGATGCAGTCGAGTATCAAGTTAGAGATTGTAGACTTAGATCCCCATTTTCTCTCACTTATGCACGTCTCTTGTAGAAAATGAAGAGATTATAGACAAGAAAATCATCTGAACCTGATCGAATGACTGGAGGATACACCACACCATGCACCGGAGAAACATAGAGCCAAAATTACTCTGTTCCTTCTGATCCAGTGAGGGGGAAGAAGAAAGACATAATGGAAGACACATGCCTATTATACATGTGCAAATAGAACTCTAGGAGTTTTGAGTTTATGCTGGGTTTCTTTAATCATAGATAATAGATTCATAGCATCCAAGGAACATCTAAAGCCATTGTTCGTGTGTATCAGCTGTGTTTCTCAGTTAACTGGAAATTGTTGCATAATTAGTTAAACCCTTCGGTGATACATAATTTTGAGTAGCCATAATGGATCGAAAAACCGACCAGAAGCTAAATGAACAAAAATAACCATTTTTTAAATAATTATTGCAAAGATTCTTTCAAAAAAATTATTATTATAAAAATGACAATTTTTGAGGTACTGACCAAAAATAAAGATTGAGATATGCATTTTGAACTGGGGTGTACGGTTTATATATGATACACATTTTTTAGTTGAGTGTTTAATTTTTTTTCCCTAAATATATGGGATACGCATTTGAGAAACACTACAAGAAAAATGCAATCACACAACGCTTATTACACAACGGTTGCGGAGAAATCCGTTGTCCCAATTTGATAAACAACTGTGAAATTATTTTCCTTGAAAAACTGTTGCCTGAGATAGCGCACGACAAGCATTATTAAACTTATTTCAAACTATTATCTATACGATTTTATTCTAAGCATAACAGACAACAGTTATTCCTCGACATGTTGTGTGATAGAGTTGAACACAACAGCCTAGTAACCATTGTTAATATAGTTCTGTGAGACAATGGTTTTGTTCATGATGTTGTGTAATTTAGACAACGGATTGTTTAATGCATTGTCTTATTGGACCTCAAACAATGGTGTAACTTATGTCTACCTTATTAGACAATGGTGTTTCTGTGATAATACATTGTGAGTTAACAAAGATAACAACGGTCTTTAAAGAACCAACCGTTGTAGTATAAAGTTGCATTCAGATTTTAATTTTTATTTAAAATAAAAAACAATGATGTTATTCTTGATGGTTTGATTAAAAGGCATTTAATCCTAGCTGTTCATTTAAGTTATGTGTAAGTTGTAAGACAACAGTTTTTCTGTGATAAGCCATTGTGAGTTAACAAACCTAACAACGGTTTTTAAATAACAAACCGTTGTCTATTGTCTGAAGAAAAATAAAAAAAATGACTTGAAACTGTTAGATCTTGCTTACACAACCAAAAACCAATCCAACCACAAAATTTGTAAACTATAAATCATCCCACCAACAGACTAGCAAATAAAAATTCCTGGCACACCCCACCCGCGATTTTTAACCTTTTACAAAATTTTCCGCGTCACCAAAATTGTCTTGTGTCATCCTTTATTTTCAGTCGTCGAATATCTTTTTCTTATTATTTGTACTCGTCCAAATATCAAAATACATTCTAAAAACAATTTAACAAATAAAGAACTTAGCTATTGACCCATCAAATTTTGGCTAAAACAAAACCTTACGATTTTATAGTTCAGATTACGCTTTGGGGTTGTGATATTTAATATTAATATTCATAAAAATGAATATGGGCATCATCTTATTTCTTTTAGATATATTTACTTGTAATGGAGAATATGAATGCAAGGATTTATGTGGGAAAATATTATTTTTTACTTTGATTTATGTGGAAAAATGCTCATTTGTTATTTTCTTTTTTTCTATGTTAGCATGGTTAATACTACTCCATCCCCTTGTATAAATCTCTTTTAGAAAATTACGAATACCGGCAAAAAGATTAATTGGATAAACTTTTCCTATGTATAGTTGTATACTATGACTTTTAATAGTCCGTTTTTCTCACCTTGTGATCGAAGTTGACCAGAAGTGGGGTATTATGCGTGTATTTGGGATCCTTATTTCTGAAAATAAGTTAATGTTACTTATTTTTATGGGTTGGGAGTAGCTCAATGGTAGATCTATCTATTTGTCGTTCCCAAGGTCTTGAGTTCGATTCTCATCCTTAGACTTAATCAAAAAAAATTAACTTATTTTTTATATTGAAAATATGATTTGGTATTAAAATTTTAAAAAAAATGTTAATATTTAAAAAAAAAATGTAAAATTACATATTTTTTTTAAAAATAAGTAACTTATTACTTATTTTTAAGTAATCCCAAACGGATCCTATATTAGAAAATGAGAATCTATACTATATTATAATAACTAAATTAGAGAATTTTTTTTAAAATACTGAGATGAACCATAGAAAATATCCTAAGTGTCCAATTTATGTGAACCATAGAAATGATCCTAAACATTCAATTTTAATAAAATTTATTATATTATTATTCCTGAAAGATTAAAAGTTTTAGTCAGTCGGTACGGATGTAATTATTTGTCCTGCTGTAACATAGTTTGTACTTCTGTAATAGTTTAGTGACTTAGATATATTTCTGTAATATTGCAGATAAAAGTCTACTCAGGTTGTCTTTTAATTGTAAATGAAGTTAAAATAAAGTCTGTTAGAATATTCAAATTGAGTCATGCAACAAGGCAAAGAAGACTTGTGGAGAAATGAGGAAAGCCATTTGAGAATTCTACTAAGGCAATTACTCAGTCGAGAAGTCTACTATTCGAGAAGTCAAATCTATTAAAGCAATTCGAGAAGTCTCAAGACACACTCAACAGCTCAGTACTCGATCGAGAAGTCAAGTCATTCGAGAAGTCAAAGTATTGAAACCATTCGAGTAGTGTTAAATGTTAGTCATTCGAGAAGTGAGAAAAATAATTCGAGAAATTAGCAAAGGGACAAGAATATCGACTATAATGTTGAAAAAAATTATTTACAAGTGATTTGAATGAATAAAACTACAACAAGGTGCTACTCGTCGAACATATGTTGTACTCGTCGGACAAATATTGTGTATGTATTGTTGTGATAATATTCAATATCCCTCTCATTAGCCCCTTATGATTGTATTTATATTATGATGTAACAGTCTCCCACGGTCCTATTTTCATGGAGCTACTTACTGATCACGTTCCTTGATATTAAGGATGTTTATCTTTATCATTCCTATGTATTTGAATGCAGTTGAAGATGGATTCTTATCACTTCCTTGATTTTTGCCCATCAGGTGTTTTTCAGCCTTACCCGTCAAGACTTAGTCTACCCGTCAGCTGCTAGACATCCCTATTTTATTGGACATTGATTGTAATATTAATGTAATTATTATTCTCACTTGCGTAATTAAATAATCCAATAAATATTGAATTATTCACATAGTAATAATATATAATATTATTTAACTTGCTAGTCGTCCAATTAACTTCTACTCGTCAACTATGTCGTCAAGCTTCCATCAGTCGTCAGCAATATCATCACTCGCCAATACAAAATTGCACTTATAATTTTTTGGTTATAACAATAGTCTCTAATTTTATTGGGAGTTTTCATTACCCAATGAAATTATCTCCACTTCACGTTCATGCAATTATGTTCTTCGCTACGCCATCTCCAAAGAATAATTCTTCCTTACACGTAGTTCGATTGATTTCGTCTAAGTTCTTTAAAGACTTTTGAAAGGCATAGGTGTACTAACTTGTAACACTTAATTACTATGTAACTCAACTAAGTAAAAGATAAAACAACAGCAAAACAAGAGAAACTGAAGAAGCACATGGAATCAATCAACTGAAGAAATGGTAATGATACTTGGTAACTACAAGTAATTAATTTGGTTAATCAAGGATGCCTGAGTTAGAAGAAGTTCAATCTCAGAATTGCTCATGCCCTAACTTATCTAATGGAGAATCAAATTAATGTCAAAGAAGTATCAAGAAGACCAAAGTGATTTCATGTAATGTATATCAACATCTGGATAATGTAAAGGTTAATCAACAAATGAGAACTGACATTCAGAAGCAAGAACCCCTACAAGACTAGTCACTTATGAACCAGACCATTGCATCAGGTGTCAGGACATTGGAGGCAAGTTCATGTCAGTAATAGAAGATCTCATTTGAATTGAGTGAGGAAAAGAAATTGAAGAAGCTAAGGAAACTTGCTCATAAAGGTTAATTCTTAATTAGTCACTAAAGAAGGTCAACATTAGATGTGTGCATATTTGCTAAGGCAAATGTCGATCCACAGCAGATCGAGATGCGGGTCGAGATTTACAAGTGAAGTAAAACACTGCAAAGGCAAATCTCGATCCAGGCGATAGATCGAGATCGAGATTCTCCCAGATCGAGATCGAGATCTTCATAGATCGAGATCGAGATTCTCCCAGATCGAGATCGAGATCTTCACAGATCGAGATCGAGATGGGTCCAAGCGAAGATCGAGATGCGGGTAGAAATGTAACATTTAATGTTCAAGGGACAAGTGGCTTATTGTGAACGGTTGATCCAGAGTTGTTGTTAAAGTACTTTTTGTTGTCGAAATCCTGATTGGGCCACGTACACAAAAAGGACAAGATCAAGACTACATGACATTATAAAAGCAGCACTTTGTTTTTATTTAGTTAAGTAACTTGTATCTCTGTAATTCAACGATAATTTTTAAAGAGAGAGCATTTACTGTAAAACAAAAAGTGAGAGAGAGGATCAGTTGAATCTAGCTTTAATTGCTGTATTTATTGTTCAACTGATCATGATGCTTTTATGAATGTTGTAGCAAATCCATCAATGAATATAATGATATATTCTTGAAATTCTGTGTCATCATTTATTACCTGCATATTGTTTATTCTCTCTTTATTTTTAAACAGTTGTATTCACCCCCCCCCCCCTCTACAACACTTTGGACCTAACAATTGGTATCAGAGCTCCTGTTAAACACATCTAACAGAGATCCTATTGTGTTGTTTGAGTTGGTTCTTGAAAATCCCAGATCTAATTTTTTTTCTTGAAGTTTGTGCCGAAAGTTTTTATTTGTTTCTTCTTGAAAAAGTCGTAGATCTAAAAAGTTCTGAGTCATGGTGTAAGGAATATTTGAACAAAATTCCAAAATACTGTACTTTAGAGCTTTGTGGATTTTTCTGTGGTCAAAACTGGAATCAACTGATTGACTAAACAAAAAGGACAATTTCGAACTTCTGTCAACTAGAAAGTGGACACCTTTTTGTTTGGACTTGAAAAATTGTGGACCCTGCTACTGTTCCTGTGATTAAAACTAACTTGCTTGAATCTTAAGTGCAAAATCCGTTGGATATTGAGTATTGGATATTTAAAGTGAGATAATTAATTTTTCAAGTAAATATAATTTATTGTAATTTGAAAAGTGTATTATCTTAATTTTAAATTTTATTAAAATGGCCGCCGCACACAGATTTAAGATACCTCCGTTTGATGCACAACATTATGACGAATGGACCGGAAGGATGAGAGCTTACCTTGAATCAATAAACAAGGTATACTTGAGAATATTGGAAAACGGTCCATACATACCCATGAGAATTGAGCCAGAGCGAATGGAAGGAGGGATACTAATACCATCCCGGTCTGTTCCTAAAGAGGAAATGGAGTTTTCAGACGCAGATAAAGAATTGGTTGGTATGGATGCGTCGTTACACAATGTCATAATTGAATCCCTAAACTCAGAGTACTATGTTCAAATAAAGGGATTAAAAACAGCTAAAGCCATGTGGGATAAACTGGCTGTGGTGATGGAGGGGACCGAGGAAGTTAGAGATAATCACAAACGCATTCTGATATCTGAATATGAATCGTTCAGATGCGAACGAGGAGAAAGCGTAGCGGATGTTTACAAACGTTACAGTAAATTGCTTATCGAGCTGAGTATAAGAGATAAAGTCTATCCACTAGCAGATTCAAATATCAAGTTTCTATTGAATTTGCCTAAACATCTGGAACACAGGATCACTGCCATTCGAGAGTCAAGAGACTTGAAAAATACTTCTCTCGAAAAGCTGTATGGTGTTTTGAAGACCTACGAGCTGGAGCAGGAACAAAATGACAGAAGAAGATCCTACAATAGTGGAGAAAACAAAGCGGTAAGTGAGTCTGGACTTGTAGCTGAAGAGTCTGCTGTAAAGGCACTTGCAGCTGTCTCATTGAAAACTACTAATCCTGAAAGGGTGGTATTAGACATTGAAGATCCATCCGAAGAAAGTGAGGATGAATACTATACCCTTGAAGAGCTGGACAAATTAGAAGACAAGTCATATGCTTGTATTGCTCGAGAATTTGCTCATATCAGCTTCAGGAAGCAAAGAAGTGGTAAAGGACGATTTGGTAGTTCCTTCAGCCGAAGAGGCAGCAGTAGCGGCAGAGGCAGTAGTGTAAGTGGTCGGGGAAGTTACAGTGAACGAGGTAGCACATCCGGTAGTGGCTACAGACCTAACCTGGTAGATAAGAACAAGTTCAGATGCTACAACTGCAATGAATTGGGGCACTTCGCAACAGAGTGCAAGAAGCCCAAGTACGTTCATCCCAAGGAATCCTATGCTGATCTGAAAAAGAAATATGATGCCTTGGTTAGCAAGCAACAGAAGGGAAGCCGGGCGTATGTTGTGACTGAAGGGAAGGGTTGGGACGAGTCTGATGAAGATGAAGATCAGGAGCTATGCAACTTCGCTTTAATGGCAAAATCTTCAGAACAATCAGAGGTACCAATTCTAACCGTAAATGAAATGTCTATTCCTGAGTACCAAAATGAATTAGCTGCCATGACTAAAGATATGTACAATCTCCAACTAAATCTAATTGCTGTTAATGAGGAAAATGCTAAACTCTCCCTTAAGAATAGACTTCTCGAGGCCAGGGTAGAAGAATTAGAATCAGGAGAAAGTAAAAAAAGGCAGTTAATGAATCAGGTAGACGTTTTAGAACACAAGCTTAAGATTAGGAAAGACCTTAACGAAGAACTTAAAAATGAATTAGCTGAGCTTAAAATAACATGTCAATCTTTTGAAGAAGCCGCTAATAAAGTTTTTGTAGAAAGGGACATGTACATGAAACTGGCAGGCAAGAGTAAAAATGAAAAAGTAAACATAGGACTTGACTACACACAGAAAAAGAAAAATAGGGCTGCTGAGTTGTTAGAGCCAGTGTTAGTCAAAGAAAATGTGCCTGAGGTTTTAATGGATGTTAGAAAACCTATCTTTAAGCATTTTGAGCCTAGGACCATAGATCCTGTTGCTACTAAAATTGAACATGAGATTAAAATTGAAAGAGATTCAGAAGAAAAAGTGGTAGAACCTACAACTTCTAAGAGAGCTAGTAAGATTGCTTATGCTAAGAGAGGTGTAGGAACCAAGGAGGCTAAGACGGTGTCATATAAACAATGGGTAGCAGGGTCAGACCAAATGAAAGCACCTGTAAAGGCAGTTAAAACTGAACCTGCATCTGTATCTACATCTACACGAGCTAGAAAGGCATGCTATATCTGTAATCAAACTGATCATTTGTCTTACTATTGCCCGTTCTATGTAGAGGAAGAAAAATCTGTTGGTTGTAATACCATGCCTGCAACTACTGCTTTGCCTAACATGCATGCAAATCATGCCAAATGCAATAATCCAAATTGCATGCCATGTGCTGTAAACATCATGCATGCTTATTTTAATTTAATGAATACTGCTAGCGCATCTGTTGAAAATACAACTAGTAGTAGTAAGAAAAAGCATGCGGGGTCAAAGACTAAGACTTCAAGTCCTCCTAAAGTTAGGAGTGACCAGTCTACTCCCAAACCTGACAAACCAGTCAAGGTTGACAAGGGAAAAGACAAAGTCAAGATGAATGCCCCTGATGGCAACATGGCAAAGCCTTCTGTATCTGAAAAGAAAAAGGAAATTATTGATGCCGGGCCCAAACATCATTGGGTTCCGAAGAACACCTAACCTTTCTGGATTTGCAGGGCAGTGAACAGGAAAAGAGTAAAGTCATATGGGTGCTGGACAGTGGAGCATCGAGGCATATGACCGGCAATAAGTCCCTGCTAACAGATTTGGTGTTGAGAGCCGGCTCCGTGGTTACTTTTGGAGATAACAGCAAAGGTTACACCAGGGGATATGGCAAGATCGTTTGTGGAAATGTTATCATTGAGGACGTGTCTTTTGTGGAAGGATTGCGACATAATCTTCTCAGCGTTAGTCAGTTCACCGACAGGGGTTTTGACGTCAACTTTGGGAAGCATGATTGTTCGATTCGAAGCAAAAAGGATGGAAGCCTTGCTCTCAAAGGAGTAAGGAAGTCAAATTTGTTCATAGCTGACATGAATTCTGCTGATCAGTCTGAAGTCACGTGTTTCTACAGCAAGGCTTCTGCTGATGAAAGTTGGCTATGGCATAAAAGATTATCTCACCTGAACTTTAAAGCAATGAATAATCTCGTAAGGAGAGAATTGGTGAGAGGGCTGCCGCAGATGGAGTTCACCCCAGATGGACTCTGCGAAGCATGTGAAGTGGGAAAATCAAAAAGAGCCTCGCATAAGAATAAACAAGTGAATAGCATTACCGAGCCCCTACAACTTCTTCACATGGATTTGTTTGGACCCGTTAATGTTATGTCAATGTCAAGGAAAAGATATGCGCTGGTAATCGTCGATGACTTTTCCAAATACACATGGGTGAAGTTTGTGACATCGAAAGAGGAAGTGCCACATGAGATCATTAGACATGTACTGGAAATTGAAAATGTAGCAAGTCTGACTGTGAAGACTATCCGATCCGACAATGGGACAGAATTCAAGAATTCAGTGTTAATGGATTTCTGCATATCTAAAGGGATCAGACGACAGTATTCAGCACCGAGAACACCGCAGCAGAACGGGGTGGTAGAAAGGAAGAACAGGACACTGGTTGAAGCAGCTAGGACAATGTTGAATGACTCAAAACTTCCTTTATATTTTTGGGCTGAAGCAGTTAGCACGGCTTGTTATACACAGAACAGAACCCTGATTATAAAGGACCATAATGAGACGCCGTATTACATGATGAATAAACGAAAACCATCTATCAAGTACTTTCACGTATTTGGTGCCAAATGCTTTGTGTTAAGAGACAATGCACAACTTGGAAAGTTTGATGCCAAAGCAGATGAAGGGGTTTTCATTGGATATTCTCTTGAAGTAGTAGCAGCGTACAGGGTGTTTGTGCTTAATGGTCGCAAGGTGGTTGAAAGCCTTAATGTCACATTCGACGACTCAAAGCTCCCTTCTATACAAAAAGAAGATAGTGAGCCCACTTCCCTGAGATTTGAGAATATGGATATTGATGAAGTGAATACAGTTCCTGAGTCTGTAGTGCAGGGTAGTGATCCAACGATAAATAATGAAATTAATCAAGAGTCTAGTGTTTCGCAAATTCAAAACACTAGGGCTGAGGGATCACCTTCCGTCAGACCTGGTACTAACTCAGGGGGAGTCAGTATGCACTCAGTGGGAGCAGCTCACTCAGGGGGAGCTAGTACTAGCTCAAGGGAAGCTAGTGAAAGTGCTTCTAGACTAAGTCACCTTCACTTACAAGATCAAGCTGAATCATCAAGAACATTTGCTAGGGATCGCACTTGGAACAAGGACCATCCGTTCGAGCTAATTATTGGTGATCCAGAAGCCGGAGTGACTACTAGAGGAAAAGCTAGAGCTGAAGTTGCCACTGAGAATGAATGTCTATATTCAGTGTTCCTTTCCCAGATGGAACCTAAAGTGGTGGAAGAAGCTCTAGATGACGCTGATTGGGTGATTGCTATGCAAGAGGAACTCAATCAGTTTGAAAGGCAGAAGGTGTGGAAGCTGGTACCCAGACCAAAGAATAGATCTGTTGTTGGGACAAAGTGGGTATTCAGAAACAAGCTGGATGAAGACGGACGTGTAACACGAAATAAAGCTCGCCTGGTTGCTAAGGGTTATACTCAAAGAGAAGGAATTGATTATGATGAAACCTATGCACCAGTAGCAAGGCTAGAAGCAGTAAGGATGTTCTTGGCATTCGCAGCACATCATGGTTTTAAAGTCTATCAAATGGATGTCAAGAGTGCATTCTTAAACGGTGAACTGGATGAAGAGGTGTATGTCGAGCAACCTCCCGGGTTTATTGACAGCAAATGTTGTGATTATGTTTATCGACTCTTCAAATCAGTATATGGCCTTAAGCAGTCTCCGCGAAAATGGTATGAAACTCTGTCAGACTTCTTACTAGAAAGTGGTTTTACAAGAGGAGTAATCGACAAGACGCTTTTCTACAAGAAATGCAAAGATGATCTAATAATGGTGCAAGTATATGTGGATGACATTATCTTTGGGTCTGCAAATGAGAAGCTGTGTGCTAAATTCGCAAAGTTAATGCAATCAAGGTATGAAATGAGCATGATGGGAGAGCTGACGTTCTTTCTGGGCATTCAAGTTAGTCAGAAGAAGGACGGGATATTTATCTGCCAGTCCAAGTACATTCATGATCTATTAAAGAAGTATGGTCTCCAAGATGTATCACAAGCTAAGACTCCTATGGCAACATCCACGAAACTTGACGAGGACAAATCGGGTAAACCTGTAGACATCTCAAGCTATCGAGGTATGATTGGCTCACTTTTGTATTTAACTGCTAACAGACCTGATATTATGTTCTCTACATGCTTATGTGCAAGGTTCCAAGCGGATCCTAGAGAGTCACATCTCATAGCCGTAAAGCGTATTTTTAGGTATCTCAAGGGAACATCAAATCTCGGGATTTGGTACCCAAGAGATACAGGGTTTAATCTTGTTGGCTATTCGGATTCAGATTACGCAGGTTGTAGAATAGATAGGAAGAGCACTTCAGGAAGCTGTCAGTTCCTTGGAAGATGGTTGGTGTCTTGGCAAAGCAAGAAACAACACACAGTATCTACCTCGACAGCTGAAGCAGAATATATTGCTGCTGGAAGCTGTGTGGCCCAGATACTGTGGATGAAGAACCAACTCAAGGACTACGGTGTGGAAGTATCTAAGATTCCTATCATGTGTGACAACACAAGTGCTATTGCAATGACCAACAACCCTGTGGATCACTCCAGGACCAAGCACATTGACATCAGGTATCACTTTATTAGAGAGCATGTAGAAAATGAAACTGTAGAATTGCATTTTGTGTCTACTGAACGTCAAATAGCAGATATATTCACTAAACCTCTAGACGAATCAACATTTTCTAGATTGGTTGGTGAATTAGGGATGCTTAACACCAGTTAGTTTTGCTACCTATCTGTTGGAATTCAGTTTGTGTACATATTATTGTTGTTCATGAATATTCTTAAA
This sequence comes from Oenanthe sinensis, assembly GCA_028671895.1. Classification (NCBI taxonomy): domain Eukaryota; kingdom Viridiplantae; phylum Streptophyta; class Magnoliopsida; order Apiales; family Apiaceae; genus Oenanthe; species Oenanthe sinensis. The sequence continues at coordinate 41,079,306 of CM053806.1, forward strand.
TAATAATGTGTCCTTAACTTCAAAAATGTATGTGTTGCATATCATAAGGGGTTAGAAAGTTTCATGATATTAATCTTGTGCTGATCTGTATATCTTTATGGTTAGTGTCTAAATGAAGTAATGAGAAATTTTCTAAGGCAAATCTCGATCTGGTTCTGGATCGAGATCGAGATCGACTTGTGAAAATTGCTTATACTCTGTCAAGGTACATCTCGATCTATCCACATCGAGATCGACATCGAGATGTAGATCGAGATGCGGATCGAGATCGACATCAAGATCGACATCGAGATGTAGATCGAGATGCGGATCGAGATCGACATCAAGATTGACATCGAGATGTAGATCGAGATGCGGATCTCGAGATCGAGATGTGACTTGTCTTTTCAGTCTTTTTTTTTTTGCGTGCAAGTATATATTATAGCATTAAAAAGGCTGTTCATTATTTACATTAACTTTCTTTCTCTCCAAAAGCTTAAGCTCTTCATATACACACGCGTATACATACATTACATCAAGTTTTTTTTGTGATTTTCTTAAACAAAAATCACTAACTATTACTTAAAAGCATCAATAACTAAAACGAAACTCTGCTAAAATTTTGTTTAAAACTGTTGAACTTCTTGTGTTGTTTTAACGTCATTACTGTTCTTGCAATTAGTTCTTTAGTTTTCTTTTTCATTCGGGTGAGTTTGTTTTTGTTTCGTGCTTTCTCATTCTTAAGTTCTTTTGTGTTCTTGAGCAAAATAGTTGTGAGTACTACTGGTTAATCCTTAAAGTGCAACTTTACCGCCGTGTTTGTGGTTTTCTGGAAAAATAATTTATTTTGTAACGGCTGTTCACTTTAATTTTCGAAAACTCAACCGTCAATCATTAGTGGGAAATTAAGTGATCATTAGTGGGCAGTTAATTTGTTTTAATGTGTGTCACTAATTACGTGGGGTAATTAGTGGGGTTCGTGTACGTTTTATTTTGTTTAAATTTAGAACTTGTTCTCTAAAAATTCCATTGCAAAACCATTTTAGAACATTTCTTTTCTCAAACACTAATTTAAAATGGCAAACCCAAATTTCACAATTCCCAAGACCAACTTTGTTAATCTCTCTGCTGATCGAGCAACTGGTAGATTTATTCACTATCAGTTCTGGATTGAATCCCTCAACAACACATCAATCATAAGTCATGCTTTAACTGCCTCTCTCATCCTGAATGTCGAAGCCCTTCAAGCTACTTACTCTACATTAGAGATTCAGGGTGGAAAAGCCAATCCAACAGGCCTATCCTTTACTATTGGTGGTGTTAAATATGAAGTCAGTCTGCGGAAGTTCAATGAGTTACTCGGGCTTTCTACAGAAGATTATGCTCCGGAACCCACTATGGAGGATATGTTGCAATTATTCACGGAGATAGGTTGTCGCCCTCCCACAGGTCCTATCAAGGTAACAAAGGTTAACACCGGTATGCTACCAGCTGAGTGGGATTATGTAGTTCAGGCCATTCAGCGCTGCATGTTCCCAAAGGACAAAGACTACAGGCCAATGAACAACAGCTGCCGGGTAATACTATATGGAGTGGCAAACAACAGGAGAGTGAATGTGGGCAAACATCTGTTGATTCAGTTGCATGAGAGGTAGGCATTGGAGAAAAATGCATCAAGGAATCCGGAAGATGGTCCAGTCAAATGCTGGATGCCAAGATTTCTTCAGATGGTTCTGGATGACGTCCTTTCAGAGGAACACAGAAGATTATTTCAAGGCTCTGAAAGGATGGCATGTTTTGATATGACTCTAAAGAGTATCTCCACCATGGAAACCCAGCAAAAGTCAAGACTTTTTGAGTTGCGCCTGACTCCGTACTTCCAGGATCTGCAAGATGAGTATGCTAGGAGGCACGCTTCTCAGTTTACTGCAGTAGAAGCTGCGAGTAGCGATAACGAAGCTGAAGGCATATGTTGCAGAAGAAATTTGGAACAAGCAGGAATGGATGTTGACATGGCCGAGGCATATGTTGCAGAAGCTGGAGCTGACAAGGATGACGATCTTCTTAGTCAGGTACCTATTCTTGCTGATCTTGATCAATCATCAATTCAACCTGTTTTCTACAGCCGTGGGCCTGAAAACCCCCAGGCTCTATCCCAGGCTGCAAGCCCTTCTGTTCATAAACGTTCAGCCAGCCCTAAAACTGGTGATAAAAGGAAGGCAAGCTTATCTGAGTCGAGTGATTCGAGTGGAGGGAGTGTAGGAGTTGAGAGAGTAGTCACTTCAGCAGCTCTGCCACCTCCAAAGAAGCAAAAGGTGGATTCAAACCCAGTGGCAACTGCACCACCTGTTAAGGCTAGTTCACCTCTCACAGCCACCACACCTCACGCTGGTGGCTCTCCTCTCCAAATCATTTCAACACATTCACACTCGCCTAGGCATGTTGGTGAGAGTCAAGGAGGGGGTCCAGCTCAACAGCCAATAGGAGCTGGCCCTACCTCCCCTGAGTTGTCCGCTCAGGGCTCTTTGAGCAATTTCTCGGAAGGGGAATGGCAAACTGAGACTAGCACTTCTGATACTAGTATCTCAGGAAGTTTTAATGAGGAAGAGTCTATCGAATCCAGTATGGATGACGCTTCCTCATCTAAATCAGAAAACAAGTTGCTTGCAGAGCAACGACATCTGGTGACTGGTGGGTCTACGCCTCCAGAACAGCCCAGCGAACCAGAAAAGGTTCTAAGTGAACAAGGGGATGACATGGTCATAACGCCATCTCCTATCGTAGACACAGCGCTTAAAGGCTCAGTCTCACTGACCGATATCGCCGACCAACTCACCGCTAGTCCCCAGCGATTAGTGGATGAGGCTCTAGTACTGTTAGGCTCTAAACACGAGGGAGAGACAGGGAGAGTAGATCCCTTCTTTTTAGGGATCTTGAGTGAAACAGAACCCGGCGAGAGTAAACAGTTTAACCCAAGCCAAACACCGTCCCCCAAATTGCAGGATCTAGTGCAGAAAGTGGAGGCTTTGGAGGCTGGAGTTGCTGGTGTTACTGCTGCTGTCTCTTCTCACTCTGGAAGATTGGAGGTTGGAGCTCAGTTCATGGAGAACCTCATTGCCGTCCAAAATCAAATGATTGACAAGATAAACAATCTCGGATTGGCACAGGTGGAGGTTGGAAGATCAGTAGATGATGTCACTTATGGCATGTCTCAAGTTTGGACGTAGCTGAATGAACTACTTGATGCTGTCTTTGGCCGTAACAAGGCTGAACCTGGTCCTTCAACCGGTGGTGGTGGTGACGATAATAATGATGATGATGCTCCTGATGAGGATAACACACCTAAGGGGGTGAAGGAGGATCAGGGTCTGAAAAAGCTGACTAGTAAGGGTCCGGTGATCGAGTCCTCAAACAAATCTGGTGAAAAGGTGGAGGAGGCTCAACCGGCTCTTAAGGACAAAGGCAAGCAGAAGATGGTAGTTGAAGAAGAAGCTGAGAAAGAAACACCTCTTGTCGATGCATTTATGGGAGACTTTATTGAAGATTCTGATGATGACGAGATGGATGTAGAAGCCTTAGTGGCAAGGAGGTCGAGACTCGAGCAACGGGCAAGAGAATGGGAACAAGAAAGAGGTCTAAATCCTGGCGGATCTGGCGCAGGAGTTGCAGGTGATGCAGGAGACCACTCGGTTGCTGACGAGCATGTCCCAGAAGAAGAAGTTGATGAAGCGGAGATGCAAGGAGAGATTTTCAGGGAAGCCAGAGAAAGAGTAAATGAAGAAGTACTACAAGGGATAGTTGAAAAAGAACTAATGGCAAAGGAGAAGAGAGCGGCTCTGAAAACTCAGCATGAGTTTGAAATGAAAAAGATCAATGATCCTAAGGTCCAGGCTGACATAAGGAGGGAAGGTCCCGAGTGGGACAAGGCTAGAGAAGCCTTAGCTGGACCAAGAGCCTATGCTCATGACTCAGAAAGATTAAGCTTTCTTCTTCATAAGCTAGAAAATCTAAACCCTGGGCTGCTGAATTATCTAAATTGTATAAGACAGGGATGCACCTCCGTACAAGTCATATTCAAGGAGAAGGCATGGAATCTGATGATCACTTGGACACCCATAACAAAAATCGGGCCGTGTATGGTCGATGAAGCTTTCTTCCATGAAAGGGGTGCAAGTGAACTGGTAGAATTCGCTCACAAGGTAGACACCTCTGTCAAGACTGGAGTGCTGTTTAAGGAGAAGTTGTTGAAGATGGCTGAAGACAGAGGGGTTGACATTATTCTAAATCCCTACCAGATCAGATATGTCCATGACAAGGTCTTGAGGAACGTAAATCTGCATGACTCGAAACTAACTCCGAGCGGAAATGTGTTGAAGGCAGTTGCAAAGCTAGTCCTCTCTAAGGGTTTTCTAACAAAGGAAAAGAAGCTGGTGGCTAAGGACTTGGAGAAGCTGATAAGAAGGCAAGACGCTAGATACAAGTTGCCTGAAGCTACACTACCAGTGGTTAAGAAGGAACCTGAAGACTATGCATTCGAGCTGCAAGACGAGGCAATAAGAGAGCATGTGCAAAGATACGGAGATCCAAGGATAGACATTCCAGAAGAAGGGGAAATAAAGAAGGAAGCTAGTGCAGTGGCTGGTGCAAATGTCAAGTTTATCAAGAGCAAAGCTGAGAATGAGAATGATCTGCTGATCTATACAGACAAGCATAAGGTGGAAACCATCATTGAAATCAAGTACGACATCTTTGCAGAACACAGTCATGAAACACTGTGTATTATAAGGGAATTGATTGAGGAGATGGATGATGTTGACGAGTTTGATCAGGATTATCTGAGGGTCACGTTTGATAACTTCTGTAAGAGAAGACAACAGCTTGATATTCAGAGGCTACAACAATGCACCACCGCTATTGTCATTGGATACCCTAAGCAGCTGGTTATAAGGAAGAAAGGGGAAAAGGGGTACCCTGACAAAGTCACAAAGCTGAGGTTTGAAGACATTCCCACGAAGCTTACCACTCGCAGCATGGTTGAAAGGTGGTTGAGGTTGTTTCGAAATTACAAGATCAGAAATCATGTGGAAGCAGAAGGACTTAATCTTCTCAAGAAAAGAATGGATGAAGTCTGCAACCCTGAGTTCATGAAGAAAGAAAAAGCAGCCAAGAAGAAAGCTCGTGAGGAAGAGGAGCGCAAGAAATAAAAGTTTTAATGTATTATGCTTATAATGTTTCATTGCGTTGTAATTTGTTTTCTTGTTTTCCTGCATTGTAAAAATATTATCTGTTTTCTTGTGTAGTGTAAGGTAGAAGTTAGTTAGCTAAGTGTCTTGAAACTGGTTTATATTAGGCGTCAATTATTTCGCGAAGTTCGGCGGTGGTAATACTGCTAAAAGGACTTCAGAAGGATAATTGAAGATTGAGTGGACCGTGCTCTTAAAGTACTTAGAGAAAATCTCTAGAAGAGCATGAAGCCATTTAATCGAGCCAACAGGTGTCCATTTTTGGCACTTGAAGTATCAGTAATAGACATGAAGTTAATTAATCAAGCCAAGCATTATGCAAGTTGACATGATCTTTTATGAATGTTATTTTATCTTTTTCAGTCCCTGGTTAGTTGAGTTATCCTCATTGTAAATTTGGTTGTCATTGTTAGACAATCAAATAGGGGGAGATTGAAAGGCATAGGTGTACTAACTTGTAACACTTAATTACTATGTAACTCAACTAAGTAAAAGATAAAACAACAGCAAAACAAGAGAAACTGAAGAAGCACATGGAATCAATCAACTGAAGAAATGGTAATGATACTTGGTAACTACAAGTAATTAATTTGGTTAATCAAGGATGCCTGAGTTAGAAGAAGTTCAATCTCAGAATTGCTCATGCCCTAACTTATCTAATGGAGAATCAAATTAATGTCAAAGAAGTATCAAGAAGACCAAAGTGATTTCATGTAATGTATATCAACATCTGGATAATGTAAAGGTTAATCAACAAATGAGAACTGACATTCAGAAGCAAGAACCCCTACAAGACTAGTCACTTATGAACCAGACCATTGCATCAAGTGTCAGGACATTGGAGGCAAGTTCATGTCAGTAATAGAAGATCTCATTTGAATTGAGTGAGGAAAAGAAATTGAAGAAGCTAAGGAAACTTGCTCATAAAGGTTAATTCTCAATTAGTCACTAAAGAAGGTCAACATTGGATGTGTGCATATTTGCTAAGGCAAATGTCGATCCACAGCAGATCGAGATGCGGGTCGAGATTTACAAGTGAAGTAAAACACTGCAAAGGCAAATCTCGATCCAGGCGATAGATCGAGATCGAGATTCTCCCAGATCGAGATCGAGATCTTCTTAGATCGAGATCGAGATTCTCCCAGATCGAGATCGAGATCTTCACAGATCGAGATCGAGATGGGTCCAAGCGAAGATCGAGATGCGGGTAGAAATGTAACATTTAATGTTCAAGGGACAAGTGGCTTATTGTGAACGGTTGATCCAGAGTTGTTGTTAAAGTACTTTTTGTTGTCGAAATCCTGATTGGGCCACGTACACAAAAATGACAAGATCAAGACTACATGACATTATAAAAGCAGCACTTTGTTTTTATTTAGTTAAGTAACTTGTATCTCTGTAATTCAACGATAATTTTTAAAGAGAGAGCATTTACTGTAAAACAAAAAGTGAGAGAGAGGATCAGTTGAATCTAGCTTTAATTGTTGTATTTATTGTTCAACTGATCATGATGCTTTTATGAATGTTGTAGCAAATCCATCAATGAATATAATGATATATTCTTGAAATTCTGTGTCATCATTTATTACCTGCATATTGTTTATTCTCTCTTTATTTTTAAACAGTTGTATTCACCCCCCCCCCCCTCTACAACACTTTGGACCTAACAACTTTGATAATAGATTTTCTTCTTGTCTAATCACGATGCTAAACACCACATGTTCAGTTGTTGTCGGGTTGACGGATAGAGTTTTCTCAAATATCGACTTGGACAAAAGTGATGTATATGTCAAGTATTGTTCTTCAATAAAAACATTTTCGTGTTGTTATGTCCAATGATACCCATTGTTCTTTCTTAATACGTCATAAAAAAGTCTACACTCGTTAGAAGACCATGAGATGAACTTGTTCTAAGCAGCCATGCGTCGAGTCAATGTTTAAACGCCTTCGACAGAGTGGGAAACGTCAGCTCAAAAATTGCCTTGATTGCTTCTGATAAAATTTGTATTGCTCTTCTTGTAACCATATGGCTCATAAATTACCATGACGAAATGACAAGGTTGTATTTCATATGATCGGGTTTCCAGTTTCAAACTCGTAATATGTCAAAAGTTCTTGTTAGGTCTCTGACGTGATCAGTAGTATTTTCAGATTGTATTTATAAAGTAAAGTAGTTCTCATATGTAATCGTCGAGTAATTGTTGTCAAAGGACCCTTATTGTCTTGTCCATTGTCATGTTAATTTTTACATTTTACTTGAAAGATGGTTATATTAGTTTACTTGAACTAACCTTCAAGTCAAGAGAAATTGTCGCGACACAATTTTGGTTTGCTTATTGAGGAAGAATATGACCTAGTTGCATTGATAGAACTTTTGTGTTATCAATTTGGGGGATTCTATTGAAAAACTCTAGAAAGTCATTGTGAAGAAGTATTTCAGTGGTTCTGAAATGTATGTAACAAGGATTATTTTTATAAAATGTAAGTTTGTCGAACATCCTGCTACCATCAAGCAAGTTATATGCATGTTGTCTGAACCCAAGTCCATCATGTTGGGTGGAAAATGAACTGATCTCAATTATGGAAGGTAATTTGCCAAATGTATTTGTTATAATATACTTATATATGTCTGAGTCTTTCATAGTTGAGTGAATATTCATGTCTTTTTCTTTACTCCAACTGTTATGTAGAGTCTGTGCGACGCAATTATCATCATGTCATATAGATTGTTGTTATTAAGGTGTCACTTATATTTTGGTGTAGCAACTCATGTAACCTCTTTGTCATAAATAAGTCATCATATTTGTGTCTTATAATAGACGTATGACTTGTTGGGTAATACGTGCATACATATATTTGTGTAGTATTTGTGTCATCATATTGACTCTTTGCAATACGTATTTTGTCACATGTAACTTGCCGGGTATGACTTGTAACGTGTAATATGTCGACGAGATGTACAATTTATAATTTTAATATGTAAAAATGACTTACAATTCAAAAAATGCTAATGTGACATGCAATTTGTAAAATGTATTGTGTCAATGCGACACATAAATATTTCACGTTGTATGTCAATCTGACATATAAATATTTCACGTTGTATGTCAATGTGACATGTAATATGTGTTATATAAATCAATAGTATATCATCACTTGTTGTAAATTGTCATTCATCGATTATTATACATTTGTACATGCATGCACACGTTTAAGTTGTTAACAGGTATTCCCTCTTAAAACAAACTTAATTTATCATAATTATCTCGTATAGGGGTACTAGAATTTGTCACCACGAAAGCGATCTATTCCGTCCTCGTGTCGTCATAATTTTTATGAGCTATGGGGATGTGTGTGTGTTCCTAGTCATTTTACGTCATGGGTGATAAGCCCAATAATAGATAATGTCGAGATACAATGCCCCTAGTTATCACATAATTGTAATGGCCATGTATCGTAGAATCATCAATGTATTGTTTATCGTAATCTATTTATAGTAATGAAAGCGTGCAAAGTAAAGAAAAACTTAAACATCAAAGATATGTCGAATAGATTGATAAAAAAAATAAATGGAATGCATGTTTTATTGATATACAGACGAAACACATAACTTATAAGCATGTTGGACGTATAATTACATATAACTCATCACATATATTGTTTGAGGAAATATAAATACAAAATTATTATTCATAGATGTCAAATCAAAATAAAACAAGTTGTCCAGCAACATACATAATGTCATAACAACTTGGTGGAAAATAAAACACTTAAAAGACGGTCAAGAGCTTACTTGTGATATGAAGTTTTATCAATCACTTCACATTTGTGTCTTGTCCAACGTAGCTAGCTTGTATGCCCATTATGAGGCAATAATTTCAACTAAGTGCGTTCTCCTTATGTAGAAGCGTACTCATCGGTGTTGATGTCAATTGTATTTACAAAGATCTTTCTTAGGACAAGACCTCATTCCTGAATATTCTCGGCATGTACACCTCAGTTGTAATTCCTTGACACTTTATGTTAATAAAATGTCACTCATATTTTAGACTTGTCATGTACCTCATCAAATGTATCCAAATTATCGACAAGTTCTTCTTTGTTGTTTTCATTTGTCAATAATTTGTAACAAATTGTTGAAGTTTGAACTTCGTTATGTAAGACGGATTTTATCTCATAGACTAGTGAAAATAGTGTCTGTAATGTGGCTACCTTTGGTGTAGTCATGCCAGCCCATAGTATCCATTATAATCCTTAGTTCGACGTCCTTAACTTATGCGTCATCAACTTCTTTATGATATTGTTTGTAGTGATGTTGTCATTGTACTCTGCTTGCCCATTAACATGTCCATGTCGAGTAGTTTATTACGTCAATATAATACTCTATCGACGGCTGAATGTCTTCTTACTGATGAATTGTGAATCGTTATCACGGATTATTTTTGAAAATACTTCGAACTTGCATATGATGTTGAATTTCCTGAAGAAAGCGACTCCCTTGTCTTTGATATGTCTTAACGTCTCTACTTTGTCGACATCTTATTGGAGCATTTTATGACAAACATCACATTTTAAAAGCGCCTTGTATAATGTGTGTCAATAGTAAGTCATCGATGGAAACTTGAATAGCAAGTTGCTCTTTTAAGAATGTTTTCCATAATCTCCTTCATGTCTGTCTCATAGGAATCGTTGTGTTGTCAACCAGTTAGATGTTACTCGACAAGTAGTGTTGCATCCAGCTTGTCATTTTGCTGTATGTTAATACATGTCAAGTTGTCCAACATCAATATATTTTTAAGATTTCTTCTTTTTCTATCGCAGGCTTCAGGACGCGTACAAATGATGTGTTGTATAGGTCGACAGATGACTGCCCCTAGCCTTGACAAGGCGTCGACTTTTGTATTAAATTCTTATAAAACTTGTCGTATGTCAAATGTTCAAGTGTAACACAATTTTCTGTATTCTTTTACCATGTATGAATCTTTGTTGTATTTTGTAATTAGTATAGATCGCAATTGAGTTGTATGTTATCAATATTCAAGCCTCTTGCTATCGTCAAGAGATGCCTTGATGTCATAATGGAGAGACTATACTATGTTGTCCCCCTATAGCGATTTTATGACAAGTCCTTAACCTTTCATGAATGGTTAAGGTCTCGTCAGTTTAGAAAGACCAAAAAACATGTCGTGTTGCTAATACAATGTGTTATAGTTCTTGATCGACTTGTGCTAGTTGACTTGTACTGAAATCAGCCACAAAGTCAGCAGATACCTGGGTTTAACCGTTGTTCATAGTTTATATACAATGTTGTATATACTTGGCTTGTAAGACCATTTCATCATCCGTCATGTCACGTAGTGCACATTTAAAGATGCATTTGTTAAATTTTACTACAGTGTCATGAATGTCAACTTCATTTGTGTGACCTATTTGGTCATTGACCAAGTCATTGAAACATTACTCATGTGCTTTTTAGGCTAAAAGACATGGACAAGTAAAAATAAATTATCATGTCAGGTGCAAATGCAGTTTTTTAGCGTCGGACAGATGCTTTAGTTATTGGACGGATACATTTATATTTGATCGAACTCACTTGACGCATCCAAGAGTGTGAGCAGCTCGTAACTAGTTGTTGTGTCACCAAGCATGTCAATATGTGGTAAAAGACATGACTATACTATCATGTTATGATTTCATCACATGTCCATGTTAGTTGATATTTTGTTACTACGAGGTTGTCATATTTATCTCCTTTGTTGTGTGTTTCACCGTCGTTCCATATACCTCGTAGCCACCTAAAAGTAGTTACCATATTAGTTGAAGGTAGAGGTGTCAATTTGTCATGTTTGACTTGTAGTTTTTCTCTCTGATACGTCAGTTGTTCTGATATGTGACCTATCTTGGTGAGTTATTCTGACATATGATCTTTTTTAACGAGTTGTCTTTTGGTTCGTTAACATTATCCCCCAGATGGTTTAGTTTTTTCACTGATGATGTTCTTTTATTATTGTTAAACTCGCAGGTGTCAAAATCTTGTCTTTAATCTCATCATGTCTAGTAGAGAAATGACGTGTGTTTCCTCTTGTATACTTCTAGTATATGCCTTGTAATATTTAGCTAATATGTTATTTTCTTCATGTTGGAGTAATAGTAGTTGTCAGAAAATCTCATCTTGTCCTCCTCTCATCAGATTTGTGTCATTTCTTTGGAGTGTGCGTCGCCTATCATCCTGTAAAAATATTTTGTCAACTTGTCATAAATGAGTGAATCTCTTACCAGACCTTGTCGGAAAGTCTTTATTGTCGGGGGCATGTCTCAGTTATCTGTAGTCACTTTGTCTTTGTTTAACCTTGATAAGTACTCTCTTGGTCATTTCATACACCTTTGAATAATGTGCTACGAGTCACTCGTCATCTTCTTAAACTATCTACTACTTGTATGTTGTAGGTTAAATGTGTCGACAAGATCTGCAGACGAGTTGATTAATCTGTCGGACAGTCCCATAACTTGTTGTAGCGTCATACAGGTCAATGTAGATCTTAATATTTGGAATTGTAAACATTTCTTGTCTATATCAGTTGCGTCGTCATATTAATTTTTTTGTATAAATCTGAAAATCTCTTTGGCATGTCAATAAGAAAAATTAATATAATAATAAACGGTGAATTCCTGTAGCATGCAAGAGTCATTTTTTCCATAGGTTGGGACCTTAGGAACATGTTAAATTGTCTCCCTTAATCCGAGTTAATGATTTTGACAAGTGATATGTGCAAATATAAGATAAGAAAGCTAATTAAAATAATTCTACATATGTAAATATGTGAAGGACACAAAAATGAATATTACAACGGGTCATACTTGAAAGCTGACACCTTTTATTTTATAAAATCGATGACTAGTATTGTAATATAAACAATATACGTACCTGAGATGTGGTATTCATTCACACATTCCTTACCAAGTTATAGACGAGCTACACGGTTGATTCCAAATGAGTTACTAGGTTATAAACATGTTACTAACGAGTCACATAGCTTTACTTTATCAGCGTTATGTTTCATTGACAACATAAAATTTTCGTATTGTCACTCTTTAGATTTTACTTGTCGAAATGCTCCAGCCTCAATCTTCCCTACAATGTCAATGCCCCACTTCATGAATGGCCATGATGGTATTGACGGGTGCAAATATTCTGACGGATGATGTTTGACGGGTGCATGGCTTCGACAAGCATCATAATTTTTTTTACGTAATCCATAACATCTCGTTTAAGTGTAGGCCAATAGTAACCCATCCGTAAGATTTTGAAGGACAAACTCCTACCCCCAGAATGATTTCCACAGTCCCTTTTGTGGATGTCTCGTAGGACCTGTCGGGCCTCCTCATCTTCTAAATATCTTTGTAATAATCATGCATCTAACTTCTTGAATAAAAAATCATCAAAAAGAACAAATTTCGACATCCTCATTCTGAACACTCTGGCCTTATTGTTGTTGTTGAGTTGGATATCACTTGACAGGTACTTATTGATTTTCAACATCCAATTTTTTGGTTGCTCGTCGTCAGCATTCCGTCCATCAACCAGAACCATAATATCATTCAACTCTTCATACGTCTTTACATCATCTAGAGCCATAACTTCTTTCAAGACATCATCCCTTTCCAATTTGGGGACACACCAGCCAAATCTATAAAAACCTATGAAAAGAGAGAAAGAAGAGTCACTTTTGCACATGGGGAACCACACACTGCAAAATCACAGAAAACTGTGGTAGAGCCTTCTCAAAGTTAGTTTGATGCATCTCATATAAATGATGAGATGCAGCTTCATTCTCTCTCAATTCCAATCCCTTCTATTCTTCGTTCCCCATCTCGCCAAATTTCTTCAGAAAATGTTCTGATAGATAATCAGACATTTTCAAATTCTCCTTCCTTATTATTCAAGGAGAAGTCAACACTCTCTCCTGAATTTTCTTCCCAAGAAATTCAGGATTCCATCTCTCATGTCATTTCAAATATTACTTCTCACATCATTACCTCAACTGTTTCTACTCCATCAATTGATGTTCCTTCATCAATTGATATTCATCCATCGACTGAATCGATACTCAAGATCAATCGATGAGTATGCATCAATCAATGGATATCCCAAATACTTCAACTGATAATATCTATACATCAATTGATGCTCAATGAATTGATGTTGCACAAACACTCTTAGGAATGAGTGAGTTGAGTGAGAGGCGGGATTGTAACCTGCCAAAAGGAGAGGAAGTGAGTAAGGACATTCCTATTTCTTCCAGGAATGAGAGTGAAATATATAAGGACCCCACCTTAGAAGGTGCACAGGATATGAGTGAGGGATAAGTGAGATTCCAGGATGAAATCCTGATGCAAAATAAAGAGATGAGTGAGAGAGATAAAACAATTCTGTTATTTGCATAGGAGATGGAAAATGAGTTAATATCAGAGGGGGAAGGAGTCAAGAAGATAGGGGGAGTATCTAATACAGAAGCAAGTGGGAGTGGAGTTAACAAGGAAACTGATGATGCAGATGTTGATGCTGATGACTTGTATCCACATAATTTTGTTCACCCTGATCCACAATATCAAGGGTTGGCTGTTTCAAGTAATAGGGATACAGAATAATTGTTGGGAATTGAGCATACAGAACAAAGGACCAGGAATCTGAAGGAGAGCATTGCCAATACATCAGATACATGTTATATGGCACCTGAAGAGTTAGAAGATGATTTTGATGAAGAGCCATGGATGAGAACTATTGATGGTTCCTTAGAAGCTGCTGAAACTGAGATTCTTTCTCAATATAGGAGGGCAATGATGGAAGGAGAAATTGCAGATCCCAATCAAAGGAGAATTTCTCACTATATGAGGGAATCATTAAAAATTCAGAAGATCACAGTGACAGGAGTAAAGAGAGAATTGGAGATTATCAAGAATTTTATCACTTCTAACAAGGATTCATTGGAGAGAAGGTTGAATGAGAAGCTACCAATTAATATTATGGGTCCAATCAAGGACAAGCTGTTCAAGTAATCCAAGAACTTTACAGCCTTGGAAACAAGAGTGGAGTCTCTAGAAAAGAAGATGAATAACATCATTAAAGGCCAGAGTCTACATGCTTCCATTCTTCAAAAGTTTCTTGACAGAATGCCACCACCTCCTCCAATTGATGATAACAAAAAGGAGGAGAATACAAAGAAGAAGGAGTGATGGTGATGGCAAAGGCAGTGGTGGTGTTGGTGGTTCTAGTATGGATAAATCTAGTGGCATTGGTGGTTCTGCAACAAAAAGGACTACTAAAAATGGAAACAATAAGGATAAACAATCTTCAAAGACATCTAAGTTATCTAAGTCACCCAAAGATGACTTAGAATAGAAAAAGAAAGAATTCAAGAAGTTTAAAGATGATCTAGAAGCTAGAAGAATTTCTAAGGAAAGAGAAACTCAAACAATGTTTGAGAGGGAAAGGAAAAGAATTGAAGATCTAAGGAAGAGCACTGAGTTGGTGACAGAAGCAGCAGAAAGAGGAAACTTAGATGAGTTCATTGTTCAAACAAGAATAGTAAATGAAAATGCAAAGAAGGCTGTCAAAGAAAGCAATTCAAATACAAAAAACTTTCTATCAATTGATCTTGAAGTCCTTGAAGAGAAGAAAAAGGGTAAAGTCATAATGATTGAAGAAGAAAAGAAAATGAAAGACCTAGTTGGCCAGAAGCTTCTTCAATGAGCCATTTCCTTAGGATTTTCAGATGCTGCAAGAAGAGAAAATGAGAATAAAGAAATTGCAAGGAAAATGGAAATGGAATGGAATATGGAAATTCAATTAATAGAACAACCACTGAGGAAAAAGAGGAAAATAGCCATGGCTAAGAAAAAGACAAGTTCTACTCAAGAAAAAGTGGTTCAGGAAAACCTCCAGGTTAAACAAGAAGAAATCAAGGAGGAGGTAACAATTGAAGGCTATGATATGAAAGGAAAACCAATGATAAGTGAAAAAGGGTTGATAGGAGTAAGAACTCACCCTTCAACCTCTAACCAAGAAGAGTCAATGAGGTTGGAGTATGAAAATGGAGTAAAAATCACATATTCAGAAAAGGTAATAATGAAGCAGCTTGCAGAAGTTATTCATCAAACTGGTACTTTCAAAATTCAAAGTGCTATTTAAATTTCTTGATTCTATCTGAATGAAAATAATTAAGGGTTTTGTTATCATCAAGTAGATTTATGCATGTTCATGTCACGGACACAAATAGGGGGAGATTGTTAGGAATCTACATGTAATTTGATGATAACTTTAATCTTAGAATCATAGAAATTTTAATTGATGTAACTGATCAATTGATATGAAAGTTATAAATATCAATTGATCAGGAAACC
This sequence comes from Oenanthe sinensis, assembly GCA_028671895.1. NCBI lineage: Eukaryota > Viridiplantae > Streptophyta > Magnoliopsida > Apiales > Apiaceae > Oenanthe > Oenanthe sinensis. The sequence goes on from CM053806.1 coordinate 41,094,929, forward strand.
ATTTATCAGTTGAAGTGTTTATGTGAATCAACTAATAATTTGGATTGTAGCATAGGTTTACTTAGTCTATTTCAATTGATAATGTGTAAGTCAATTGATATTATTCCCATCAATTGATGTTAGAGTTGATTGATATAGATCATCAACTGATGTGTAACTTAGACTGTCAAATTGTAATTATTTGAAGATAGGAAATTATATATGTGAAGGATGATCAGTTGATATTGAAGCATCGATGGATAGGAGATCATTCGAAAAAACCAATTCAAGTATTGAAGATCATCAACTGATGTGAAAACCCATCAATTGATATATCGATTGATAACATCTATCAAACGATAAGACACTATTTATCAATAGATGGATATAAAGATCAGTCGAAGAAGAACATCAGTTGATGGATTAAAGGAAGGATCAATTGATATGCTTAACAGTAAATTATCAATTGATCGAGAAAACACAGAAAGACTATCTGTTGAAGATCCAAAGGACAAAAGCACACATTTGGAAGACAGTCTATGATGACTGAGAAGACTCAATCTGAAATTGTCTTTCAAACTTTTTTCTAAAATGGAAAAAGGTAAAAGAGAAGATAGGTAGAAACAATCCTAGAATAGGAATTGTAAAAACACACTTGTAGTATATAAACAAGTGTGGTAGCATTGTTAGAAAAGGTACAAGTTAGACAATATTTCTTGAATCAACTGTCCAGCCTAATAGCACTTTGTAAGAACAGTTGATTTATTTTCTAACCTTTTAAAAACGAGGTTAGGTTTTTATTTAACCTAGGAACATTGAGCAAAAATATTCACTGATGTAAAAATCAATCCATCAGTAATATTAAAATCTCTTTGTTGTATTTATTTTCAATTTTACTTTGTTTAAACATATTCTCTCGAACTCTCAAACATCAAGAACAAATATTAAAATAAATAAAAAGTTTTAATATTTGTATTCAACCCCCCTTCTACAAATATTGGCATTGTTTTGGGAAATGACATATAGTAACCTTGTCTTCTGGTTAAAACAAAAAGTATCGAATTTAAACACTCAAATTTGAAATGCGTGTATGTGATACGGAATTGAAGAATGATTGTCTTTTGTTTTTTTAGATACTCATTTCACTACAAGAAAAACAGGCTCATACAACGGTTTTGCACCGTTGTCTGGCATCTCAATTTTCCGTAGTCTATTGAGGTGCCGTGTGATTGCGATCAAACAACGCTTGTTTAAACTGTTACACGAAGAAAGGAACACAACGGTTCAACAGGCTTGTTATAATATAGAAGAGACAACGGGTCCTATCATTATGAACAATTGTTGGAAAAAGAAAAATACAATAGTTTCACCACTAATAGACAACGGGTAATATACATCAAGCAAGAGTTCTAACTATTTTCAAACTTCATGTATATCTCTTATTCAAACAACGATTATCACAATGCCCTGTTGTCTGAAATCCTAACCACAACATTTTTATAGAAAAAAATTATCTTAGTTTGGGTTAGACAACAGTTGCACCAGCACCATTATATGAAAAGCCTTGAAACAATGATTTCTTTAAATCATAAACCATTGTTTTTATTATTGAGTTGTGGTTAACTGTTATCTGAAAGCTCTTTAGACCATATTTTATGTTTAACTCACATTATAGCTCAGGTTTTCAGACAACACTTTATAATAATATCTAGTTCTGGTAATATTTTAGACACAATGATTTTCAAGTTTTACAAATTTGTTTATCTGCCTTCAGTCAACTGTTATAACAATGCTATACCATTGTCTGACTTGTTTGGTATAATAATTTTTTTTGTTTAAAACACCATTATATGTAGGAGTGTAAAATTTTTGTATACTAAATTCACCTTTCAAACTACCCAGCAGCAGAAACTGCAGAAACTTAAAACTAAATTCCATCAACTAATAATTCGCCAGAAAACACAAATCCACCAATTTACCATAAATTTGCCATAAAATGAAGTTACCGGATGGATTTTGTTCAAATATCAAGAATCTGGCAAATATGGAAAAACTTCGGCTTGTTGGAATGAAATCTCATGATTCTCACACGATATTGCATCAGTTGCTTTCAATTTCTGTTCGGTCAGTACTGCAAAAAGAAGTTAGGTGCACAATAATAAGGTTTTTCCTTTTCTTCAAGGCAATTTGCAGTAAAGTCATCGATGTAGATAAATTGGAAAATATGCAATCTCAGTTGGTGACAACATTATGCCAGTTGGAAAAACACTTTCCCCCTTCGTTCTTCGATGTCATGATCCATCTCTCAATTCATCTTGTGAGAGAGGTTAAGCTTTGCGGGCCAATTTTTCTACGTTGTATGTATTCTTTCGAGAGATATATGAAGGCATTTAAGGGATACGTACGAAACCCGGCTCATCTCGAAGGCTGTATTGCCGAGGCATATGTTGCCGAAGAGGCTGTTGAATGTTTGGTGAATTTTGAAGAAGCTACCAATGGATTGCCAAAAAATGCAATATCTGAGCAGAATGCAATAAGCAGACCCTTATCTGGTGCAACAATGATAGAGTCGAGCAAAGAGGACTTGCACCTAGCACACTTATGTTTTCTGCAAAATAGCAATGATGTTAGGCCATATTTCGAGTAAGTTACGGACATTTATGTGTTGTGTTTGTTATTTCCTTATTTTGTGCATTTTGATTAATATATTAAAATAATTTATTTTACTTGTAGTGAACATATGGCATCTTTGATGGCAAGACACCATCAACATGAAAATGACCAGGCATGGCTAAAAAATAAGCAAAATGATAAATTCCCCGAATGGTTCCGGAAAAAGGTAAAATTTTTATTTGGTCAAAACACTATTTAAATATCTTTACAGTAATTATATTAGTTTGTATATTTTGTAGGCCTAATTAAAATATAAACAATAAATATAAGTTTATTCCATATTCAGCCGCCAAATACATCATAAAGGCATATATAGACTATAACATCTATTCGTCATTTATAAACGATTTAGAAAGTTTATAAACACACAAAACTAACAATCTCCACACCAGAAATGAAAAACAGAGTTTGCAATATAGTAGTTGTATGACATTATAAAATTATAATTATAATATTTAATATTATCGAATAATTAGTTTAAATCAATTTATTTTTGCACAAATTTAATCAGAATTGTTGCATGATCATAATAACATACGTGATGAGATAAGGTGGATTGCAGCAGGGCCTAACAAGAATGTCCATACATTCAGTGGTTATAAAATCAATGGTGTTACTTATAGCACCAATGACCGTGATGATAATCGACAAGTTCAGTGTAGTGGTGTTTCTGTTGTTACAGATACCTTAATACTTGTCGGTAAGGATAATATTGTTGAAAATACTTCACATACTTACTATAGAATTATAACAAGTATATGGGAGTTAGACTATAACAATTTTAGAGTCCCTATATTTCGTTGTAATTGGGTAGATATGAACAAAGGGGTTAAAGTAGATGACTTGGGATATATATTGGTTAACTTGAACAAATTAGGTTTTGTAAATGATCCTTTTGTGCTAGGGAAACATGTTAAGCAAGTCTGCTACATCGATGATCCTCTTGAAAAATATTGGTCTGTTGTGTTAAAATTACCAGAAAAAAACTATTATGACCAATGTGATGATGAAAATGATGGATCGGTAGAAATAGAACTTGAGAATGAGCTGCACGTGCCAATGTTCCCCACTGTTGACGAACTAGACGAGGAAAAATCTAGTTATATGCGCGACGAAGAAGAATGGATTCAACTTCCATGATGGTAATAACTACATTTGTTTCTTGAATCGTTTTATTTGTTATTTAATTATTGTCAAATATTATACCTCTCTGTCAATTGCAATCTAATTTTTATTTTTCTTTCAGTGACTAATGCGAATATTGAGCCGGATTATTAATCAAGCTGAGGTACTTATTGACAGTTTGGCTCATTTGCCTAGACAAGATTATTTGGTGTCATTCTTGTTTGCCTGGACATGGTTACAACAATTTGCTTCTCAGCTGCCAAGCTGATATTATGTTTGATCACTTAGTTATTAATTAGAAGCACTGTATGGCATCATGAGAGTTCAATTAGATTTATATTTTTTGATAAAAGGATTAACTTGTCAATTTGTGATAGTATTTGGTTTGTGTAACTTGTCCAATTTGAGGATGTATTTTGGGCGAGATAAGGTGAACCATATAAACGATCTTAAAAATTCAATTTTAATAAAATCTATTTTTAAAAATAATATATATCAGGCATTCAACTCTAACCCCCGATAGCCCTGCTTTTATACAACTCCTCACGTATAATCTATGAACTTTTTTTTGAAATACTATAGTGAACCATATAAAATATCTTAACCGTTCAATTTTAGATAAACCATATAAACGATCATAACTGTAATATCCGTAATTATTTAATTATAATAAGGTATTAATTAGATTAAAAATTAGAATTATAAATAGGATAATATTTAGAATAATAATTAGAAGTAGAATAATATTTGATATAAGAATTTGATTAAAAATAGAATTTATGTTTCGATTAATAATTAGATTAGGAAAAGGTTATTTTTTTAAATCCTATATATATACTTGATGTACTTCTTAAAACACACGCGTTATATTATTAAAATAGAAAAAACCCTGGAATTCAAAAGTTATGCATTGAGAAAAGAAAGCAGAGGCGTTGGCGGTGTGATTCTTTAGCAGATAATTATAGTCTTATACATACATTGGAGCTAGAGTAGGTAATTATATATGTACGTTTACATTATTATTTAAATAATATGGTCGAGAGCATAATCAGGATAATGGAGATTATAGGCGTTGTTATTTAAAATTTAAGCATTAATGGTACATGAGCATATTGTGAGTCAGTATGTCCGGTAGTTTTGTGTGCTTAGACACTCTAGCCTCCAAGTTCATGCACATGGCTCTTTTTTATATATCTTGTTATTTGTTTTGATAAATTATGATAATAAGTATTATATTATTTGTGATACAAGTTTTAGTTAATAAAAAAATGTGTACACTAGATTCGTATATGGTCATATTTATGATATTAAAATTGGGGGTGTAGTAGACTATGCGCAGTATTGGTGAACAAGATTATATAATAATAAGTTATCAATCATGTAAGGGTAACTAGAGAATAATATTTAATATATATTATTAATAAATTATATTTTTGTAATTAGATCAGGAGCAGGATGTTTAACGGATCATTTACGGATTTTGTTAGTATTTGAGGTTGCTATATTTAGCGCTACTCTTTTTGGATTAATTATATTTGATTTGTTTCGTCCCCAAATCTGTTTCATTCGTTATTATCCGTTTTAACTGTTTTGATTTTCTGAAAGTTATTTTAAAATCTGTTTCAAAATATTTAAACAGCCATGTCATTGCGGCACCAGTGGCTGACACTTCCGTGACAGTGTGATTAGTCACGGCATATCCTTTTGTTAGCTCAGGAGGCGAACTTTGGCCATTTTGATATTTGTTTGAGGATACGTAGGTACACCCGGATTTGATTTGATTTGTGATTTGATATTTGACGGTGACGTTGTATATGCCGTACACGTTGTCTGGTTTGTTGCATGGATTAAGTACCCTATGTTGTGTGTATATGTTATCTGTTTTGATATCGGTATGAAATATCCTAACCATTTGCTTTAGCCTTGTCTTTAAAAATTAAAGTTTATTTATTGTTGTCAAATTAAATATCTTGCTTTTTGTTTTATAAACTGTATTCCAATCCGTAATGGGTATTTGGCTCATGCCGTATTCTTTCTTCAGGCAGGTACTTAGGGGGATCTTAGGTTGTGTGATGGAGAGCTACCTTTATTCCATTTATTATGACATTTGAACTTCTCACTTTTTTTAGACATTGTTTATTAGTAGAGATTTTGGATTAATTCGCATTTATCGCTTTTGAATTGTTTTGGAGGTTTTAATATTATTTTGGAGATTTGTTGAACCTATTTAATTATTATAATGTGCATTTTAGTACTCTGTATACAGGTTTGTGCTTTGGAAGTAAACCATCATCTCATTTTGGGAATGGGGTGTTACAATAACCCTCCAATTTTAATAAAATCTAGTTTTAAAAAAGATATATTATACGTACAACTCTATCCCCGATAGCCATCTTTTTATGCAACTGCTCACGGATAATATTATATTATATTTAAATTATATTCTATATTTTATATTTTAAGAATTCTACTTGTTCTATAATTTTTATTTAATATAATTTACTCACATTCAACTCAATTTTATCACCATTGAAACTCTTTTATTTATTTAAAATTATGAATCATCATTAAATGTTATAAATATTAATATATAAATATCATTGTATAGAAAAATATAAAAATAAATTAATAATAAAACAAATTATCATAATAAATGAAATATTTAAATTATAAAATAATTAAAATATAATTTATTAATAGCATTCGTACTTTGCACGGATTATAAATTAGTATAGTTAAATTTCAAAACAGTCAAACATTTAAACTGAATAACAGTAGGAGGGTTCGACTCTGGTTCATCACGAGATTTGTTAGAACAGATACTCATAACTCATAAGGCTATAAGCCCAATTATTAAAAAAAAAGAATAGTTTTCAAAAATTACACTTAAATTTGTATTGAAAGAAGAGATTGATTATGCATTAGTAGAAAACAAATTTTAATTTCAAAACAAACATATAAAAGGGGACGGAGGAAGCCCCACATATAGAAGGGGACGTAAGAAGCACTAACGTGCTTATCGCTTTGCTAATAGACAACTAACTATGAGCCTGCTAATTTTTAAGTCAATTTTAAGTTGAAAAATATTTGTTTGTGTAATAAGTCAGAAATTGATTTAAAATCAGAAATAAGCCAGAAATTTAAAGTCAGAAGTAAGTATTAAGTACTTTTTTCAGTGACTTTTTTTTCTATTTTGATAAAAGTTATCCATGTCATAAATTACTGATAAATCACTTTTATTTTTATTATTAAATTTTTAAAAACTCATAAGTCACTCATAATACAAATTTACCCAAACATGCCTTTTAACTAGGGCCGTAAACGAACCGAGTCGAATCGAGTTTTTTCTTAACGAGTTCGAGTTCGAGTTTTTTCTTAACGAATCGAGTCGAACTCGATTATCTTAACGATCAGATTTTGTTGTTAGAACTCGAGTTCGTTAAGAACCGAGTCGAGTTCGAGTTGGAGTTGTTCACGAACTTTTCGAGTCGGGTCGAGTTCGAGTTGGTTAAATAATTTTTTTTGATTTGGACTTGTTTTTAATGGACCAAATTCTCAATTTAGCACTAATATTAATTTGTGTAAAGAATGTAATTTGTTTATTATATAGTAATGCAAAGTTCATGTATATTTTATTATTTTTATAAATTTTTACATATATTGCTAGTCGAGTCGAGTTTAACGAGTCAAGTCAAGCCCGAGTCAAACTCGAGTCAAGTTCGAGTCGATCACTTACAAAACTCGGATCGACTCGTTAAGCTTAACGAGCTTTTTTTTTGTTCGAATTCGAGCTCGATTATTAAACGAGTTGAGTCAAGTCGAGCCTAACAATCAGCTCGGTTCGTTTACAGCCCTAATTTTAACCTCCCTGCTTATCAAGTTAAACCACTTTTAAGTCATAAGTCACAATTTTAAGTTTAGTCAAACATATTCTATATTTCCAAACATGCTTGGACTATTGTCCCATTAATCATTATCATTAGTGTTTAAAAAATTGCAAAGTTGCTGCAAACTATCTATACGATATAATTATATAATCCTACAGATTTTTAGAATAGAGAGATTTTAAGTGCCATCACCACTACAACAGCAACCTAGAAAGAAGCACCCCTTCTGAAAGAAGTGAAATCCAGCAAGTGAAGCAACTAATATACACCAACGATATAGGTAACATACCAGCAGGGAACTGGAAACATTCACAGTATGAAACCACTTCCGGTATATGAAAACACAAAACCTATGTTTGACAAAACTGATGTCTCCAACACTAAACTTGTCCTTAGCGTTTTTCATTCATCTATCTGTGTTGAACAAATCTGAAAATTCTAAGAGAGATAAATCTAAGCAGAGCCGCTGAAAGAGGTTCCAGCTTGATCTTCCAAGAACCGAACAACAATAGTAGTAATATTATCAGCACTGCCTCTTTGGTATGCTTCTTGCATTAGTCTCTTTGCTGCCTCCTCTGGATCCTGGATTGGCTTGACCATCTCAACAGCTTCCTGAAAATAAATTTAATTTAAAATCTTGGCAGTTCATTATTTACCACATCTAGTCTAAAAGCCATTGTCACAAACAAAAGATAAACACCGGATGGCCATGAGAAGTTCTTTAACGAAAAGGATAATTTACAAACCTCATTTGTGACGACGTCCCATAGCCCATCACTAGCAAGGATAAGAAACTCAAGTGAGCTATCAACCTTCTCTTCCTGTATTTACCAAAAATAAGCATATAATATACTCAAACAATGTTACAGAAGAAAGACTGAAGTCATATTTTAGATTGCGACAACAATAGTAGTAATATTATCAACCTTCTCTTCCTGTATTTACCAAAAATTAAAACAAAAGATTGCGACAATAAAATGCAATCATCTGCTGCCAGTAAAATGTCAATCAAATATGCCATCATTCTGTAGATTAAAGTTTGTCACAAGAGTGAGGATTATTGGATTATTGTTTAATTATGTAGCTTTATGTTACAGCATAAAAATTCTTTCACTTTTCAAGCCAACTTCACAGAGTCTACCCTTTGTGGCAAACTACTTGACTTTGCACTGGAAAATAATGAGTAATATGCACATAAGAACACTTAATAAAGAACCTCCTTTGTTAATGAAAAGGCCGGTTCCCTTGACCTTATAGCACCCTTCTTTTTCTCTATCCTTGATGCATGTCTCTGTTCGTATAGTTTATGTGTTATATCTATAGTGAGTTGTTAATAGGAATCATTGTAGGGCTGTTGGACCCTTGTTTTCGCTTGTACCAAATCATGTGTTAAATTTGGAGGATCCAGGACTGTAGCACATTAATGGTGCAAGATATTAATATTTAACTTTCCTAAAGAACTTGTTTAATCTCCACTTGCCTATACATGATACATGTTGACATTTGAATTAGTCCCAGTTGTTTGGGGTTGGGGCCACTGGCCAGGACTTGGTCTTTAGGTTATCTTATCAAGGGTTTGATTTCAAAATAATTTCATGTGATTCCTCAATTAGCTCTTTGAATTTAATTATGGATATTGAGAATTATTATCTTGTTCTACAATGCAACCCAATATAACATCCTCTCATATGTGATTCAACCAAGGTTAATCTTCTTACTGTTTTTCCTGTTTATTCTAATAAAACTTATATCCTAGCTACATCACTGATATTATAACCCTACTGACACAAGGACATGAATTGAAGAAAAAATAGAAATTAGCAGCTGTATGTACAGAGATAAATGAGTTCAATTCCTTAGATTTAAGCATTTAAAATACGTAGTCAGACCTGAATTTCAGGATCAGCAACAACATACTGCTTCAACAGCCTATCACCAAATGCACGAGAAACAGCAAGCACACCTCCGACTCTCCAAGTTCCTGTTGATAAAATCCATGCATAATTAAGAATCAGATTTACAAAATTATCAAATCATTTCTATTTCAAAATGCATTCCTAATCTCCACAATACTTGTTGCATTTACTAATGGATTTATAGATGAAACAAAAAGGCATACATACCTGCCCACATAACAAATCCTCCAGCATCTTCGATTCGTTGTCGCTCATCTGTTTGGTCTGGTTTGTGGTCACGAGATACGGCAATAGCTACAAAAAGCAAAGATGTAAATCAGGTAGGTCCCTCATAAAACAGCCTACTTCAAGGAAGTAAAAAATTTGCAGATACCATCTAAATTATTTTGACAGGGGTATGTAATCTTTAAAAAAAAAATAACAAAAAGATAATCAAAATTATTATGATTATGATATTGCCTACAAGGTGTTTAGTGCGCTCTAGGAGCGATTTAAACCAGAAAACAAATGAAAGCACCAAGTAGACGACCTTCTTGTGCTTAATAGCTAATGAAATTTATGCATATGACATGGCGAACTAATACTCCGATAAACGTTATGGAATGCTTGGTGAAGTTTGTATTTTGTATGGAAACTAAGTAGGAACAAGAACGGAGCATTCCTTGGTGAATTTGAGCTCTAGTTTAAATTTCTAGGAATGGAATGGAGAAAGTAATGAAAATTATAATATTTATACATAAAATATTAAAAATTAATTTCATTCACCCTAACCAAACATGATACTAGGTTCTTTGCATTTACAATAATTCATTTAGTAGCGAATACTTATAAAACAGCTTCATTCATTCGACAGTAGAACAAATATATTCACTCAACTGTGTTCATACTAAGAGCTCATTCAGGAATTTTAACTTTTCAGCATTCATTTTTACAGTGACTCCTAAGAGACTGTCAGAAAAAACATATTATCTTTACCACTAGTAGGAACCCAAAACAATAGACCTAACAAAATAACTACTCCAAATTCTAACAGCTTGCCAATGGGAGGAGTAAAGTTAGTGTGCTTAGGTGTAACATACATAACAGAGAATGAGAGACAATTAGACAAAGCTGCCTAACCATTTCTTCTTATGCCTCATATATGCAAAGGCAACAGAACTAAGTCGAAGTAAATTATATAGAAAAAGATATTTACTAATATTAGAAAATATAAAAAAAGGCTTAAGAATTACCATTTCCATCCCTGCTAATAACAGCTCTGGAATCCCCAACATTTGCCACAAGCAAACGATCACCAACAAGGATTGCTGTGGAAGCTGTTGATCCAGCATCTCTGTGTTGGTTATTTTCTGATTTCAGAAACTCGGAGTCCGTATGGTTGTATGCATCAGCTGCAAACATATACATTTTTAATAAATGGTTATTACATGGTGAGGATAAAGTATAGGCACATACATAACTGTTTTGCGATGAAGCTCATATATAAGTTTGTTGTAATATAACATTAAGTTGATCATATTAGGATATGGCAGTAGATAATTGAATAATATGAATTATGGACGACCGATAACGGAAGGTCTCCAATCGAATTTAATAACGTATTATGAATAACTGAAAGAGTGCCATAGAAGAAAGTATATTTCTACTTGGATCCATTCAACTTCCAGTTTGTAAGATCTCAATATAAATCTTCTAGTATTTTGTTTACTTTTGTGGAAATTATATATAAGTTTCAGATTAGAAGTCTGTGATTAATGGATTATGTATCTTAGTTTCTATTGATTCAACTGATGACAGATAGGTTATTACCTACTTTAAAAATTAAAATATAATCTAATCTCGATGAGGGATCATACCTATTGCCAATTTTGTATCAGATATAAATTTTGGATGACTGATGAGATAATTAAAGAGATTTTGTTTAACATATTCTGCAGCACGAGCACCACCGTGACCTGAAAATCAACACGGGAAGCACATAAAATTAGTGATGAAAAGTCCTCAAAGTGGCTGTCACTCAAATAATAATTGAAAACAAAGGCATCAGACTCAGGTAATGTCAATCCTGTGATAAGTGGATAAAGAACAAGATGCAAATAGATTGTACAGACAGGTATATAGATTAAAATAATGTGTATAATTTTATGATAGGATCTCAAAAGTCATGTTTAAAAAGGGAACAACATTAACACAATTCTATGAAAATAATCTCCACAAGTGTGAAAGAAACTGACTCTTACAACAGCTAAAGTAACTTTTTATCATTCTTCCTAATATTGTTTTACATAAAATCACCGTATATTGACAATATTATGATGACAAACAGTTGTCAGTACTTAATTACGTCATATATACAGGCCCAAGTTAAATATGGCTACTCTTTATAAAATTCCAAAAGTATGTAAAAAATTAAGCTTGTGTAGTTTGCTGGAGGCTTTGATAGTTGATACATTGTGATAGTAATAATAACTAGAGGTTATTCAAGAGAGATACAATGACCCTCACCATCAAAAACTCCGAACAGACCGATTATCTCTCCGTCAACGCCATCTATTCTTGTCTCATAAAAATCCTCCATGGAAGATCTCTTTCCAGGAGAGCTTGCATAACCATAGCTGAACTTTCCATTTTGACTGATCCAATTAAAATTAAACTTAATAAGTCCTGATAAAGTACAATTATAAAAAAATTAATATTAAATGAACAATTATATTATGAAGCAATAACTTAACCTATGCACAGTTAGATTACTCAACTTTGATATCTGGAAAGAATAACATTAAATATATAAAACAAAAAAAAATGACACGATGAAAGAATGAAACTAAGGCGATCTGCCAAGCACTAGCCTTTCTATCTCCAACACCAAGAACCAGTAACAATATATCACAATCAAATTTGAGTATGGAAGTCGCAGTGATAATCAGATAGTTGAATCGAACAAAAATTCAAATAGTAAATCAATACTTTTTAATAAAAAAGTGAAGACAAACTGATGCATTAAAAAAATAAAGTAACTAAAGAAACAGTAACAAGATCATGCTATCGCACCACAAATCACTATCCCAACGAGATTCAATGCTGTACGCAAAAATAAGTGTTCTCCACCAATATTTTGGGAAAACTGAATGTCATATAATCAAGTTTGAAAACTAAAATCATCTTCAAGTATGTATAGATAGAGAAATAATACCCACAACCCTGTAACAACCAGATAGTAATTAATACAATCCAACTTATTGAACTAATGTTGTATAATTCTCAAAAAGATAAGAATCACGTGAAACTCTACAGTTCCAATTTCAATATGATCATCCCCTAACCAGAGCTAACCTCCCATGCCAATGAGCCAAATACTACCCATAACCACCTCACGTAGTAGGCAATGGTGGGGTATATATAGGCGCAATGGGGCTAGAAGAAGGTGAACTTCGCACAGTAGCTATATCAGATGCTCCATGGTCCATGAAAAGAAGAAAGCATCAACATTACATATTGGAACAAGTACACGAAAAGAAGAAAACAACAACATTACATATTGGAACAATACTTGTTTAAATATGGAAACATGTATTGAAACATGGTCCAGAGTTCGATACTTGTTTTTGCAATGCGTGTATGTTGATGTGTGCTACCAATTATAAGAGGTCAGTTTCAAAAAGTAGGTAAGAAGATAATAACTAATGAAAATGTTTCACAACAAAACACATGCACACAGAATCACGGACCACCTATGCTGTAAGAAAGGAGTTTCAAATGAACAAAAAAATATCCATGATGCATCTGTCCAAATCATCTTATTACGTGTATCCAGTTTTTAATTTTAAAGAATAGGGTCCTAATATCATGACATTATTACAGAATGAATAAAATATAGTAGTGCCTAGCATTTACATTGTAATACTTTGTTGACATAAGGTAATATTGACGTGTGCAATAGGATGCAAGTTGTCAGTTATAAGATAGTTATACTAACTTCTTCCACATGGTAACCCGACAAAGAAAGATTCAGATTAGTTAATCTATAACAAATCTGACTTGTCGGGACGCGGTAAGAACATAATGTATGTGTAAATCATCTTTACTTCCTATCCGATTTCAAGTGTTTTCTTCTATTGTATAAAAAATTCCTGTCATTTACTCAGTCCTCAGTGACATTACCTATTACATTATACTCCCAATAAAATCCAATATCCTGAATCTAAGAAATTGATATATACAAGCATACAAATAGAAATAATTACTATCTGTCAAAGTAAATCAATATGCACCATTCCCGTAACAGAAACGGAATAAACTGAATAATTCCCCAAACAACGCGCCACATCAATAACAATCACAGAAAACAAAAACAAAAACAAAAAATCATACACAAGTTACATACTCCATATCAACAGCACTCAAATGTAACAACAAATCAAGATCTAGTAAGTGAGCATATTTGCACCATACATTGATCAGTATTGTATGTACATAAACTACATAAGTTCTCATTCAAATCTCCTCTATATAAATACATACAAGTGAATAAATCTATCTATACACACACAATACATATATGCAGAGAGAGAGAGACAGAGAGAGAGGGAGAGAGAGAGGGAGGGAGAGGGAGAGAGAACGAGAGAGAGAGGGAGAGAGACGGAGAGAGGGAGGGAGGGAGAGGGAGAGAGAACGAGAGAGAGGGAGAGAGGGAGAGAGAGAGAGAGAGAGAGAGAGACCTGAGACCACCACCGGAAACAGGAGAATCAGATTGACCAGGAACTTGGCTAGCCGAAGGCACAACAGAATTCAAATATCCCATAGCAATAAATATACACTTCTCAACTTAAACTTTTCTAATTAGCTCTATTTCAAACAAATCAAATTACAAGATCAAATCAAACCTGTGGAAACAAAGTCAAAACAAATATAAATACACAGATCACAAAGATGTACAATCCAAACGAACAGATTACTATAATAATCATAAAAATACCTGGCCTAGAATTGTGTATGAAGATAAAGGCATGATGATACAAAGAGTAAACAAGAGCTACAGAGAGACGAAAATGTTTGTATGTATATATACTATATATATTGAGAGAGATCGAGAGAGAGAGGAGAGAGAGGGTGAGGTGGCATCATTATTCATTCATTATTTCAGTTCTGAGTTTGGTGAGTAGATGATGAAATTAATTGATTTGTTAGGATTTCTTTCTGTTTATTCAAGTTTGATTACTCACCAAGTGTCAATTAGTAAACTCTTTGATTAAAACATCAGATTTTCTGCCTATTAATTTTGACTTTTATTTTATGAGTTGTGTTTGGTTGGAATGAATGAAACAGGAAGGAATGAAATGAAATTTGAACTATATAATATGTTAAATGTTCAAAAAATTCATTCTCTTAAGGGTATTTTCGGTTGGAGGATAAGAATGAATTTTCGTGGGAATGGAATGACCATTTCGTCATGAATAAAAAAAGAGTTGTTCGATTGAGTATTTGGGAATGAAATCATTCATCCTCATGTCATTCTTATCATTCCTAATAAGTCAATTTTGTATATCACCCTCCCACATGGATAACCATTTTATTTTTACTAACAATAATTTTTTATCTTTATTTTTGCTCTTAAATATAATATATTTGTAATTCAACATATTTCATGAAAAAAACTTGTTTAGCTATTTAATTTTTTTAATTGTTAATTTTTTTAATTTAAATTATATATATAATCTTATTTCTCATTTAAATTAATTTTGCCTTATATTTTCTATATTATTTAGTAAATTTATTATTGAATAAACTTTTTTTAGAATTCATTTTATCTATATATTAAACAAATAAATTAATAAAAATGATTATTCCATTTTCAATAAAATTAATATTACTAAACGAACAAAATAATGAAATGAACATTCTTATCTCATCTCATTCCATTCTTTTCGTTCATTACCATCTCAACTCATTCATATCTTTTCAACTGAACACACCCTGAAGATGCGTTCACTTCACATAATTGGAATGATGACGGAATGGAATGCAAACAGGAATAGAATGGGGAAAGAAATGGAATAGCGAAGGAAAAATCATTTCATTCCTTTGTTCACTTACCAATTTTTTTTTTAGAACGAAATGAAATGAATTATTACCTTGTTTGATTATCTATATTAACCTTAACTGAAAATGAACATTAATTCTAAGCAAAATTTTACCGTGGAAAAATTTTAGAAAACAATTTCCCCAAAAAAAATTCCAGCAAAATTTCTCGAAAAAACTTCCTAGGTTTTTTTTGTAAAAAGGTTCCGTAAAAATTTCTCGAAAAAATTACCCGGAAAAATTTTTTTGAAAAAAATTCCCGAAAAAAAATTTTGGAAAAATTTTCTCGAAAAAAGTAGCCAGAAAAAATTTCTCGGAAGAAATTTTCGGAACACTTTTCTCGAAATGACTGTCCCAGGAAAAATATCCCAAAAAAAGGTCTCGGAAAAAATCCCTAGAAATATTTTTGGAAAAATTTTCTCGAAAAAACTACTCAGAAAAATATTCCCGGAAGAAATTTTGGAAAACTTTTCTAAAAAAAACCGCCTGGAAAAATAACTCGAAAAAAGTTCCAGGGAAAAATTTCTCGAAAAAAGGTCTTTAAAAAAAATTCCCCGAAAAAAATTTCTCGGAAAAAAAATTCCTGAAAAAATTTCTCGAAGAAAAGTTTCCAGGAAAAAATTCTCAAAAAAAGGTCACAAAAAAATTCCCTGGAAAAAATTTCTCGAAAAAAGATTCCGACAAAATTTTTTGAAAAAAAGGTCCCGATAAAATTTCTCGAAAAAACTACTGGAAAAATATTTCTCTAAAAAATGTTTATGGAAAAAATTTCACGAAAAGTTTCCCGGAAAAAATTTATAAGAAATATATAATGTTATGTGTTTGAAAGGAATGAGTCTATCTCACATGTTTCTGATGGAATGAAATTGAGCAATTACGATGGAATGGAATGAGAGAATAAATGATTGATTTCATTGCTTAGTTCAAGTGAACAACCTAAATATTTATTTCGACCAGAATGGTCATTCCATTTCTGTCAAGTGAACGGAGCCTAACAACATAAATTAGAACTCAAACTCTCAATTTGAGATGGAATGCTCCATTACTTTTTATACATATTTTCTTCATATTTCTTATCCTAATAAATTTGCGCTCTCTATTTTTTTTCTCCAAATATTTCCTTAAATCTTCATTAATTTCACTCATTCCATTTCATTCCATTTTTTCTCTCCAACTAAACACAACATAAAATCTTGTTTCTACAATCTACATCATATTGTATATATATATTTTCATGAACCGGTCTTTTTACGGTTATATAATATTTTGTGATCATTTTTTATTTAATTATTTGATATTACATATGATATCTCAAGTTAAAATATAAAATTCGGAAGTTATTTACTAACCAACCAATATTCATAGCTAGCAGTAGACTTGCAACTAAGAGCAAGTCCAGTATAACGTTAAAGGAGACATTATTTTTATAATATAATATTAATTATAAAATACAAAACACTAATGGTATACTTGATTTTATATTTAAAAATAAATATAAATGTAGTTATAATTATCAAATGAGTATACAATTAGGAAATTGGAAAAAAATAATATAAAAATAAGTTTTATTATTGATTTTATTTTAAAATCATGTATTTAATTGAGCATGAAATTTATTTTAAATTTTTTATTTTATATTTATTTGATTTGATTTTAAAATCATGCATTTGAGTATGAATTTTAAATTAGCATTAATAAATATTTTTTGATTTTATATTATAACAATAACTACATTATAGGAAGCATTGATTATTCTCTCACCCGTCACAATGTGCACCCCGTATAGGGATTTTTCAATTCTTGAGGATTCTTAGATTCTTGGAAATTTTTATTGATCAATTAATTAAGTAATTAATTAAATATTTAGTCTCTTAAACACTTCATAATGTATCATTTATGTTTTTAAATAATTATTATATTAATATTTAAGAATAATAAACTTATTTATATAGCTATTTAGTTTAATTTAAATGCTACTCTTAAAATATATATAATATATACTTAAAATAATTTAAAATTTGTCGAATCGTGCCGCATCCGTATCCCCATATTTTTTTATTTGTCCCCGTATCACCCACCACCGCACCCGCACCTAGTGGCGGATCCAGAAAAAAATCTCAGCGGGGACACAAATATATAATAAAGTGATTATTTTCGTAAAACATATAAAAAACCTAATTTGTACTATATTATAATAACCAAATTAGAGAGTTTTTTTTTTTGAAACACTGAGGTGAACCGTAAAAAAGATCCTAACCGTCCAATTTAGGTAAACCATAGAAACGATCATAGCCATTTAATTTTAATAAAATTTAATTTTAGAAAAGATATATATCATACATACAACTCTATACCTGATAGTCCCTCTTTTATACAACTACACACGAATAATATTATATTATATTTAAATTATATTCTATATTTTCTATTTTAAAAATCTATATACCTACAATTTTAGTTTTTTAACCCCAATTATATATTTATTATATCACGGGTCTAAATTATAATATATTTATATTAAATATAATAGATTTATATAAAATAAGAGAATATATATAATATTAACATAAATTTTTAATATTATAAAATTTTATTTTAAATATCAATAAAAATATAAATAAAAAACCAATTTACTTAAATATTAGTTATTCGTGCTTTGCACGGGTTATAAATTTGTTAAACATTACAAATCAAAATATAAATTACATAAGTTCTTAATTAATAAATTAGTTGTAATCATAACTTAGAGACCTAACGTAGGCACTGTTTGTCAAATCTTTTAAATCACTTATAAGTTAAAAAATACATATATTTTTTAACTTATAAGTTACTTATGAGATAAGTCAAACCGACCCGTAGTAAAAAAAAGAGTTAGATTAAGCACGAGGCAATTAGAATCACAGTGTAACTCTATTGTATCTTGGGCTAGCTCTGCACATGGACTATTAGATTGATATAATTAAATTACATAATGTATATTAATTAGTATATATTATTGTTTAAAAATAAAGTTTTGTAAATATAATTCATTTATTTATATATTATAAATCTATAATTTATATATTTATTTTTCACTTTTTAAAGAATAAACATAAATAATATTTTATTTATTTAAATTGAGCGTATTAAAATTTTTTAGGTGGGGGCATTTAATATTTTTTAGGAGGGGCATTAAAACAAATATCTATATTATAACTATATAATCTATATTTTCCACTGGCTGGGGCTGTGCCCCCTCCCAGTATATTGCATCCGCCCCTACGCGCACCCACACTAATACTTGTTAAACTACATTTATTTTAACATTAGCGTTGGATTTGCTATTGTAGGGGAACTGGCCCTTCCTGCATGTTGGGATACACCAGTTGGATTCAATTGTACATAGACATAGCTAATTCTTTTGCACTAAATTCACCTCCTATGTCCCCTCTAAGTAACTTGGAAGCTTATATCTACACTGATTCTTTTCTTGTCTGAGCTGATATGCTCTGTAGTTGTAGACTTGTGTTTAATCTGGTTGTTTTTGTGGGACACTTCTCTTATTCAACATTTATTTTTGCTGTGTTGAGTTTGTCTACAGATGTTAGCATGTTACAAACTTACAATATTAAGTGATGAAGCCTGAAAACTGCCATAACAGTATTAGTAATATTGTCTAAGTACTGATATAAATATGTATAGATTTTTGAAGGACAAGAAAATGCAGGCATTTGAATGATGGTTTTGATCTCCAATGCACATGGCTTGTTGGGCTTCTCCCACATTTTATTAAATCTTTTTTTCCCCTTGTATCACATGGCTTTCCTGTCTTATTTTTAAAGAGGGAAAATGAATATTTTTGTCACTCAACTTTATACACTTTTAGAAATCTACCACTGAACTTTGAACTTATTTTTTTAAATCACTAACGTTACATTTAAATTTTAAACCGTTAATTTTTATTAACTTCCGTTAAAATTTGATGATGTGGCTTGCTCACGTGGTATATCTCTATATCTCTATATATAACCAGATTTTTATATTCTATTAACCGATATATTTTATAAATTGGAGAAAAACACAATCTAGGGTTCAAGTTTCAATCTTGAATCAATTAAACATTCTCAATCAATGATTTCTAGCTATTCATCATCTTCAATCGATTCTCAAGCCAATCGACCGAAGTAATACTATGCTTTTGTGGAGTTCAAGCATCTATATGGAAATCTTCAAAACCTAAAACCAAGGTATGAAATTCTATGATTGTCCATTCTATAAAGACAAGAATAAGTATTGTAAGTTTTTTTATGAGATGATAAAGCTACATTGGAGAAGAAACTTAGAGTGAACAAGTCGATTGAAGTTTTGGAACTTGAGAAGGCTGCATTGGAGGATAAAGTTCTAGCTTTGGATGATGCACTAAAGTGTTCGAAGAAAGAAATTAGCAGTTTAATGGAACGATGATATGAACCATAGCCGATCACAGAGCAGAGTCGAGTACAATGTTATAAACCCCAGAAGATTTGTGAGTAATGGAACAGTTGGTGTTTGTATTTTGATATTAGACTATCATTTTTTATTTTGTCAATTTTTTTTTCATTTTTTGATGTTTTAATAATCAACAAATTAGTCATAAGCCACGTATTATAACTTTGACTCGTGGACAAAGAACTTAACATCTGTTAATTTTTTTAATAGAATGGTTAATTATTAAATGTTTAATTAGTACACGTCTTGGTTTGAGCAAGTTCAAAATTCAGTGGTTGGTTTGTAAAAGTGTATAAAGTTGAGTGACAAAAAAATTCCTTTTCACTTTTAAATATTGGTTATTGACCACCCTCAGCATCAGTCTTTGTTTATTGAAATTCTTTTTGGATCTTCAGTGAATATAAGCAACCCTTCTTTCAGTTTCCTCAGAGGCTTCACCGTTTTTACAAATTCCTGACCTGCATTTACTTCAAGGTTGGTTTTCCTTAATGTCTAGTTATTTTTTTGCTAATTTGACTATCTGGGGTTGCTTTCGCTTTATTTATTTTTCGATCATCAATGCAGGTATGTAATTATCTCATTTCTCTCGAATGTTTGGTGATGCACATTTCAAATTTTCGACCATTTTGTAACATCTTGATTTTTTAGCTCTTGGGTTTTGATTATTAATTCTTATGAAGTTTCCCTTATGTTCAGTGTTGTTAGTAGTTAGTACTTGGTACTTTAAACACTTCAAACTGATTGGTAGTCCATAAAGTAGATATAAGATTGGACTACTTACACTAGGAATTAGATTATATATGGTAACTTTGCATAATTTTTTGCATTTTTCTCTGTAACTAGAGACTAAAAACTTAGACTCTGATGAAATATATATATACTAAACAATGCATATATCTTTTCTTGAAAGAATTTGCTGCCCTTATACGGATCAGATTGTTCAATAGATATTTTTTTTATCTATCAAATAGATATCATCTTTATCTTTTTTATGCTACTAACTCTATATATGTTGGTAATCAATATGCACAGGGATGCTGCTAATCCAGCGCTAACTAAATAACAGAAGATCCTTTTTTGATTACAACATTTCAATGTCATAAAATGCATTAAGAGTGTTTGTGGAGGTAAAAGTGAAGTGAGAGCATTTTCATGGATTCTAAAATGGTCAATGATCACATGGAGGAAGTTCAATCTTCAGCATGGCCAGAAAATATTAATGAAGAAGAGAAGCGGTTTAATTTGGAGAAGCCAGGAGAGGATGCAGATATGTTTGAGGGGGTTAAGATTAATGTGAACCCTACTGCAGGTGATTTTCATCATCTTGTTGATCTCACTAACTACAGTGAGAAGGGCTCCTCACACTTGTCCAACCTTGTAAAAAGCTGGGAGTATAAGCAGACCAATGTTGTACGGCTTCTTAGAGAGGAGCTTGATACCCTTAGTAAGCAGCAGAAGAAAGTGGAGCTTGAGAAATCAGAAATGATAAAAGAACACCGATCAGAAGAACATCAATATGGCAGCGATGAGCGTCCATTTTCTATGTTGGATAAGGTACCTGATATTCAGAAAGAAGTTCATCAGAGGAGAAATGATGTCGTAATTCATGATCAAAGATCTGAAGTAGAGGGCAAGGATGACAAGGTCAATTTTTGGAAGCAGCGAGCTATTCGTCTGGAAAAATTGTTAGAGGAAAGCATGAAGAGAGAACAGATAGCCTCGGAGAAGTTGAAGGAGAGCATCCAAAATCTAGACAGGCAGTCATCACCAGTGGAAGAATTGTCCAAAGTCTTGAGAGGAGCAGATAATTATGTTCATTTTGTTCTGCAAAATGCACCTATAATCATGGGACATCAGGTAGGTTTAAGCTTTCTTTGGCATTTGTTATTTCCAATTCTTTTTATTCCTACCAGCGCTGTTTTCACTCTTTGCTTCTCTTCTGTATACTTAACATCCTGCGTGTATCAATAATTGAGTTTCATATTCATCAAGCCAATGGCTGGCATTTTGTTTTCAATTAAAGTATTATCATGTATATTTTAGAAGATTATTTCCAGTAATGTGCATGATAGCAAGGTAGCTCAGTAGCTCAGTAGCTCACATATTCTAAAACATAACAAATATAAGCAATGTGCATAAATAGGTAGAGAGAGGAGGGGATGCAGGGTAATGGAGGGTGTGCAGATAAGGGGAATAGACCTGCTACAATGAGAATTAACATGTTCAAGTAATATATACATATATGATATTGTTTGAGTCTGTTACACTGATAAGGAAAGGCTACTAAATGGAGAAGAGAATGATTGAAAATTCGTCGCTAAATGATTAACCTTGAGTTTAGTACTTAATATGTTGGAAAAATCTTATCTATAGTACTGCTGCTACTTTGTCATCATTATCTGTAGTTCTGTGTTGAGTTCCTTGGGGTTTTTATGTTATTGTGAAGCTAGTGTTTCTAATCTATTCCTTATCTGTTGTTTTACAGGATAACAAGTTGCGCTACCGTTTCATCTATAACCATTTTCCTAGTTTAGGAGAAGAGGTAATTTAAACAACCAGTTATGTTTTTGGCTTATTACGATATTTATCATGAAGTTAATGTTATCTAATAGCATTCTTAATCATGGATGCATATTTAGTATTATGGATTTTCAGTTCTGAACCGTTATCTTGCTTTAAAAGCTTATCCTTAGAATGCGGCACAGGCCTTCCTCAAACAGTGTTATTTTAGGATATTGTAGGAAAAACAGATGTCGAGATTTTCAGTGGTGGTGGTGTCAAAGAGTTGCAAGACTTTAAACAAGAAGTGCTGGAGCGAGAGATGCCTGGAAAAAGAGAAGTCACATTCGAGACAGAACTGTTTGGGTCAAAGACATTTTTAATATATGTAGAACCCGTATTCAGCAAGGCCGGGGAGACTATTGGTGTGAATTATATTGGAATGGATGTTACTGATCAGGTAAGCTTCCTTTTTTCATGAGTTCAATTGTTTTATATCTTAAATTTGATTATGA
Source organism: Oenanthe sinensis (assembly GCA_028671895.1). NCBI lineage: Eukaryota > Viridiplantae > Streptophyta > Magnoliopsida > Apiales > Apiaceae > Oenanthe > Oenanthe sinensis. The sequence continues at coordinate 41,118,068 of CM053806.1, forward strand.
ATGATGTGAGTGTTAATTTTCCTTGTCATATGACTTCATCACATCTTTTTGTGTTGTCTGATTTAATGAATTGTTAATTAAAAAATATTCTGAACTGATCAAGACAGAAAACCTATGCTAGTTTTTAATAATAACACCCTTTAAGATTCATTCACTTTCCTTTGCATGTTTTTATGCATTTGGATTTGTATCATTGTAATAACTTAAATTGTACAAATGTAATATGTAGTTCAGACAGCAAAAATTTGAATTTGACCATAAATGTTACATGGGATTATAACCCTCGAACTATCAGCCTATACTCAATTTTGCTAGTATATTTCATCCTTTTCAATCACTTTCTGATTCAGCTCCATGGGACTATTATACATGGGGAAAGGGTGGGATTGTGTAGTATCCCAATTTAAATGTTACCAAAATTATTCCGTGTGAATTTTTTTAAGATCAAGTAAAAAATACAATAGTAAAATTATAAATAGTCCTTGAATACAAATACATATTTTTGGTATACTTTAGTAATCCAGGTTGCATCTGCATTAGTATTATTCTAAAATTCATATTCTGTACCAGGATTTAATTTAAGAAGTTGATATAAAACACGCAGGCAGACATCGGGTTATGTATAAATTGATAGCCAAACACAGGTGAGTGAAATTTGATAAAAATGGACATCACAATGACTCTGTAAGCCTGAGACAGTATCTTATCTATTGTATGCCTGATCTGTCTTTTTGTTTGTAGCTTCAATATATGGACAATGTAAAGGGCTTATTAACAATTTAGAATAGATATTCTGCAGATGAAAGGAATAGTTACCATGTAGTATCCATATCGACACTCCGTCTGCCTCACAGAGAAAATTGGAGTTTCTAAACTATTTCTTGCTGAATTTTACTTGCATCACCTTACCATTTCAATTTAAAATAATAAACTATTAGCACGACATTAGTTCTAGTATACCTTATGCTTTCCGGGCTCCAGAATATCACAAGAGTGATTTTACTATGAGATGACATACTTGCACCAAATCCTCCTGTCTCATGACATACTATTTTTGTGATCATAGGTTAGAAAAAGGGAGAAGATGGCACAACTTAGAGAGGAGATAGCAGTACAAAAGGCGAAGGAGACAGAACTTAACAAATCAATTCATATAACAGGTTTATCCACTATAACTAGGTTATTGGAATGTTCGTGAGACCACCTATCAGATTGAGCAGATTTTTTCATTAATGCCTATTTATCTTCTTGCAGAGAAAGCTATGAAAGAAAAACAAGTGCTCACAACTATTTCACATGAGATAAGATCTCCACTGGCAGGTCTCGTAAGCATGGCTGAGAAACTTTCAAAGACAAAACTTGACAAGGAGCAAACACAAATTTTGAGTGCCATTTTATCTTCTGGAGATTTAGTACAACAATTAATTAATGACATCCTTGACCTTCCCAAGGCCGAATCAGGTTTGGAGCTTAGTCCTCTTGACGGTAAATAACTAAATGATTCTTCATATTGATTGCAATTAGCTTCCTAGGAAATATTACCCCTTTGTGTAGTGCTCTACTGAACATAATAGCAGGTATACCAATTTGTGCAGAACTTATTCCGTCTGGATTCACAAATTTAGTTCCGTGATTTTTTTTCCTAGGAGTTATGAGCTTGGAAGCTACGAATTCTAGGCCACGAGAGATGGATGTACTTCAAACTGATGAAGCATCATTACAGAAGATGTTAAAACTAGAAGAATGTGCAACTGATGATGATCCACTAGGGGTGAGAATATTATTTGATTTGAATTCATTTGTACTAATGTTTATAAAAATGGATTGAAGTTATTTCTGTGTACTTGCAATTGCCTAATTGTCTGCTTCATGTGTATATACTATTATTTTCTGTTATTTTTATACAATGGTTTATGGCCTTCTCACCAGAATGATTGTAATTACAGGTGGTGGTTGGTGATGCTGCTCTTGTTGGAGGTGGTGGATCAGTAGCTGCTGTCGAGATGGTTCCAGCCAAGGAAATAAAACCAATTTAAACCATAGAAAGAGGACGTTAATATGAAGACATGGGATTCTCCCTCTTTGATTATTGTGTTTTTCGTCTACAGTGAAATTTAGTTATGCTTTGTTCTCTCAATTCCTTTTCAAAAGCTTTCGAAGACTAAAGATTCTGAATTTCTCTAGGGCTTCCATTGGTCACGTATCTGGTACTTAATAGTACCTAGAACTTCTCCAGGGGATGTAATGAAGAAAAAAGTTGAATTAAATTGTACTTTTTTGTATTATATATCTACTTCTGTTCCCGTTTGGGATGAAGAAACAACACGAATTCAGTGGACGGCTATCGTACTTAATCGTATTTATGGTGCTTGCAGTTGGTAAATTTATGTAATTTGTAATTGCTAAAATGAATGATTTGGTTATCACTTGTCAATATACTTTGTTTTCTAACATGTCGGACCAACAAATGTTATACCATTCAAAATTTAACCTAGATATCAAAATCAGCTAGCTGTGGCTTTGCAACTGATTGTGCTGGAACTGGCCTTCCTGCATGTGGGATACACCAGTTGGATTCATTTGTACATATCCAGCCATCCAGGAGTAGGCATAAATTATAGGCCTAATAACCTTTTCACAAGCACAACTAGCTAACTTTTTTGCAATCAGTACACCTCCTATGTCCCTTTTTAACTTGGGAGCTTATATCTACACTGATTCTTTTCCTTGGTCTGAGCTGATATGTTCTGTAGTTTTGGACTTGTGGTTAATCTTCTCTATTGAACATTTATATTTTCTGTGTTAAAATGCACTTTTTGTGCCGAGTTTTTTTTTTATTAGTTTCAGTTTCTCTAAAGCTATCGCCAGTCGCCACTGCTGCTAGAGTAAAATGAGTCAGATGCCTACAAATATTAATATGGCCAGGTTCACTTCGAGTTCATAACTACTTGTTCAGTTCAGCTACGATCTAAATTAATTCTTTACACTTTGCTCAAATTCTACTTGAGTTCATCTATTAATCCTTGTGTTTCACTCTCTCTTCTCGCTAGACAAAGATCTTGTATGGACAACCATTTTAGAAATTACTTTCACCTTATCCCTGTCACGGGTCAAAATATTATTCTTATCAGCGGGTCTTCCACTTCCACTCATGTGCTCTTTGATTCCATAGTCACTCCCACTTTCCTGAACTCAAATTCTCAAATTCACTGAAATAAAATTTCATTACAGGATAAATTTATACTTGCATCATGCCATCGTCACTCTTATTAAGTTTTAGACAGGATGACAATGCTAAAACTCAGCACGACTGTCTTGGCTACTATGCTTTTCAGCAGTGAAGTTTGCTTTGTAGTGACTACATATACACCAAGAAAAGTTTGCGTCAAGCACGTTACTGAACTCCATTTTTATCCAGTCATCCTGACTCATGGTCCGTCAAAGGTAAAGGGTTTATCAGGTGGCGTTCAATATGGCGACACAAATTAAACCAAGAAGTGATATTTCAGTGCAGTACGTTTTTAAAAAACACATTAATGAAGAAAGTAAAGTGTTTTGGTGATTTTGTACCATTCCCATTCCCATTTCTAAAACACCCTTTTTGACCTGATTAGGAACTCTTCGTGGGGAAAAAGAGAAGCAAGATCACTTTTAAAGATCCTAAAATGGAGAATGTTCACATTGAAGAAATGGACATGGAAGTCCTATCTTCAGCATGGCCTGAAGATATCAATGACGAAGGGATAACTTAAAAAAGCCAGGAGCAGATGAAGATATGTTCCAGGAGCTTAAGCTTAATGAGGAGCCTACTTCTGTTGATTTTAATCATCTTCTTGACCTTACTATGTACAGCGAGAAGGGCTCCTCACAATTGGCCAACCTTGTAAAAAGCTGGGAGTATAAACAGGCTAATGATATATGGCTCCTGAGAGAAGAGCTTGATTCCCTCAGCAGCAGAAGAAAGCCGAGCTCGAGAAATTAGAAATGACAGAAAAACATTGATCTGAAGAACTAATATACATTGACAATGAACGTCCGGTGGCTACATTGGATGAGGTCTCTGATATTCGGCAAGAAGTTCCTCGGAGGAGAAACGATGTCGCAGTTCATGATCAAACACCAGAAGTAGAGTCCGAGTATGACACTGTCACATTATGGAAGCAGCAAGCTATTCATCTTTAGATGCAAGAATGCAGAGAGAGCAAATAGGCCAGGAGAAGTTGCAGGAAAGAATACAAAATCTAGAAATGCAGTCATCACCAGTGGAAGAATTGTACCAAGTATTGAGAAGAGAGAAAAATTAATTTCATTTTTTTCTGCAAAATGCAACTGTAATCATGGTCATCAGGTAACTTGGGTTAGATATAAGTTGACTTTCTTTTGCCTTTTCTATTACCATTCTCCAACATTCTTATTCCTACCAGCACTGGTTTTACTCTTTCTATTTTATTTTGTTTGAGACTTGTGAGTAATGTTACACTGATAAGAAAAGGTTAACAAAATTCAAAAGAAAAATGATTTAGACCTCCTTGCTTCTTAGTTTAAAAGACTTTACTAATTAAACGATTAATCTTGAGTCCTTGATTTTGATTTTCTGTCTCTTGGCAAAAGTCTCTCTTTCGTACTGCTGCTTCATCACCACTTTTTTATGCAGTTCTATTGGATTTTCATGTTATACTGAAGCTGAGTGTTTGTAATCTTCTCATGATGTTTTGTTTTACAGGATAGTAAGTTATTTTTCAGGTTTAGGAGAAGAGGTAACTTAAGAACCAGTTATATTTTTGGCTTACTATGATGTATGTCATAAAGTTAATTTAGTGCATGGGTTTTTATTGGATAACATTCTTAATCTTAGATACAAATTTATTATAATTGATTGATAGTTCTTAACAATTATTGGAACTTTGAATCTCTATTTCTAGAATGTGGCACAGAACTTCTTCAAACACTGTTTTTCGAGCATACCACTGTTGTCAAGGTTTTCACTGGTGGTGGTGTCCAAAGAGTGTCAAGACTATGAACGAAAAGTACTGCAGCGAGGGGAAGCTGCGAAAAGAAAAATTACATTCGAGACAGAACTGTTCAGGTCAGTGACATTTTTAATATATGAAGAACCTGTATTCAGCAAGGCTGGAGAGACTATTGGTGTGATTTATATGGGAATGGAGGTTACTGATCAGGTCAACCTACGTTTATTAATTTGATTGTTTTTCCATTTTAATTCGAAAGAATATGTATGTGTACATTTCACTCTTCGTCTGACTTTTTCACATCTCTGTGTCAAATTTGAAGAAAATTAATCATGTGGTTTAAATAATCTGAACTGATTAAAAGGCTGAAAACCTGGGCTAGTTTTAAATTGTAAGTTTATAATGCCCTTTAAGATTTATTCAATTGCTTTCACACAATGTTTTAATGTTCTTGGACAGTATCATTTTATTAACTCATACTCTACAGATGTAGTCTGTACTTCAAACATCAAAATTTCAAAATTGGCTTATCTCTGTTTCATGGGATTATAGTCCTTGGAAGGAAAGCTCCAGAAAAATACAACTTTTCTTTATTATATTGGAAGCGTTGCAGGCTTGTAGCATGAGAAAAGGTAAAATAAGTACATTAATTTGGATTAAATGTTGCAGAAACTTGGTTCCCCATGGCTCTGATGAGCATATTCCACTTGTATATGGCTCTGGTGAACATCTGTGTGAGTAGAAAAGCTATATCAATTTGTTTCGTCCTATATGCACTCAGCACATTACATGTAATTTGAAGTTCTCATGTAATTTATTGAGTTATGAGGAGTAATCTGAGGGTAGTTTCGTGTGGCATTTAGGTGGACTTGCATCGCGTTCACCGTTCACGAATATTCACATCACATATGGGGACTCTCATCAAGGCCTCTCTCCGCGCTCATTTGGTACTATGGACTATGGTAATAATGATGAACTCCTGCATGTACGAAAATCCCAAAAATCTCACCAATTAAAATGAGTCAAACTCATTGTTTAATGCGTATGCATAGACAAACACTAGATCCCCGGTACAAAATTAATTGCTTCATTCATATTTTTGATCCCTAAGATAAGAGTAGACCCCTAAACTCTCATTTGAAGATCCCATGGGGCAACTTATTATGAGGTGAGGTCACTTGAGCTAACGGTGGCCTAGTGTGTAGCATGGAAAGGACACTTGTACTAGTTTTGGGGAGGAATTCATGTAGCAAGGATTTAGGCTAACGGTGCTATACTGCTATATACTAGATTACTTCTGGGGAGGATTTTGTATTATATTAGTTAAAAATATCTACAAAATTTTCACATTTGTTATAATGAATGTTCATCTATGTAATGATTAGTGTGTCAATTAATTAAAAAATATTATAGAAGGTAAAAATAATAAAAATTTCATTACACTTTTAATTTTTGATTATTCAAGGTAAAAAATTTAGTTACTGAATAATTAAAATTTTTGTGTAATTTTATTTTTATGTTTTTGCCTTTTTAACCCATTAAATGCTAAAACCATAAATCCCGGTAAATTGTGAGACCATAACTAGACAAGAGTTACACGATTGCCAAGAATCTGTTGGCATGTTGAAGATTAGAACTAATTGAAAATATTCGAACTGAAATTATCAGAACAAGGACAGTGGACAATTCTTAGGATTCGTTTGGCTTATTTTATAAATAATTTATAACTTAAAAATATATGTAAATTTTAATTTATAAACTACTTATAAGAGTAGTCAAACACCACCTTAATATTATCCGGCTCGAGTATTTTAAGTGGGGTGAAGAGGAGTGCGAGATTGTGTAATTAGACGTACTCACTATTGTGTCTCATTTTTGGTATGAATATAATTTGAGTCCATAGTGACTAAACTAGAACAACATTGGAGTAAAGAGGTTCATTGATATACGAAGATCCTGTAAGAGACGCTCTGGGAGGTCCATGGGTTCTAGCTTCAGCCATGGGTGAGGTTCCCTCATGTTTCAGGTTCATCTTTGCCAGAGGTTCGAGTTTCGAGATTCAGCCACTAGGCAGTCTAATAGATAAGGATCAACTCCTAAATTTTAAGAGCACGCAAATTCGTCCTTCTATGAACTGATTTGAGGATAATTATATATATATATATATATATATATATATATATATATATATATATATATATATATATATATATATATGATCATATATACATATAGATACATACGTGAGAAGTACTACAAAAGTGGCTGATATCTATAAATCAAAAGCACACATCCCATAAAACTATATATGAACTTTATTCCCTACAAATATGGGGATATGTAGGTCATTTGTCGAGGACGATCATTTTAGTTAGGACGAGTGCACCTAAATAATCGAGAGATATATTTTCCGGTAATCTATGGCGGCTGTGCATGGAGTTGCACCACCCCTATATATCGGAAACTGACAAATTCGGTCCAAACAAAGCCAAAATCACCTTCCCGTGCACTACGGAAACTCGGTTGTGAACCTATTTGGATAGTTGAGAATCAACAATATATTCGACACATTTTCTGGGAATGTTGGTCAAATTCCTTCACAAGGTACTAGAAAGAAGAAATGAATAGTACGAGCTAAATATCTCACATATATGTGACGTATATGTGCATGTATGAATGATTTTGTAAGAACATATAAATTGCCTATTCCATCAAGTAGTACCTCGACGAGCACACTTTTCAAGACATAGTGTTATAATTTTGGAGGTCCCCAATTCATGTTCAAGTAGTTCATCTATGCCCAGCTCCGTGGGGGCTTACAAGATATTGCCCAGCTGTTTGTGGGACTATATGGTAGTGCTCAGCTGTGTGGGGCTTATGAGATGGTGCCCATCTATCTATGGGACTTGTGATTTAGAGAACTGAGACATGAAAGGGTCTTACTTAGATATAAAATTTACAATGAGTTGGATCTACCAGGTGGAACTCTCACTTTTATTGTGTTGTGAGATGTAGATTTTTTTTATATGTTAACAATTTTAGTTTGTTTGATATAGGGTAGATTTGTACCCTTGCTAGTACCTTTTATCCTGCTGATTTTGATTAACAAAAGATGTATCATCTTAAACTCTAACTTGATCATTACAAGGTTGATGTGGTTAATTATGCTAAATTTCAGAATTTTTCTACTATTTTCAAGTTATGTATGCGACTAATTGAGACAGGAAACACAGAACACTATAATTTGATTTGTCTTGTGTTGATTCTCCCCGTTTCTATAGCCCCCATAGAAAGGGTTTTTTCAACTACGAAAATAGTTAAGACCGTTGTTCGAAATAAAATGGAGGAAAAATATTTGAGATATATATTCTATATATGATTATCAAAATCGAGGGAGTTTGCTGAAAATATTGATTCAGACGAAGTGACAAATGAATTTTATACTCAAAAAAATCGTCGAGTACAACTCAAATGATGTGAGTAACTTTCTTTTATTTTTAATTGCCAACTAATATTATTATAACCTGTTTTATTTATGCATATGTTGGATTTCAAAATAGCATAGTTGAGAATTTTTAATTTTAATTTTATATTTTCAAACTAATTTGTTGATTTTTTTAATTGAGTTTGGGAAAATTATTTTTTTACTCCTGGTTCGGTCCCGGACAGAATACACATTTTCCATTTAGATATGCTATAATGTACTCCATTGGTTTAGAAAAATTATTTTATTGCATATATTTTAAGGATATGTATACTAGCACCACATTTCCAAAATGATAATCCCCGGCGCGCAGTCGCGCGCACATAATTTATAGATAATAAATTCATATTATTTTTAATTTTATTTATATGATTATTATCGATTTGTATTTTATTTATAATTAAATATTATTTTATTTAATATTTGTTGTAAAATATTCAAATTGAGTTAAAATGTTTGCTTAAAATTGGCCTAAAATGTTTGTTTATAATTTATATAATTTGAGTTTATGTATTTTAATTTTTTTTGTTTCATTTTATAACAAATAATAATTTATAAATTTATAATTTAAATAATATTTAAAGAGATTGAGTGGTAATGAAACTGATGTAGTTGTGTTAGATATATAATACTATACTAAATTATAAATAATATTTAAAGAGGTTGAGTAGTAATGAAACTGATGTAATTATGTTAGATATCTTAAATGAAACTCATGTTAAATATATAATATTATACTGTATTTAGGTTATTTTTGAAAGTTGTTTAATTTTTTGAAAGACGTTGAATCATAGCTAATAAACATATGTTCGTTTATAATAATATGGTATAGATAGGGTTGGTTTATGTAAAAATCGTTTTTTATTGAAAATTTAAAAAATTATATATTAGATCGGACTGAATTTCTCATATATCCAGATTCAAGTTTAGATTTTCGTACTGAATTAAAACTCAATCGAAATTCAATTGAGTTTCAAAAATTAAAATCTAAACTCGATTTAACTGGGTTTAAATCGAATTCGGGTTTATTGAATTTTAAAATTCCTCACAAAAAGTAGCACAACAATAATGACATTGTATTAACTTTAAATCTGTATTTAATAATATTTAAAATTTAAAATATGATTTAAATATCACAAGCCAAAATTTTTAAATAAGAACTAAAAATCTCAAAATATTAAATTACAAATTTCATAATTAATTTTCAAATTCAAATATAAAGTTACCATAAAGGTGGAACATGAAAAGAAGATCAAAACATAGTAGAAATTCGACAAAGCATTAAGGGTAGTTTGTTTCAGGGTTTTGGAAGATATGAGTTTAGAAATGATAAAACTCATGTTGTGTCAATTTTTTTAATTCTCAACTCCATACCTCAAATCGAGAAAATATGAGTTTTTGATATTCAAAGGGAGATGTGTGTATGAGAGAAAAGTATGAGTATCAACTTTATTATTATTATTTTATTGTTGATAATTAACATTAATAATAATACAAAAATAACAATATATATAATCAAACATTACTAAAAATAAAAAAATATATTTATATATTTATATAATAAATTTAAAAAAAATAATTATTAATTCAATAATACTTTAAATTAAATAATTTCATTGCAGAAATAAACCAAACACATAATGTGAATAATGAAATTTCATTCAAATATCATCCTAATCCGATCCGATTTCTGATACTCAACCCATACCACCACCTCAGGAAACCAAACGAACCTAACAAACGTCATACTTCATCTACTCATCTACTCAGAGCCAAATTGAAAGCTAAGCGATGGTGATTCTAAAGAACTCGACTCTTAAAATGTGAATGTGTCAATTTGTAACTTAAAAGTGGTAATGTGGCAGCGGACTAGTCGAGTAATGAGTTTGGAGAATGTAATGTGTTGTTGAATATAATTTTATTATTATTATTATGAAAATAGTTAAAATAAATTATATATAAAAAATTAACTATTAAAATATAATGTATATGCATATTGTGATTTTTTTTAAAGTTTTAAATTTGGATTGGATTTTAAATTTCTGAGTTTCGATACGAAACACTGAAAATCTAAAATTAAATGAATTCAAATCTAGAAGATAAATTGAAATTCAAAAATTCGAATTATATAAAATAAAATGAATCGAACATCGGTCGAATCAAATAAATTTTTACCTCCTCCCTAACAAACTAATCTTGGTTTTCAGTTTATAACAATAGGTATATATATAAAGAAGCTAGGTAGGTGGCTAGGTAAGTTTAAGGGTTGTTCGCATCATGAGCAGCAGATATTTTGAGACGTGACTCTAGTAGTAGAGCGTATGTTTCACGGGCCCTGCCAATACGTAAACCTCGGAAAAGGGCGGGGAGCAGCTTCATTTCTTTCCCGTATTTTTAAATTCTCTGTCCTTTGTCCCCTCAACTCTCTACTCCCTCCCCTCCCTCTCTATCTAATCTCTATATATCAGGGGGATGAAAAAATATTACTACTACTTATCTAAAAATTATTTTTTATTTTTATTTATATTAGTTATTAGGGCTGAGCAAAAAACCGAATTGAAATCGAAATCGGTGAAAACCGAACCGAAAAAACCGAAATCGAAACCGAACCGGCGGTTGCGGTTTTTGATTTTTAAAAACCGAGACTTTCGGTTCCGGTTCCGGTTATAGGTCAAAACCGAACCGAAAAAAACCGAACCGAACCGATCATTAAAATAAATAAATTTATTATTATAATATATATATATATATATAATTAAAGTATTAAATTTCCCTATAACATAGTTTTTTTAATTATATTTCATATTACAACATCAACTATACTAATATTGAATGTGAGAATATGACAACCCCTTTATAACATTTTATTCCTCTATTTTCCAATTAAAAAGCATATAATCAGGAGTAAACATCATTAGACATGATTATGTGATTTTTAGATTGCATACTACGATAAATGACATTCACATTTTGTTGATTCAACCTTAAAATTTGATTGTTAAAGTTTCTTACCTTTCTTTTGTAGTGTTATTATGCAGAATGTGATCAAATATTTGATTGTATAAAATTTGAATGTAAAAATATAATGATTTAAATTATATATTTTTTTCATTTTTATTTATTCGGTTTTTTAACCGAAACCGAATCGATAAAAACCGAACCGGTCTTTTTAAAACCGAAACCGAAACCGATGGTTCAGTTGCGATTGCGGTTTTCAATTTTTAAAACCGAAAATATGCGGTTTCGGTTCCGGTTTCGATCAAAAACCGAACCGAACCGAACTGCGCTCACCCCTATTAGTTATAGTAGTTGAAATAATACACACCCAACATGTCGCGCAGTGTCAGGTGCGTCCCGGCTGTCGTTGAAAATCCTGTGGACCAAGTGTCTTTCACGTCCGGTCGTACTCATAACCGCGTCAGGTCTTCAACGTGAACGATCAACGGAACAATGTAGGCAAGGAAGTCTACAAAATGATCTTATACTATTTTTTAATATAATTTGAACGATAATTACTTTATAATAATTATTACTACTAATATTAGTATAATAGTTAAAAATTGTTTTGAAATTTTATTTTAAAATTGTATTGAAAAAGGATGATAGACATGTATTATGAAACAAAAATTTTCAAACATATAAAATAAGACGGAGTGAGTAAAGTTTTTTTAATAATAAATTATTAACATAAAAAATTACGAGTGTCAAAGAGTATTAGAGTTTTTTTTTAAATTACATGTTAACTGGATACAGTAGAATCTCGATAAATGAATATTCGATAAACAAATAATTTCGTCAAATAAATAATTTTTTCCAGTCCCAACATAATAAATACAGTGTATTTTTTACCTCGATAAATGAATAATCTCGATTAATGAATATAATTTTCCAGTCCCGAGCGTATTCATTTATCGAGGTTTAACTATATATATAATCTTAGTATTTTTTAGACGACAATATTAATATATATTAGTATTAGAAATTTAAAAAATTATAAATAGATTTTTTTGACATAATATAATTACTCATAAATAAATTGTATAAATATATACTCCCTCCGTCCCGGCCAAATGTTTACATTTGGTCCGGGCACGGAGACCAAGGATAGTGGGTGTAATAGTGATTTTATTGTTAAAATAAATGAAGTAGTGGGTGTAATAGTGTAAAGTGTTGAAAAAGTGGAGTGAAGTAGTGGATGTATTAATATATTTATTGTTAAAAGTTACTATTTTTAGTAATGTAAAGAATTGGATGGGACGTCCCAAAAAGGAAAGTGTAAAGAATTGGTTGGGACGGAGGGAGTAATATTCATGAAAGTAAGTTTTTTTATTCAAAAACCTTATCATCCGATAAAAACATGAATAGTCCGTGGAAATTTAGACAATAAGGTGTTAATGTGTGAGAATAGAACAACCGTCATACTCCGATCAAGAAAGAAAAAGCTAAAAAACACATCTGAAATTATATAAAAAAAATTATAAATAGAATTTAACTACGAATTAAAAAGTTATTTTTTAATTTATACGAGGATATAAATATAAGAATGCCTATTAAATTTTAGCAATAATCAACATTTCTCTTGATTAATTCAGTCGTCGGATATTATAAAAAAGAAGAAGATGAATGTATAAATAATGTTAATATACATGTACATAAAAATTAAGGCTCTGTGTTGTTGTTCAAAATTATACTACTGTAAAAATCGACGATTATTTGAAAAAATAATAATATTTGAGAGTAAAAACTGTAACTGTTTTTTATTAAAACAAAAAAAATTATTTTTTCCAAAAGTACGAAAGGCCAATTTTATTTTAGAAAAAATTTAGAGTAAAAACACTTTTCAAAAAACTGCTTTTTAAAGTTATCAAATAATTTTTTAGCCATTTTACGAAAAAAAATTGCAACTCTTTCCTACAAGAAAAAGCTGCTCTCAAATATTAGTAATTTTTTATATGGATATATTAAAAAATTTCACTATCATTTCACACCACCCTTATTAATTAATTGGTAATAATCGGACATGCAGACCAGAGCCCATAAATAATTATTAAACATATAATTGTAACAGTTGAGTAGTAATGAATATAAAATAATTGTAGTAGCAGACTAGCAGCAGCATGATGGGAGCTACCAGCCCATTTGTAATATATTTATCCAAAGAGAAAGATGGATTAGAGGTAAGTGATGATGATTAATGTGCAAGTAAGACTCTGGTGATGAAGAGCAACTAGACGACCGTCCAAGAACAATAACAACAACACTGAAATATATACACATTACACACAGAGTGTGAGTGAAATAGAATATGTTATGTTATGTTATATTATAGTATAGATGCATAACAGATGTTTGTGTTTGTATGCTGGCAATGAATAAATATATAGAGATTTTTATAAGACAAGAAAAGCCACGCATTTGAGTAATATTTTTGAGCTCCAATGCACATGGCTTCTTGAGTTTCTCCACACTTTTTTTTCCTCCTTGTGTCACATGCTTGCTCCTCCTCTATTATTTTTATTCATTGACTCCTAGCAACATTTACTTTCCTTCCCCCTTGAGATTCTTTTAGATCTACAGTGATTTAACTACTTCCCCTGCTTTCATTTTCTTCAGATTCTTTACTGTTGTTGGTTCAAGAACTGGTGCCTTGAAATTTACTATAAGGTTGGTTTTGTTCAGTTTTGATTGTTTTTACCATCTGGGGTTGTTTTAATTTCATCATTTCTTGATCACCAATGCATGTTTATAATCTGGGGTTGTTAATTTTATTTGAAATTTTCAAATTTTTTTGGCTTTTATTGATTGTTTAGCTGTTGTGTTTGGTTTCTTGGTTCTTGAGAAGCTTTTTTCCTATTCTGTTTCATTGATGCTTGGTAATATTTCTTGGTTGTTATTTTATTTTTTTCGAATTATCTTATTGTAGTTGGAGTTGATTTAATGTCAGAAACTAGTTGGAGTTGATTTATTATGTCAGAACCTCTGAAAAGATTGGTTTATTAGTCCATAAAAAAATAAGATTAAAGTACTTATTATGGGAATCAGGCTACTTGTAGCACTTTTATATGTTTCTTTTTTCAGATATATTTGCTGTAATTGTAAGGGTCAAATTGTTATATAGCTATTTTTTTTTTAAATCAATTGGATCACAAATGTTTCTGTGATGTTACCTACTCTTTACGAGTTCCTCATCAGTCTGCAAAGGAATGCTAATCCAACTATAATTGAATAACAGAACATTCTTTTACGATCATTGTATTCTGTTCACTAGAATTGTAATGCTTTTCACATTTATAGGATGGAGTTTGCTGGACTGTGTATCTTTGTATTTAGCAGTATCCTTTATGCACAGCTGATGTTTTTGTCATTTCTGACTTGCTTTTGTTACTTGATTTATAATTTTCAGTTACTGTTATCGAATATAATATGAACTAATTGCTATATGATTTTGAAGGTTTTGACCTGATTTGGAAATTTTTGTTGGGAGAAAGTGAAGTGAGCACTTTCATGAACGGAACTGCTTCCGGAACAGAAAATTAGTTCAACTTAGACGGATGTGCATATTTAGGCGAAGAAGCCCTTGTGGTAGCTTTTTAATGTTCACCCAAGTCGTCACATAAGAACTACATGTAATTTCTTTAATGGTAAATATGGATTGTGAAATGGAGAATGACCACAGTGAAGAAATGGACATGGAAGTCCTATCTTCCATGTGGCCAGAAGATATTAATGAAGAAGGGAAGCGATTTAACTTAGAGAAGCCAGGAGCAGACCACGATATGTTGGAGGGGGTTAAGCTTAAGGAGGAGCCTGCTGCAGTTGATTTTAATCGTCTTGTTGATCTCACTACTTACAGTGAAAAAGGATCCTCACAGTTGTCCAACCTTGTAAAAAGCTGGGAGTATAAACAGGCTAATGCTGTCCGGCTTCTGAGAGAAGAGCTTGATAGCCTTAGTAAGCAGCAGAAGAAAGTTGAACTCAAGAAATTAGAAATGATAGAAGAACACCGGTTTGAAGAACATAAATATGGTGGCAATAAGCGTCCTGTGTCTGTATTGGATGAGGTCTATGACATTTGGCAAGAAGTTCCTCGGAGGAGAAATGATATTGTAGTTCATGATCAAAGACCAGAAGTAGAGGCCGAGTATGATACGGTCATATTCTGGAAGCAACGAGCTATTCATCTGGAGAAATTGTTGGAGGCAAGCATGCAGAGAGAGCAAATAGCCCTGGAGAAGTTGCAGGAGAGCATACAAAATTTAGAAAGGCAGTCATCACCGGTGGAAGAATTGTCCCAAGTCTTGAGAAGAGCAGATAATTATTTGCATTTTGTTCTTCAAAATGCTCCTGTAGTCATTGGGCATCAGGTAACATAATTTAAAATAAGTTCAAAAATTTCAGTTCTGCTATGCCATAAGTAATTTTATATGAGAACTATATATTAATACTGTTTAGGCAATATTTACACCAATAATAAAAGGCTACCAAAATCCCTAGCATTGTGGTTTACTGGATACTCCTCTTCTTTTCGTAACAAGAGGCAGAAGCTTCAAGCCTCAGAGAAGACTTGGGTGTGTGAGTATTTAAATTTTTGTAAATGACCATCACCAACAAAAAAGAAAGAAAAAGAGAGACGGCCAGGAAGAAAAAGACTACCAAAAATAAGAAAAAACATAGGTTTCTTTAGTACGGCTGCTTCTGTAACATCTTTATATGCAGTTTCTTATATTTGAGTTCATCAGGCATTGTGTATGTTCTTGTGAAGCTAAGAAATTTTAAAATCAATTATGTTTTCTTTTACAGGATAATGAATTGCGCTACCGCTTCATCTATAATCATTTTCCGACTTTAGGAGAGGAGGTAATAATTCTTAATCTTGGATGAAAGCTTAGTATCATTGATTATTAGTTCTGTACCATTATCGTAATTTAAAAGCTCTACCTCTAGAATTGGCACAGGCTTTCCTCAAATACACTGATTTTTCAGGAAATTATAGGAAAAACGGATGTCGAGATTTTTGCTGGAGGTGGTGTCAAAGAGTCCCAAGACTTCAAACGAGAAGTATTGGAGCGTGGAGTAGCTGCGAAAAGAGAAATCACATTTGAGACGGAATTGTTTGGGTCAAAGACATTTTTGATATATGTAGAACCTGTATTTAGCAAAGCCGGAGAGACTATTGGTGTAAATTATATGGGAATGGATGTTACTGATCAGGTCAGATTACTTTTATCATTCATTTTATTGTTTATCCCAAAATTGATTCTCAATAATATTTTTGTGTACATTTTACTCATCATCTGACTTTGCCACATCTCATTGTATTATCTCCTATCGAATTAATAATCAATTGTTTCAAAAGAAATTGAACTGAATAAAAGGCACCAGGGATAAGTTGTGAATCCAAATTCATAAATAACAAAGATTAAGTGGAGGATTTAAACAAAAAATCCAAAGTTGAAACTTAGTTAAGGGCACATGTCATTTCTAGAAGAATTCCATATTACGTTAATAACAGTTAAAGATTATTCCTTTAAATTTGTTCATCCATTTTTCGTTTCCTTTTCTTTCAAATATTTCCTTCTGGCTCTTGAGCCCAAAAATATCCCAGGCTACTTTTACTATAAGATGGCGTACTTCCACCTTCACCTGTCTCATGACATACTATGTTTGTGATCATAGGTTAGAAAAAGAGAGAGGATGGCACAACTTAGAGAGGAGATAGCAGTGCAAAAGGCCAAGGAGACAGAGCTTAACAAATCAATTCATATTACAGGTTCGTCCACTCTAGCTATATTATTGATGTTTTGATCAGTCCTGTTGCTTTTGAGCAGAAGTTATTCATTTATGCCTGTCTATTCTCCTGCAGAGGAAACTATGCGAGCAAAACAAATGCTTGCAACTATGTCACATGAGATAAGATCTCCACTAGCAGGTGTCGTAAGCATGGCTGAGATCCTTTCAACATCAAAACTTGACAAAGAGCAACGACAACTTTTGAATGTCATGCTATCTTCTGGAGATTTGGTCCTACAATTAATTAATGACATCCTTGACCTTTCCAAGGTCGAATCAGGTTTGGAGCTAAATCCTTCTCTTGATGGTTTTATTGTCCGATCATTCTTTATATTGCTTAAGTTTAGGACTTACCTCATCTTCATCTTACATACTTTTCTGTAATACTTTCTAGGAGTTATGAGGTTGGAAGCTACCAAATTTAGGCCAAGAGAGGTAGTAAAGCATGTACTCCAGACAGCTGCAGCATCATTACAGAAGATACTAACATTAGAAGGGCATATAACTGACGATGTTCCGGTAGAGGTGAGAGCAATTACTGATTTATCTACATTAGAAGCAACTAAACAACTCAAGCCAGCACATTTTCTTTGTAGTGCATACCCCATTGGATAACTTATCTTCTTGAGTTGAGGGAGATATCACTGTAGACATTGTTTTCATCTCTAAATGGAAGTGTTGGACATTAATGCTTTGCAAATTAGCACTTAATCAAATCATTTTGACATGTAGTACCTCAGCTTAATATTGAGTGTCAGTTTGCGACGTTGCAAAATTCTAAGTATGACTTTTAAATTGTAATGGACGGAGTCTTTTTTCCAGAGAACTAGGATTATAGTTCAATTTGGTATTTCTTCTGTGGTGCAGGGTTGTTTCTTTACATCCTAAAGCCAGTCCATGTGACCCATATGTCCAAGTGTTAGTAAGCCTCATTTGTTGAGCAATGAGTTTGGTCTCTCATATCGCTAAAAAGTTCTAGACCTCTATCAGTTGGCTTGAATTATAAAATATTTCGGAAAAAGAATGTGTATATTAATGACAATAATAGTGATTTAGCTACACTGATTCACATATTTCACCAGTTACAACTCTAAACGTATGATGATCACTTGTATTACTTAGCTCAAGACTGACATTAATTATGTTTTACATTGACTCATAATTTTACATACATATTTAATTATACTAACTTTTGGTATAAAATATATTCAAGTCGTATGCTTTGTTTAATGGAGGCACATGAACTACTTTTTTTTAATTGACTCTATCAGTAATAAATTTATGTATCATTTTTTTGCTGCAACTATACCTTCAAATGTAGTGTTTACTTCTTCATTGGTTTCTTAAAGTACAAATATAAAGTGTATGACAGATTGTTTGCAATCTGCATATAATTCTGAATCTGATATTGTCATCCCTTTTTATGGAGGACAAGTGAATCATATTTCCAGGAAAGTGAAACATTCTAGAATTTAGACAGACATAATTGTCTTCTTTTTATGGATCGAAGTGTGTAGCTTCTAATCTGGATACCCTGTAAAATTCACTTATCTGCATTGTTTTGAGAAATACATTTTGAAGTCTTAGCATCAATTTCAGGTTATTGGAGATGTTCTACGGATTCGTCAAATTCTCACCAACTTGATCAGGTACTGACCATTGAGTTATCTGGAATTACTTTTCATGTCATATTGTGTTGTTACTACAGATTCCTAGACAGTATGTCTTGATTTACCTCTGGTGTGTTTCTATAAGTAAATTTACGTTGCGGTTCTTTTAGTATTTCCTTATTAATCAGGATACAATGTAAAATTATCTCTAGATGGAGGTGCAAGTTAATTATTTTCAGCTAATGAAGTTGATTATGCTGTAATTTTAATCAGATTAATTGTGGAGAGGAATTCATTTATGGCCTTTTTGAACTGCATTTGCATCCGGTATTTCATGTTTATTTTAGGCCATTGCATACAAAATGGATTCAGATAACTGAAACAATAAGATGTCATACAGAAAGTACCTCAGTCAATTTTTCCGTCGAATAATGAATACTTCCGACTGATCTAAGCATGCTTCTACATGAATTTACAGTAATGCAATCAAGTTCACTCATGAGGGAAAGGTTGGAATAAAGCTCTATGTTATACACGATCCATGTGCTTGTAAGCAAGGAGAGTCTCCCAATATTACATATACAGATGAGCAAACTGCTCCAGTAAATGGGAGTAAAGATCGCAATGTCCTATCAATTTCCAAGAGTAGGAGTGATAGGAAGAACTTCGATGGACAGAATCATGGGGAAGTTCCTTGCCAAAATCATGCACATAGTGATAAAACCAGGAACCCTTTACAAAATGGAGCTTCAACAAATGGAGATAGAGAAGAATACCCTCCTCCTCATGAAACTACAGTGTGGATACGATGTGATGTTTATGACACGGGGATTGGAATACCAGGTATGACTTGCTGGTTTTTCTTTTTGTTATCCACTGGAAGCTTGTGTGTTGCTATGTGCTAAATGGTGACTATCAATATAGAGTGACAAGATTTTTAAAAAAAATATTGGATCATAGAGTGACCAGAACAATAATTAAATAGCTACAATGGGGAGGGACTTCTGGAAACTAATAGGATTATGCTGAGTGTTAAGATATATGATCCATTTAATCCATCTAATACCCTAAGGTTTGAGAAGAGTTGGTATTAAACATTGGATCAAAGCTAAGGTTCCGACTATTTCAGCAGGCTCCCAATGGGCGGCCTAAGGGATGTCCTTGGTTTTGGTTGCTCTTGTGACTCAATGTACGAAGAGGGAGGATGTTGGGTTATCCCTCATCGATCCCGAGAGGGGAAAGTGCTACTTAAGTGGGAGGGAAATTCTCACCTTCAACCTAACTTTTGGGTTAAGATAGACCCTGCAGATGCACCCAACAGTCGTAACATTCCCAAATATTAAATTTGGACACTAAGGTTGCTTACTGTGCCGAAGGTGGGCCACTAGTTATTCACTGTTTATTCTTAGGAACAGGCTTCCATATGAGGGTTTGAAATGAGGGTAAGTGTTAAGATATATGATCCATTTAAGCCCCCTAGGATTGGCCATTCAATGAGAAGGAGTGTTAATATATACTATAATCCATTTAAGCATCCCCCCCCAACACCTCAGGGTTTTAAGACAGCCAGTAACTTTAAATTGAGAAATATAGCGATGACACTTTAGTTTATATTTAACAGTCAATATTTACCCGATACTACCCATTTTGGGAACGTCCAACTCTTAGCTAATGTTCTCAAAGCATGTAGCCAAGATGGCTTCTACATCCATGCAAGATAGCATAACATATGAAAATAACACATGGTAAAAATTTAAGTTACACTGGCTGAGAAAAATGCTAGTGAGTATAAGCTGTGATGTTCTGAAATTCTTGAGCGTAGACGTCAAGATGTACACCTTTGGAAGAAGCTACTTGATGATGGAGAAGAGAAGGGTTGACTGAAACATGAGTGGAAATATTGAATATAAAAAAATTATCAAAAGGTGTGACGAATCAGCGACCAATTATTTATCAGATAACCTTCTTGAGGCTTTGTCTTACTATGATTAATTTTATTTGTTTTACTCGAAGCATTCACTTCATTAAACTTTGTAGTGGTAATGGATTTTCTAATTATTTGATAGATATTAGTTGATCAATTTGCCAAGTAACATTCAGTAAATTTGGTCTCTTATTATGCATTAATCCAACCATCACTTAAATGTAACAGAGAAGGCTTTACCAACTTTGTTCAACAAATACATGCAAGCCGGTGCAGACATTGCTCGAAAGTATGGTGGCACAGGATTAGGTCTTGCGATATGCAAACAGCTGGTAATTTTCCTCAGTGCCTTTAATTTTCATATAATTGTTTTTTCATACCTTTATATTGAAGTGAATTAGTACAGCTGATATTTTTCTCAGTGCCTTTCACTTTCAATATATTTGTTTTTTCTTGCGTGTGAAGAGGCAGGTTCAACCATAGGATAAGAGATTTTTGGTGGACTCATTTGTATTATCACAGGATTTGCATCAAAATGCTTGTCGTTCTTCTCATATATCTTGAATTTTTTCTCCTTACAGCTACTAATTTCAGACTGGTGGGAAGCTGCAATAAATATATTGTTCCTTTGTATAAGGATATAACACTTAGTATGAACATAAGAATGAAATTAGCTGATTACACTTTTAACAGAAATTAATTAGATGACCCAACTAACTAAGCATGCTGTGTGCCACTAAAGAAGGCATGACATGACACTCAGTTTAAAGATAATACGTACATATTATCAATAATATGTATAAGGTGTTTAAGTTCTTGACACCAGATATCCCCTATTCTAATTTGTAAATCTCACAATTTTAAACGATTTTAAAGTGTATAGCTGGTATGTGTATATGCCTTAATACAGATTCTTCATCCTCAACTGAAGAATAACAAAAGTATGATCTAGTTCTATATGCCTCTATATGTCAAAGTGGTCTTAGTAATTTGTTTAGTTATTGCTTTAGTTCTTTTGTTTGTTTAAATCTTGAAGGCTTTCATCTGAAAATAATAGTAGTCTACTTCATGTTTTTCTTCTATTAAGCTTGTATAATTCCTTTTGCTTTGGTGTTAAAATAGTGGTAATTAAATGGTAGAGTGTATGTCTTTTTCCAGTAAATTCTAATAAAATTTTCAACTAGTTTTACAATCACATGTTAAATCCTTTTTGAAACTGATGTGCGTATACATAACAGGTTGAGCTAATGGGAGGGCAACTTACTGTTTCGAGCATAGAGCATCATGGATCTATCTTTACTTTCATACTACCTTATAAAGTTTCAACCATGTGCGATTCTTCAGATGATCCTGATGAACTTCAGGACATGATCGGCCATGATGCAGCAAATGATATGAATGATGATGATACAAATTCTGGCTTCTTTAAGTTCCAGCCTAGAACTCTTGGACCTATTTTTTCTGCTAGTGGCCCTGGCAGAAGCCAAACGTTAAGACCTAATGGTTTTGGGCTTAGTGCCATAAATACACGGATTGGGTATCCCCAAGATTGTTCTTCATTCCCCTCAGGTAACAACACGCCAAAGGAGATATGTTTAATAGAAGATGCATGCTCAGAGGTTGATGTTACTGAGACATCACCAGAGCCAGAAAGTTCTTTGATGTATAGTCCCGAGTGCAATAACAAGATTTTCATTGGTAAAGATTCTAAAGAACACACGAAACATGATGACGAAAATAGTCAACTCAAAATCTCTAGTATGAATACGTGCTATTCCCCACAAAAATGCAAAGACGTTCTTGATATGAGAAAGATAATAGATCCTCAAGAAATATGTCAGATGCAACCGAACTCAGAGAGGAGTTCTGAATGCACTTCCAATGACAGCAGAGACATTCCCAAAGCAACATCAAAACCTAAGATCCTTCTTGTAGAAGATAGCAAAATTAATGTGATGGTAGCACGTTCGATGATGAAACAGTTGGGCCTTGAAATAATTGTTGTTAACAATGGAGTTGAAGCAGTGCGGGCAATTTATAGCAGCAATTATGATATCGTTTTTATGGTAATTTTCTATGAACTCTGCTATATTTGTATGCTTTCCTACTAGCCCAAGTTAAATGCACATTCAAGTTTTGTTATTAGTTAATATCTTTTTAGGATTAAACAAATATATTATTTTTCAAATGAAGACATATATTAGAGGCCGTGATTTGTTACATGTGTATGCCATTGTCACTATTCCTAGCATAAAGCTCTCACCCTTAGATGAAACCAATTTACATATGCCGTCAGTTTGTCTAGAAGTGTTGGTTTGTGTAAAAGTTAGTTAAGAGCATCTCCAATAGGCTCCTTATACTAGCTCTTAAGTCCAAAAATAAAGAGTCACTCATGTATTAGAGCTCCAACAGTCTCCTAGAGGTTCTCTAAATAGTTAAGAGTCTTTTCTCTCTCAAATTTAGGAGCTTGAACATGGCTCTTAACTTAATATATACTAATAAAATATTCATTATCTCTCATTCTTTTCCACTTTTCTCTCTCTCTTTTTATGAATAAAATATAAATAGAGAGTCAACATAGAAAGTATTGTTGGAGTTGACACTCCTAAGTATATGTTAAATCACTAGGAGCCTAATATTTTATATTATATTTAGGAGCCAACTAGGAGTTTGTTGGAGATGCTCTGAGACACATAACATTAGTTTAAGCATACTCGCGCTTACATTGTAAATCCATTAGAATAATGGCATAGGAAACATATAAATTAATCCTATACTTTTGTTATATATAAACTTAATTATAGATAAGTGTGCAGAGGTAACAAGTGATTTGTGCAATTCTCAAAGATATTAATCTTGCGAATCCAATAACAACATCCCTTTACATATGAAGCGATTAAAATTAATATAACTGTCTGAGCGATTCTTATTGTTTTTATCAGAAAAGAAACTTGTAAAGAATTCTTTATATGTGTGTGTGTTTGTAGTTTTCTATTGAAGATGTAATTTTTACTTTCCATTTTTTTGATGGAAATGTTCTATTTGCATTATCAATCAAATTCAAGTACATATTTCTTCTACATTTTAGATTATATCTTGTCATAGCAGGAGTAAGATCTGTTCTGATTGATGAAATTATGCAGGATCTTTACATGCCACTTATGGATGGCCTTGAAGCCACAAGACTGATCCGTTCCTTTGAGGAAACAGGCAACTGGGAAGCAGCAATTAAGGCGGGGGTGGAGTTTGATGTTTCACCTTCAAATTCATTTACAAATGGACAAGAACATCAGTTGTCCAGAAAGAGAATTCCTATCATTGCAGTAAGAATTTAACCTTTCATATCCCTGTAACTAGTGCATATGTTTTCTCCTATCTCTCAGATGTCTATGTTCTCCTGTGCTGCTAACTCCTGTCCAGTGTTCGCAAATGCATTCTACATGACGAGTTAGGACTATAGTGCTCCAAATTGGACTACATTAGACCACATCTCTCTCTTTATAGCGTAACATCTGAGTAAACTTTATGTCCAGAATTAACAAGTCAACAAAACACTGTCTATCTTATGTCGTCTTCTGATCTGCATTCTGAAGGAAAGTATCTTTACTACATCTGCCTATTGTTGATCATTTGGCACGCCTTCCTCACCACATGCCATTATCCCAGCCTCAAAACAAAACTTCTGGGTGTAATTCTTGTGAAATTATGATAATTAGTTTACCTTTTTACCTTTGGGATGTTAGATCCACAAGAATACAAGATAAAGACCTTAGTATTCCAAATGAGCTCGAAATCGAAATAAACATCAGGATATGCCAATGAAGAACAGGTGGTGCAGATCTTCTTTATTCAATATTTTATTTTCCTAACAAATATACATAGACACTCCAGCAAATATTCACAGGCTCACAGCTATTTGTCCAGCCAAATTGTTTAAGAACTTGATTTCTACTTTATTCCCCATGTTTTGGTATTTTACTCTAACAGCTCAGCTGTTTTGTAGTTATATCCGTCCTTGATATTACTAGGTAATTTGTCTCCTAGGTACAAGACTACTACTGCATGAAATATCGATTAGTTTTATTTACTTGTCATTTGTCAAGCCTAGAGTCAAGAGATAGACTTTCTATAATTAGAATAATAGTTTTTGCAGATCTAGAAGAGGAGCATTTAAAAAATTTAAAAGTTATTTATGAATTACAAGTCAAAATTGTTGCAAGAAATACCTATTAGCTACTTTTCCTGACTTGGGTTTCCAAAAACAATTTAAACTCTGCCTTGATTAATCTTATGCATGCCTAGAAAATTCGTACTCTGTTAAGTAGGTCTTCCAGTTTAATCATGAGCACCAATTGCTTCATGAATTATCATTTTCTATGAGAATATATATATATAAATCCTTTACCATCAACACCATGACTAACAACAGATGTTGACGTTGATGCAGATGACAGCAAATGCGTTATCAGAGAGTGCAGATGAGTGTTATGCAAATGGTATGGACTCGTTTATATCGAAACCTGTTACACTTAATAATCTAAGACAATGTTTTAAACAATATTTACCATCATCCTTGTAAATCACTGAATGAAATGTATCTGTATAGATATGATTGTTATAGGAAAGTTTTGTAATTTATGTATCATATTCTCCTCAGCCCATTAGTTTCTCTATTGAAGTTCCTTCTCATAGATGTATCATGTACGTAAAAGCTGACTCAATTTACGTTCATTCACATGAAAATGGCACTCGTTTGATGTCTTGTGACGTGACAATGGTGCAGGCATCGACTATTTAGTACTAACATTGGCACATGAACTAGCTCCGGAGATCATGCTAGCATGAGCATAAATGGGCTACACTTGTTGAATGTAATATAAGATGCTATTAAGTCTGAGAACGTTTATCGTAACTTAACATGATATGAGAATTCAAATAGGCACCGCAATATACCTCGTAACAAGCTCACAACTTCATTTATATGGGATGTTAAGTAACAAAGCCAAAGCTAATTTAAAATTCTCTACATGATTTGATCCGTGTCAGAGCAGTTGGTTAATGGCAATTTTAAGGAGGAATGAAGTCATGTTTCATAATATTTTTGTTGGCTCTTTGTTGAAATTACAAGGTTTGCTAACTTGTGATGGCATTCTCTATGAGGTGCCTAACTTTCTTTGTGCAGAATCAAATTGATAAAACTAAATGTACAAAAATCCACTCAAACGCTACTTAAATTAATGAAATAATATATAAATGTATAATTCATGAGAAAAGAACCTATATGGTACATTTTTTTAGATAAAATGCCCAAAATGGCATAAGTGGGAGATAATGTTCCAAATAGTACTCCAAAACACTACTCTAAGTGGTGTCTTTTTTAACTCAAAACGCTAGATGAAATAACATTTTTTACGAATTGATAAACCTCCTGCAGCAGGGCATGCGTCTGTTGTGTGGTTTGTGTCTATTGGTGACCTAAACACAATATTCAACTTCAATTAATTTCAGAATTTCGTTGGGTTTGGGCTCGGGATCAAAATCAACTTTCGTGGTGGCGTGGATCTATATCAATGGTAATATTCAACAAATTCAATTAGAGGGTTGTATTTATGATAGACCTGTTTCTAAGCATGTTAAACTTGATTGTAGTATGAATTTCAGTAATTTGTGTGATGTGTTATTTTTGAAATTGAAAATTGAAAGGAGTAAGTATGAGTTGAAATTGTTATATAGATGTAAAAATCCGGATGATATGAAATTTGATATTGTGCCAATTGAAGATGATGATGATGTTGAGTTAATGTTTGGACTTGTTCTTACAAAAGGACCCCCTTTCTTTGTTGAGATTTATTTAAAAAAATTATCAAAATTATAATTGGTTGAAAGTAGCTCGAGAGTTGCCGAAAGGAGGAGTAGTAGTAGATGTTTTGAAGGGTAAACAAGTAGTAGTAGATATTTTAGGGGAGAATCGAGTAGTAGTAGAGGTTTGAAGGTTAATGATGTTGTTGATAGTAGATTGAGGATTGAAAAATCCACATTAAATATTGCTTGTTTTAATGAGTCGGTTTTGAGGACGAAAAATGATGTGTCAAATCCTATGAATTTGAGGGAGGGGGTGATATTTGGTTTAAAAGAGGAGTTGATGTATACAGTGAAAAAAGTTCATATTCGTAGTCATCAGGAGATTGTTGTTACTAGATCAAATAGTTTGAATTGACATGTGGCTTGTAACTGGAAAGATAATGGTTGTAAGTGGAAGCTAAAGACTAGGTTGCGGGGGGAACATGACAATTTCCAAATCATGTAAACGTCGGGCCACACCACTATTACCCAAGACCACCCTAACTTGACTTCTTTAGATATTGTTGAAGCAATTAAAGAACAAATTGTAGTTGATCCCACAATTAAAGAAAAAGTGTTAATAGCGAAGACGAAAAATATTTTTGGTTTTTTTAAAGAAAATGAGTTAGGAGAGCATGAGAGTTTAAAGGTATTTTTCTATTTTACACTAGTAGTGCATTCATGTGTATGTTCCTTTAGTTTTAAATATTTTTGGGTTAAATAATTGACATTTGGGGCTTAGAAATATTCTATAATAATGAATGTTATAATATATATTTAAAACATGAAGTGACATTCAAGAGACTGTTCTGGGCTTTTAAGCCATGCATTGATGGATTTGAGCACTGCATACCGGTCATTCAGATAGATGACACTCACCTTTATGGGCCTTATCCCGGTGTTCTTTTGAGTGCAATAATAGTGGATGGATTCAACCACATTCTTCCACTAGCCTTTGCAATAGTTGAAGCTGAGAACCTGTCTGGTTAGGGTTGGTTTATGGATAGATTGATGAGGTTTGTGGAAGGTAAGTGGCATGGTATTTGTGTTATTTCTGACATACATGCTGGGATCATGGCAACTATGCAACAAATGGGATGGTGTGAGCCACATGACCACCATCAGTTCTGTGTTAGACACCTCACTGCAAACATTGCTTCTGCACATAGTAGAAAAGGTTTGAGGGATATGTTTGTTCAGTTGGCTTCTCAGGTGCAGCTGAATAAGTTTAATTTGTTATGAGAACAGTTGTTGATTGTGGAGCCTGTTATTTTCCCTTAGTACAAGTTTGTAGAAAGGAGGGGGTTGAATACAAACTTGAGAATTTTGAGAAATTCTTGTGGATTCAAGTTTGTACTTTAATTGGTTGAGTGTTCAGAAATAAAGATTGGTAATAGAACTTTGCAAAGTAGAATTAAACTTAAAATACTTGAAAACAAAACACAGCTTTTAAAATTACTAGTGGATTGGTTTTCCACTAGTGAATATTTTTGCTTTCAATAAACCTTGGTCTAGAAACCAAGCTGTTTACAAATATAAAAATTTAAACAAAGAAAAGCAATACAAGATGATTCCTATAATTCCTAAGCTTTTCTTATTCTGTTATATTTTTCCACTTTTGCTACTATGAACTACTGAACTGTATATAATAGTTCATATTCTACATCTATTTTCTATCGACTGATAAATGTATATAAAATACATTTTACAATGTTTACACTAAAATTGAATGTAGCTCATTTTCACAGTCTTCTTTGAACTTTGTTTTGTTATGAAAAAGTCTTTGTCTTGATGTTTTTCTTAAAGGTTGTGTTCCTTTGAAAGTCTTCACAATCCTGACAGGACTGTCTTCCATTGATTCAGTTTCTGCAAAGATTTCATTCCATTTGTCTTTAACCATTTTGGGAAACCCTGATCAACTAATAATTGTTATTAACCTTATCAATCGATCCTTCTTTACTATCCATCGATGTATGTGTTATTCATTGATCAATTCATGTATCATTGGATATTTGAGTATTCATTGATGCCTTTATCCATTGATTGTATTCATGTATTCATCCGTTGATGGTGATCCATTGATTTGACTTTTATTGAATTTTATCCATCGAACACTATCCATATTCATTGACCTCTTTATCCATTGATCACTTCACTTGTAAGAATTATGACTTAAAATATTTATATTTTATCAGCCTCTCTTCACATCCGTTGATGAGCTATCAATTGAAGTCAGTAGATATCAGTTGAGTAATACATGGTCATCCATTGATGAATTACAATAAATTGATAATATTAAGAACTCTGAATCAACTGCTACAATCCAATTTATCAGTTGATGAACAACAATTTCAACTGATAATTGGTTCCCTAGTCAATGAATATTTATAAGACACATATCCAATGACCAGTTATATAAAATTGAAATCTATATTGTAATTCTAAAGAATTTGTTATCATCAAATCTCATAACTCCTAACAGAGCCTAGGTCGAATGAGTGGTTTGAGAATAAACCATTGATGAAATGGTCATTAACACGTGATGAAGGAAAATATTTTTCACATCATGACCACCACCAACCATGTTGAAAGTTGGAACAACGCTATTCTTGATGCTAGAAAGCTCCCTATTACATCCTTGGTTAGAGAGCTATTTTTGAAGACTGTTGAATATTTTGATCAAAGGCGGGTAAAAATTGCATCACAATCCCTTAGAGGTCAAATGTTCACTAAGTATGCCATCAAGATGTTGAGTAGAGTGATCAAACGTGCCGGTGGACATAGTGTGAAAGTGTTTGACCGAAACACTTGGTTGTTTCAAGTAATTACTAGGAAGGTTGAAATAAAGGGGGTAATAGCCATACCGTTCGGATCCACGAGTCCATATGTTCATGTGAGAAATGGAAAAATTATCGGATCCCATGTTCTCATTTGATTGCTTGTTGTGCCCATGTGAAAATGAACCATGAAATGTTTGTTGGTGAGTGTTATAAGTTGGAGAACGTATCGAAGGTATATAGTGGTATATTTGAACAAATACCGAACAAAGGGAACCGCATTGACCAATGCATATTGATTTTCCAAAGGTGACTCACGACAAATATATTCAAAAGAAGAAGGGAATAAGAAAGTCCACGAGATTGAAGAATGCTATGGATTTTCAAGCACCGCATGGGAAGAAATTAGCTCTCTAATTTATCTTGTAATTTATTTTGGAGATACTTTATTAGAATATTGAGACATGTTATTATAATTTATTTTACAGATACTTTGTTAGAATTATTATAATTTATTTTAGAGATACTTTGTTAGCCTTTTTTATTTATCTTAAGTACTTTTTTTCCAGTAGCTTATGTTACGTGTGTTGAGTGGTATTAAAAACACAACATTAAGTGACATTTATGTGTCTGTGGCCCGCTTAAACACACGACTTTAACTAGCATTTTAAGTAAAACATAACTTGAATAAGTGTTTAACTACTTGTAACACAATTTCGTCTATCGTTTTTAACTAAAAACACGACTTCAAGTTGCGTTTTCATGTAAATGAGTTTAGAAGTTGTGTTTTCATGCACTCTGACTGTGATATAAAACACCTGATTATGTAGCTTTTTTAACAAAAATTAAAATACGACTTCAAGTATACATTTTCATGTAAACGAGTTTAGAAGTTGTGTTTCCCTGCACTCTGACTGTGATATAAAACACTTGATTAAGGGATAATTATCAAGTGAGTCACTCTTGCGGTCAAATATATCAAGTGTGTCACTAAATGTAAAATTGACTCATTTAACTCACTAATTTAATTTTTATATCAAACTATTAAAGTCAATCACAATAATGGTCAATTTTAACGTTCGCCGTTATTTTTCTATTAACTATCGACGCGGTTGGTGACTAGCATCATGTGTAAATGGGTTATGAGCTTACATGGACCGGGAATAAAAAGGGAAAATACTAACCCTAATTTCACTCAAGAGATGTTGTATGAAAGCTTCAATTTCTGATCAAAATCTTGAAGATAATAGCTCTCAAGGCACTTGTTCGATTTACCACAATCATAAACAAATTTGAACCGGGGAGCTTTATTATACTTTAAATTTTGTTAAATAATATAATATATAATAAATATTATTTTATTCTAAACTAAAAATTTAGATATATATTTTAAACATACTGAATTGCTATAATATTTGTATTAATTTTGCATGCTTTGCATAAATGAACAATTTATACAATACAATTTCGTCTATCGTTTTTAACTAAAAACACGACTTCAAGTTACGTTTTCATGTAAACGAGCTTAAAAGTTGTGTTTTCATGCACTCTGACTGTGATATAAAACAACTGATTATGTAGCGTTTTTAACACAAATTAAAATACGACTTCAAGTATACATTTTCATGTAAACGAGTTTAGAAATTATGTTTCCCTGCACTCTGACTGTGATATAAAACACTTGATTAAGGGATAATTATCAAGTGAGTCACTCTTGCGGTCAAATATATCAAGTGTGTCACTAAATGTAAAATTGACTCATTTAACTCACTAATTTAATTTTTATATCAAACTATTAAAGTCAATCACAATAATGGTCAATTTTAACGTTTGCCGTTATTTTTCTATTAACTATCGATGCGGTTGGTGACTGGCATCATGTGTAAATGGGTTATGAGCTTACATGGACCGGGAATAAAAAGGGAAAATACTAACCCTAATTTCACTCAAGAGATGTTGTATGAAAGCTTCAATTTCTGATCAAAATCTTGAAGATTGTTATTCGCCCTTAAGTACACTAAGTTTGGAGAAGGGGGGGGGGTTGAATACAAACTTAAGAATTAATTCAACTTCTTGCGGAAATAAGTTTGTACAAAGAGAGTGTTTAATTAAGATTGATGTAACTAAGAACTGGATAACTAAAGTGTTGAAAACAGAAACAACAAGATTAAAAATTACTAGTGGATTATTTTTCCACTAGTGAGTTTTTGCTTTCAATTGATCTTTGTAAAAATACTAAGCTGCTTACAAAGTTGAATGTAGAACTTAGAAAAGCATTACAAGTTCTGCCTGATTTTCTACTTTGCTTTTCTTGAGTTCTTCAAAACTTCTCTCTCTTTGCTACTGTGTTTTTGTGACTTATTTATACAAAAACTACTACTCTAGTTTTTCTATCGACTGATAATAATATAATATTACAATTTATACTGTTTTCATAAAAATAGAAACTAGCTTCTTTTCACAGCCTTCCTTGTAGAACTAACTAGCTCTGGAAGTGTCTTTGTCTTAAGATATTCCTTGGATGCTGTGTTGCCTTGAAAGTCTTCACAATCCTGACAGGACTGTCTTCCAATGATTCAGTTTCTGCACTGTTCCCGTAATTTCTGGCTTTAACTAAATAGGGAAACTTTAATCAACTGATAAATGCTGTTAAGCTTATCAGTTGATTCACCTTTGCTTATCCATCGATGGATAGGATATCTGTTGATCAGTTGATGTGTCGATGGATAATTGAGTTATCCATCGACTCCTTATCCATTGATGGCTTGTATCAGTTGATAACTTTCATCCGTTGAGTAGTGTCTTCATTCATCGACTTCAACATCAGTTGATCACTTCACTTGTGAGAATTCTGACTTAGAATATTTACAATTGATCAGCCATTCTTCACATCTGTTGAGAAGCTAGAAATTGAAGTCAATAACATCAGTTGACTACATCATAACATCCATCGAGGTAATACAATCAATTGATAGTGAAACATAAATCAATGCTACAATCCAGTTTATCAGTTGATAAACAAGTTTCAACTGATAACTGGTTTCCTAGTCAATGGATATTTATAAGTCATATCCATTGATAAGTTACAAAGTAATTTTGAGTCCCTATTGAAATTCTAAGTAATTTGTTATCATCAAAACTCATAATTCCTAACAATCTCCCCCTATTTATGAATATGTAAAATATGCATAAATTTTCTGTTGATGATAACAAAACTCCTGAACATTTTCATTCTTAGCAAGAATTACAATATTGATAAGTAAAGTTTGAGACAGAGTAATCAGATACCAGACAGGGATGAATTCTGATAATTTTGATGATTGAGGTTGAATCTCCTATCTTCTCCTTCTTCCCCTTGACTCATTCATCTTGTCTTCATTCTCTTTCATCTTCCTGTAGAGGGTTCCCTTCAATATCTTCTCATCTTCAATCCTGTAGTCCAATTGACTTGCCAGATGATTTAATTCCAGATTGGGCAGTTTGTCTATTTCTTGACAAATATCAATGCATTTTTCTCTGCCTTCCCTGTCCTTATATATCATCAAGTAGAAGGGCTCATGAAGCACTTTTCTTCCTTCAGGATTCCAAATCTTTATTCTGTCATCCCTTTCTTCTTGAACAGGTGCCTCCCTTATCTTCTTCATTCTTTCAAGGATGGCCTTTCCTAGCTCTTCAGTTAGATAATACTTCCTGTTGAGCATAGTGTAGATTTTCCTTAAGATGCCATATCCTTGATCCAAGACTTGGTTGAATGTGAAGGTTGAGTGTGATCCATCTTCATACTCAATGTGAAGAAGATCAACATCTTTCTTCCTTTGTCCTTTTGCTGCAATCATTCCCTCAGCTTTGATTGGCACAAAGTTTTCAGATTTGTGTTTGAACACCTCTATTTCTTTGGCATGATTACTCCCATAAGCTCGACCTTCAGTCTTGACTTGTTTTGGCTTCTTCTCCTTGTCTCCTTTGTCTTCTACAACTAATGGTCTTGTAACTCCAGATGATTTTGGTGCATCTTTGGGCTTGTTAGCTCTTTGCTTCACCCTTGGCCTCCTTTCACCTTCTTTTCTTCTGGCTTCTCTTATTAGCCTATCCTCTTCATCATATTCCCTTTGCAATTGAATGGCTAATTCTTCTTGGGATTTTTCTTGTTGCTCCCTTTCTCTTATGCCAACTACTATGGCTTTGCTCAACAATTTTTCACTTTCCCCTCCACCTGTGACATCTTTCTTTTTATCATCTTCAATTAGCTTTCCCTTTCCTTTTCTGTCACCAGATTGTGAGCTACTGGAACTTGTCTCCTTGAATTTGCTAGCAATTGCATCAAATTTCCTTACTATGTCTTGAGCCAACTCCTTCTTGGGATCTGTAGACTTTGCCACCACAGCTTCAGTACCACTTGCTTTCTCCAATGCATCAGCTTCTTGCTTCTCCCCCTTTTTGTTATCAGCAACTGGCACTTGTGCTACTGACTGAGAGAGTATGGGAGTCTGAAAGGCATAGGTGTACTAACTTGTAACACTTAATTACTATGTAACTCAACTAGGTAAAAGATAAAACAACAGCAAAAACAAGAGAAACTGAAGAAGTACATGGAATCAATCAACTGAAGAAATGGTAATAATACTTGGTAACTACAACTAATTTGGTTAATCAAGGATGCATAAGTGTGAAGAAGTTCAATCTCAGTATTGCTCATGCCCTAACTTATCTAATGGAGAATCAAATTAATGTCAAAGAAGTATCAAGAAGACCAAAGTGATTTCATGTAATGTATCTCAAAAACTGGATAATGTGAAGGTTAATCAACAAATGAGAACTGACATTTAGAAGCAAGAACCCCTACAAGACTAGTCACTTATGAACCAGACCATTGCATCAAGTGTCAGGACATTGGAGGCAAGTTCATGTCAGTAATAGAAGATCTCATTTGAATTGAGTGAGGAAAAGAAATTGAAGAAGCTAGGGAAACTTGCTCATAAAGGTTAATCCATATTTAGTCTCTAATGAAAGTCAACATTGGATGAGTGAATATTTGCCAAGGCAAATGTCGATCCACAGCAGATCGAGATGCGGGTCGAGATTTATAATTGAAGTAAAACATTGCAAGGCAAATCTCGATCCACGGCAGATCGAGATCGAGATTCTCACAGATCGAGATCGAGATCTTGATCGAGATTTTCACAGATCGAGATCGAGATCGAGATCGAGATCGAGATCGAGATCGAGATCGAGATTTTCACAGATAGAGATCGAGATTCTCACAGATCGAGATCGAGATGGGTCCAGGCCGAGATCGAGATGCGGGTCGATATGTAACATTTAATGTTCAAGGGACAAGTGGCTTATTGTGAACGGTTGATCCAGAGTTGTTGGGAAAGTACTTTTTGTTGTCGAAGTCCTGATTGGGCCACGTACACAAAAAGGACAAGATCAAGACTACATGACATTATAAAAGCAGCACTTTGTTTTTATTAGTAAAAAGACTTTCATCATCTCTATTATTCAACGATATTTTTAAAGAGAGAGCATTTACTGTAAAACAAAAAGTGAGAGAGAGGATCAGTTGAATCTAGCTTTAATTGCTGTATTTATTGTTCAACTGATCATGATGCTTTCATGAATGTTGTAGCAAATCCTTCAATGAATATAAAGATATATTCTTGAAATTCTGTGTCATCATTTATTACCTGCATATTGTTTTTTTTCTCTCATTAATTTTAAACAGTTGTATTCACCCCCCCCTCTACAACACTTTGGACCTAACAATTGGTATCAGAGCCCCTGTTAAACACATCTAACAGAGATCCTATTGTGTTGTTTGAGTTGGTTCTTGAAAATCCCAGATCCATTTTTTCTTGAAGTTTGTGCCGAAAGTTTTTATTTGTTTCTTCTTGAAAAAGTCATAGATCTAAAAAGTTCTGAGTCATGGTGTAAGGAATATTTGTACAAAATTCCAAAACTTTGTACTTTAGAGCTTTATGGGTTTTCCTGTGGACAAAACTGGAATCAACTGATTGACTAAACAAAAAAAGGACATTTTCGAACTTCTGTCAACTAGGAAGTGGACAACTTTTTGTTTGGACTTGAGAAAGTGGTCGACTCTGCTACTGTTCCTGTGATTAGAACTAACTTGGTTGAATCTTAAGTGCAAAATCCGTTGGATATTAAGTATTGGATATTTAAAGTGAGATAATTAATTTTTCAAGTAAATACAATTTATTGTAATTTGAAAAGTGTATTATCTTAATTTTAAACGTTATTAAAATGGCCGCCGCACACAGATTTAAGATACCTCCTTTTGATGCACAACATTATGACGAATGGATAGGAAGGATGAAAGCCTACCTTGAATCAATAAACAAGGTATACTTGAGAATATTGGAGAACGGTCCATACATACCCATGAGAATTGAGCCAGAGCGAATGGAAGGAGGGATACTAATACCATCCCGGTCTGTTCCTAAAGAGGAAATGGAGTTTTCAGACGCAGATAAAGAATTGGTTGGTATGGATGCGTCGTTACGCAACGTCATAATTGAATCCCTAAACTTAGAGTACTATGTTCAAATAAAGGGATTAAAAACAACTAAAGCCATGTGGGATAAACTGGCTGTAGTGATGGAGGGGACCGAGGAAGTTAGAGATAATCACAAGCGCATTCTGATTTCTGAATATGAATCGTTCAGATGCGAACGAGGAGAAAGTGTAGCGGATGTTTACAAACGTTACAGTAAATTGCTTATCGAGCTGAGTATAAGAGATAAAGTCTATCCACTGGCAGATTCAAATATCAAGTTTCTTTTGAATTTGCCTAAACATCTGGAACATAGGATCACTGCCATTCGAGAGTCAAGAGACTTGAAAAATACCTCTCTCGAAAAGCTGTATGGTGTTTTAAAGACCTACGAGCTGGAGCAAGAACAAAATGACAAAAGAAGATCCTACAATAGTGGAGAATACAAAGCGGTAAGTGAATCTGGACTTGTAGCTGAAGAGTCTACTGCAAAGGCACTTGCAGCTGTCTCATTGAAAACTGCTAATCCTGAAAGGGTGATATTAGATATTGAAGATCCATCCGAAGAAAGTGAGGATGAATATTATACCCTTGAAGAGCTGGACAAATTAGAAGACAAGTCATATGCTTGTATTGCTCGAGAATTTGCTCATATCAGCTTCAGGAAGCCAAGAAAAGGTAAAGGACGATTTGGTAGTTCTTTCAGCCGAAGCAGCAGCAGCAGCAGAGGTAGTAGTGTAAGTGGCCGGGGAAATTACAGCGGTCGAGGTAGCACATCCAGTAGTGGCTACAAACCTAACCTGGTAGACAAGAACAAGTTCAGATGCTTTAACTGCAATGAATTGGGACACTTGGCAACAGAGTGCAAGAAACCCAAATACGTTCATCCCAAGGAATCCTATGCTGATCTGAAAAAGAAATATGATGCCTTGGTTAGCAAGCAACAGAAGGGAAGCCGGGCTTATGTTGTGACTGAAGGGAAGGGTTGGGACGAGTCTGATGAAGATGAAGATCAGGAGTTATGCAACTTCGCTTTAATGGCAAAATCTTCAGAACAATCAGAGGTACCAATTCTAACCGTAAATGAAATGTCTATTTCTGAGTACCAAAATGAATTAGCTGCCATGACGAAAGACATGTACAATCTCCAACTAAATCTAATTGCTGTTAATGAGGAAAATGCTAAACTCTCCCTTAAGAATAGACTTCTCGAGGCCAGGGTAGAGGAATTAGAATCAGGAGAAAGTAAAGAAAGGCAGTTAATGAATCAGGTAGACGTTTTAGAACACAAGCTTAAGATTAGGGAAGA
This sequence comes from Oenanthe sinensis, assembly GCA_028671895.1. NCBI lineage: Eukaryota > Viridiplantae > Streptophyta > Magnoliopsida > Apiales > Apiaceae > Oenanthe > Oenanthe sinensis. The sequence continues at coordinate 41,155,287 of CM053806.1, forward strand.
CCTTAACGAAGAACTTAAAAATGAATTAGCTGAGCTTAAAATAACATGTCAATCTTTTAAAGAAGCCGCTAATAAAGTTTTCGTAGAAAGGGACATGTACATGAAACTGGCAGGCAAGAGTAAAAATGAAAAAGTAAACATAGGACTTGACTACACACAGAAAAAGAAAAATAGGGCTGCTGAGTTGTTAGAGCCAGTGTTAGTCAAAGAAAATGTGCATGAGGTTTTAGGGGATGTTAGAAAACCTATCTTTAAGCAGTTTGAGCCTAGGACAATAGATCCTGTTGCTGTTAAAATTAAACATGAGATTAAAATGGAAAAAGAGTTGGAAGAACAAGTAGTAGGACCTACAACTTCTAAGAGAGCGAGTAAGATTGCTTATGCTAAAAGAGGTGAAGGAACCAAGGAGGCTAAGACGGTGTCATATAAACAATGGGTAGCAGGGTCAGACCAAATGAAAACACCTGTAGAGGTAATTAAAACTGAACCTGTATCTGTATCTACATCTACACGAGCTAGGAAGGCATGCTATATTTGTAATCAAACTGATCATTTGTCTTACTATTGCCCGTTCTATGTAGAGGAAGAAAAATCTGTTGGTTGTAATGCCATGCCTGCAACTACTGCTTTGCCTAACATGTATGCAAATCATGCCAAATGCAATAATCCAAATTGTATGCCATGTGCTGTAAACATCATGCATGCTTATTTTAATTTAATGAATACTGCTAGTGCATCTGTTGAACATACATCTAGTAGTAGTAAGAAAAAGCATGCGGGGTCAAAGGCTAAGACTTCAAGTCCTCCTAAAGTTAGGAGTGACCAGTCTACTCCCAAACTTGACAAACCAGTCAAGGTTGACAAGGGAAAAGACAAAGTCAAGATGAATGCCCCTGATGGCAACAAGGCAAAGCCTTCTGTATCTGAAAAGAAAAAGGAAATTATTGATGCCGGGCCCAAACATCATTGGGTTCCGAAGAACACCTAACCTTTCTGGATTTGCAGGGCAGTGAACAGGAAAAGAGTAAAGTCATATGGGTGCTGGACAGTGGAGCATCGAGGCATATGACCGGCAATAAGTCCCTGCTAACAGATTTGGTGTTGAGAGCCAGCTCCATGGTTACTTTTGGAGATAACAGCAAAGGTTACACCAGGGGATATGGCAAGATCGTTTGTGGAAATGTTATCGTTGAGGACGTGTCTTTTGTGGAAGGATTGCGACATAATCTTCTCAGCGTTAGTCAGTTCACCGACAGGGGTTTTGACGTCAACTTTGGGAAGCATGATTGTTCGATTCGAAGCAAAAAGGATGGAAGCCTTGCTCTCAAAGGAGTAAGGAAGTCAAATTTGTTCATAGCCGACATGAATTCTGCTGATCAGTCTGAAGTCACGTGTTTCTACAGCAAGGCTTCTGCTGATGAAAGTTGGCTATGGCATAAAAGATTATCTCACCTGAACTTTAAAGCAATGAATAATCTCGTAAGGAGAGAATTGGTGAGAGGGCTGCCGCAGATGGAGTTTACTCCAGATGGACTCTGCGAAGCATGTGAGATGGGAAAATCAAAAAGAGCCTCGCATAAGGATAAACAAGTGAATAGCATTACCGAGCCCCTACAACTTCTTCATATGGATTTGTTTGGACCCGTCAATGTTATGTCAATGTCAAGGGAAAGATACGCGCTGGTGATAGTCGATGACTTTTCCAAATACACATGGGTAAAGTTTGTGACATCGAAAGATGAAGTGCCACATGAGATCATTAGGCATGTACTGGTAATTGAAAACGTAGCAAGTCTGACTGTGAAGACTATCCGATCCGACAACGGGACAGAATTCAAGAACTCAGTGTTAATGGATTTCTGCATATCTAAAGGGATCAGACGACAATATTCAGCACCGAGAACACCGCAGCAGAATGGGGTGGTAGAAAGGAAGAATAGGACACTGGTTGAAGCAGCTAGGACAATGCTGTATGAGTCAAGACTTCCTTTATATTTTTGGGCTGAAGCAGTTAGCGCGGCGTGTTATACACAGAACAGAACCCTGATTACAAAAGACTATAATGAGACGCCTTACTATCTGATGAATAAACGAAAACCATCTATCAACTACTTCCACGTGTTTGGTGCCAAATGCTTTGTGTTAAGAGACAATGCACAACTTGGAAAGTTTGATGCCAAAGCAGATGAAGGGGTTTTCATTGGATATTCTCTTGAAGTAGTAGCAGCGTACAGGGTGTTTGTGCTTAATGATTGCAAGGTGGTTGAAAGCCTTAATGTCACATTCGACGACTCAAAGCTCCCTTCTATACAAAAAGAAAATAGTGAGCCCACTTCCCTAAGATTTGAAAATATGGATATTGATGAAGTGGATACAGTTCCTGAGTCTGTAGTGCAGGGTAGTGATCCAATGATAAATAATGTAATTAATCAAGAGTCTAGTGTTTCACCAATACAAAACACTAGGGCTGAGGGATCACCTTCCATTAGACTTGGTACTAACTTAGGGGGAGTAAGTATGCACTCAGGGGGAACTAGTACTGGCTCAGGAGGAGCTAGTGGAAGTGCCTCTAGACTAAGTCACCTTCACTTACAAGATCAAGCTGAGTCATCAAGAACATTTGCTAGGGATCGTACTTGGAGCAAGGACCATCCGTTTGAGCTAATTATTGGTGATCTAGATGCCGGAGTGACTACTAGAGGAAAAGCTAGAGCTGAAATTGCCACTGAGAATGAATGTCTATACTCAGTGTTCCTTTCTCAATTGGAACCTAAAGTGGTGGAAGAAGCCCTAGATGACGCTGATTGGGTGATTGCTATGCAAGAAGAACTCAATCAGTTTGAAAGGCAGAAGGTGTGGAAGCTAGTACCCAGACCAAAGAATAGATCTGTTGTTGGAACAAAATGGGTATTCAGAAACAAGCTGGATGAAAACGGACTTGTAACACGAAATAAAGCTCGCCTGGTTGCTAAGGGTTATACTCAAAGAGAAGGAATTGATTATGATGAAACCTACGCACCAGTAGCAAGGCTAGAGGCCGTAAGGATGTTCTTAGCATTCGCAGCACATCATGGTTTTAAAGTCTATCAGATGGATGTCAAGAGTGCGTTCTTAAACGGTGAACTGGATGAAGAAGTGTATGTTGATCAACCTCCTGGGTTTGTCGACAGCAAATACTGTGATTATGTTTATCGCCTCTTCAAATCAGTATATGGCCTTAAGCAGTCTCCGCGGAAGTGGTATGAAACTCTGTCAGACTTCTTACTAGAAAGTGGCTTCACCAGAGGAGTAATCGACAAGACGCTTTTCTACAAGAAATGCAAAGATGATCTAATAATGGTGCAAGTATATGTGGATGACATTATCTTTGGGTCTGCAAATGAGAAGCTGTGTGCTAAATTCGCAAAGTTAATGCAATCAAGGTATGAGATGAGCATGATGGGAGAGCTGACGTTCTTTCTCGGTATTCAAGTTAGTCAGAAGAAGGACGGGATATTTATCTGCCAGACCAAGTACATTCATGATCTATTAAAGAAGTATGGTCTCGAAGATGTATCACAAGCTAAGACTCCTATGGCAACAGCCACGAAGCTTGACGAGGATAAAGCGGGAAAACCTGTAGACATCTCAAGCTATCGAGATTACGCAGGTTGTAGAATAGATAGGAAGAGCACTTCAGGAAGCTGTCAGTTTCTTGGAAGAAGGTTGGTGTCTTGGCAAAGCAAGAAACAACACACAGTATCTACCTCGACAGCTGAAGCAGAATATATTGCTGCTGGAAGTTGTGTGGCCCAGATACTGTGGGTGAAGAACCAACTCAAGGACTACGGTGTGGAAGTATCTAAGATTCCTATCATGTGTGACAACACAAGTGCTATTGCAATGACCAACAATCCTGTGGATCACTCAAGGATTAAGCATATTGATATAAGGTATCATTTTATTAGAGAGCATGTAGAAAATGGAACTGTATCGTTGCATTTTGTGTCTATTGAACATCAAATAGCAGATATATTCACTAAACCTCTAGACGAATCAACATTTTCTAGATTGGTTGGTGAATTGGGGATGCTTAACACCTGTTAGTTTTGCTACCTATCTGTTATAATTCAGTTTGTGTACATATTATTATTGTTCATGAATATTCATAATTAATAATGTGTACTTAACTTCAAAAATGTATGTATTGCATGTCATAAGGGGAAGTTAGAAAGTTTCATGAAATTAATCTTGTGCTGATCTGTGTATCTAAATGATTAATGTCTAATAATGTGATAGGATTTAATGCTAGATTTAATTTTGTAATGCATGATTTATTTGCTAAATTCCCTGTCGTTTCAAAATTGTAAGTTTCTAAAAATGGTGTGAAAATTTGTGATGAAATCTTTTGAATTTTACATATAAATGTTTAATTCACATAATTTCATTAAAATTTTCTAAGGTAAATCTCGATCTGTTTCTGGATCGAGATCGAGAACGACTTGCGAAAATTGCTTAAAAACTGTCAAGGTACATCTCGATCTATCCACATCGAGATCGACATCGAGATGTAGATCGAGATGCGGATCGAGATCGACATCGAGATGTAGATCGAGATGCGGATCGAGATCGACATCAAGATCGACATCTAGATGAGGATCGAGATGCGGATCTCGAGATCGAGATGTGACTTGTCTTTTCAGTTAATTTTTTTTAGGCGTGCAAGTATATAATATAGCATTATATAGATTGTTCATTATTTCACTTAACCTTCTCTCTCACTAGTTCAAAAAGCTGAAGCAAATTAACACGCATATACATACATTCACAGCATCCTTTTTTCCCTGCCACTACACCAAGTTTTCTTGTGATTTTCTTAAACAAAAATCACTAACTGTTACTTGAAAGCATTGATCACTAAAACGAAACTCTGCCAATTTTTTTTTTCTCGAGTGGGTTTGTTTTTTGTTCGCGCTTTCTTGTTCTCTATTTATTTTGTGTTCTTGAGAGGAATAGTTGTGAGTATTACTGTTTAATCCTTAAAGTGCAACTTAACCGCCGTGTTTGTGTTTTTCCGGAAAAATAATTTTTTTTAACGGCTGTTCACTTTAATTTTCGAAAACTCAACCGTCAATCTTTAGTGGGGAGTTAAGTGGTCATTAGTGAGGAAGTTAATTTGTTTTAATTTGTGTCACTAATTACGTGGGGTAATTAGTGGGGTTCGTGTACGTTTTTTTTGTTTGTTTAAATTTAGAACTTGTTCTCTAAAATTTCCATTGCAAAACCATTTCAGAACATTTCTTTTCTCAAACACAAATTTAAAATGGCAAACCCAAATTTCACAATTCCCAAAACCAACTTTGTTAATCTCTCTGCTGATCGAGCAACTGGTAGATTTATTCACTATCAGTTCTGGATTGAGTCCCTCAACAACACATCCATAATAAGTCATGCCTTAACCACCTCTACCATCCTGAATGTCGAAGCCCTTCAAGCTGCTTACTCAACATTAGAGATTCAGGGTGGTAAAGCAAATCCAACAGGATTATCCTTCACTGTCAGTGGTGCCAAATATGAGGTCAGTCTGCAGAAGTTCAATGAGATTCTTGGGCTTCCTTCAGAAAATTTTGCTCCGGAACCCACTATGGAAGAAATGTTGCAATTATTCACAGAGATAGGTTGTCGTCCTCCCACGGGTCTTATCAAGGTAACAAAGGTTCACACAGGTATGTTACCAGCTGAGTGGGATTATATAGTTCAGGCCATTCAGCGCTGCATGTTCCCAAAGGACAAAGACTACAGGCCAATGAACAACAGCTGTCGAGTAATTCTATATGGAGTGGCAAATAACAGAAGAGTGAATGTGGGCAAACATCTGTTGATTCAGTTGCTTGAGAGGTGGGCACTGGAAAAGAATGCATCTAGGAATCCGGCAGATGGACCAGTTAAATGCTGGATGCCAAGATTCCTTCAGATGGTTCTGGATGACGTTCTTTCAGAGGAGCACAGAAGAATATTTCAAGGCTCTGAAAGGATGGCATGTTTTGATATGACCTTAAAGAGTATCTCCACCATGGAAACCCAGCAAAAGTCCAGACTTTTTGAGTTGCGCCTGACTCCGTACTTCCAGGATCTGCAAGATGAGTATGCTAGGAGGCATGCTTCTCAGTTTACTGCAGTAGAAGCTGAGAGTAGCGGTAACGAAGCTGAAGGTGGAGCTCAAGTGTCTAGAAATTTGGAAGAAGCAGGTATGGATGTTGACATGGCCGAGGCAAAAGTTGCAGAAGCTGGAGCCGACAAGGATGACGATCTTCTGAGTCAGGTACCTATTCTTGCTGATCTTGATCAATCATCAATTCAACCTGTTTTCTACAGCCGTGGGCCTGAAAACCCCCAGGCTCTATCCCAGGCTGCAAGCCCTTCTGTTCTTAAACATTCAGCCAGCCCTAAAACTGGTGATAAAAGGAAGGCAAGCCCATCTAAGTCAAGTGAAGGGAGTGTAGGAGTTGAGAAAGTAGTACAATCAACAGCTCTGCCACTTTCAAAGAAGCAAAAGATGGATTCTATCCTAGTGGCAACTGCGCAACCTGTTAGGGATAGTTCACCTCTCACAGCCACCACACCTCATGCTGGTGGCTCACCTCTCCTAAATATTCCAACACATTCGCACTCGCCTAGGCATGTTGGTGAGAGTCAAGGAGGGGGTCCAGCTCAACAGCCAATAGGAGCTGGCCCTACCTCCCCTGAGTTGTCCGCTCAGGGCTCTTTGAGCAATTTCTCGGAAGGGGAATGGCAAACTGAGACTAGCACTTCTGATGCTAGGATCTCAGGAAGTTTTAATGCGGAAGAGTCTGTCGAATCCAGTATGGATGACTCTTCCTCATCTAAATCAGAAAACAAGTTGCTCGCAGAGCAACGACATCTGGTGACTGGTGGGTCTACGCCTCCAGAACAGCCCAGCGAACCAGAAAATGTTCTTGGTAAACAAGGGGATGACATGGTCATAATGCCATCTCCTAACGTAGACACAGCGTTTAAAGGTTCAGTCTCACTGACCGATATCGCTGACCAACTCACCGCAAGTCCTCAGCGACTCGTGGATGAGGCTTTAGTTCTGTTAGGCTCTAAACACGAGAGAGAGACAGGGAGAGTAGATCCCTTCTCTTTTGGGATCTTGAGTGAAACAGAACACGGCGAGCGTAAACAGTTTAACCCAATCCAAACACCGTCCCCTAAATTGCAGGATCTAGTGAAGAAGGTGGAAGCTTTGGAGGCTGGAGTTGCTGGTGTTACTGCTGCTGTCTCTTCTCACTCTGGAAGATTGGAGGTTGGAGCACAGTTCATGGAGAACTTGATTGCCGTCCAAAATCAAATGATTGACAAGATAAACAATCTTGGATTGGTACAAGTGGAGCTTGGGCGGTCAGTCGATGATGTCACTCATGGCATGTCACAGGTCTTGACGAAGCTGAATGAACTACTTGATACTGTCTTTGGACGTAACAGGGCTGGACCTGGTCCTTCAACCGGTGGTGGTGGTGACGGTAATAATGATGATGATGCTCCTGATGAGGATAACCCACCTAAGGGGGAGAAGGAGGATCAGGGTCTGAAAAAGCTGACTAGTAAGGGTCCGGTGATCGAGTCCTCAAACAAATCTGGTGAAAAGGTGGAGGAGGCTCAACCGACTCTTAAGGACAAAGGCAAGCAGAAGATGGTAGTTGAAGAAGAAGCTGAGAAAGAAACACCTCTCGTCGATGCATTTATGGGAGACTTTATTGAAGATTCTGATGAGGATGAGATGGATGTAGAAGCCTTAGTGGCAAGGAGGTCGAGACTCGAGCAACGGGCAAGAGAGTGGGAACAAGAAAGAGGTCTAAATCCTGGCGGATCTGGCGCAGGAGTTGCAGGTGATGCAGGAGACCACTTGGTTGCTGACGAGCATGTGCCGGAAGAAGAAATTGATGAAATAGCGAAAGAAGCGGAGATGCAAGAAGAGATTTTCAGGGAAGCCAGAGAAAGAGTGAATGAAGAAGTGCTTCAAGGAATAGTGGAAAAGGAACTAATGGCAAAGGAGAAGAGAGCGGCTCAGAAAACTCAGCATGAGTATGAAATGAAAAAGATCACAGATCCTAAGGTCCAGGCTGACATAAGGAGGGAAGGTCCCGAGTGGGACAAGGCTAGAGAAGCCTTAGCTGGACCAAGAGCCTATGCTCCTGACTCAGAAAGATTGAGTTTCCTTCTTCACAAGCTAGAAAATCTAAACCCTGGGCTTCTGAACTATCTAAACTGTATAAGACAGGGATGCACCTCTACTCAAGTTATATTCAAGGAGAAAGCATGGAGTCTGATGATTACTTGGGCACCCATAACAAGAATCGAGCCGTGTATGGTTGATGAAGCATTCTTCCATGCAAGGGGTGCTAGTGAACTGGTAGAATATGCTCACAAGGTAGACACCTCTGTCAAGACTGGAGTACTGTTTAAAGAAAAACTATTGAAGATGGCTGAAGACAGAGGGGTTGACATTATTTTAAATCCCTACCAAATCAGATACGTCCATGACAAGGTCTTGAGGATCGTAAATCTACATGACTCGAAACTGACCCCGAGCGAAAATGTACTGAAGGCAGTTGCAAAGCTAGTCCTCACAAAGGGTTTTCTAACAAAGAAAAAGAAGCTGGTGGCTAAGGACTTGGAGAAATTGATAAGAAGGCAAGATGTTAGATACAAGTTGCCTGAAGCCAAACTACCAGTGGTTAAGAAGGAGCCTGAAGACTATGCATTCGAGCAGCAAGAAGAGGCAATAAAGGAGCATGTGCAGAGATACGGAGATCCAAGAGTAGACATTCCTGAAGAAGGAGAAATAAGGGAGGAAGCTAGTGCAGTGGTTGGTGCAAATGTCAAGTTTGTCAAAAGCAAAGCTGAGAATGAGAATGACCTGCTGATCTATACAGACAAGCATCAGGTGGAAACCGTCATTGAGCTCAAGTACGACATCTTTGCAGAACACAGTCATGAAACACTGTGTATCATAAGGGAATTGATTGATGAGATGGATGATGTTGACGAGTTTGATCAGGATTATCTAAGGGTCACGTTTGATAACTTCTGTAAGAGAAGACAACAGCTTGATATTCAGAGGCTACAGCAATGCACCACCGCTATTGTCGTTGGATACCCTAAGCAGCTGGTCATAAGGAAGAAAGGGAAAAAGGGGTATCCTGACAAAGTAACTAAGCTGAGATTTGAAGACATTCCCACGAAGCTTACCACTCGCAGCATGGTTGAAAGTTGGTTGAGGTTGTTTCGAGATTATAAGATCAGAAATCATGTGGAAGCAGAAGGACTTAATCTTCTCAAGAAAAGATTGGATGAAGTCTGCAACCCTGAGTTCATGAAGAAAGAAAAGGCAGCCAAGAAGAAAGCTCGTGAGGAAGAGGAGCGCAAGAAATCGAGATTTTAATGTATTAAGCTTGTAATGTTTCTTTGCGTTGTAATTGGTTTTCTTGTTTTCCTGCATTGTAAGTACATTATCTGTTTTCTTGTGTAGTGTAAGGTAGAAGTTAGTTAGCTAAGTGTCTTGAAACTGGTTTATATTAGGCGTCAATTATTTCGCGAAGTTCGGCGGTGGTAATACTGCTAAAAGTACTTCAGAAGGATAATTGAAGATTGAGTGGACCGTGCTCTTAAGTACTTAGAGAAAATCTCTAGAAGAGCATGAAGCCATTTGATCGAGCCAACAGGTGTCCAATTTTGGCACTTGAAGTTTCAGTGATAGACATGAAGCTAGTTAATCAAGCCAAGCATTATGCAAGTTGACATGATCGTTTATGAATGTTAGTTTATCTTTTTCAGTCCCTGGTTAGTTGAGTTATCCTCATTGTGAATTTGGTTGTCATTGTTAGACAATCAAATAGGGGGAGATTGAAAGGCATAGGTGTACTAACTTGTAACACTTAATTACTATGTAACTCAACTAGGTAAAAGATAAAACAACAGCAAAAATAAGAGAAACTGAAGAAGCACATGGAATCAATCAACTGAAGAAATGGTAATAATACTTGGTAACTACAAGTAACTAATTTGGTTAATCAAGGATGCGTAAGTGAGAAGAAGTTCAATCTCAGTATTGCTCATGCCCTAACTTATCTAATGGAGAATCAAATTAATGTCAAAGAAGTATCAAGAAGACCAAAGTGATTTCATGTAATGTATCTCAACAACTGGATAATGTGAAGGTTAATCAACAAATGAGAACTGACATTCAGAAGCAAGAACCCCTACAAGACTAGTCACTTATGAACCAGACCATTGCATCAAGTGTCAGGACATTGGAGGCAAGTTCATGTCAGTAATAGAAGATCTCATTTGAATTGAGTGAGGAAAAGAAATTGAAGAAGCTAGGGAAACTTGCTCATAAAGGTTAATCCACAATTAGTCTCTAATGAAAGTCAACATTGGATGAGTGAATATTTACCATGGCAAATGTCGATCCACAGCAGATCGAGATGCGGGTCGAGATTTATAATTGAAGTAAAACATTGCAAGGCAAATCTCGATCCACGGCAGATCGAGATCGAGATTCTCACAGATCGAGATCGAGATTTTCACAGATCGAGATCGAGATCGAGATTTTCACAAATAGAGATCGAGATTCTCACAGATCGAGATCGAGATGGGTCCAGGCCGAGATCGAGATGCGGGTCGATATGTAACATTTAATGTTCAAGGGACAAGTGGCTTATTGTGAACGGTTGATCCAGAGTTGTTGGGAAAGTACTTTTTGTTGTTGAAGTCCTGATTGGTCCACGTACACAAAAAGGACAAGATCAAGACTACATGACATTATAAAAGCAGCACTTTGTTTTTATTAGTAAAAAGACTTTCATCATCTCTATTATTCAACGATATTTTTAAAGAGAGAGCATTTACTGTAAAACAAAAAGTGAGAGAGAGGATCAGTTGAATCTAGCTTTAATTGCTGTATTTATTGTTCAACTGATCATGATGCTTTTATGAATGTTGTAGCAAATCCTTCAATGAATATAAAGATATATTCTTGAAATTCTGTGTCATCATTTATTACCTGCATATTGTTTTTTTTCTCTCATTAATTTTAAACAGTTGTATTCACCCCCCCTCTACAACACTTTGGACCTAACAGAGTCTCTAAGAGTTTACCCAGAAGATTGATTTAAGTGACTTGATTTTTCAAAATTTGCTGCATGTTGAGCTCCATGGAGGCTACTCTTTTCTCCAATTCCATTACCTTGTCCTTGGCTGAAAACTCAGTGTCCAACCTTTGCTTGATTCTAGTCAGCATTGTGAGGCTGAGTCTAGAGTCAATGGTGGTGTCAAAATGCATCCTTGAGCTGTCAATGTCTTCTCTTATTTTCTTCAATTCATACTTGGAACTTGTGACATGCATTTTCTGGATCTTCAAATTATCCCTGTAAAAGTTCAGAATTCTCCTTTGCAGGGGATCCACCACATCTACTTCAGCCATTGACCTTCTGTAAAGAGAAATGATGGCCCTTTCTGTTTCAGCCAAATTAGTTTCATCACTTGCCACTTGTGGATCTAGAAGTTCATCATCAGAATTATCATCAAAGTCTTCAGGATTCATGTGGGATATATCATCAGGTTGACTGGCCAAAAACTCTTTCCCACTCCTGAATTGCTCTTTTGTCTGCACTAAACCCAACATTTACTCAGCTATTTGATTAGATGCTGCTGCTAGTTCTTGATAATGAGGATCTTCATGTTGAAAGGTTGAAGCATCAAGATTGACATCAATTTCATCCTCCACCTCCATGTTGACTTCTGCAACTCCTGCAGGAAATCCATAGTCTACAACTCCCCCTGACTCTAGCCCCAACTCCTGGGTGAGTCCTGCTTCAAACTGCTCAGTTTTAGAAGTTGATGCTTCATGAGATGGTGAAATTGGTTTCTCTCTATTCTTTTCTCTCTCACTCTCTTCTCTCTTTTCTTGCATCAGGATCTCATCCTGGATTCTCACCTCTCCCTTACTTTCCTTTCTTTTTTCATCACCTGCTAAGGTGGGACTCTCTTTTCTCACACCCTCTCCTTTTGCCACCTCAGAAGAATTTAAGGGCCTCTCATTCACACACTCTTCTTTTGCCAAGGTATGCAAACCTTGCCTCTCACACACCTCACCCACTCCACTCAATCCTAATAGAGTATTGGCCACTTGAAGTGTTTCAATGGATGATTCATGAATTGACATTAAGGGATCAATCGATGGATAAGAAGTATCCATCGATGGATGAATATCCGTTGATGGGAGCTCGTCGATGGATGTAAGGATATCCATCGATGAAAGTGAACTAGTCAATGGATGTTGGAAGTTATCAGTTGATTGCATAATATCCATTGACTGGAGAGAAATTACAGTATTTTCCTGATCAACCAAGGTGTTAACCTTATTTGGTGATGCAGGTGAGAGTGTTGGCTCCACCCTGAGTTGCAAAGAGGGTGAATTTGAAACAATGAAGTTGTCAATCAACACTGTTTCTGAAGAAATAGTTTTTGAAGGAGATTGAAGAGAAGATTCAGATAAAGAATGGGGCTGTGCCTCAGGAAGATTCTGAGACACATCAAAAGAAGAAACTGAAGGCTCCACCAAATTTTCATTTGGCTTTGCATGTGTGTGTGTGCCCTGTGCAGTATTTATAACCTTCTTTCTTCTTTTGTATGGCTGTATTATTTGGTGACCCTTATCCCCATCTGATGGTCCTAGTTGAGACCTCTTTTCAATAGGTACATCTTTTTGAGAAGATGCAACTAGGGATGTGTTTAAGTCCTTTACTACAGCCTCAATCTGTTGGGAGATTGGACTGGTGGCTGGCTGGTTCCTCTCAATCTCACTCTGCTTATTCTTCTGGCTTTCTTGATGTTGGCCAGTTCCCTCACCCTTATCAACCACCTTCACACTCCCCTTAGAGGTTTTTCTTTTCTTAGATCTTACAACAGTAGTCCTTTGAGAAACTACTGAGGTGGTTTGATCAGACTTGTGTTTTGAAGGTTGTGCAACTTGGGTAGGAGGAATGGGGGCATTTCCATCTCCCTCCATTGTTGCTGAAGGCAAAGAAATTTGAGATTTTGAAGAAGAATGTACAAGATGGAGATTTTGAAGATATACCTGTACAAGAGGAGGATAAATGAGGCACAACTTAGGGTGTAAGTTGATTCTCACAAGATCCTTGAAGACCCTCTTGTTTTGCATCCATGGCTCCAAGGACTCCATATCTGCACTTATTTCATACTCTCCAACAGAGGCATTAATAATCATCATGAAAAATCTTGCAAAGTAGATATTATTTTTCCTAGATGACTTGGGTCCTAACTTAGCAGATAATTCATTTAGGAGTAGTGTGCCAAAATCGAAGTATTTATCAAACAGGATAGAATAAGCAGTTTCTTGCATACTGATCGTAATTGCACCAAAATTACTTATTTTTCCAGAAAATACTTTAATTATGGCATCAAAGAAATAACTCCATTCTTTCCTAAGATTTTTCCTAACAACTTCTCCTAATCCAGTTTCAGCATTTGCATAATTAACGGATTCTAACATGTCCCTAATTTCATTTTCAGTGGGTGGTTTATTACAATTATTTGCAGGCAACCCTAAACATTCAGATAATGAAGTACTAGTAATTGTATAGGAATTACCTTTGCAAGAATAAGAAATTACCTTCCCATCTGGTGAAATCTCTGCAGAGGTCCACAGTTCCTCAACAAAGGAACACACGATTATTGGTGCTTCGCTGAGAGCTTTGGAAACTTTGCAATCTCCTAGGAATCGCATCAATGGATGAAAGTCCACAGGAGCATCATTCACTGTTAGACATGCTGTGAAGTTGTTCTGTTCATAGGTGAACCCAGTGGAAGAGACGATCTTCTTTTGTGGTGCCATTCTTTCAGTTGATATTCAAGAAATTAAAGTGAACTTGAAAGAATTTGTGAGAGCTCGTGAGAATTAGATAAAATTAGCTTGAGAGAGAGAGACAAAGATGAATAGTTTAGAAAAAAAAAATAGCAGGTAAGAATGAATTTTTAATTGCAACTGCTATTTATATTTTCTAGTATTAAAAAGACTTGAAAGGACTTTTTAATTAGACAGATAACCGTTGATGTATAAAAGACTGTAGTTTATTACCCTAGATGGTAATTCTCAAACGGCTATAATCTGATCAACGGATGAATAAAACTATAGAAATTCTATTACTATCGACGGATAAAATAGAGAGTTAATCTTTTATCGATCGATCACCAATTACCAAGGTAATTAACTATCGATAGATAAATATCCATCGATAGGAATAACATTTATCTGTTGATCAATTAAGAAGAGATTTATCCGTCGATAAACAATTACTTAGGTAATTATCTGTCGATAGATAAATATCCATTGATAATTGCGAACAATGGCTACAAAACAACAACAAAACAAAAAAAAACTTGACAGTCATTTTAAGCATGAGCAAAATTAAGCATACCTAACTCAGAGACTAATCTATTAAAAGTAGATTCATCTAGAGGTTTTGTAAATATGTCTGCAAGTTGTTGTTCACTAGGGACAAAATGTAATTCAACTGTACCATTCATTACATGTTCCCTAATGAAATGATACCTTATGTCAATGTGTTTGGTTCTGGAATGTTGCACAGGATTTTCTGTTATTGCAATGGCACTTGTATTGTCACAGAAGATGGGAATTTTGTTTAAGTTGAACCCATAGTCAAATAGTTGATTCCTCATCCATAAAATTTGTGCACAGCAACTTCCAGCAGCAATGTACTCAGCTTCTGCAGTTGAAGTTGATACTGAATGTTGCTTTTTACTAAACCATGACACAAGTTTGTTTCCCAGAAATTGACAGGTGCCTGTGGTACTTTTCCTGTCTATTTTGCAACCTGCATAATCTGCATCTGAGTAGCCTATTAGATTAAAACCAGAATCTCTAGGATACCAAATACCTAAATTTGATGTACCCTTAAGATATCTGAAAATTCTTTTAATAGCTACTAAATGAGATTCTCTAGGATCAACCTGAAATCTAGCACATAAGCATGTAGAGAACATTATATCTGGCCTACTAGCAGTTAAATATAAAAGTGAGCCTACCATGCCTCTATAACTTGAAATATCCACCTTAGCTTCTTTGGTATTTAATTCAAGTTTAGTGGCAGTGGCCATGGGAGTTTTTGCAGAAGAACATTCACTTAACTCAAATTTCTTTAACAAATCATGAATGTACTTTGTTTGATTTATAAAAATACCATCCTTAACCTGTTTGACTTGTAACCCAAGAAAGTAGGTAAGCTCTCCCATCATGCTCATTTCATATTTACTCTGCATTAGTTTGGCAAACTTCTTGCAAAGTTCCTCATTTGTTGATCCAAAAATAATGTCATCCACATAAATTTGTACAAGAATGATAGAGCCATTAACATTTCTACTGAATAGAGTTTTATCAACAGTACCTCTTGTGAAATGATTCTCAATGAGAAACTGAGATAAAGTGTCATACCAGGCCCTTGGTGCTTGCTTCAAGCCATAAAGTGCTTTGAGTAAAAAATAGACAAAGTTAGGAAATTTTGGATCTTCAAAGCCAGGAGGTTGTTCCACATAGACTTCCTCTTCTAATACTCCATTCAAAAAAGCACTTTTCACATCCATCTGGTAGACTTTGAAATTAGCATGTGCAGCATAAGCCAGAAAGATTCTGATTGCTTCTAACCTTGCAACTGGTGCAAAAGTTTCATCAAAATCAATTCCTTCTTCTTGTGAATAACCCTTTGCTACAAGCCTTGCTTTGTTCCTAGTCACAATACCAGTTTCATCCATTTTGTTTCTGAATACCCATTTTGTACCAATTACTGATCTATCTTTTGGTCTGGGCACCAGCTTCCATACTTTATTTCTTTCAAACTGATTCAGTTCTTCTTGCATAGCCAAAACCCAATCAGGATCCATGAGAGCCTCTTCAATTATTTTGGGTTCTTCTTGAGATAGAAAACTGCTATACAGGCACTCATTTTGAGTAGCACTTCTTGTCTTGACACCATCTTCTGCATTTCCAATGATTAGTTCAAATGGATGGCTTCTTGTCCATTTTCTTTGAGGAGGCAAATTTTGCCTTGATGATGAAGCTTCATGATCATTTGTATTGAACTCAAAGTGATCTGAATTTGTAAATTGATTCTGAAACCCTCCCCCTGAAGTGGATACCCTTGATGTAGATTGTTGATTATCCGTTGAGGAGTTATCAGTTGATGCATTATCAGTTGATGGATTTCTGTCAACTGATAAATTATCCATTGATGCAATAACATCAACTGATATTGGGTTTCTGAACACTTGAGGTTTTATAATTTCTGCCTCTTCATCATCTTTTACATCATTTGATTCATTCTCAAAATGCAGTGTGTCATGATTTCCATCATCAAACAAGCCTTGAATCTTTTTATCATCAAATACTACATGTACAGATTCCATAATAATGTGTAGTCTGAGATTGTAGACTCTATAGGCTACGCCTGATAGTGCATACCCAACAAATATAGCTTCATCAGCCTTGGCTTCAAATTTTCCTAGGTTTTCACCTTGATTTCTTAGCACATAGCACTTGCAGCCAAAGACATGAAGAAATCCCACCTTTGGCTTTTTGTCTTTCTTGATCAATTGATAAGGAGTCTTCCCTTGAGCTTTATTTACTAGGGAGATGTTTTGAGTAAAACATGCTGTGTTTATGGCCTCAGCCCAGAAGTATGTTGGGAGTTTGGCATCTTCCAACATGGTTCTAGCAGCTTCAATCAATATCCTATTTTTCCTTTCAACTACCCCATTTTGTTGAGGTGTTCTGGGTGCAGAGAATGTGTGTATGATTCCTTTTGATTCACAGAACTCTTTCATTGTGGAATTTTTGAATTCTGTTCCATTGTCACTCCTTATCTTCTTTACATCCAATTCAAGATTTTTCTCATTTTCTCTTATGTGCTTGATGATGAGATGACTAGCTTCATCCTTTGAATGTAGAAAATAAGTCCATGAGAATCTTGAAAAATCATCCACAATGACTAGAGCATACTTCTTCTTTGCAATAGACATGATATTTACAGGACCAAACAAATCCATATGTAATAACTCAAGTGGCTTTTCAATTGAAGATTCCAATTTCGACTTAAATGATGCCTTCCTCTGCTTTCCTTTCTGACAAGCATCACAAAGTCCATCCTTGACAAATTCCATTTGTGGTAAGCCTCTCACTTGATTTTTCTTAACCAAGAGATTCATGGCTTTGAAATTCAAGTGAGCTAATTTCTTATGCCACAGCCAACTTTCTTTTGTACTTGCCTTAGAGAGAAGACAAGTCATTGATTCTGCATTTGTTGAGTTGAAGTCAGCTATGTACACATTCCCTTTTCTATTCCCAGTCATGACCAGGCTTCCATCTACCTTGTTGGAAATTATGCATGCTTCTGTTGTGAAACAGACTTTATTTCCATTGTCACATAGTTGACTTATGCTTAACAAGTTATGTCTTAAGCCATCAACTAATGCAACAGGTTCAATGATGACATTCTCTTTTGAAATCAAGCCATATCCCATGGTGTGCCCTTTGCTGTCATCTCCAAAAGTTACTCCAGGGCCAGCTTTCTCCTCAAACTTTGTGAGCAGGGATTTATCTCCAGTCATGTGTCTTGAACACCCATTGTCCAAGTACCAAAGATTCCTTCTTTTTCCCTGCACACAGTCAGAACAAATCAAGTTGATTTTGGTACCCAAGTTGCCTTGGGTCCTTTCTTATTAGTTGTTATCTTTGATTTGGTTTCCAATTTTTGTACCTTTGGTTTGGGTGGTTTTACTTCCACTTCAACCTTAGGTGTTGGTCTCCTTACCTCAGAATTCTCAGTGCTAATATTTGGAATGCTCATGCTTGCAGAATTGGAAAAATTTGGTGCATGAAGATTGTTAAGCATATTCCATGGCATAGCAGGCATATTCATATTGGCAAATGCAAGATATGGATTAAACATATAAGGCATTGATGCATACTGAGCATGAATAGCATGAGAATCAACTAAATGAGGAAAAACAGAATTGGTATGCATGTTGGGTACAGCAGGTACATTTGTTGCTGTAGGCATGGTGAGTTTACATTGCACAGATAAATGATTTTTACTACCACACTTAGCACATATTTTCCTAGGAGCATATTTGTCAGGTGTGTAGTTGTTGTGCTTGTTTATACCTACTTTACCATTTCTATTCTTCTTCTTCTTTTCATTTGGCTGAATATTAGGTTCTATCTTTTCCAATTTCTCTTTCAACTGATTTTTAGATAAGAATCATATATTAGCCTGTTCAACTTTGATTTGAGATTCAGAGGAGCTACTTTCTTTGACAAATTTAATAGGTCTGTTAAACTTAGTTTTAATATCACATTTCTTAGCAGTTGATGACTTCTCAATCGATGGATAATTATCCGTTGGAATAACATTATCAATCGATGGATAATTCTTATCAGTTGATTCAGAATTATCAATCGATTGCTTCTTTTCCAAAGATTGATCTTCATCAATGGCTATTTTCTCAAGAGTTTCAGACAACATGGTGAAATAGTTTGTTCCATGAATGTCATTCATCTTCTTACTGGCTTTACTTGACCTGTTCCACTTGTCAATGGTTCTTAGTTTATCCTCTAATTTTTCTTTTAATTTCTCTATTTCCTTTTTACTGTCAACTAGTTCATTTCTAGCATCTTTGTTTTCCATCTTGAGTCTGTCCAATTGCACTAGCTCACTCTCTAAGAAATTGTTTCTTTCAGTGAGAGTTTCTAATGTTAATTTGAGCCTAGTGTTCTCTTTGTTCAAAGACTTAAGAGTGACATGCAAATTATACAATTCATTAGACATTTCATTAATAGTAATATTGCATTCATCTTTGGACAACTCAGATAGATTTGTAGAAATTACCTGATTGCTAGAAGAACTAGCTTCCTGGTCATCTTGATTGGCCATTAGTGCAAGATTGATGTGTTCTTCTTCTTCTTCAGAATCCTCCTCAGCAGCCCAGTCCTTTTCTTCTGTCACAAAAGCCTTCTCTCTTTGTCTGAGCAAGTCAAAGTACTTCTTCTTATAGTCAATACCATCACTGGACTTTGACCTCTTTTCAACTTTGGGCTTTCTGCATTCACTTGAAAAGTGACCAGCCAATCCACAGTTAAAGCATCTGAATTGAGTCCTGTCAACAAGATTTTTGCCTTGTTGAGTGTCTCTCCTGAACTGTGATCCAGGCCTTTGCATTGGATTCCTTTTGAACTTGAGTTTAGAAAATTTTCTTGTTAGAAAAGCTAAATGCTCATCTATTTCATCCATTTCATCTTTGATGAGTGACTCATCACTATCACAAAGTTCTTTTCCTTTACCAGTAGAAGATTCATCATATCTAACATAATTTGCACCATTGCCATGACCTTCTTTCTTCCCTTCTTTGAAATCAGCATCTTCATCTGTTTCTGCAACTTGCTTTTCCTTGACCACCAAAGTAATGGACTTTTCTCTCTTCTGACTTTTTTCAATTTCCTCATCTTGCTGTAGCTCCAACTCATAGGTTTTCAAGATGCCATACAGCTTATCCAAAGTATAATCTTTAAAGTCAAGAGATTGCCTTATAGAAACAGTCATTGGTTTCCATTCTTTGGGTAGGGACCTCAAGAATTTGAGGTTGGTGTCCTCAACAGCATAAACTCTTCCATATAGTTTAAGCTCATTCAACAGCTTTTGAAACCTACTATATGTATCATTTATTGTTTCACCACCCTTGAAGTGAAAGGCCTCATACTTTTGAATCAAGAGTTGCATCTTGTTCTTTCTTACTTGCTCAGTACCTTCACAGAGGGTTTGAAGAGTGTCCCAGACTTCTTTGGAGGTTGTACAACTGATGACATTGTCAAACATGTCCTTGTCAAGACCATTAAACAAGATGTTCATAGCCTTTTTGTCCTTATGTACTTCCTTTTCATCTTCATCTGTATACCCACTCACAGATTTAGGGATGAGTTTGTCTGGTGCTTGAGTACCGTCTGCATTTACACTTGTAACTATTTTCATAGGCACATGTGGACCTT
Organism: Oenanthe sinensis; assembly: GCA_028671895.1. Classification (NCBI taxonomy): domain Eukaryota; kingdom Viridiplantae; phylum Streptophyta; class Magnoliopsida; order Apiales; family Apiaceae; genus Oenanthe; species Oenanthe sinensis. Next base: position 41,175,427 of record CM053806.1, read on the forward strand.
TCTCTATGCAATGAACATAGGAAGGATCAATAGATAGCAGATGCAAGTGCATTTTTACTTTCCAGGGAAAATATTCATCTTTCTCTAGAACTGGAATCTTAACTCCTGTGTCTCTTTGACCCATTCTTGATGTACTTTTAGATCTTGACTTTCTGTTTGTTGAAAGCCTGCTCTGATACCAATTGTTATTCGCCCTTAAGTACACTAAGTTTGGAGAAGGGGGGTTGAATACAAACTTAAGAATTAATTCAACTTCTTGCGGAAATAAGTTTGTACAAAGAGAGTGTTTAATTAAGATTGATGTAACTAAGAACTGGATAACTAAAGTGTTGAAAACAGAAACAACAAGATTAAAAATTACTAGTGGATTGTTTTTCCACTAGTGAGTTTTTGTTTTCAATTGATCTTAGTAAAAATACTAAGCTGCTTACAAAGTTGAATGTAGAACTTAGAAAAGCATTACAAGTTCTGCCTGGTTTTCTACTTTGCTTTTCTTGAGTTCTTCAAAACTTCTCTCTCTTTGCTACTGTGTTTTTGTGACTTATTTATACAAAAACTACTACTCTAGTTTTTCTATCGACTGATAACAATATAATATTACAATTTATACTGTTTTCATAAAAATAGAAACTAGCTTCTTTTCACAGCCTTCCTTGTAGAACTAACTAGCTCTGGAAGTGTCTTTGTCTTAAGATATTCCTTGGATGCTGTGTTGCCTTGAAAGTCTTCACAATCCTGACAGGACTGTCTTCCAATGATTCAGTTTCTGCACTGTTCCCGTAATTTCTGGCTTTAACTAAATAGGGAAACTTTAATCAACTGATAAATGCTGTTAAGCTTATCAGTTGATTCACCTTTACTTATCCATCGATGGATAGGATATCTGTTGATCAGTTGATGTGTCGATGGATAATTGAGTTATCCATCGACTCCTTATCCATTGATGGCTTGTATCAGTTGATAGCTTTCATCCGTTGAGTAGTGTCTTCATTCATCGACTTCAACATCAGTTGATCACTTCACTTGTGAGAATTCTGACTTAGAATATTTACAATTGATCAGCCATTCTTCACATCTGTTGAGAAGCTAGAAATTGAAGTCAATAACATCAGTTGACTACATCATAGCATCCATCGAGGTAATACAATCAATTGATAGTGAAACATAAATCAATGCTACAATCCAGTTTATCAGTTGATAAACAAGTTTCAACTGATAACTGGTTTCCTAGTCAATGGATATGTTAGGTCCTGGAGATCGTAGAGGGGGGGTGAATACGATTCCCAAATAAAAATCTGACTTTTATTTATTTTTGGGACAACATAAAAATTATTTTGGTTCAAACCCAGGTACTGTTCATCATCTTCTTCAACCTCAAGAACACCATTAAAATAACCAAGATAATGAACGGTAAATCATCCAAAACACACAACACAACAAGATCCAAGAATATAACTTTATATTCATTGAAGTGGGGTAGATGCTACAACAAGTTCAAGAACAAAAGCTCAAGAACACAACAAAGAAATGATTTTTGGCTCCTCTAAAAATATTACAAATTCTAGATCTAGGAGACAAAAATCAAACCTATCTTCTAAACAAGATTTAGCAATGTTTACAATAGAAGATAGATGAGTGGTATGACAAAGAAATTCATGGCCCCATAATATTAAAGTATGAGTTCGGCCATGGGGGAGAGAGAAAATAATTTTCTCTCTCTCTCCCCATTTCTTTTTCATCCGAATACTCTCTCTAAATGATGACTTGGGTTTCTTCTTTATATATTGAAAAAGGTGTTACTTTGTTTTTCCACCTTTTACTTTTGTCCACTCAAATCTCATCTTCAAAGTCATGTGCCAAGTATGCCTTTGGAAATATTTAATGTAAAAGTCATATTTAAATAAATATATATAATATAAATAAAGAATGTCTTTATTTATAAAATATATAAATAATTAAATAAATACTTTATTTAATTAAATTAAATATTTCCATTCCACTCTTCAATTTGTGTAGACTTCCTTATCCAAATACTTGGCCCCGTATACGTGACTCCACCACGTCCAAGTATTTGGCCTTCTAATATGTGAAGCTTTAGTAAGATCCAATCAGGTTGTGCCGACTGTCCCTTATCCATTAGGCTGACATTTCTCCAACACTGATTTACCACCTTTGTTGATCCTCCACATGACTTAAGAAAACCAACAACTTTAGAATGATTAAAACCATATTAACCGACGAGAGCTTGCCTTCAATGTCCTGACACTTGATGCAACGGTCTGGTTCATAAGTGACTAGTCTTGATAGGGGCTCTTGATTCCGAACATGATTCCACATTCTTCTTTGCAAACCTTACTTGTAGCTTCGATTGTAATGCACTAAAATCGTCATAGACTAAGACAATCTTCTGTAGTTTCCACATCCTTGAATAGATGTCAACATCTTTTATTCTTCACTGAGGCATGAACATGTTAATGAACTTCTTCCAGTGAGCTTCAAGTCTGTAGATGATCCTTTGATACTTTGTCTTAACTGAACTCTGTGATCCAAGATTTCTGTGCACCTGCATATTATTACATGTCCTATTCTATTGTTGAGTTATCATCAACCATTACATAGAGATTACATTTAGCATTCCTAGTACACATGAAAGTGCAGTGAGTTACTTCCCTTCACTCCTATCTCCCCTTTCAATCTCCCCCTATTTGGTTGATATGGAATAGCAATCAAATACTATTTCCCTTTACAATCTCCCCCAAAAGCAATTAAATAAAATTAACTACTAGAGGATAACTCAACTAACATACAAGAAACAATTAAAGTACTGGACATGAAAATAATATACAAAAGGTTCTGGAAAGATATAATCAGTTAAATCCAGATTTCCTGAGTTGCTGAAAATGAATGATGAATTTCTGAATTTCATTTTCCTTTAGCTTCCTCCACTTCAATGTTCTTCAAAGATGGGGTTCTTTCAATAAAGAAACAAATCATTAGTAAAGACTTCTGAACAATCATTCTCGTTCATCTTGCAATTCGAACTAGAACATACAGCTCTCTATGTTCCCCATAAGAGGTCAACTCATTCTCCCCTTAAGGTTGTTCTCTCTTGGAATGAAAGTCACTTCCTCTTTTTCTTCAGGATGTTCTATTTCCAGGAAACATATTTTTCTTTCTTCCCTGTACTATTCCACTGACTTCATCTATCACTGAAACAAGAAATAGAACACACTTGGACACTTCTCAGATGCCCCTTGAAAATCTCCTTCACATTCTTCTTTACCCAGAAAACTTCTACTTAGCAAAAACTCCCCCTGAGTTGATACTCTTCAAAGAAATCTTCATTTTCATTCATTGATCGTGCTAGAAAGAATTCTTCTGCCGAACCTCTCCTAAGAATGTTCCAAGGATAGATCTTCAAACAAATAGAACAAAATCCCTTAGATATCTTTTCAGAATAAGATATAGCATTGCAAACCAAGATGTTAATATTCTCCATAACTTCTCCCCTTAGTACGACAAGTAACTTCTTCCCAATTGACAAAAAGTAACTTCTCCACTTCAGACGAAAAATCAGTTAAATCTACAACACCTTTAGGGATTAGGCTCCAACCAATTACTAAGAAACTCCCCCTTAGTAATTTCTCCATGGCATCACTAAGGTTTCAATTTTATCTAATTCTCCCCCTTAGTTCATGCAAGCTCCAATCCACCCTTGTGTCTTTAGATATCCTCTAAGTAACCTCCACAAGATAGGATTGACAGATCTCATTTCTTGTATCACCAAGAGATCTCGTTTCTTGTATCACCAAATTCTCCCCCTTAGTTGAGAATATCCTTTAAAACAATAAAAGTATCATCTACATCCAATCGAATAAGAAACTCTCCTCCAATTGAACATAAAATCCCCCTTAGGTCTAAAAATTAATGTCTCCCCCTTTGAGATTGAGAACAACATGAATTAATAGACCCAAAGGTAATAGTTTGGACATTCCCACTAAGCTTCAGCTAGACTCTTCTTCAGCTTGTCTTCCAGAAAAGAATCTCTTCAACATTTCAGAGCTAGAAAATTCAGTAACAGGATTAAAGCATAGTAGCAAGGTTAGTGTTTGGTCTATGGTTTCCTCACTTCTACTACGTTCTGTTGGTGTTTACACTTTCAAGCGTAAGTGTTCCACTCATTTCTCTCCCTATTTCTCTCACTCAAGTGTATCACTCCCTCACTTCACTTAAGTGTTTCTCTCCCTTACTTGCACTCATTCCATTTATAGCAATTTGTACCTGCAAGTAAATCCATGCTAGTCTCACCAAGATATTATGGATCGTTGACTGTAGCATGTTGTCGATCACTAAAGATCTAGGTTCTGAGATGGAATCTCAGACAGGGTTTCAGTTAGGCCATCACCCAACTCACCATGAGCAAATCCATGCACACGTGGCTCGTCGTCGGGGAATAACCCTTCTGAAATTGGAATCTCCTTCATTCCAGGAGTGACTGAAATCCCAACATCATGATCCTCAAAAGACTCATCAAATTGGTAAACCAACTGAATCATAGTCTATGAGTTGTTGCTCAGCTACTTTCAGCATCAACAATCTCCCCATATGCAAATCCATGCACTGGATCGTTGAATGTGGTATGCGTACTAGCAACTATCTAAGCATCAACCGACTCCCCATATGCAAATCCATGCACTGGATCGTTGACGGTGATATGCCTTTAAGTTTTGAGCGATCCATGTATTCCAGAATTTGAATTCCTGGGAGAGTAGACGTGTACAAACATCTCTCTCAATCACCTGTAAAAATGAATTAACTCACTATTTTCAGTCATGGAAAACTGTTAGTGATTGCCTCTCAACATCAACAGATTGCTCTGCGGATGTGAAATCCCGTTAGGGAACTAGGACTGTTCCTCCTAGGAAGGTTGACAAGGATTCTAATATATGGCAAGAAATCCAAGTTTCCCTCAAATACCTGTGAAGGTGGCTCAACAACTTCATTCACCATGAATGGTAAACAAAGAAGTTTAGGGGTTTTACCTATATCTCACAATGTGCACTTCTTGCAATGTGTCCTCACAATTGTAAGTCCCAAGAGAGGCTAGAGAACTGTTAGGTCCTATAACATCCCTTAGAAATAAAAACTTTAGGATTACCATCAGCGTGAATGCTTTTGGTGTGCTTGACTCATTACAAGGTGCTCTGGCTGACGAGCAAATTTTCAATGAAATCACCCTGTTGAGAGAGTTCATTCAGAAACGGTTGAATTGCCTTTTCAGCTCTGCATCCTTTTGAGAGAATACAGATGAGCTACAGATACCTCAATTTGTATACTTCTTTCCTTCTCGAGAGGTAGAGCTGTGGGTGCACTTCCGACTTCATCCTTATTTGCTGCATCAAGTGCAGTTTCTCCCTTAACAACCGCTAATCTACATAAGTTCCTTATATCACCAAGGGTTGAAAGTTTGAATTAGAATGATAGTGTTTGGTACTAAGGCCTTGGTTAGAAATTGATGGATTATTCAACTTCTTGACCTTCCCCTATAGCCACTAAGGCCAATCCATTACGGCTAAATAGATAGAGTTGATCAGAGCTATATAAAATTTGGTAGAGTATGATTAAACTTATTCTCTATTCCTTCTCAGAAATATAGCATCGGAGCAATGTGTCCTCAAGAAGCAATGCACCAGAGCTAAAATGTGGGAATTAATAAAGAATAGGTAAAAGAATATTAAGCCAAATTTCATAAACTCACAATTTTAAAAAAAAATTTAACAGATTAACAAAAGTGTTCTTTTGAATTTCTCTTAGACAAATATCCAATTGAAATTCAACTCTTTTAACAAAAACATTTTGATTAATAACTCAAATCTATTTCATCTTGCTCACTGTATGTTTTCAGAAATTGTTTTGCAATTCATTCTTATCGGATATTATCTCCGACTTAAAACATAAATCATTTATAAAAAATCGAATGAATGCTTTAGTCATACAGTCCAAGGCACTAATCCCAAAGCAAACAACCATTGTTTTAATACTACAGGTCAATGTGAAACAGACATTAACAAGAGTTTTGAAAAACGTTTTACCAATAGTTGATACCTCAAGATCAAAACAATTTACTCAAATAAAATATCCTGATACCATGCAACCTAAGTTACAAGTTATCAAGTAACTTTATTTAAACAAATCGTGGAGAGAAAACAGTTTTCATTACAAAACATTTAGAGAGAGAGATGATATATGATTTTGAAATAGAAAGATAATCCTCAAGAAATGTTCTCTTTCAAAGAAAACTTTTAGTGGCTTTTCATTCTCTGGCAAATGAATGCATATTTAGATAAAACATTTTCCACAAGAAATAGACAAGAAATTTCTTTATGCATTCAAGTTCTAAAGAATGAAAAACATATGTTAATACTAATGAATTATCAAAGATATAAATGACAAGACATTCAAAAGTACTAACATCATTCAATCATTTTGTAATAAAATGCATCTTACTACAAAACAATCAAGCACATAAGATACTTACATTATGCTAGACAATTACCATTTGTCGCTTGAAACAAACACATATTGCAATATAGATCATGGTAATTCTAAAGCATAAAAATAAGCATCCGCTAAACACTGAACATACATTGACCGAATGACAGCATTTAACTTCTTACACTACATCTCAACAATTATCACATAAGCATATTGAAAATACTCATGACAATCAGAATGTATGTAAGCTCGAGGTACTAGTTGCATCAGAGATCAAATACCTTTAAATATTAATGCTAAAATTTATGATCTTTGACAACCCCTCGCGATGTAGTAACTTACTTTCAATATCAGTGTTTTTGAAATAATCTTTTTGTCACTTAGTGCAGAAATTCTAAGTGACATCACTAATATCAAAAGAATGACAACTAATATTAATGGATTTTGCAAAAGACATGAATTACATCACTTAAACTACATATTAAGTGGTTCCATTAATATTAGCATTAAACAATTAGAAGTAAATAAAATTACAACTAATTAATATATACAAATACTTATGCTGAAACATTTGATACATATAGCATGAATAACATATGACAGCACAAAGTACGAGATCCTGGATATAAATTGACTATACAAAGAGATGCTACAATGTTAGGTCCCTAGGTCCCGGGTGATCATAGGTAATCACATACCGATAATATTGGGTCCCGGGTGGTCACAAGCCAAACATTAATCAGTTCCTAGAGATCGTAGACATCTAAATAGCATGAACACTCTCTATAAACTTTACATTTTAATAAATCAATATTAGACTAGAGTGACATACCTTAGTCAATAGAGCTTTTACTAGTGTATGATCTTTGAATGAACAATTACTCCTCTTTGCCCGAGAGATCGAACGTTTACTCCTTTCGAGATCGAACGTTTACTCCATTTGGATAGGAATAACTTTTTAGCTACCAGTTAACATTGTTCCTCGAAACAATACCACGCTCATCCAGAAGGAAACTGCATTACCTTTAACACCCAAATATATCCTTGTAGATATTGGTCTTGGTAGCAGCTTCACTAAACTCAGCACTCTAGAAACCAGTAGTCTTGACACTAGCAGAGTAGAACCTTCAAAAACTCCGAACTACCCTTCAGCTTCTGTATCAATACCAAGTCTTCATGTGGATTGATTCCTTGTGCTAAGTGTATCTGCCTCTGGTTCAATTGAGTTAGTTCCTTGATTCGAACCCTATTCAATCTTGATTAGTTAGTGCATCTTCAATCTTCATTGAATTCACTAAAAAAAACTAATGAAATACTCTTATACATGCACGGCACTACCAATCACTACTCTACTACCCAGATTCATCAAGAACTGACTCTAGGAAATGTTGTTACACAAAACCCTTTGTCATGACAGATGTGTCCTTAATGTTTCCTTAGATATTCAGTGGGTAGAGTAGTCTTCTTCAAATATGATTGAGATCATCTTGCATTATTTTTAAATTGACAATTTCCTTTCTAATATGCAATCACTCAATCTGGATCACTAAGTGCTCCTAAGAATCTCAACTCTTACTCAATGAGCACTGCTAGCCTTTGAGCATCAAACACGACTAGTTGATCCAACTTACTGATGCTCCCCTTGTGATGCTGCTTGCAGCTTTTCTTCATCTGGTGTCATTTGATTTTGAGCCCTAAACAGGATGTCAACCTTTAGAAATTCAAAGCTAAAATCAAACGAATGCTAGGGAGCTTGATGTTGATGTTCACTGCATCTAGATCATCTTAAATCAATCACAGACTCTGTGTAAGCTTCTTAACTCCAAATAAGATAGCCCTCCATCACACCATGTGACTTCAGGCATGATTAATCTTACTTGATGTCTTCTCTTTACATTTGTTGATTAGACTTGCTGTGTCAACTGATTCAGCCGTAGTGAATAGGAAACCTTAAGTCTATCCATTATCCTTGTAATTTCACTCAAGGTCTGGATTTCCCTATCAACTCCTCCATTTGGTCATGAAGTCCGGAAACTAAACTTTACTCTTGAATACTCCTTTCAGTGCAGACAAAACATAGAACTTCATTCGTCAACAAATTCCATTACCTGCCCTCAAAGTGTTCTTACAGCAATCTGCCTAATCCTTTGAATGTGATTAATCACTGAGATGCTTCATCTATCGAATGCATGAACAAACACCAAAACTAAACAGGGTAGTCTTTGACTTGACTTCCCTTCAACTGACATACTTCACTAATGTCCTTCTTAAAAGAATTTCATTAGAAGTAGTCCTTTCTCACCAACTTCATCTTTACCGTCGAATCCGTTATCTTGATAAACCAAGTATTAGTTGATAAACCAAGTGTGAGAACATCATTTGTTGTTGCAGCTAACTCCATTCTGATAAACTTCAACGAATAGTTGACTTCATCATAAGCATTAAATTTCGTGTCAGCAATAACCTCACTTCCAGTAGAGTGAGCTTCTATTTCTCTTGACCTCGATCAATACTGTTCATCCTCGAACTGATATTAGGAAACCCTTCGCAAAGAATTCCCTAGGTCTTCCTTAATATTGTGCTTCAGATCATTCAAGAAAAATAGGTAACCTTGCTTAACCATTTGAATACAAAAGCAAAAGTAGTTACATGCCTCGAACATGAAAATATCAGAGATATATAACTTGTACATGTTGAAAGATACTCTGCATTCACAAATGATTAAGACACGTGGTCCTCAATTTGATTGAGTCCAAGGGTTAGAGATATTTCTAAACATAGTTAACAACAAAGCATTCAAGTTCAACATGCTCATTCTTATCTGACTGATCACTCCTCATCTATATCAGCCTCAACAAGTAGTCTTGGCTATGAGCTCAGTGATCCCAACCTAACTTAAGGTGGACTAGCAGTCTATAAGAATCATGTCGTACATATATGTAGTCATAGAAGAATCAATCACTCAGATTCCTAATTCTTCTAAATCACTTTTGTTGTTCACTTTAACATTATATTATCTCTAATTACCTTAGTCAGTTTAAATTTAAAAAAAATTTTAATTCATGGTTTATTATACTGACCCCTAGGCAATTCCCAAATTAGAAACAAACTCATCTTAACAAGCACATGATCAGATATAGCATTTAATACAACCATGCGAGTATAAACAGATTATTGACAATGTAAACATCAAGGCACTTAGCATGCAGCAAATACTCTTTCCGGTAAATGCACCCTTACAATTACCTAAGACTCTATATGTTGACATGATCAATTGTCGTGAAGCAAGCATTAAATCACATAAGATCTAATCATGAAGTCAAATACTGATTAACAAGCAACACTAACAAACTAGCACGAGTTATCTAATTCATATGGAAATCAAGGTGAGACATGCATTACATCAATCTTATAATATAATGCAGTTCAACACTTAATATTTCTATAATTGAATCAAACAAGTATAACTAGTTAGAGTGTTTACCTGAACGATGATTAGCATTCCATCTCCAGTGATAATCAATTGATCCCAATCAATTTCCATTCCACTGACACTCATGGAAGTATCTTTGCATTTGACCTCAACAGTTCCTGCTTCAACCCAAACTGATGCCTGACTGTTCTGCTTAAAAACCCGACATAAAATGTCTTCATGTTTTGCTTGAAAAGATAACTCTTCTTTGTGTGTGTAGCAATAACCCCTTGACTATCATATGTCAGTGATAATCAAACCTTGTGTGTTTCTGATACAGCCACTGTTGTCCTTTAACCAAATCTTCAAGTGTTTTGGTTCTTGACAGATAAACTGAATTTCTTTTCAAAATCCCAAATTCTTCAGATATTGATTCGAAAACCACTGATCGAAGACTCTTCCCTAAATGAACTAATCCCCTTTCAATAACCAAATGATCCACTGAGTAGACCGATGTAGAAATACATCTCCAATGGTAAGATCAGGTCTCAACTCCATTAGAATGTTCTTCAGTCAGTTCGTTTGTCCTCAACGAACGAAGAATCAACTCCTGTTGTTTCGTTTAATAAAACATTTTGTTCAAACAGAAGTATTTAATTTTTTTTAGGAATTTAAATAATCAAAATAAATTGAAAATGCATTTTTGATAAATAATAATAAATTTCTCAATTTCAAATTATAAATAAAATAAAATTCGAAAAGAAAGTTTTGATATAGAGATAACAAAATTTTCAAGGTATATTAAATAATCCCGAAAAAGAAATTATTTCAAATCAAAATTAATTTCCAAAGAATTTTATAGAATTTATAATCCAAAACAGTTTCAATTATAATTAAAATAAAACAGATTGAAAATATAAGTTTGATATAAAAATAATAAATTTTCAAGTCATCTTAGATATTCTTGAAAATAAATTATTTCAACCAAAATGATTTTCCAAAAAGTTTTATGAGATTTATATTTAAAACTTCTATAAAAAATAAATTATTAAACCTCAAAAATAATTCTCAAAATACTTTTAAGAATATTAAACTCAAAAGAAATTAAATTGGATTTTAAGATTAATTTTAGTTTTTAAATTAATAAAATTCTTAACTAAGAATATTAAAAATATAAAATATTTGACTCTAAAATTTAAAAGAAAATAAAATATTTTCCAAGATATAAAATAAACTTGAAAAATAAATTATTTAAATTTAAAAATTATTTTCAAAATATTTTATATAATTAAATTCAAATTTAATTATTAAATTAATTATTAAACTAAAAACAATTTGAGAGAAAAACAATTTTTGTTTTAAATAAAAGTTAAACTATGTAGCCATGTGTCATGTTGAAACAGCCTTCTAAGAAAAAAAATTCTACATAGAAATGTTCTACATAGACTCTATCTAGAACATCAAGTAGAAATTCTACATAGAAATGTTCTACTTAGGCTCTATCTAGAACATTAAGTAGAACTTCTGACTTAGAAAATATTTCTAACTCCAGAATTTCTACTTAGGTTCTATCTAGAACATTAAGTAGAATTTCTACATAGAAATGTTCTACTTAGGCTCTATGTAGAACATTAAGTAGAATTTCTACATAGAAATGTTCTACTTAGGCTCTATGTAGAACATTAAGTAGAACTTCTGACTTAGAAAATATTTCTAACTCCAGAATTTCTACTTAGGTTCTATCTAGAACATTAAGTAGAATTTCTACATAGAAATGTTCTACTTAGGCTCTATGTAGAACATTAAGTAGAACTTCTGACTTAGAAAATATTTCTAACTCCAGAATTTCTACTTAGGTTCTATCTAGAGCATTAAGTAGAATTTCTACATAGAAATGTTCTACTTAGGCTCTATCTAGAACATTAAGTAGAACTTCTGACTTAGTAAATATTTCTAACTCCAGAATTTCTACTTAGGTTCTATCTAGAACATTAAGTAGAATTTCTACATAGAAATGTTCTACTTAGGCTCTATGTAGAACATTAAGTAGAACTTCTGACTTAGAAAATATTTCTAACTCCAGAATTTCTACTTAGGTTCTATCTAGAACATTAAGTAGAATTTCTACATAGAAATGTTCTACTTAGGCTCTATGTAGAACATTAAGTAGAACTTCTGACTTAGAAAATATTTCTAACTCCAGAATTTCTACTTAGGTTCTATCTAGAACATTAAGTAGAATTTCTACATAGAAATGTTCTACTTAGGCTCTATGTAGAACATTAAGTAGAACTTCTGACTTAGAAAATATTTCTAACTCCAGAATTTCTACTTAGGTTCTATCTAGAATATTAAGTAGAATTTCTACATAGAAATGTTCTACTTAGGCTCTATCTAGAACATTAAGTAGAACTTCTGACTTAGAAAATATTTCTAACTCCAGAATTTTTACTTAGGTTCTATCTAGAACATTAAGTAGAATATTCGAGATAATGTTCGAGTTAGACACTATCTCGAACATCAAGTCGAATTTCTACATAGAAATGTTCTACTTGGCTATCTCGAATATCTAAGTAGAATTTCTACATAGAAATGTTCTACTTGGCTATCTAGAACATTTTGTACTTAGAAAAATTCCGGGCTTCAAAAAAAATTCTGGATGTCCAGTGAACCAATTGTACCCTCTTTAATCTCAAAAATAAAAATAGATCCAATCGATTTGTATGTCAATCGAGTAGCTCTGATACCAATTGTTAGGTCCTGGAGATCGTAGAGGGGGGGGGGGGGGTGAATACGATTCCCAAATAAAAATCTGACTTTTATTTATTTTTGGGACAACATAAAAATTACTTTGGTTCAAACCCAGGTACTGTTCATCATCTTCTTCAACCTCAAGAACACCATTAAAATAACCAAGATAATGAACGGTAAATCATCCAAAACACACAACACAACAAGATCCAAGAATATAACTTTATATTCATTGAAGTGGGGTAGATGCTACAACAAGTTCAAGAACAAAAGCTCAAGAACACAACAAAGAAATGATTTTTGGCTCCTCTAAAAATATTACAAATTCTAGATCTAGGAGACAAAAATCAAACCTATCTTCTAAACAAGATTTAGCAATGTTTACAATAGAAGATAGATGAGTGGTATGACAAAGAAATTCATGGCCCCATAATATTAAAGTATGAGTTCGGCCATGGGGGAGAGAGAAAATAATTTTCTCTCTCTCTCCCCATTTCTTTTTCATCCGAATACTCTCTCTAAATGATGACTTGGGTTTCTTCTTTATATATTGAAAAAGGTGTTACTTTGTTTTTCCACCTTTTACTTTTGTCCACTCAAATCTCATCTTCAAAGTCATGTGCCAAGTATGCCTTTGGAAATATTTAATGTAAAAGTCATATTTAAATAAATATATATAATATAAATAAAGAATGTCTTTATTTATAAAATATATAAATAATTAAATAAATACTTTATTTAATTAAATTAAATATTTCCATTCCACTCTTCAATTTGTGTAGACTTCCTTATCCAAATACTTGGCCCCGTATACGTGACTCCACCACGTCCAAGTATTTGGCCTTCTAATATGTGAAGCTTTAGTAAGATCCAATCAGGTTGTGCCGACTGTCCCTTATCCATTAGGCTGACATTTCTCCAACACTGATTTACCACCTTTGTTGATCCTCCACATGACTTAAGAAAACCAACAACTTTAGAATGATTAAAACCATATTAACCGACGAGAGCTTGCCTTCAATGTCCTGACACTTGATGCAACGGTCTGGTTCATAAGTGACTAGTCTTGATAGGGGCTCTTGATTCCGAACATGATTCCACATTCTTCTTTGCAAACCTTACTTGTAGCTTCGATTGTAATGCACTAAAATCGTCATAGACTAAGACAATCTTCTGTAGTTTCCACATCCTTGAATAGATGTCAACATCTTTTATTCTTCACTGAGGCATGAACATGTTAATGAACTTCTTCCAGTGAGCTTCAAGTCTGTAGATGATCCTTTGATACTTTGTCTTAACTGAACTCTGTGATCCAAGATTTCTGTGCACCTGCATATTATTACATGTCCTATTCTATTGTTGAGTTATCATCAACCATTACATAGAGATTACATTTAGCATTCCTAGTACACATGAAAGTGCAGTGAGTTACTTCCCTTCACTCCTATCTCCCCTTTCAGGATATTTATAAGTCATATCCATTGATAAGTTACAAAGTAATTTTGAGTCCCTATTGAAATTCTAAGTAATTTGTTATCATCAAAACTCATAATTCCTAACAAAGATAATAGCTCTCAAGGCACTTGTTCGGTTTACCACAATCATAAACAAATTTGAACCGGGGAGCTTTATTATACTTTAAATTTTGTTAAATAATATAATATATAATAATAATTATTTTATTCTAAATTAAAAATTTAGATATATATTTTAAAAATACTGAATTGTTATAATATTTGTATTAATTTTGCATGCTTTGCATAAATGAACAATTTATACAATACAATTTCGTCTATCGTTTTTAACTAAAAACACGACTTCAAGTTACGTTTTCATGTAAACGAGCTTAGAAGTTGTGTTTTCATGCACTCTGACTGTGATATAAAACAACTGATTATGTAGCGTTTTTAACATAAATTAAAACACGCCTTCAAGTATACGTTTTCATGTAAACGAGTTTAGAAGTTGTGTTTTCGTGCACTCTGACTGTAATATAAAACACTTGATTAAGAGATAATTATCAAGTGAGTCACTCGTTGCGATCAAATTTATCAAGTGTGTCACTAAATGTAAAATTGACTCATTTAACTCACTAATTTGATTTTTATATCAAACTATTAAAGTCAATCACAATAATGATCAATTTTAACGTTTGCCGTTATTTTTCTGTTAACTATCGACGCGGTTGGTGACTAGCATCATGTGTAAATGGGTTATGAGCTTACATGGAACGGGAATAAAAAGGGAAAACACTAACCCTAATTTCACTCAAGAGATGTTGTATGAAAGCTTCAATTTCTGATCAAAATCTTGAAGATAATAGCTCTCAAGGCACTTGTTCGGTTTACCACAATCGTAAACAAATTTGAACCGGGGAATTTTATTATAATTTAATTTTTTAAATAATATAATAAATAATAAAAATTATTTTATTCAAAATTAAAATTTTGATATATATTTTAAAAATACCGAATTATTATAATATTTATATTAATTTTGCATGCTTTGCATAAACGAACAATTTATACAACACAATTTCGTCTATCATTTTTAACTAAAAACACGACTTCAAGTTGCGTTTTCATGTAAACGAATTTAGAAGCTGTGTTTTCATGCACTCTGATTGTGATATAAAACACCTGATTATGTAGCGTTTTTAACACAAATTAAAACACGACTTCAAGTATACGTTTTCATGTAAACGAGTTTAGAAATTGTGTTTTCGTGCACTCTGACTGTGATATAAAACATTTGATTAAGAGATAATTATCAAGTGAGTCACTTGTTGCCGTCAAATATATCAAGTGTATCACTAAATGTAAAATTGACTCATTTAACTCACTAATTTGATTTTTATATCAAACTATTAAAGTCAATCACAATAATGGTCAATTTTAACGTTTGCCGTTATTTTTCTGTTGACTATCGACGCGGTTGGTGACTAGCATAATGTGTAAATGGGTTATGAGCTTACATGGACTGGGAATAAAAAGGGGAAACACTAACCCTAATTTCACTCAAGAGATGTTGTACGAAAGCTTCAATTTCTGATCAAAATCTTGAAGATAATAGCTCTCAAGGCACTTGTTCGGTTTACCACAATCGTAAACAAATTTGCCCGGATGAATCTCAAGACGACATCATGGAATTTGTTGTCATGGGGGTATTATATATGACTATATTAGCAAGCAACAACTACAACTAATTTAACCCAAATCTCAGTTGGAGTGTGTTTTCTGCTTTCAATTTTATGACCCTGATTGTATATATTATAAATACATATATATAGAAAAGGAATAAAGGTATTAGAAGAGTCATATGTTCCACATCACCCAACAACATGTTGTTTTGCCATCTCACTTCATTCACTGTTAAGTTTTTTTGTTGACTTAACAGTTTGATAACAAAATTCAAATGAATGGGTTATATGAGTCAAAATTGTATTTAGTGTCCCACTTGATATATTTGGCCGCAGCGAATGACTAACTTGATAATTAACCCCCTGATTAAGTCATGTTTTAACCTTACTAAAATACCAGAACGCTAGACAATCTAGCATTTTAAAGTGACATTTAGGGCCATAATTTCCGGTTGTGCCATTTTGAATATTTTATCTCAATAATGTGTCATATGGGTCCAACGCCCATAATTCATTCTATATTTAGAATTTAAAATGACTATAACCTTCCTTCCGGTCATGAACCAACTAAAAATTGATGAAATTTAAGTGACAAATAAGAATTAATTGAAAAATGAAAGAAATTTAGATGACAAAAAAGTGAGTTTAGTAAAAGTTAGTTTTTTTACAAATAGTAAGACAATATCCATTAACTTGAAAGGAGCTCAACCAGAACAATTCCCCACCTAGGTGCAGTGGCGGACCCAGGAACAAATTTTAGTGGGGGCACAACATATAAATAATAACATAGAACTAATGAAAGATGTAATATTACAAGGAAAAAGAAATAACTTGCAATCTAAATTTGTTCCCTTCGAGTTTTCATCTTTTGAAATCGATCTATTACATCTTCATTTGTTACTTCAGCAAGGGCTTCCTTTTCTATAGCTGAAATAAGACAATCACTCAAAAAAGCAACACCAATTCGGTTGCGCAAATCTGACTTCACAAGCTTCATTGCAGAAAAACATCTCTCTACTGTCGCGGTTGCAACTGGCAAAACTAATGAAAGTTTCACTAGTCGATACACCAAAGAAAAACAATGATGTTTTTTCATTTCAACCAACACTCTAGCAAGATCACTAATGCCATTCAAGTTGGCAAATCTTTCATCTGCTTTCACGTTATCAATATAAATGATCAATTCTTGCTCAAGAACAATCGTATCAGGAAGACTAAAATCATTTGGATAAAATTCAGTTAACTTCATCAACTTCAATGGATCAAAATCAGCAAATGAATCAAGCGGATTTAAAGAAGCCATACAAATGAGCAATTCAGAGTTTACCTCATTAAAACGATCATTAAACTCTGCAATTTGCATATCCACAACAACATTAAAACAATCAAAAGAATAATAATGCTCATTGGTGATTCTAGTATTTTTCCGCCGATTCTTTGGATTAACATAAGCCTCCGCCATATCCAATTTCTCAATGTCATACTTGTCACAAAAAGAAAATACCTTTTTTAAAAGAGAATCCCACCCATCAACTCTAAACTTTTGTAGTTGTCGCTTTGTTGACTCCACTAATGAGATAGCATTCAAGATATCTTGATCTTTTCTTTGCAATGCCTGTGACAACACATCTGTGAGGCCTAAAATGTACAACATCAAGTGCAAATAAAATACAAACTCAAATGATGTGAAATATATTTGAAGACCACTTGCTTGACGTTGTTGAACATCCTTTTCTCCCTCTTTTTCAACATATTTAAGCACATCAATTACACTTGGATACAAATCAACCAATCGTAGAAGTGTTTTATAATGTGAACTCCAACGTGTATCTCCGGCTCTTATAAGAGAAAGTTCTTGATTCAATCCACTTCCAGTTTCAAGTTCACCACGACCCATCTCCCTTGACAATCGCTCTTTTTGACTATCTCTAAGCATATCAGTTCTTTTGCAAGAACCACCAACCACATTCATCAAGACAACTATCATATCAAAGAAGTCACCAACAGCAAAGTGTTTTTTTGCAACCGCCACAACAACCAACTGAAGTTGGTGAGCAAAGCAATGTACATAATATGCCGAGCTATTTTCTCTCAAGATCAATGTTTTCAACCCATTGAACTGACCACGCATGTTGCTTGCACCATCATAACCTTGCCCTCTCACTTATTTTAAGCTCAAACCAAACTCAGCAAATAAACTATCAATAGCAGATTTAAGAGTTAATGAATATGTCTATTTGACATGAACAAGACCCACAAATCTCTCCTTCACCACTCCAAATGTGTCATCAACATATCGCAAAACAACAGCCATTTGTTCCTTTTTAGAAACATCACTAGACTCGTCAACTAACAAACCAAACACATCATCACCAATTTCTTTCATAATAGATTTCAGAATTTCTTGTGCAAAACAATGACAAATATCTTTTTGAATCTTCGGAGATACCATTTGACTGTTCCCGGGAGCATTTTATAATGTAACCTTATGAACCATCTCATTTTGGTTTTGAGTATATTTTATCATTTCTAAGAAATTTCCTCTATGTAGTGACTTTTCTGACTCATCATGACCACGAAAAGGTAATGCACTATTTAGCAAAAATCTAGAAACATCAATGGAAGCATTCAAGCGAATTCGATACTCATTCTTGACAATATCACTTTGTTTATGAAAAGCAACGGCAATGGATTGTTTTTGTCTTAATAGATCATCAGATTTTTTAAGTGCCCTGTTATGAAAACTATTGACTTCTCCAACATGACTTCCAAGTCTCTCCGTTTTATTCCAACCACAAAAACCATCCACTACAAATGCATCATTCCCGCCCTGTCTTCCAAAATGATCTCTAAATAAGTAACAACACAAACAATAGGCTTTATCGGCTTTTACACTATACTCCAACCAATTCTTATATTTTTCATACCACTCGGGATTAAAACGTCTATCTTTATTTCCAATCTTTGTTTTTGGAAATTCATGTCCAAGTGGTTGACAAGGTCCTCTAATCAAATATGCTCTCCTTATTTCGTCTCTTTGATCCGGATGATATTCTATAATTCTTTTTCTATCGCAGGGATCCCACGGAAGGTCTTTCAAGTCAATTTTTTTAGGGATTAGAGGACTATAACTTGGTTGAACAATATTAACATTTTCTCTTGAGGATTCTCCACCCACATTACTAGTATCATCTAAAGTTGTAGACAACTTTCTTTTAAAAAATCTTTCCATTTATATCTGTCATTTGTCAAATAAACATGCTCAGATTTTGACACATAATAACTTCATTCAAACATAAAAAAAATTCAAACTCAAACATATTAAAATTTCAGATATCACATTTTCAGATTTTATCACAAAATTACAAATGTTACACATAAATTATAAATATACACTAAAAAATAACAAACAACAACTAACTCAAATTTCACAATTTATTAACACAGTATATAGATATACATACATTATATACATAAAAGGAGGAAATAAAAGAACTTATACTTACAGAGAAGATTAGAAGATGGAGGGCCTGGAGGTTTTAGATTCTTAGAATGAACAATCAACTAATTTAATCTATAGCTTCTTGCTCCAAATTTGTAGCAGTCTTTTTCAATTAAAATGTTAGGTTTTTGTTTTATTTGTTCCCCTTTTCTTCTATACAAACCGTGTGTATGCTGTATGCAGTGTGTTTTATGAATTGGGTGTAAAAGAAATAAAGAATACTACTACATACATGTACAATTTATTGGATTGGGCTAATTGGATTGGGCTTTGGGCTGTGAATTATGGTGGGTTGGGGGCACATTAATTTAACTAGTGGGGGCACCCTATATTGGACCAAAAAAAATTTGGCTGCTGGACTAAATTTCGTTGGGGGCCCATCCCCCCAATACTATATATGTGGGTCCTCCCCTGCCTAGGTGTACAACCAGGTTGAAAATAAATAAACGAGCTAACAATTAGCCGTTTTGTTATCGGATCGCTTAACATACTGAATATAAATATTTTTGAAATTAAAAATGAAATTGATGGCTCCCGAACAATCCACCCTACAGCATCCCTAAAAACAGTAGCATCACAATTAACTTTCACACAATTAAAATCATGGGTAGTCGAACGTTCTGAGATTGGAGGCACATATGCCCCAATAATATGAACAATATTCCGTTGTGAAAGGTTAGCTTTTGCAATTTCCACCACCATCTTAGTCTCGATGCGAGCTTTCCAGATCCCCCAATACACCATACTAATAATTCTTAATGAACCAAATAATAGCAAACACATGAAAACAAACCAAACTCTAACAAGAATATACATAACAATCCAAAAAATTAGGTATATCAAAACAAATCTCACCTAAAGAGGGATATTATTGAAGGAAAAGTAAGAACAAAACAAGAAAGAGCACCGTCGTAGGGAACGACAGACGCAGGACAAAGAAGAAGAGAGGCGGTTAGGGTTTTTTGAGAGGGAGAGCTCTTTTAACTACTTTTATCCATACTTTTTTTTTGACAGATACTTTTATCCCTACTTATTAGTAAAATGTTACATAGTTAAATTAAGTTTGTTGATTTTATTTTCAAATCAAACATTTAGGTTTCATTTGAAAATTTCTCTACAAAAATTTGCAACAAAATTTCTAAAAATATCAAAAGAATCGGGTAATGTTATATTTTTAAATGTATTTATTTTAATATAACTAGTTTATAACTCGTGCAAAGTACGAGTGATATTAATAAATTATATATTAATTATTCTACATAATTTAACTATTTAATTTAATATAATAATTTATTTCATTATTAATTTCTTTCTACATTTTTCTATACAATATTGTTTATATATATTAATATTCATAAAATTTAATTATAAATCCTAATTTTAAAGAAATAAAAGAGTTTGAATGTTGATGAAATTGAGTTGAATGTGAGTAGAACTAAATTAAATAAAAATTATAGGTTAAGTATGATTTTTAAAATATAAAATATAGAATATAATTTAGATATAATATAACATTATTCATGAGTACTTGTATAAAAGGAAGACTATCGGTGAAAGAGTTGTATGTATAATTTATCTATTTTAAATATTACAATAATATGTCATACTTTGTATTTTATTTTTTATATTTAATTTTAATTAATTAAAAAAGTTTGTATAATGGTGTATTCTAATAAAATAAGTTTGCATAAAAGTATATTTTATTTTATTTATTTAAATTAATTTAAATAAAAGAGTTTGTATAAAAATGTATTGTAATTAAAATTTAATTAGAAATTGTATTTGGAGTTGAGTAGAAGAATTAGTAGGTAACATATATTATGACAAATTTAATTAAAAAATATATTTAGAGTTTAGGTAAGTGACAGATAAGCCGTTAGATTTTATTAAAATTGGACGATTAAGATCTTTTCTATGATTCACCCAAAATTGGACGGTTATATTCTTTTCTATTGTTCACCTGGCCGGGGTAACCGAGATGGAAAAAAGTTCTCTTATTTGATTATAATAATGTAATATAGATATGGATATCACTTAATAAAATCTAGATAGTCCATGTATTAAAGGGATCAGGGAGTTCAAGATGTGAGATATATAGGATTTTATAGGCAATCGTGAGAGGGGTATTTTATAAAATTAGGATTCATTTAAAAGTCAACTATTATATCATTATTTTGTACTAAATACACAAAGGAGAGAATTAAGGAGTAATGGATACGATATAGGTGCTAATTCGGAGCCAAAAATATTTCAAAAATATTTGACTGATACTCCACGAAAATTGCTAATTTCAAATATTTCAGATGGGCCTCGGGAGGATGAGCTTATTGGGGTTAATATTGAAGGCCGGAAGAGTAGTACAAGTGGGCATGAAACAAATGTGCCAATGGATACGTATAGAGCTTTGCAGATTACTGGGTTTCCTGCAATCGACTATATTCCTCTGGGTGCTAACCTTTCCAAAGTGGATTGTTCAGCAACCGCTCAAACCGATTTGGCTAAGCTTGCTAAGCAAGCTAGCCAGGCGAAATGGATTTCATTGGATGAACTGCTGAGGGTTGGGGAACTCTCGGACAGTTCGTTGTCTTGGGACCTTATAAAGTCTCGTAACCCTGACTTTTTGTTTTTATCTGAAACTCTCGCGACTTCTGAGACAATTAAGGAGCTTAGTGTGGTGTTTGGTTTTTCTAATTACTTTGCAGTTGATAAGATTGGTCGAGGTTTGGTCTGTCAATAATGTGGAAGAGAACTGTTATTTGTGAGGTTATGAGTTCTTCGAGTAATCATATTGACGTTCATGTATTGGAAAAAAGAGTGCATGCTTGGAGAATCTCTTGTTTTTATGGCTTTCCAGAGCGTCAAAGGAGGCAGGAATCTTGGAACTTTTTACGTTCTTTATCTGCAGCTTCTTGACTCCCGTGGTGTGTGTTTGGTGATTTCAACGACCTCCTATATGAGTCAGATAAAGTGGGGCATCATCCTCATCCTCCAACTTAAAAACTCGACAAAAATCAGTTAAGAACTTGAACAACTCATTAAGAACTTGAACAACTCTGAACATAACTTTTGAACTCGATACCTTTTAAAATAAACTCGATTCACTAAAAAAAATTAAATTTAGATTCGATAAATAAAAACTCACCTCGATTGAATTATAATACAATAACCCGTTTTTCGGTGCCTATATACAATGCCTACGCAATTCGAATGAGAATCCAAATCGTTATTGCAAAAGAGTTTTTAATCAATTATTAAATTTACTACTGAGGAAAAAAATAATGTATCATTACTTAGGAAAGAACATTTAAAAAAGACAAGCAGTTAATTTTTATTTATAAGTTAAAAAATATATATTTCTTTTCTAACGGAACTAAATTTGCATATAACCCTTCAAATAAGGGCTTATTTTTTGTCATTCCGTGTTCTGGGTAAAGGCTATAAGCCTAGTTATTAAAAACAATTCAAAATGACCGACCTTTGTCTCATTCTCCGATACATATTTCTGAAGAAAACATGCACATAGAACATTGGATTAAAAAGCTTCTTCAATAAAATTTCATATTTTGATTAACTACTGCTCATGCAGCATGCATACGAATCCCAAGACCTAAAAACACAATAGTTTAAAGAAATGACATTGATGTGTATCATTTTATTAAACCACAATTCAAAGAGTAAAACTAGTTAGTAACTTAGTATGCATCATCCAGCTTGTGAATCAAAACTACTCAATATATACACAAATATATTGGCAGTAGTAGCAGCTGCAACACCATTGCAACCATAGCAAACTGCTGCACCTCTTAATAAGAAGGCACTATGCCGTAAGTGGCTGTAGATATGAGAGCCTCGACATCATCCCCGATTTCTGAGCGTTTAGCAAATCTGCCTTTGATCCGGGGTCTGGTCTCTGCATAGGCTTTTCTTGAAGCATATCTGATTGTTTTCTCAAATTTTCGATTCTTCCTTTTTTCTCTGTACCTTAAAACTCTTGCTTCCCTGTCGAGTCCAGAGACAGGGTTAGGAAGGGGTTCTGAGTTGGGATTTTGGGTGATGGTGTTTGATATATCTGTCATGGCATTGTGGTCAGGAACTAGGCCTACGTCCAGCGATGATGATGATACCTGCCCACACCAGTAATATTAATATATTGTAGCAAAGCACACGATGATTATCATCTGCATACTGCTGAAAGAGAATAGTTTCGTTACTATGTCAAAGAAATGAATTCGTTTTAACTAATCAGTACATGGGTATAATTGAATTTTCAGAAACCAAACTTTGATATAAAAATTATACTAAATCAACAGAGTTACACACTTGCACCAGATCTAGTCCAATACTATTCACTTGCACCACTGAGTGCAACTTATGGAATGCCAGACAAACTCTTTACAACAACCAAACTTAAATCCTAAAGAGTTATGTTACTGGTTACCCTATCAAGACGCTCTTATGACTCTTCACTCTTACTAGCAGGTGGTATATGCAGACTTTCAATTGTTTTAATTTCAATTGACAAACTGCTTTCAAAGATTTGATTGTGGTTAACTTGTTCCATCTCTTCATTCATTTTTTTGGTCGTAAAATAGACATACTAATCTGTATGAAGAGTGTAAGATGATAGTATGATATATGTTTATTCGTATGATTCATGTTAAATACTTTGTTTGACACATATCACATTATAAGTTGCTAAGCTAAGAGTAGTCCCCAAAACTATGTACATCAAACTACAAACTTATGTTTCGTCTATTAGTTTAGATCTGCAATACTTTATGAATCATGTCGTAAATCCTTGTTTAAATTTCTTAATAATCAATAAGTTCTCCTACACAATCTCTTCGATTCTCTACGTTGTATAGGTCTGCTGTAACATATAATACAAACATTTACATATGGGGAAAGAAATCAAGAATCACATAAATTAATTGCGAATTGAAATACGTACACTTTGGCTGATAGACTGAGAGTTGAAGTTGTACATAAAAGGTCTAGATCCACAATACTCCATATTGTAAGCCGGAAATCCATCTACAAGAGCAGCAGGCTGCACCGGAACAACACCATCCGCATTCCCCGTGCATCCGTAATTACCATTATCTAGAAGATTCATAGGCTTCTGATCAGCAGCCACAGTGGCAGTAGTAGTAGCATTGTTCATTACATCGATATCGAGAAACGAACAATCCAGATCCTGATGATGGTTCAACAAATACTCATTATTATTATTATTATTGTTGTTGTTCGCGATATTGTTGTTACTGCTCAGTGGTTGGTTATTCGGGTTCGGTAATAACCAAGAAGCAGCCTCAGCCTCCTCTTCCTCCATTTCAGGATCCGTAAAGTACCGGTCCTGATCATCATCACCCTCTCCACCCCCTGATCTACCCGCAACTGAAGCAGAAGCATCGTAGAATGGAACAACGGGGATGCGCTTATGGCGACGAGCCAAGGGATTAGCAGAGTGAATGTCGTGATCGCACAGGGCACATAAAGCAGCAGCATCAGCTTTACAAGTGACAGAAGCTGGTGAATTCTCACAAACTTCACACATCCAAACACGGGGATGCCTGGAAGCTAGTTTGTTAGCTGCATGAATCTTACCATCACAAACCACACAAAGAAATGCAGAATCAGCTTTGCAAAACAGGGTTGCAGGAGAAGTTTTGCAAGACTCACATGACTTTGATCCTACTCCCATTACTACAAGTATTTTGCTCTGTGAATCAAGGGTTGTGGTGTTGAAAATGTTGTGTGGTGGTGAATGAATGTTGAGGTATTGGTATTGTTTACTTTTTTAGACATACTTTTTATCCAATAAAGCTCACCCATCTCATCTTATCTCTTGTTCAACTAGGAGGTAGGGGATATCTATGTGATAGCCAATCAAGAGCTGTTGCGTGTACAAAGTATTAGCCAAACTGGGACAGTTCAATTTAATATTGTTTTCTTATTCATGTTCTTTCTTTGCAACTGGACCATGTGGAAAAACAGACTAAAGTGAGCCCATTGGTGTTTTGCATTAAGACAAACTAGAGGGCGGTTTGGTAGGACTAAAGTGAGCCCTTACGCATTATAAGCACGCGATGTACGAGTTTCTTTTTAAAAAATAATTTATAATAATTTTATAATTAAATTGTTTAGTTTTAAAAAAATTATATTTTATTCAATTTTAATATCAAAATATTATATATTTTCTTTTAAATTAGTTATTAATATTGATTAATAATCAAATTTTGATCATTTTATTTACAAATAATATTTAAGAATAATTTTAAATAATTTTTGTATTCGTGGAGAATCGAACCTTGAACAATTAATTAAATAACAAATAATATTTAGACATTTACTCTTTTACACATGACGACCAAATCACATTAACTCACTTATTCCAATTATATATAGGATATAATGTATATATATACAAGCTTATAACCCGTGCGAACCACGTGATAATTATTAATTATTTTTTATTGATATTTAATATAAAATTTTATAATCATAAGAATTTATGTTAATACATATGATATATTTTTTTATTTTATATAAATTTATTATGAAAGATGTGAGTGATACTAAATTAATTAGAAAATTATTTAATAATAATTTATAATCATATATAATAAATAAATTTGTTATGGATAAAAAATTAGGATTATTGTGACGTGCCTAAAACGTGGCTTAAATCTTCATAGAGGGGTTCACTATAAAAGGTATGGTTGTTCTTGCGTTTCGAGCCTAGGTCGGTTCTCAGAAAGATGCATACGTATCTCAAGTATATTGAGAATCACGGTTAGAAACACGAGTTCATGTTTGTTCGTTTGGAGAATGAAGTTTGGGGTAACATGTTTCACAACCATTTTTCTTGTGTTTTCGATGGTTCAATCGACCTGGACTGTGTCAATCCGGAAAGGAGGGCTCAAATTCAGTCCAT
Organism: Oenanthe sinensis; assembly: GCA_028671895.1. Lineage (NCBI taxonomy): Eukaryota > Viridiplantae > Streptophyta > Magnoliopsida > Apiales > Apiaceae > Oenanthe > Oenanthe sinensis. The sequence goes on from CM053806.1 coordinate 41,201,663, forward strand.
TTGTGAAGACAACGAGCAGACCCACTTCCGAAGGTTTTTAAGTGAAGTTTCGTTGAAGGCCTTTGGCCTTAGTAATGTTGCTGACAAGAGTAACCATCTCTCATCACCTCTTCGATTTTATAACATAGCCTTATCTTATGTTGATGTTTTGTTATTTCAGTTGTTGAAGCTATTGACAATGCCGTTGGGGAGGAGGAAACAATGAAGATGCGCCAAACTAGGATGGCACAAAAGAAACCCCCTGAGCCTTGAATCCCTACATTTTTTAACATGTCCTGAGACACTAATCGGAGAGAGAAACGCGTTCGGAGGGAATCTGTAGGGTTTCGTGACACAAACGCAGCGAAATAAACGCGAAAAATAAATCAAAATAGCGAAACCCTCCGCAGGATCCATGCGAAAACAAAAGATTTAATTCGGAGATAAAGAATAAATACCTTTAGAAGCTTTAACAGTTCATTAATGGAAGATTAATGGAGGTCCAAAGCATGTTTAATCACTACGTATCCCGCTCTCGCGATCTACGCTCTACGGTATCCACACGAACACTTTTCATGAAGGATTGATGTGTACTAGCACCCGAAAACTTCTTCTCTCTCTATCTTCCTCCTCTCTCAGAGCGGCTAGGGTTTTTGTAAAATCTCTATATTATTAAATCAGCCCATAAAGAGATTATATAGAGAGAGGAATAAGTTTTCTAATTATAATCCAATTATAATTAATACTAATCCAAAATTCTAAATTATTTAATTAAGTCTCACTTAATTAATTAATTATTAATTTTGGAATTAGTTTAAGTAATTCATTTATTCTATTTATATAATTAATTAAGTCATACTTAATTAATATCATAAATAAAATAAATTACTTATTTAATTTAAATTCATAATTTAAATTATTTCTCCCTCAAGCGTTCTTTGTGTGTGACCCTGTAGGTTATTATTACGTTGACAACAATTTTAATATCTAATTAAAATTGTAAACAATGAGCGGCATCTAGTAATACATCATTGCTACCCAAGTAATAATAATAAATCGGTGATTCAATTAAGCCTTTCGTGAATAATGTTCCATGTAATATAATCCCTTTAATCTTGATATTATAGATTAAACTCAAGGCATGTCTCGTGTCATCCTCTTCATAATTTAATCTTTATTTTCTTGATCGATGAGTAGACTATTAAAATCAAATCAACATTTGAGCACGACCGTGCATTTCATAGTCTCACTCAAACAAGAGGCCAATAATATCACTCCTAAAATTAAGAGGATTAAATCCCATCTAGATCATTCATATTTCTCATACGATTCATAATATACCCAATGTCCACTTTTATCATCACCCGGTCAAAGGTAACTTTTAATGTAATCAAAGTATATTAATTCTTGTATAGAAATATAATGATTTCAGGTCTAAGGATCATTACACCATTATCACAGTGAGAATTACTTATGACACTTACTTAACATGTAGAATCTCACGGCGGGTCATTCCAGTGCCATGCATTGATACATGCACTTATGTTCTTGACTTTAGTATCCCCATACCTATGACCAATGAGATGTGGTCATCGGTCAAGAAACATACTAGTCTTTGTGCATTATTATTGTCCTTAAATAATAATACTCGACTAGGGAATTTTAGGAATAAGATACTATTCATATAATCTCATTTTTAAGTCACATACTTAAAGATATATAATACGTATCAAAATTCCAAGGACATTTATTATGCTTTCAATTTATTACGCAGTAAATAAAACATAATAAATAAATAATAATCAATAAAACATAATCTTTAATAATAAATATTTTCCTTAAAATATAAAAAGTATTGTCTCTAGAGCACAATTACTAACAATCTCCCACTTGCACTAGAGCCAATTACCCAAGTATCCAATACTCATGGAACTAGTGTGACTTTCGTGCTTCTGCTGCGACAAAGCCTTAGTCAGTGTGTCTGCAATATTATTATTAGTGTACACTTTACATATATGTATATCTCCTTGATCATTAATCTCATTAATTAGGTAATATCTCCTAAGTACATGCCCAAACAGCCTCCTTGGCTGCTTCACAAGCATCAATATACTCAGGTTCTATTGTAAAATCAACAATTGTCTTTGCTGTGAACCATTCCAGCATACAACATCTCAATAAAACACAAAGCCAGACAGAAACATTAAATTATCGTTATCTGTCTAGAAACCAGTATCACTGAAACCTCTTATAACTAGCTTCACATCTCCTCCATATAACAAGAATGAATCTTTAGTCCTCTTTAAGTACTTAAGAATATTCTTGACTGTCGTCCAGTGACCTTCACTTGGATTAGATCGGTATCTACTCATCATGGTTAAAGCATACGAGACATCAGGACAAGTACATATCATTGCATACATTATAAAACCAATTGCTGACGCATATGGAATTTTACTCATGCAGTCCCTATCATCCAATGATTTAGGACAAATTTTATTTTGAGATCACTATCCCATGAGACATTGGGACATATCCATTTTAGTCTCTTTGCATTTGAAATCGATGCAAAACTTTGTCAATGTATGTACTCTAAATTAGGCCGATCAATCACCTTGATCTATCTCTATAGATCTCGATCCCTAATATATATGTCACATCGCCTAAGTCTTTCATTGAGAAATTATTTCTCAACCAAGTCTTCACAGTCTGTAGAGAAGGAATGTCATTCCCTATTAGTAATATATCATCAACATATAATACTAGGAATGCCACATGGCTCCCACTAAACTTCTTGTAAACACAAGTTTCATCTTCATTCTGAATAAAGTCAAACTCTTTTTGACTGTTTCATGAAAACAAATGTTCCATCTCCTCGAGGCCTGCTTTAATCCATAAATGGATCGACGCAACTTACATACATTTCCAGCATCCTTTAGATCAACAAAACCCTTAGGGTGTGTCATGTACACATCCATATCTTCTTCAAGGCTCTCATTTAAGAAAGCGGTTTTGACATCCATTTGCCAGATTTCATAGTCATAGTAAGCAGCTACAGCAAGCAAAATCCTGATGGACATGACCATAACAACTGGTGAAAAGGTCTCATCATAGTCAATACCATGAATTTTCTTGAAACCTTTTGCCACCAATCGTGCCTTATAGGTCTGTACATTAGCATCCATGTCGGTCTTCTTCTTGAAAACCCACTTGCACCCTATAGGTTTTACCCCTTTAGGTGGATCAACCAAAGTCCATACTTGATTAGTATACATGGATTCCATCTCAGATTTAATAGCATCCAGCCATCTCTTAGAATCTGGAGTGTTTATAGTATCTAGGTAGGTGAGAGGCTCATCTTCATCCACAAGCATCACATCACCATCTTGAGTCAAGAGAAATCCATATTATCTCTCGGGCTCATGGCGAATCCTACTAAACCTACGAACACCTGTGTTTCTTGAGCAGTATTATTTTTCTTGTACATTCTACTCAGGTTCCTCCACTGGTTCAACGTTATCATGTGGGTCTCAAACTTCATTGAGATCTATTATCCTCCCACTGTCTCTCAGCAGTTCGAGCAACAAACACTTTGTTCTCGGAAGGATTATAGAAAGAATAACCCCTTGTTTCAGTTGGGTATTCCACAAAATTACATTTGTCTGATTTTGGTCCTAGCTTGTCAGAGATTAGACGTTTCACAAACGCTTCACATCCCCAAAATTTTATAAATGACATGCTGTGACGTTGCTCAGTCCATATCACATAAGGAGTCTTTTGAACCAATTTAGTAGGAACACAGTTAAGTGTATGTGGAGCCGTTTCCAGGGTGCAACCCCAGAAACTAATTGGAAGATTCATTGACTCAACATTGATCGCACCATGTCCAACAAGGTGTGATCTCTCCTATCAAAAAAACTTTTCTTTGATATTTTCTACTTCATCTTTATAGTCTTTGAACTTTTCAAATGATTCGGATTAGTTCTTCAAAAGATACATATATCTGTATCTACTAAAATAATTAGTAAATTTTATGAAGTTAATAAAATCTACCTTTTGTCATCGTACACATATGACCACATACATCACTATGTATAAGTCATACCCATTCAATGATCCCTTCACCATGTCCGGTAAAAGGAGCTTTAGTCATTTTACCAAATAAACCAAGATTCGCATCCTTTTGTATGATTCATAATCAAACTTATCCATGAATGCATCCTTATGTATTCTGAAAATGCGTTTCTTATTAATACGGCCTCAACAACAGTGCCAAAGGTAATATTTGATTTGAGTCACTTTAGAACATATAAATTGTTAATTAGATGTGCAACATTATAAGGCTCATCATCAAAATAGAATAAACAACTATTGTTATAAAATGAAAAAGCCTTTCTTGTCCAAACAAGAAACTGAAATAATGTCTCTGCCAATTGCAAGCACGCTATAACAATTATTAAGTTCTAAATTTTCCTTATAGGCCAAAAATTAAGTAACGAGTTCCTCGAACCAGAGCAACTATCTTTACTCTAATTCCAACCCGATACCTTAAGCTTGACCCTTATTGATCATCATCTTCCGATCTTCCAATTAAGCATGACAGTTTAATTTCCAGTCTCCCAACTTTCCACAGAAGTGACAATCGTCTTCTTTATCAACACCTCATTCAGACTTTAGAGTCTGCTTTAGGGATTGGATTTTGGTTTGACAACGGAACTAGATCAAATCTTCTCCTTGCCTTTCCATTTTCCTTTCCCTTTTGCATTCCCTATGTTTACCATCAATATAGTAGTAGTTCATGCATTTATCATATTACTTTCAGCAGTTCTCAACATGCTTAGCAACTCAATGGGTGTTTTACCAATCTTATTCACTTTATTGTTCATAACAAAATAAGAATAATATTTGTCCAGAGATTGTAAGATCAAATCTAACTGTCTCCAGACCAATCTGGAAACCCAAAATATCAATGGTATTCATTATACCCTATAATCTTTAGAACATGTGGTGTAACCGGGTCTCACTCTCCCTATTTGTAAGTGTATAGTGCCCTTTCAAATATATCTTGTGCTCAATCATTTCATAAGCATCTATATGCTTGTATTGCTTCTTAAGCTCAGCACATATATTTGCGAGCATGAGACATGAAACATCAGTCGCAACATCAATTTGCTTCCAATAAGCACTATGATTTGCACATGTTACATTCTCAACTTTAAGAGCAGGGAAGAGATTTGACTAATATTGTGGTGCCCGAGGACGATCCTCAAGCTCCTATGTCAGTCAAGGAAATATATTCTCGTCAACTTGTCCTTCTCAAGAACTGATCGCATAGAGAAGTTGTTTGTGTTTATCATTTGATATCTACAATATTAAAATGCATAAAATAAACTAGATCGCAAATTTAATATTAATTATGTTTAAGTGATTATGGTATATCATCATATACCTTCCACTATTTTTATCAAACTAATAGCCCTTACTATTAATTTGGAAAGTATATCCCATAATTCTTTCTAGTGAGCCAAGATCCATATTTCGTCATGTCCTAAGTCAACCACTGGAAGTCCTTAGAAAATGATTATTTAGGTAGACAACAGTTGTCAATTATATCATATATAATTCTTGGATAGTTTGGTGAACAACGATTGATCTTATCTATCTAATAGACTTTTAACCAAACTCTATGCTTCTAAGTTCATAATAGTTGAATATAACCGTTTATTTTCACTTATTATGACGACTCAGTTAAGTCCTTCCCCTTATCGATCTAGGATTCGATGAGTGTTCATTCATTGGAAAGCATCTGAGTAAAACTTAATATTTTGTTAAGGGGTTTTAGAAAATTTATAACGATCATGATCACATCATAAAGAGATCCTCAATTTTTCCTTGAACCAAATATTTCAAATCGACATCTTAAATTGTTCATTTCCCAGGTAGATGGAGGATACCAATGGTCACACTTAAAACCCATCAGCCTTACGAATACGCATATCCGCTTTTGTCAGAAAATCCCAATTATAGATATCAAAAATCCATATTTAATTCCGTGTTTTAAAATCCATATTTCATAAACACAAGAATCTCATGATCATTTGTTAATTTTAAAATCTTGAATCGTTACAGATTTTATCTTGTTTAAGCAAACATGGCATGGGTGTCGTATCTAATACATACATGATTAATCAATATTAAGCATGCATCTCAATTATATCTACGCATACATACCAATACATGCAATCATATACATATATGTAATGTGCGTAAATTAAACGTGTTTGGTTATGGCCCCATCCTATATGATATTTCCAAGCTAATGGAAATATCAAGGTCAGTCTATGGTGGTTTTAAAAATACTATCTATTACATGTCTTCTTTCTTCATTGCTCCATCATCCCCTTTTGGATCGCCTCCTTACTTGCAAGTCTTCATTGATAATTACATTGAATAACAAAAATAAAACTATTCTAATGAAATTACAAGAAAAACTCGAGTTACATTCGAGATAATTAAATTATAATGAATAAACGACATGCAAGTCGTATTTAGAAACCAAAACCATAAATCAAAACCACTATCCTGTGGGTCTTTAGGCCATAACCATCCACCATGCTATCATATAACACATATAATATATCTCATATTATATAATCATATTATATAATCATATTATATAATCATATATAACAAATTTCGAAATTTCAGAAAATTAAAAACAGATTTCTAAAGATAATAAATCGCTATTTCGAGGCCCTTAACGACGTCAAACGCCTTACAGACCCGTCGGAGATAGCATAGCTATCAGTTTTGTTCATTGGCCCAATTTCAGTCAGAAAACACATATCGTTTACGAAAATCGGATACAGCAGTCAGATTTCTCCAAATCTGACGGTGTTTCAGAAATCGTATCATATACAATTCTCATAACAAGAACAAGCATATATCATATATACATATACAGAGATACATACAATCATCATATGATTATACATTACATGAATATCATATATTCATAATATATACATACATATACTCAAAATTTTAGAAAATCAAATAATTTTCATAAAAATCATAAATCACCATTTTGGAGGCTGTAACGACATCTAATGGCTTACAGACGCAGAGCTGAGTTAGTCAGTATTGCTCAGTGACCCGATTACAGTCAGAAAACACATATCGTTCGTGAAAATCGGACAACGGACACAGATTTCAGAAAATCAACGGCAGCCGTTTCAGAATTCGTATCGAATACGATTCCCATAATAAGAACAAAATGTATCATATACATACATCAACACACATAATCATCACATGATTATATATCATAAAATATCATATATTCATAATATATATAAACATATACATATTGTATCAATATAAAATCATGATATATCGCATACATGCTTATATATCAAAAACTGTTAAGCACATAACCGAATTAAAACGTTTCGCAAGTAGCTCTGATGCCATTGTAGGGTTTCGTGACACAAACGCAGCGGAATAAACGCGAAAAATAAATCAAAATAGCGAAACCCTCCGCATGATCCATGCGAAAACAAAAGATTTAATTCGGAGATAAAGAATAAATACCTTTAGAAGCTTTAACAGTTCATTAATGGAAGATTAATGGAGGTCCAAAGCTTGTTTAATCACCACGTATCCCGCTCTCGCGATCTACGCTCTACGGTATCCACACGAACACTTTTCATGAAGGATTGATGTGTACTAGCACCCGAAAACTTCTTCTCTCTCTATCTTCCTCCTCTCTCAGAGCGGCTAGGGTTTTTGTAAAATCTCTATATTATTAAATCAGCCCATAAAGAGATTATATAGAGAGAGGAATAAGTTTTCTAATTATAATCCAATTATAATTAATACTAATCCAAAATTCTAAATTATTTAATTAAGTCTCACTTAATTAATTAATTATTAATTTTGGAATTAGTTTAAGTAATTCATTTATTCTATTTATATAATTAATTAAGTCATACTTAATTAATATCATAAATAAAATAAATTACTTATTTAATTTAAATTCATAATTTAAATTATTTCTCCCTCAAGCGTTCTTTGTGTGTGACCCTGTAGGTTATTATTACGTTGGCAACAATTTTAATATCTAATTAAAATTGTAAACAATGAGCGGCATCTAGTAATACATCATTGCTACCCAAGTAATAATAATAAATCGGTGATTCGATTAAGCCTTTCGTGAATAATGTTCCATGTAATATAATCCCTTTAATCTTGATATTATAGATTAAACTCAAGGCATGTCTCGTGTCATCCTCTTCATAATTTAATCTTTATTTTCTTGATCGATGAGTAGACTATTAAAATCAAATCAACATTTGAGCACGACCGTGCATTTCATAGTCTCACTCAAATAAGAGGCCAATAATATCACTCCTAAAATTAAGAGGATTAAATCCCATCTAGATCATTCATATTTCTCATACGATTCATAATATACCCAATGTCCACTTTTATCATCACCCGGTCAAAGGTAACTTTTAATGTAATCAAAGTATATTAATTCTCGTATAGAAATATAATGATTTCAGGTCTAAGGATCATTACACCATTATCACAGTGAGAATTACTTATGACACTTACTAAATATGTAGAATCTCACGGCGGGTCATTCCAGTGCCATGCATTGATACATGCACTTATGTTCTTGACTTTAGTATCCCCATACCTATGACCAATGAGATGTGGTCATCGGTCAAGAAACATACTAGTCTTTGTGCATTATTATTGTCCTTAAATAATAATACTCGACTAGGGAATTTTAGGAATAAGATACTATTCATATAATCTCATTTTTAAGTCACATACTTAAAGATATATAATACGTATCAAAATTCCAAGGACATTTATTATGCTTTCAATTTATTACGCAGTAAATAAAATATAATAAATAAATAATAATCAATAAAACATAATCCTTAATAATAAATATTTTCCTTAAAATATAAAAAGTATTGTCTCTAGAGCACAATTACTAACAGAATCTTCTCATGTACGGGCGGAGACCTAGACTTGGACTCCTGATTGGGTGGTTTTTGAAAGGGATTCTGTTGTTGGTGATGTGTAGTTGGCTAAGGATTGGTCAATATGTGTTATTCCTCCTGTTGACTGGGCGGCAACAATTGAGCTTAGCCGCCTTGGGAAGATTGAGGCCCTTGTCTCTCAAAGCATCATGTTGGTAAGTCCAAGGTGAAAGCGGTTTCGGAGTACCTAGCCTTCGAGGATTTTCAGGTCCCCTTGACAAGCAGGAAGACAACGCATTCCCTGGCATATTCGAGGCTACTTGGGAAAAGGTCGTGGATGTTGTTACCTCCAAGTGCTCGGGCATGTTTGACCCGATAGTGGCTTTCCTTGCCCCCTGCCTAACAAGGAGACGAACTATCATTCTGGTGGGTCTATTTCCTCTATTCCCACTAATTCTCAAGTTGTTTGTGCCCTTGTCTGGTCGTCGCCTCGACTATCTACTTCTCGTGTTGCTCACTCATCCTCCCGTCATTCCGTTTCGGTTGTCGAGTTAGTTGACAGGTCCTTTCAAGAGGTTCATGTCGATAAGTAGGGCGACGGGTCTCCTCATGCTTCCTCCAATAGGGAGTAGTTTCTTATGGATGTTATCTGTTAAAGCTCATCGCTGTTTCTCCTATCTATTATCTATGTTGGCCATGCGTGACTTTTTCATCATTCTGTTTTTCATTTGAACTCTGTACTCGGCACTTGTAACACTTACACATTTTCCAATTTCAAGTTTACATTCGGTGCATGGTACTTCTTTGTTCGTGCTTAACTGTAGCATAAAATAGCTCAAATGAAATAAGAACATTTAAGTCATAGATAAAAAATAGGCATTGTACTGATAGATGAGGGAACCATCCCTTACATAAGTAAGATACTTCCACTTGGAGCATTCAGCCCATGGTTTCATCAAACCTTATTACTACTTAGTAGTTCTAGTAAATATTTTTACAAAAATTCCTACTGATAATATATTTTGAGATTAGAGATGTGCCAGGTCCTCGGGACTTCTTTGCCTTCTAAGGTCTCAAGTTGTTATGCCCCTATGCCTTTCATGTTTTTGACACGATATGGGCCTTCCCAGTTCGGGGTCTAACTTGTGTTTTTGGTCAACTCCTGAAGATTCAATCTTTCTAAGGACCAAGTCCCCTTGTTGAAAGAACCTCTCCTTAACCCTGAGGTTGTAGTAGAATGAAGCTTGTTTTTGATACTCAATTATATGGGCATTAGCCTCATCTCTAACCTTGTCAATTTAATCGAGAGTGAGTTTCATGCCTTCCACATTCGTGTCAGTTTCAAAAGCTTCCACCCTGGGAGATACATGAGAAATTTCTACGGGCACCACAACCTCTATTCCATATGTAAGAAAGAATGGAGTTGCACAGTAGTAACCTTACATGTGGTGCAATATGCCCACAAGATGGGAATGAGTACGTTTACCAAAGTATTTCTGGAGCGCTCAATTCTCTTCTTCAATCCATCAAGAAATATTCGATTGGACATTTCAGCTTGCCCATAGCTTGCGGATGGGCTACGGAAATGAAGCATAACTCTATGTCATTGTCATCACAGTACTTTTTGAACTATTCATTGTTAAATTGCCATCCATTATCCGTTACCAGGATGCATGGGATGCTGAAACGACATATTATATTCTCTGAAAAGAATTATGCTACTTGATTTGTGATTATCGTGGCCAACGACTTAGCTTCGATCCATTTTAAGAAGTAGTCAATTGTGACAATTAAGAACTTTCTTTGTGCGCTAATGACTGGAAATGGGCCAAGTATGTCCATTCTTCACATGGCGAATGGTATCAGAAAATTGATTGAAGTTACTATCTTCGGGGGATGCTTTACAATGGGCACATGCTTTTGACATTGGTCGCATCGCTTCATGAACTCTTTAGAGTCTAAGAGCATTTCAGGCTAGTAGAAATGGAGTCGTGAAACCTTATGCATGAGAGCTCAGATACCGTCATGAACTTCTTTTAGGGAGGACTCTGCCTCGTGAGGTCGCAAGAATTTTAAGTAAGGGATCATAAAATACTTCTTATATAATATCCCATCAATAAAAGCATATCTTGTTGCTCGAGCTATTAACTTTCATGCTCCTAAAGCATTAATTACCGGGGATCCATCCCATTTCCAGGTGATCCTTGATTGGATTAATCCAACAATTTTCATGGCTTATTGGTGCTACTAGATTCGCATCAATGCTTGGTGCCTTGAGTACTTGAAAATATATATTTCCTACATAGTTTTCAATTTCCAATAAAGTAAACTTAGATAGGGCATCAACCTTCGTGTTTTCTTCTCTGGGTATGTGCTCAACCGAGCATTCCTCAACTGAGTCATTACAACGTTAACCATTCTCAGATACTTGATCATAGCCATAACCATTGCTTCATATTCTCTATTCATATGTGAAACAATCAACCTTGAGTGTCTACAAATTTTAAGATTTTTGGCCCTCGCGGCTCTTGCCAAACTGAGTCTAGTAACCAAAGCTTCATACTCAGCTTCATTGTTTGTAGTGGGGAAATCTAGCTTAATAGCATATTCCACAGTAAATTTTTCAGGACTGTGAAGAACTAGACCAGCTCCACTGGTATTTGTTTTTGATGCTCCATCAAAATAGATAACCCAATACTCCTTGACCTCTTATTGGGGAACTTATACTTCTTCCTTATCTTTGTCCTGCCCCCCGACTTCTTGGTTGTCAATGGTATATTCAACCAAGAAGTTAGTAAGAGCCTGTGTCTTAATAGCAGTTCGGGGCTTATACTTGATGTGAAACTCACCAAGGTCAATGGCCCATTTGATTAATCTTTCACTAGTCTTGAGGCTATGCATAATGTTTCTCAAAGGTTGGTGTTTTAAGACTTCAATCTTGTGCGCCTGAAAATACATGCATAATTTTCTTGAGGCCGTTATCATAGACAACACAAACTTCTCAATGGTGGAGTAATTCAACTCTGCTCCATGTAGCACCTTGCTTACGTAGTAGATGAGTTTCTGAACCTTCGATTCTTCTTTCATAAGAACGACGCTCAAAGCCTTGTCGGAGACCACCAAGTATAAGTAAAGCACATCCTCAAGGAAAGGCTTTGCTAGTAAAGATGGCGCATCCATGTATTTATTTAATTCTTCAAAAGCATCTTGGTTTTCATCAGTCCATACAAAGTGTTTTACCTTCTTAAAAGTTTTGAAGAAAGGCAGACACTTATCTCCGGACTTGGATATGAATCTTCCCAATGCAGCAACTCTTCCGGTTACCTTTTGAACATCCTTGATGGAACTTGGAGGTTTCATGTCGAGGATAGCTTTGATTTTGTCCGGATTGGCTTCAATGACCCTTTTCAAAACCATCAAGCCCAAGAACTTTCCTGATCCCACATCAAACGCGTACTTATGGGGGATTCAACATCATTATGTGGTGCCTTAGCACTTCAAAGGCCTTTAGAGGTCATCTATATGATTAACCTTATCGAGGCTTTTGACTAATATGTTATCAACGTACACTTCCATGGTTTTTCCAATGAGGTGTTTGAAAATTTTATTTACCAATCGTTGGCAAGGTGCTCCTGAATTCATTAGTCCAAAAGTCATAACAAGGTAGGAATAAACACCAAAGTCAGTTATGAAAGATACCTTAATAATATTGTCCTTGTTCATCTTGATCTGATTATAGCCGCTGAAACCATCCATGAAGCTCAACATCTCATGTCTAGCTGTAGCATCAATCAATGTATCAATCTTTGGCAGTGTGAAACAATTCTTCAGTATCAACAACAATATGATCTTTAATGTATCAATCTTGTGTGCTAGACTCTGTCAATATGTGGCCTTCAGCATCAGCAACAATTGGATCTTTAGTCAGAGTTTGAGTGCCTGCATCCAAACTTTGATTGGATGGTTCTTGTGTGGCTGGGACATTAACATCTTTCTCAACCCTTTAAGCTGAATGAACTTGTATACTGTACCCCTAATCCAAATTGGCTTCATTTGCTGGAAATGTGGCTTCTGTTGAACTTTGATAAATAGGTTCTTGTAGGCTTGACCTTCAGAGACTGCTATCTCACTTTGAGAGATAGGTTCTTGTGTGTCTAGACCAAATGAAACTCTTTATTTCTTCTTCCTGGAGAAAACCAAGGAATCAGTTTTCCATTCTTCAATGAAAGCATTGTCCTTAACCTTTTGAGCAACCATGTCCTGTACAACTTGATCAACCAATTCTATCACCCTTTCATAAGATAATTCAAGTATTCTCTTAGGTGGAGAGTTTGTTGGAGAATCAGATACTATTACTGGGCCTGATGATGCAGCAACATCAATCTTTTATGTATTAAGATTGTCATCATCATTTTTATCCCAACATTTCTCATCAACAAGTTCACTGTCAGCCCCTGTTCCTTTTTATCTTTACTTGATACCTCATTTGAAGAACCTTTCAGAGTGATTACAGGCCTGGTAAAAGAGATGTTAGAAATGTGTGGTTCAGGTTATTCACCAACATCCATTTCAGCCAATTCATCATTTTCTTCTTGATTGGCATTTGTCATCATCAACATCTATCTCAATTCCACCGATATTACTGTTTATTTGGTTAGGTAATGGAAAATTGTCAGACTTTACAACAACATCAGAGTGTAGTAGATCAGAGTTTAGAGATTCAATTGGAGATAAATATTGAGAGATTTTGCCTTTAACCAGTCGCCTCTTCTTTTTAATAGGCTCTAACATAGGATTGACATGAAATGGCTTCATGAAGGAAGTAGGAGAAACATCTAAGGCATGTTTGACAGATTTCTTGATATGAAATACCATGCCCTCAGTACTGTCATCAGAGTCTGTTGGATCTTCAATCAAATTCCTTCCTTTTGAGGCCTGAGCCTTGTGTCTGAGAGGTGTATCAGTGTTTGGTGGGTGACTTGGGTTAGAATCAGAGTGGGGTATTGATAAACTCTGATTCACAGTCACAGAAAGAAACTCCCTCCCATACATAGTAGGCATTCTCTGATTCAGTAGAAGCCTGACCCGTGTGGGATAAAACAGCCTAGACAAAGTGCCCTCATACTATTTATTGACATCTTTCCTTGTCAAGTCAGCAAAAAATCTTTTATTTGTTTTGAAAATAGGCAGCATCTCATCATTTTCAAAGCTAACATTTGGCAGTAAGTGACTAAAAATTAGCTGTAAAAACCTAGCATAATAGATAATATGCTCATCATCACTACGTTTAACAGCTATTTTCCTAATCAACATGCAAGGACAATGAAAATGAACATTATGGGCCAGAAAATACCTAATTTTTTGAGAGAGTTGAGGGATTGCATCAAAATTAGTGCATTTGTGAGTGAAGGCTCTTGTGATGCAGTCGAAAAAGAAACTTCATTTCTTTCTTAAGTTAGGCCTTGTCAAACTGCCTAGCTTGGTTCTACTCCCAACATACCCAATATCTCCAAAAAAATCTCTGATGATTTCATCACTTACTAAATCATCATATTCAGCCACTTCAGGAAGTCGAAGAGCTTGTCGAATTACTTCAGGAGTGATTGAGTGCGTCAATTGCATCTAAAGGTGATGATCGGTTCCTCATTATCACTAGCGTGGTTAAACTCTGTTGTCGACAAGATTTTGATGAGGGTTTTAGCAGAGATTGCATCTGGTGTTTGCAAGGCATACCCAATACTGCTTTGTGCTAAAAAATCCTGAAAAACATGAAAGTTGTTAGGAGCGTCTGCTTTATTCAAAAGAGCAGTATAGTTAATAGTAGCAAATGTGTAGTTTTTGAAAGAAACTGCCTTGGATGCCATGGAAGTAGTAGATTCAAGCTTGGTGAGGCTAGGGTTTTGAAGAAAAGAACGAGAGAGAAAGTAGAGATGTAATATAATTCAAAGTACAAATGAATTATTTTATTCCCTCTCAATAGCTTAGTAACCTGTAGTGGAGCACGTGACAACATATTAGTGGAGTTAGAAATGATTTGAACACTTCCCAAAATATAGTATGTATGTGTGTATTTGTGTTTAAAAAATGAACCGTCAATTCGTGTCACACACACGCAGTCTGTGTAAATTCAATCAGAGAATATGAAATATGACATCATAAATGTAAATATGATGTCATAAAATTAAATCAAAAATAATTATTTATTTATAAAACAAATAATAATTCAAGAGTTGACTTCATAACGGACTATCAGAGTTTACAGTTGAGGGCACCCAGAGTTTATCACAAGTATTGACAGAGTTTACCACATAAGCTCCGAGAGATATCAGAATTTGTAAGCACAGATAGAAATCAACAGAGTTTGAAGTTGATGCTAAGCTGTAAATTGTCTTTGTAATCTTGCCATTATTCCCAATTCATTTACTAACCATGTAAAGGTTGCTTCACTCAAAGGCTTGGTAAAGATGTCTGTCAGTTGTTCATCAGTTGGAAAAAAAATGCATTTCAATTATTCCTTCGATGACATGTTCTCTGATGAAGTGATACCTGATACTTAGGTGCTTTATCATGGAATGCTGAACTGGATTACCTGTCATAGTTGTTGGTCCCTGATATTGTAGAAGGGGGGTTGAATACTATATCTGAATTTAATCGCTGAATATCGAATTTAAAAATTATTTAAGATAATCACGAAATATTAATTTTAATGAAATACTATTCAAGTAGAATATATAATTTTAAACTTGAAAAGTATTACAAAATTAATATGATGAAAATGTTTATAATTGATAAAATATTCTAGACTGATTTTGACATGAATTGTTCTTGTTTAGCAATTATATTTTAAACCAGCACAGAAAGTCTGTGAATATTATTGAAAGGGGAGATAGGAGTGAAGGGAAGTAACTCACTGCACTTTCATGTGTACTAGAAATGCTAAATGTAATCTCTATGTAATGGTTGATGATAACTCAACAATAGAATAGGACATGTAATAATATGCAGGTGCACAAAAATCTTAGATCACAGAGTTCAGTTAAGACAAAGTATCAAAGGATCATCTACAGACTTGAAGCTCACTGGAAGAAGTTCATTAACATGTTCAGGCCTCAGTGGAGAATAAAAGATATTGACATCTATTCAAGGATGTGGAAGCTACAGAAGATTGTCTTAGTCTATGAAGATTTTAGTGCATTACAATCAAAGCTACAAGTAAGGTTTGCAAGGAAGAATGTGGAATCATGTTCAGAATCAAGAGCCCCTATCAAGACTAGTCACTTATGAACCAGACCGTTGCATAAAGTGTCAGGACATTGGAGGCAAGCTCTCGTCGGTTAATATGGTTTTAATCATTCTAAAGTTGTTGGTTTTCTTGAGTCATGTGGAGGATCAACAAAGGTGGTAAATCAGTGGTGGAGAAATGTCAGCCTAATGGATAAGGGACAGATGGCACAACCTGATTGGATCTTACTAAAGCTTCACAGATTAGAAGGCCAAATACTTGGACGTGGTGGAGTCACGTATACAGGGCCAAGTATTTGGATAAGGAAGTCTACACAAATTGAAGAGTGGAATGGAAATATTTAATTTAATTAAATAAAGTATTTATTTAATTATTTACATATTTTATAAATAAAGACATTCTTTATTTATATTATATATATTTATTTAAATATTACTTTTACATTAAATATTTCCAAAGGCATACTTGACACATGACTTTGAAGATGAGATTTGAGTGGACAAGAGTAAAAGGTGGAAAAGCAAAAGGAAATAGCAAAAAGCAAAAAGCAACACCTTTTTCAATAAAAAGAAAAGAAACCCAAGTCTCCTCTTGTAAGAAAGTGTGTATCCGGATGAGAAAAGAAAAGGGGAGAGAGAGAAAAAAAATTCTCTCCCCCATGGCCGAACTAATACTTTAATATTTTGGGGCCATGATTTTCTTTATCATACCACTCCTCTATCTTTCTATTGTAAACACTTGTTAAATCTTGTATAGAAGATAGGGTTGATTTTTGTCTCCTAGATCTACAAAATGTAATAGTTTTAGAGGAGACAAAAATCATTTCTTTGTTGTGTTCTTGAGCTTATGTTCTTGAACTTGTTTGTAGCATCTACCCCACTTCAATGAATATAAAGTTATATTCTTGGATCTTGTTGTGTTGTGTGTTTTGGATGATTTACCGTTCATTGTCATGGTTATTTTAATGGTGTTCTTGAGGTTGAAGAAGATGATGAACAGTACCCGGGTTTGAACCAAAGTATTTTTTATGTTGTCCCAAAAATAATTAAAAGTCATAATTTTAATTTGGGAATCGTATTCACCCCCCCTCTACGATCTCCGGGACCCAACAATTGGTATCAGAGCTACTCGATTGACATACAAATCGATTGGATCTTTTTTTATTTTTGAGATTAAAGAGGGTACGATTGGTTCACTGGGCATCCAGAATTTTTTTGAAGCCCGGAATTTTTCTAAGTACAAAATGTTCTAGATGGCCAAGTAGAACATTCCTATGTAGAATATTCGAGATAGATATTCGAGATGGCCAAGTAGAACATTCCTATGTAGAATATTCTACTTAATGTTCTAGATAGAACCTAAGTAGAACATTTCTATGTAGAAATTCTACTTAATGTTCTAGATAGAGCCTAAGTAGAAATTCCTATCTAGAAGTTCTACTTAATGTTCTAGATAGAACCTAAGTAGAAATTCCGGAGTTAGAAATATTTTCTAAGTCAGAAGTTCTACTTAATGTTCTAGATAGAACCTAAGTAGAACATTTCTATGTAGAAATTCTACTTAATGTTCTAGATAGAACCTAAGTAGAAATTCTGGAGTTAGAAATATTTTCTAAGTCAGAAGTTCTACTTAATGTTCTAGATAGAACCTAAGTAGAACATTTCTATGTAGAAATTCTACTTAATGTTCTAGATAGAACCTAAGTAGAAATTCTGGAGTTAGAAATATTTTCAAAGTCAGAAGTTCTACTTAATGTTCTAGATAGAACCTAAGTAGAACATTTCTATGTAGAAATTCTACTTAACATTTCTATGTAGAAATTCTACTTAATGTTCTAGATAGAACCTAAGTAGAAATTCTGGAGTTAGAAATATTTTCTAAGTCAGAAGTTCTACTTAATGTTCTAGATAGAGTCTATGTAGAACATTCCTATGTAGAAGTTCTACTTGGTGTTCGAGATAGAGTCTATGTAGAACATTCCTATGTAGAAGTTCTACTTGGTGTTCGAGATAGAGTCTATGTAGAACATTCCTATGTAGAAGTTCTACTTAGAGGGCTGTTTCAACATGACACATGGCTACATAGCTTAACTTTTATTTAAAACAAAAATTTTTTTTCTCTCAAATTGTTTTTAGTTTAATAATTAATTTAATAATTAAATTTGAATTTAATTATATAAAATATTTTGAAAATAATTCTTAAATTTAAATAATTTATTTTTTAAGTTTACCTTACATCTTGAAAAATATTTTATTTTCTTTTAAATTTTAGAGTCAAATATTTTATATTTTTAATATTCTTAGTTAAGAATTTTATTAATTTGAAAACTAAAATTAATCTTAAAATCCAATTTAATTTCTTTTGAGTTTAATATTCTTAAAAGTATTTTGAGAATTATTTTTGAGGTTTAATAATTTATTTTTCATAAAACTTTAATTATAAATTTTATAAAACTCTTTGGAAAATATTTGTGGATTGAAATAATTTATTTTCATGAACATTTTAAATGTTTTGAGAATTTAGTATTTCTATTTCAAAATTATGTTTTCGAGTTGTTTTATTTTAATTATAATTTGAGCTTGGAAGTTTTAATTATAAATCTCATAAAACTTTTTGGAAAATCATTTTGGTTGAAATAATTTATTTTCAAGAATATCTAAGATGACTTGAAAATTTATTATTTTTATATCAAACTTATATTTTCAATCTGTTTTATTTTAATTATAATTGAAACTGTTTTGGATTATAAATTCTATAAAATTCTTTGGAAATTAATTTTGATTTGAAATAATTTCTTTTTCAGGATTATTTAATATACCTTGAAAATTTTGTTATCTCTATATCAAAACTTTCTTTTCGAATTTTATTTTATTTATAATTTGAAATTGAGAAATTTATTATTATTTATCAAAAATGCATTTTCAATTTATTTTGATTATTTAAAGTCCTAAAAAATTAAATACTTCTGTTTGAACAAAATGTTTTATTAAACGAAACAACAGGAGTTAATTCTTCGTTCGTTGAGGACAAACGAACTGACTGAAGAACATTCTAATGGAGTTGAGACCTGATCTTACCATTGGAGATGTATTTCTACATCGGTCTACTCAGTGGATCATTTGGTTATTGAAAGTGGATTAGTTCATTTAGGGAAGAGTCTTCGATCAGTGGTTTTCGAATTAATATCTGAAGAATTCGGGATTTTGAAAAGGAATTCAGTTTATCGGTCAAAGAACCAAAACAACAATTGAAGATTTGGTTAAAGGACATCAGTGGCAGAAATACACAAGATTTGATTATTACTGACATATGATAATCAAGGGGTTATTGCTACACATACAAAGAAGAGTGATCTTTTCAAGCAGAACATGAGACATTCTATGTCGGGGTCTTTAAGCAGAACAATCAGGTATCAGTTTGGGTTGAAGCAGGAACATCATTGGTTATTGAGGTCAAATGCAAGGATACTTCCATGAGTGTCAGTAGAATGGAAATTGATTTGGATCAATTGATTATCACTCGAGATGGAATGTTAAGCATCGCACAGGTATACTTTCTAACTAGTTTATACTTGTTTGATTTAATTATAGAGTATTAAGTGCTGAACTGCATTATATTATAAGTTTGATGTAATGCATGTCTCACCTTGATTTCTATATAAATTAGATAACTTATGCTAGTTTGTTAGTGTTGCTTGTTTATCAGTATTTGACTTCATGATTAGATCTTGTGTGATTTAATGCTTGCTTTACGATAATTGATCATGTTAGCATATAGAGTCTTAGGTATTTGTAGGGGTACATTTACCGGAAAGAGTATTTGCTGCATGCTAAGTGCCTTGATGTTTACATTGTCAATAATCTGTTTATACTCGCATGGTTATATTAAATGTTATATTTGATCATGTGCTTGTTAAGATGAGTTTGTTTCTAATTTGGGAATTGCCTAGGGGTCAGTATAATAAACCATGAATTAAATTTTTTAATTTAAATTGACTCAGGTAATTAGAGATAATATAATGTTAAAGTGAACAACAAAGGTGATTTAGAAGAATTAGAAATCTGAGTGATTGATTCTTCTATGACTACATATATGTACGACATGATTCTTATAGACTGCTAGTCTACCTTAAGTTAGGTTGGGATCACTGAGCTCATAGCCAAGACTACTTGTTAAGGCTGATATAGATGAGGAGTGATCAGTCAGATAAGAATGAGCATGTTGAACTTGAATGCTTTGTTGTTAACTATGTTTAGAAATATCTCTAACCCTTGGACTCAATCAAAATTGAGGACCACGTGTCTTAATCATTTGTGAATGCAGAGTATCTTTCAACATGTACAAGTTATATATCTCTGACATTTTCATGTTCGAGGCATGCAACTACTTTTGCTTTGGTATTCAAATGGTTAAACAAGGTTACCTGTTTTTCTTGAATGATCTGAAGCACAATATTAAGGAAGACATAGGGAATTCTTTGCGAAGGGTTTCCTAATATCAGTTCGAGGATGAACAATATTGATCGGGGTCAAGAGAAATAGAAGCTCACTCTACTGGAAGTGAGGTTACTGCTGACACGAAATGTAATGCTTATGATGAAGTCAACTATTCGTTGAAGTTTATCAGAATGGAGTTAGCTGTAACAACAAGTGATGCTCTCACACTTGGTTTATCAACTAATACTTGGTTTATCAAGATAACGGATTCGACGGTGAAGATGAAGTTGGTGAGAAAGGACTACTTCTAATGAAATTCTTTTAAGAAGGACATTAGTGAAGTATGCCAGTTGAAGGGAAGTCAAGTCAAAGACTACCCTGTTTAGTTTTGGTGTTTGTTCATGCATTCGATAGATGAAGCATCTCAGTGATTAATCACATTCAAAGGATTAGGCAGATTGCTGTAAGAACACTTTGAGGGCAGGTAATGGAATTTGTTGACGAACGAAGTTCTATGTTATGTCTGCACTGAAAGGAGTATTCTAGAGTAAAGTTCAGTTTCCGGACTTCATGACCAAATGGAGGAGTTGATAGGGAAATCCAGACCTTGAGTGGAATTACAAGGATAATGGATAGACTTAAGGTTTCCTATTCACTAGGGCTGAATCAGTTGACACAGCAAGTCTAATCAGCAAATGTAAAGAGAAGACATCAAGTAAGATTAATCATGCCTGAAGTCACATGGTGTGATGGAGGGCTATCTTATTTGGAGTTAAGAAGCTTACACAGAGTCTGTGATTGATTTAAGATGATCTAGATGCAGTGAACATCATCATCAAGTTCCCTAGCATTCGTTTGATTTTAGCTCTGAATTTCTAAAGGTTGACATCCTGTTTAGGGCTCAAGATCAGATGACACCAGATGAAGAAAAGTTGCAAGCAGCATCATAGGGGGAGCATCAGTAAGTTGGATCAACTAGTCGTGTTTGATGTTCAAAGGCTAGCAGTGCTCATTGAGTAAGAGTTGAGATTCTTAGGAACACTGAGTGATCCAGATTGAGTGATTGCATATTAGAAAGGAAATTGTCAATTTAAAGATAATGCAAGATGATCTCAATCATATTTGAAGAAGACTACTCTACCCACTGAAAATCTAAGGAAACATTAAGGACACATCTGTCATGACAAAGGGTTTTGTGTAACAACATTTCCTAGAGTCAGTTCTTGATGAATCTGGGTAGTAGAGTAGTGATTGGTAGTGCCGTGCATGTATAAGAGTATTTCATTGGTTTTTCTGAGTGAATTCAATGAAGATTGAAGATGCACTAACTAATCAAGATTGAGTAGGGTTCGAATCAAGGAACTAACTCAATTGAACCAGAGGCAGATACACTTAGCACAAGGAATCAATCCATATGAAGACTTGGTATTGATACAGAAGCTGAAGGGTAGTTCGGAGTTTTATTTGAAGGTTCTACTCTGCTAGTGTCAGGACTACTGGTTTCTAGAGTGCTGAGTTTAGTGAAGCTGCTGCCAAGACCAATATCTAAAAGGAAATATTTGGGTGTTGAAGGTAATGCAGTTTCCGTCTGGATGAGCGTGGTATTGTTTCGAGGAACAATGTTAACTGGTACCTGAAAAGTTATTCCTGTCCAAAAGGAGTAAACGTTCAATCTCGAAAGGAGTAAACGTTCGATCTCTAGGACAAAGAGGAGTAATTGTTCATTCAACGATCATACACCAGTAAAAGCTCTATTGACTAAGGTATGTCACTCTAGTCTAATATTGATTTATTTAAATGTAATGTTTATAGAGAGTGTTCATGCTATTTAGATGTCTACGATCTCTAGGAACTGATTAATGTTTGGCGTGTGACCACCCGGGACTCAATATTATCATTATGAGATTACCTATGATCACCCGGGACCTAGGGACCTAACATTGTAGCATCTCTTTGTATAGTCAATTTATATCCAGGATCTCGTACTTTGTGCTGTCATATGTTATTCATGCTAAATGTATCAAATGTTTCAGCATAAGTATTTGTATATATTAATTAGTTGTAATTTTATTTACTTCTAATTGTTTAATGCTAATATTAATGGAACCACTTAATATGTAGTTTAAGTGATGTAATTCTTGTCTTTTGCAAAATCCATTAATATTAGTTGTCATTTTTTTTGATATTAGTGATGTCACTTAGAATTTCTGCACTAACTGACAAAAAGATTATTTCGAAAACACTAATATTGAAAGTAATTTACTACATCGCGAGGGGTTGTCAAAGATCATAAATTTTAGCATTAATATTTAAAGGTATTTGATCTCTGATGCAACTAGTACCTCGAGCTTACATACATTCTGATTGTCATGAGTATTTTCAATATGCTTATGTGATAATTGTTGAGATGTAGTGTAAGAAGTTAAATGCTGTCATTCGGTCAATGTGTGTTCAGTGTTTAGCGGATGCGTATGTTTTATGCTTTATAATTACCATGATCTATATTGCAATATGTGTTTGTTTCAAGCGACAAATGGTAATTGTCTAGCATAATGTAAGTATCTTATGTGCTTGATTATTTTGTAGTAAGATGCATTTTATTACAAAATGATTGAATGATGTTAGTACTTTTGAATGTATTGTCACTCATATCTTTGATAATTCATTAGTATTAACATATGTTTTTCATTCTTTAGAACTTGAATGCATAAAGAAATTTCTTGTCTATTTCTTGTGAAAAATGTTTTATCTAAACATGCATTCATTTGCCAGAGAATGAAAAGCCACTAAAAGTTTTCTTTGAAAGAGAACATTTCTTGAGGATTATCTTTCTATTTCAAAATCATATATCCTCTCTCTCTCTAAATGTTTTGTAATGAAAACCGTTTTCTCTCCACGATTTGTTTAAATAAAGTTACTTGATAACTTGTAGCTTAGGTTGCATGGTATCGGTCCATTTTATTTGAGTAAATTGTTTTGATCTTGAGGTATCAACCATTGGTAAAACGTTTTTCAAAACTCATGTTAATGTCTGTTTCACATTGACCTGTAGTATTAAAACAATGGTTGTTTGCTTTGGGATTAGTGCCTTGGACTGTATGACTAAAGCATTCATTCGATTTTTTTTAAATGATTTATGTTTTAAGTCGGAGATAATATCCGATAAAAATGAATTGCAAAACAATTTCTGAAAACATACAGTGAGCAAGATGAAATAGATTTGAGTTATTAATCAAAATGTTTTTGTTAAAAGAGTTGAATTTCAATTGGATATTTGCCTAAGAGAAATTCAAAAGAACACTTTTGTTAATCTGTTAATTTTTTTTAAAAAATTGTGAGTTTATGAAATTTGGCTTAATATTCTTTTACCTATTTTTTATTAATTCCCACATTTTAGCTCTGGTGCATTGTTTCTTGAGGACACATTGCTCCGATGCTATATTTCTGAGAAGGAATAGAGAATAAGTTTAATCATACTCTACCAAATTTTATATAGCTCTGATCAACTCTATCTATTTAGCCGTAATGGCTTGGCCTAAGTGGCTATAGGGAAAGGTCTAGAAGTTGAATAATCCATCAATTTCTAACCAAGGCCTTAGTACCAAACACTATCATTCTAATTCAAACTTTCAACCCTTGGTGATATAAGGAACTTATGTAGATTAGCGGTTGTTAAGGGAGAAACTGCACTTGATGCAGCAAATAAGGATGAAGTCGGAAGTGCACCCACAGCTCTACCTCTCGAGAAGGAAAGAAGTATACAAATTGAGGTATCTGTAGCTCATCTGTATTCTCTCAAAAGGATGCAGAGCTGAAAAGGCAATTCAACCGTTTCTGAATGAACTCTCTCAACAGGGTGATTTCATTGAAAATTTGCTCGTCAGCCAGAGCACCTTGTAATGAGTCAAGCACACCAAAAGCATTCACGCTGATGGTAATCCTAAAGTTTTTGCTTCTAAGGGATGTTATAGGACCTAACAGTTCTCTAGCCTCTCTTGGGACTTACAATTGTGAGGACACATTGCAAGAAGTGCACATTGTGAGATATAGGTAAAACCCCTAAACTTCTTTGTTTACCATTCATGGTGAATGAAGTTGTTGAGCCACCTTCACAGGTGTTTGAGGGAAACTTGGATTTTTTGCCATATATTAGAATCCTTGTCAACCTTCCTAGGAGGAACAGTCCTAGTTCCCTAACGGGATTTCACATCCGCAGAGCAATCTGTTGATGTTGAGAGGCAATCACTAACAGTTTTCCATGACTGAAAATAGTGAGTTAATTCATCTTCACAGGTGATTGAGAGAGATGTTTTACACGTCTACTCTCCCAGGAATTCAAATTCTGGAATACGTGGATCGCTCAAAATTTAAAGGCATATCACCGTCAACGATCCAGTGCATGGATTTGCATATGGGGAGTCGGTTGATGCTTAGATAGCTGCTAGTACGCATACCACATTCAATGATCCAGTGCATGGATTTGCATATGGGGAGATTGTTGATGCTGAAAGTAGCTGAGCAACAACTCGTAGACTATGATTCAGTTTGTTTACCAATTTGATGAGTCTTTTGAGGATCAGGGTGTTGGGATTTCAGTCACTCCTGGAATGGAGGAGATTCCAATTTCAGAAGGGTTATTCCCCGACGACGAGCCACGTGTGCATGGATTTGCTCATGGTGAGTTGGGTGACGGCTTAACTGAAACCCTGTCTGAGATTCCATCTCAGAACCTAGATCTTTAGTGATCGACAACATGCTACAGTCAACGATCCATAATATCTTGGTGAGACTAGCATGGATTTACTTGCAGGTACAAATTGCTATAAATGGAATGAGGGCAAGTAAGGGAGAGAAACACTTGAGTGAAGTGAGGGAGTGACACACTTGAGTGATAGAAATAGGGAGAGAAATGAGTGGCACACTTACGCTTGAAAGTGTAAACACCAACAGAACGTAGTAGAAGTGAGGAAACCATAGACCAAACACTAACCTTGCTACTATGCTTGAATCCTGTTACTGAATTTTCTAGCTCTGAAATGTTGAAGAGATTCTTTTCTGGAAGACAAGCTGAAGAAGAGTCTAGCTGAAGCTTAGTGGGAATGTCCAAACTATTACCTTTGGGTCTATTAATTCATGTTGTTCTCAATCTCAAAGGGGGATACATTAATTTTTAGGCCTAAGGAGAATTTTATGTTCAATTGGAGGAGAGTTTCTTATTCGATTGGATGTAGATGATACTTTTATTGTTTTAAAAGATATTCTCAACTAAGGGGGAGAATTTGGTGATACAAGAAACGAGATCTACAAGAAAAGAGATCTTTCAATCCTATCTTGTGGAGGTTACTTAGAGGATATCTAAAGACAAGGGTGGATTGGAGCTTGCATGAACTAAGGGGGAGAATTAGATAAAATTGAAACCTTAGTGATGCAATGGAGAAATTACTAAGGGGGAGTTTCTTAGTAATTGGTTGGAGCCTAATCCCTAAAGGTGTTGTAGATTTAACTGATTTTTCATCTGAAGTGGAGAAGTTACTTTTTGTCAATTGGGAAGAAGTTACTTGTCGTACTAAGGGGGAGAAGTTATGGAAAATATTAACATCTTGGTTTTCAATGCTATATCTTATTCTGAAAAGATATCTAAGGGATTTTGCTCTATTTGTTTGAAGATCTGTCCTTGGAACATTCTTAAGAGAGGTTTGGCAGAAGAATTCTTTCTAGCATGATCAATGAATGAAAATGAAGATTTCTTTGAAGAGTATCAACTCAGGGGGAGTTTTTGCCAAGTTGAAGTTTTCTGGGTAAAGAAGAATGTGAAGGAGATTTTCAAGGGGCATCTGAGAAGTGTCCAAGTGTGTTCTATTTCTTGTTTCAGTGATAGATGAAGTCAGTGGAGTAGTGCAGGGAAGAAAGAAAAATATGTTTCCTGGAAATAG
The DNA here is from genome assembly GCA_028671895.1 of Oenanthe sinensis. Taxonomy (NCBI): domain Eukaryota; kingdom Viridiplantae; phylum Streptophyta; class Magnoliopsida; order Apiales; family Apiaceae; genus Oenanthe; species Oenanthe sinensis. The sequence continues at coordinate 41,228,253 of CM053806.1, forward strand.
AACATCCTGAAGAAAAAGCGGAAATGACTTTCATTCCAAGAGAGAACAACCGTAAGGGGAGAATGAGTTGACCTCTTATGGGGAACATAGAGAGCTGTATGTTCTAGTTCGAATTACAAGATAAACAAGAATGATTGTTCAGAAGTCTTTACTAATGATTTGTTTCTTTATTGAAAGAACCCCATCTTTGAAGAACATTGAAGTGGAGGAAGCTAAAGGAAAATGAAATTCAGAAATTCATCATTCATTTTCAGCAACTCAGGAAATCTGGATTTAACTGATTATATCTTTCCAGAACATTTTGTTATTATTTTCATGTCAAGTACTTTAATTGTTTCTTGTATGTTAGTTGAGTTATCCTCTAGTAGTTAATTTTATTTAATTACTTTTGGGGGAGATTGTAAAGGGAAATAGTATTTGATTGCTATTCCATATCAACCAAATAGGGGGAGATTGAAAGGGGAGATATGAGTGAAGGGAAGTAACTCACTGCACTTTCATGTGTACTAAAAATGCTAAATGTAATCTCTATGTAATGGTTGATGATAACTCAACAATAGAATAGGACATGTAATAATATGCAGGTGCACAGAAATCTTAGATCACAGAGTTCAGTTAAGACAAAGTATCAAAGGATCATCTACAGACTTGAAGCTCACTGGAAGAAGTTCATTAACATGTTCAGGCCTCAGTGGAGAATAAAAGATATTGACATCTATTCAAGGATGTGGAAGCTACAGAAGATTGTCTTAGTCTATGAAGATTTTAGTGCATTACAATCAAAGCTACAAGTAAGGTTTGCAAAGAAGAATGTGGAATCTTGTTCAGAATCAAGAGCCCCTATCAAGACTAGTCACTTATGAACCAGACCGTTTCATAAAGTGTCAGGACATTGGAGGCAAGCTCTCGTCGGTTAATATGGTTTTAATCATTCTAAAGTTGTTGGTTTTCTTGAGTCATGTGGAGGATCAACAAAGGTGGTAAATCAGTGGTGGAGAAATGCCAGCCTAATGGATAAGGGATAGATGACACAACCTGATTGGATCTTACTAAAGCTTCACAGATTAGAAGGCCAAATACTTGGACGTGGTGGAGTCACGTATACGGGGCCAAGTATTTGGATAAGGAAGTCTACACAAATTGAAGAGTGGAATGGAAATATTTAATTTAATTAAATAAAGTATTTATTTAATTATTTACATATTTTATAAATAAAGACATTCTTTATTTATATTATATATATTTATTTAAATATTACTTTTACATTAAATATTTCCAAAGGCATACTTGGCACATGACTTTGAAGATGAGATTTGAGTGGACAAGAGTAAAAGGTGGAAAAGCAAAAGGAAATAGCAAAAAGCAAAAAGCAACACCTTTTTCAATAAAAAGAAAAGAAACCCAAGTCTCCTCTTGCAAGAAAGTGTGTATCCGGATGAGAAAAGAAAAGGGGAGAGAGAGAAAAAATTTTCTCTCCCCCATGGCCGAACTAATACTTTAATATTTTGGGGCCATGATTTTCTTTATCATACCACTCCTCTATCTTTCTATTGTAAACACTTGTTAAATCTTGTATAGAAGATAGGGTTGATTTTTGTCTCCTAGATCTACAAAATGTAATAGTTTTAGAGGAGACAAAAATCACTTCTTTGTTGTGTTCTTGAGCTTATGTTCTTGAACTTGTTTGTAGCATCTACCCCACTTCAATGAAGCCATTTGAATTTGAATGTTTTCAACAATGAAAATAATGAAGCCATTTACCTCATATTTATAGAGGTGGAAGCTAGCAAGATTTTTGAATAAAACTTATTAAAAATCTTAAAGACTTTATAAAATATCCTTCAAGACTTTTAAAATAAGTTGAGCAAGACTTTTTAAACTCGGTAAGACTTTTGGAATGGTCTGTAAGACGTTTGAAAAAGTCTTAAATAAAATTTTGGTAAGACTTTTAAAATTAAACTGCTCGGTAAGACTTTTTTTAAAAGGTCTTAAAGGTTCTGCTCGGTAAGACTTTTAAAAAGGTCTTACCGATTTAATTAGGTAGAACTTCCTAAATTAATGCAGCAAGATTTTCTTTAAATGTTAAATAAAATATCCTTTTTAACTTAATTAATGCCATCAATTTTAATTAAATAATTTATAAATTAAATCAATTCAAGATGAATTAATTTAAGTAGAGAAATAAAATAATTAATTAACTTTTGATAGTAGAATTAATTAGTTTTTTCATTGCACAATCACTATAGATTTGAAATGAGTCTTCTTGTCTTCACTATCTTCTGTCTGAAAATCACTTAAGGTAGGTGATAAATATTTATTCAATTAGTTGACACACAAATTTACTGTCTGGTTCATTTGTGCCATACTAAAATAAATATTCTTCACCTTTTAATTTTAAAAGCTGTGGCCTTCTGTCTTGATCTCGCTTCAAGCTTTGTCTCTAATATTTTCTTTTGTTGGAATCTTTCTGTAGTACCCACTTGGAATCTTCTGTATCTTCTGAACTCCTCTGAAATACTACTTCTTTATTTTTCACCGATGCTTGAACATATTAATGAACTTCTTCCGGTGTAGAGTATCAACTTCATTAGAACACTTCTGATATTATGATTCATTGTGTCTAGTTGACTTTCTTCGTCTTGATTCCTATTATAATATTTATTATTTACTTCCCTTTCTTATCTGAGTTGAGTTGTCATCTAATTATTACAAATAGGACTAGTCATATACCTTTCAATCTCCCCCTATTTGCTGTTAAACATTTAACACACAAATTTCTAGAGGATAACTCAACTAACAACTAAGAAAGTAATACAACGTGTAAAAACTGTAAATTATAAAAATTCTGGATTCATATTTAACAATTTTTCTAGATTCATACAAGAAAGATAAATACAAGATAGATGTTCCTCTAGTCTGAACATGTATTACACGTTTCTATCTTGACCTATCTAATTTCTTCAATCTCTAGAAGTATATATTTCCCATTCTTCTAGAGTTAAACTCTTATGCACTGTTGTCCTTGGTACCTCTTCAGATTCTGTTGCAGTGGGTTCTTCATATAACCTTCTTTGCTTAGCACGAGCTAATTCCCATTGTACTTCCAACTCAACAGGATCTACTGCCTTTTCTTCTACATCATATGGCTGAGTTGAATCTATCTTTGGCATTTGCCTGATGTAAGATGGAATCTTTTTAGATAAGCAGTAGTTTCTGATCTTCTGTGCAACATCTAACTTATCTTGATTTCTGAACCCCTTTGACCTCAACATCTTCTCTACCTCAATCATATATTTGACTTGATAGCCTTTCAGTGACTCCTCATATAGCTTCATGATTTGATAAAACTTGTCTGTGAAAAACCTGACTTCATGAGGATCAAATATGATTTGAGGACTAACAACTCATGCAAACTCTTTGAGTCTATCTCTCAGAAGCTCATCCTCTTCTGAACTCTTTTTCACTTTATTCAACAGAGTTTATACCACTGATAGAGATCTTTGTCTGAAAAAAATCCTTAGAGACTCTGAATGTGCCATTTCTGTTAGTGTAGACTAAAATCTTCCAGTCTTCAAGAATGTGATCTACTATTACAATGATATAATTAACTTATTCTTTAAGGGCCTTTATGAAGTTATCAATGTTGTCATCTGAATTTTCTAAGCGTTCAATAAGTGACTTAAGTTGCCTATCTTCAAATGGACCCTCTTGAAGTTTGTCCATGAACTTTCTGGCAGTGTCCCACTTAGCACATATCTTCAGCTGCACATCTTTCTTCTTTTCCTTCACAACAATAGCCCATAGTTTCTACTTCTCCAGACTTGCTTCTCTTTCAGCTTGTGCTTTCTCCCTGACTAGAGCTTTCAATTTTTCAGTTTTAGCATTGTTTTCCTTGATGTCTTCTTTCAGTTTCCTCATGGCCTCTTCATAGGCAGGATCAGACTCTTTCTCTTTTGGAAACATGAATTCTTCATCAAATGCAGTTTCTTCCTCAGCTCTGTAGTAGTCAGGATTGAACGAGTCATCTACACCACTATCTTCAACAAACTGATCTTCCGGATAATAATGTTCTTCTTGAATATGTGACTGAAACTGATCTTGATCTTCTATATATAGCTTAGCTTTGCTTTGCCTTTTTCTTTCATAACCCCTTCTCCTTCGGCTACTTCAGCTACTTTCTCCTTTTCTTTCTCCCCCTAAGTTGAGGGATCCTCTACAGTCTTTGAAGCTTCAAAAGATTTGACTAATTTTGCCATGGTCTCATAGACCTGCTTCATCCCTTCATAAAGTCTTTATAAAATAGCATTCAAGACTTTTGAAATAAGTTGGGCAAGACTTTTTAAACTCGGTAAGACTTTTGGAATGGTCGGTAAGACTTTTGAAAAAGTCTTAAATAAAATTTCGATAAGACTTTTAAATCAAACTGCTCGGTAATACTTTTTTTAAAAGGTCTTAAAGGTTCTGATCAGTAATACTTTTAAAAGGTCTTACCGATTTAATTCTGTAAGACTTTTTAAAAGGTCTTACCGATTTAATTCGTAGAACTTCCTAAATTAATGCAGCAAGACTTTCTTTAAATGTTAGATAAAATATCCTTTTTAACTTAATTAATTCCACCAATTTTAATTAAATATTTATAAATTAAATCAATTCAAGATGAATTAATTTAAGTAAAATTAAGTAATTAATTAATTTTTGATAGTATAATTAATTTAGTTTCTTTACTACACAACCACTGTAGATTTGACTTGAGTCTTCCTGTCTTCATTGTCTCCTATCTGAAAATCACATAAGCTAGGTGATAAATATTTATTAAATTAGTTGACACACAAATGTATTATCTGTTTTATTTCTTTCATACTAAAATAAATATTCTTCACCTTTTAATTTTAAAAGATGTGATCTTCTGTCTTGTTATCGCTTCTAGCTTTGTCTCTAATAGTTTCTTTTTTTTGGAATCTTTCCGTATTAGCCACTTGGAATCTTCTGTATTTTCTGAACTCTTCTGAAATACTACTTCTTTATTTTTCACCGACGCTTAAACATATTAATGAACTTCTTCCAGTGTAGAGTAACAACTTCATTAGAAAACTTTTGATATTAAGATTCATTATGTCTAGTTGAATTTCTTCGTCTTGATTCCTGTTATCATATTTATTATTTACTTCTCTTTCTTATCTGAGTTGAGTTTTCATTTAATTATTACAAATAGGTCTGGACATATGCCTTTCAATAGAAATAACACTTTGATTGTCACAATAAATAAGAATTTTGGTAAATTTCAAACCATAGTCCAATAGTTGATTGTTTATCCACAGAATTTGAGCACAACAACTTCATGCAGCAATATACTCTGCTTCTGTAGTTGATGTTGAATGGATTTTTTCTTTTTACTAAACTATAAGACAATTATTCCTCCTAGGAACTGATAGATTCTACTTATACTTTTCCTGTCTATTTTACATCCTACAAAATCAGCATCTGAATAGTCTATGAGTTTAAAGTCAGACTCTCTTGGATACCATAAGCCAAGATTGATGGTGTCTTTGAGATATCTGAAAATTCTCTTGACAACTATCAGATGGGGTTCCTTAGGATTTGCTTGAAATCTTGCACACAAACAGGTTGCAAACATGATATTTAACCTACTTGTAGTCAAATAAAGAAGTGAGCCAATCATACATCTGTGTGTTATCATGTCCACAAACTCACTAGTATCTTGATCCAATTTTGTTGCAGTTGCCATATGAGTGGTTGTAGTAGCAAACTCTTGCATATTAACATTGTCAACAAATTTCTTGTATATTTGGACTGATTAATGAAGATACCTTTATCAGTCTGTTTGACCTGAAGTCCCAAGAAATAACTCATCTCTCCCATATCTCATTTGATACCTGAATTGCATTAGCTTGGAAAACCTTTCACATAATTTTTTATTATAGATCCAAATATAATGTCATCAACATATATTTGTACTAATAACAATTCTTTACCTTGGTTTCTGTAAAATACAGTTTTATCAATTGTACATATTGTAAAACCACTTTCCAGTAGAAATTGAGCTAATGTTTCATACCAGGTCCTTGGAGCTTGTTTGAGACCATACCGAGCCTTGTCAAGCCTGTAGATATGATTTGGGTGCTTTGGATCCACAAAGCCAGGAGGTTGTTCAACATAGACTTCTTCTTCAAGTTCACCATTGATAAATGCACTTTTGACATCTATTTGATAAACCTTGAATTTCTTGTGAGCATCATAAGCAAGAAAAATTCTTATTGCTTCAAACCTTGTAACAGGATCAAAAGTTTCATCATAATCAATACCTTCCTGTTGTGAATAGCTTTCGGCAACCAACCTTGCTTTGTTTCTTATTATTATCCCATCAGAGTCTGTCTTGTTTCTGAAAACCCACTTAGTGCCAATAATGGATATGTTCTTTGGTCTTGTAACAAGTGTCCATACTTTATTTCTCTCAAATTCATTTAATTCGTCTTGCATTGTTGTAACCAAATTTGCATCTTGCATTGCTGTAACCCAATCTGAGATAGAAAGTTATGATACATACATTCATTTTGAGTAGCTTTTCTTGTTTGAATCCTAGTGTTAGGATCACCAATTATCAAATCAGATGTATGATCATTGGTCCATTTTCTTGCATGAGGAAGACTCCTTGAACTAGATGTTCCCCCATGATCTGTGCCATCATCGTAAGATTCCTCAATATATACTGATCCTCCCACTGAAGTTCTGCTAACTTCAGAGTTTGTATTTCCAGTGTTTGAGTTCTCAGAGTTTGTTTCTGTCAAGGACTGAACAGAGTTTGAGATCTTAATTATGGAAGTTTGCTCAGTAGTATTTGTAGAGAATTGAAATTGTCCCCCCTCAACTTGTGCAGTATCATCAGTTACTATTTCAATATCATCAGAATTTGGAGAATCAGAGTTTACTATATTAGTGTTTAGGTCATCAGAGCCTGTTTCCTGTTGACCTTTCAGCATTTCATTTTCAAAACTCAAAGATTCTTGAGCTTTTTCATCATGTAATCATGTTATCTTTGTTTCAAAAAATGAGATATTTATGGATTTCATGACTACCTTGGTTCTCAAGTTGAATACTTTGAATGCCTTTGAAGAAGTTTTGGAGATTAAGGAATAACCAACAAAAATACCTTCATCTGCTCGGAGTTCAAACTTTTTCAGCTGCTCAAGATATGTTTTAAGAATAAAACACATGCTTCCAAATAAGTGAAAGTATTTCACATCTGGATTCCTTCCTTTCATCATTTCATAAGGAGTCTTTCCATGCTTGTTTATCAATGTACAGTTCTGTGTAATACAAGCAATATTTACAGCTTTTGCCCAGAAGTAGGTGGGAAGTTTTGTAGCTTCTAACATTGTTCTAGCAGCTCCAATGAGGGTTTTGTTCTTTCTCTCAACTACACCATTTTGTTGAGGTGTACCAGGTGCTGAGAATTGTTGAGTTATTCCTTTAGTTGAACAAAATTCCTCTATTGCAGAGTTCTTAAACTCTGTTCCATTGTCACTCCTTAGAATTTTCATCTTGAGTGGTGATCCATTTTCAATCATAGAAATATGATCAAAAATGATCTCAGTTGTTTCATCCTTCTTATGTAAGAAGTATACCCATATGAATTTGGTATATTCATCAACTACCAGAGTATATTTTTTCTTTCCGATTGACATGATGTTAACAGAACCAAATAGATCAAGGTGTAATAAGTGAAAAGGTTCTTCAATTGATGACTCAGTTTTGCTTTTAAAAGATGTCTTTCTCTACTTTGCCTTTTGACATGAGTCACATAGTCCATCAGGATGAAACTGATCCTTTGGAAGACCTCTCATTAGATCATTTCTTAACAGTTCATTTATATTCCCAAAGTTTAGGTGACACAGCTTCATGCCAATTCCAGCTTTCTATTGAAGTAGCATTGCCAAGAAGACAAGTCATAGTTCCTTCAGAGTTTGTCTCCAGGCTTGCTTCAAATAGATTTTTATGTATGTGACCAATTAGAACCACCTTGCTAGTCTTTTTACTTTTGACTTCACAATATGTTTCATGAAATTCCACAGAATAACATCTGTCTATCATTTGACTCACATTCAAAAGATTATGCTTGAGTCCTTCAACCAGAGTTACATATTCAGTGATGACATTTCTAATGACAATATTGTCATATCCCAGTGTTCTTCATATGTTTCCATCTCTATAAGATACTACTGGACCAGCCTTCTCCTTAAACTCTAAAAGTAGAAATTTATTTCCAGTCATATGTGCAGAACATCCACTATCAATTACTAGGTTGTTTTTCATGTTTCCCTGCAATCATATATGCAACTTAATTAGAGGTTTCGAGGACCCAAACAAGTTCAGATCCTTTCTTTTTAACATTGTTAACCTTTGTATCAGAAGTAACTTTATCAAAGTTTAAGTTAACAGAGTTTTCATATTCAGAGTTTAGTTTTCTTCTATCAGCTTTTACAAAATACTCTTGTTTTGAAACATATGTAGCAGAAACATGAGTCTTTTTCAAATGAGGCAACAATTTATAATAATTGAAATACAAACTGGGATATTCTTTACATATATAAATAGAATGCCATAAACTACCATAATGAAAATAAGGACTTTGTGGCCTATATCTAATTTGTTTCCTAACTCCTGATCTAGGTATTTCAGGTTTCTTCTTTTTATTCTGCCTACAGTCAATAGCAAGATGATTAGAATTTCTACAAGTGAAACAGGTCTTTCTAAGTGCATCGGGAATATTCTTATAATCAGTTTCCTTAGATATTCCGACATTTCCATTCCTATATATTCTTTTTTACTCTTTTAGGCTTATTCATGCTTGTGACAGATTTTATCTTTTCATTTAGCTGTTTTTGAGAAAGTAAACCAATATTTACTGGTTTATTCTCAAACACACTACTCTTTTCATTTTTAGAGTTGTTAGAGAATTTTCCAGAAGACTCTGCTTCAATACTGGACCTAACAAAGTTAATAGGACTATTCAATTTCTCATTTACTCATGTTTATGCCTTAACAACCTTTTTACCATTTTTCTTTTCATTATCAAACTCATAACCCATAGTAGATGTCCAGTTTTTATCAAACAAGATTTCTTGAACCTTCTTGCTAGAGTTTGTCCAAACTTTAAAAGTCTCTTTTTCTTTTGCTATATTAGCTTTTATATAAGTAACCTGAATTTCTAGCTGAGTTTGCATGTGTAAAGCTTTTTCACAGTTTTTCTTAGTGTCTAACATGTGCAAAAGTTCTGATTCAAGGAAATCATTATTAACACATAAGAATCTGGTACCTTATCAGAGTTTGCAGTGAGAGTCTCAGTGTTTGCCATGAGAGCATAGCTTCCTTATCAGAGTTTGAAGAGTCCATCCAATATTTCTTGGATTTTATAAGTGCCTTTCCAACTTCCTTGCTCCTGCACTCAGTTGCATAATGTCACATCTTGTTACACTTATAATACTTGACCTTTGATTTGTCAAGTGTTTTTGACTTCCCTTCTCTGTCTTCTCCCTTTCTAAACTTTTCTTTGCTCTCATAATTTCCACACTTCTTCTGAAACTTTCTTGTTTCCTGAACTTCCCGTACTTCATATTTTTGAAGCCTCTTACAATCATAACTACCATTTCCATCATATAAGATTCTGTGAATTCATCATCAGAGTCTGCATCAGAGTTTGCTTCAGACTCTGACTCACTATTTTCCTTCAACATCACAACTTTTCCTTTTCCTTTTGAGACTGTAGGGATTTGATCCTTAGCTTTCACAATCTTTATCTCAACATTCAAGGCAACTGATTTTGCCTTGCGACTTTTTATGTTCTTTCTCTGCTTTATCTCTAAGTCATGAGTTTTCAGCTTTCCATATACTTCATCCAAAGATATATGTTTCAAATATGTTTTATCTCTTATCATGGATGTCTGCAAATCCCATTCTTCAGGTAGAGCCCTTAGAAACTTAGTGTTTGAGTCATCATTCTCATACACCTTGTCAACTAGAGCCAAGTCATTTAACAGAGTGAGAAATCTGTCGTATGTATTAGTTAAAGACTCATTCTGTTTAGTCTCAAAATATTCATACTCCTGAATAAGAACAGATCTTCAATTCTTCTTGATCTCCTTGGATCTTTAACATTGAACCTCTAGTGCATCCCAAATTTCCTTAGTAGTTTTACAAGCAATTACCATGTTTGACATCACAGAGTAAAGACTGTTATGCAAAATATTTCTTGCCTTTGCATCTTTAAGGACTTCATCTTTCTCTTCATTTGTCCACTCTTCTTCTCCTTTAGAGTGTAATGTTCAAGTACTTGTCTTCCTTCAACTACAGTTACTGCTACAAATTTTGTTGGTAGATACTGACCTTCATTAATCCTGTCTATATAGTCAGGATCTGTGGCTTTCAGGAACATTATCATCTTCACCCTCCATGTAGGGTATTCAGCCTTTTTGAGAATTAGAATTCTGATACTTTCATACTTATTTCCAGACGTTGTTTAAGATCTTTCTAGGTTAAAAGAAACCACCTGCTCTGATAACAATTGTTATCCAGTAAATACTATTGTAGAAGGGGAGTTGAATACAGTAGTACCAAACAATCGACCAAGAACACAAGTATATATAAAAGAAGTACTGTTTGTATGATTTTTTTGTCAATCTTAATGCAAACTCTCTCAAGAAAAAATAATATTCTTAAGAGCTTCTAGGTTATGTGAATGATCTGTTATGAACAATACATGAATGTAAACCTAATTTTGTGTTTATATAGTACATAACTACCTATCTAATTATAGTAAAGATAATGATTAATAAATATAAATATATAATTCCCATCATTATCTATCTAAAAGATAGCTTCCAACAAGGTAATTGTCTTTCATACAATCACTGCTATTCTTGTCTTCAATCAACTCCTGATTTCTCGATTACCAACTGTCAAACTCTGTCAAACCTAACCTATGTCGGTCGAGTAAACTCTGAGCTAGTATTCTCTGATGACATCACACAAACACTGATCAGCTTCTACAAACCCTGGGTTAGTATTCTCTGACAACATCAGTTCTTCATATCTAACATAGGTAAATATTCTATAAATTATTGTTAATTAATCTTTTTTAATTCATAATATATGTTCAAAATTCTATATTCTGCAGGTAATTGAATGCAATTTTAAAAAGCAACACTTACAAAAATGGTGGAAAAATATCTAGCGCAAGCACTGAAATTGCACATTCGTACTCAAGTAATTTTAGTAAGTTTGTTGAAGATGCAACAACGTCTTTACACAATTACACATGACAATTCATTGTGAAGATCGATGACATAGATAGGGAGTTTATTAAATTAAACCAAACTTGGAACAATAAAATTTTTGAGTTAAAGGATAGAGTGAATAAGTTATTGAATGAGAAACGAATGCTTGATATTGAACTTGTAAGTTAAAAAAACTCTAGACTACATTTACATGGACCAGTGATTAATTATTTCTATTATTGTGGTGTATATTCTGTCTAGTTTTTTTGTTAATGTGTTTGAGAAATATCCTCACTTTGTTCCACAATTATGCTCCCTGATGTGTGATATGAATTTGGTTTCATGAATATGAATGCAAAGGATCTTCTAGTTCTATATTCAAATTTTGTTTCAGTTAACTATATTCAATGTTATAAAAGAAATAAAAATAATAAAATAGGAATGGAAAACAATATCTATCAGATTGTGAAAAATGCATTTGAACCATTAATATTAAAACATATCAAGTCTGCAGAAATCAAACATTAAAATCTTGACTTTACACCTATGACAACAAATACCAAACAAATCAACAGTGGTTCTAGGCCACTTATTTTCATTGAAATGAATTGATTCATCCAGATTCCACATATCACAAATTGGAGCTACATCTTTTTCAAAATTGAAGTTGTAAGCATTCCAAAGATTATGATGCCATTCCTTCATGATTGTGAACCATTTTTTTATTTGGTGTACTCTGCTAGGAATCTATGTGAGCATAACCAGATCTTTCATTGACTCTTCAACATTGAAATGAGAATAAATAAAATAAAAAATTTTAAGAAAAATATATGATACATAATGGCCTTCTTGAGCTAGCGTGTCAAGAAGTTCAAGAGACTCATGCAAATCTAGACCAGCTTCCAAAAGATTTTTTAGTAGATCATATGACCATTCCTCCAATATGCCCAAGTCACAATAAAATTGCATACACTATGCAAAATTATCATGAAAGTGACCGCCTAAAAAAATGGAAGAGATCAGTTGCATCTAACACTTGTAAGATGCAATTATTATCTTTATCTTCCAACCAAATAGCAAAAAAAAGAGTACAACTTGTCCAGTCCATGTAACTTAAAACAACTAGTACGATGAAAAGATGAAGATTTTGTATTGAGTTCATTTTACTGGATGTTGAAATTTTAATATTTAACTGATGAAAGAGCAAAAATGAAATATTGAGTGTATTTGGATTAATGTGCAATGCAGGAACATTATGTGAAGAAACCTGAAGTTTGAAAATTATTTACACGTAATTCCATTGTTAGATATTGTTAATGGTTAAAATTGAAAAAGAAAATATTATATTTAACCAAAACTGTCAATAAAGACATAGTATACCTTGTGAATGTATGATATGGACCAAAGAAATGAACTTGAAACAAATATTTTAAATTTAAATTATTTGTTGGGTTTTTTAAATAAATAAACAAAAATATTTACCATTTATAAGTATATACAATTAAAGTAAGAAAAGTTATATATATATATATATATATATATAGAAAAGTAAGAAATACCTTTTTTAGATTATATGAATCATTCTTATTCAGACCTAAAAATCTTTTTAAACATAAAATAAATATACATCTAAATATGCCAATATTCTCAAAAGGCACCATTTTCATTAACAATATCCTCATTTAGTAAGTACTATCAATATATTATGCCAATAACACCATCAATTTTATAGATCAACTACATTGAGAATTAAAACCATCAAATGCATCGAAAATACAGTGTCTTGCACATAAAAGAAATTTTATTGATTAAGAACTTCACATAATAATTAATTTACATAAAAGAAATTTAAAAAATAGTACAATATGCCTATATTAATAAGGCTATTATCACTATAAAATTAGGTATAAAATTTTCGCACCATTTTTTGATACCTATTGATATTGATATGCTACAATTATAGAATTTGTGAAGTATCTTATTCATTGTTTATCTTACTTTAATTATGTTTATGTTGCATATGAAAAAATAATTTGATGAAGTACATATATCATATATATGGGTTTTGTTCTATGAAGAACCTTAAATGAAGTACTAATTGGAGAACATATATGCCTTGCATTAGATTATGCAATATATTATAAGCAGAATATAATGCATGACATATATGTTCTCCAATTAGTACTCCATTTAAGGTTCTTCATAGGAATTTTGCCTATATTTAAAATCTACAAAAGATGTTAATTTTATAATTACATAATCTGAGAATTCTAGCTAGAAAACTATTGAATGCCTAAACAAAATTTCTGACCTTTAATTTTATGATTAGATTGTAACAAGTGTTGATCTCCAACCCTTTGTGATTTAAATGTTGGAGGAGAACTCAAATTGTTACAAGAATTAGTTTCTCAAATAAAATATGATTTAATTAAATTTATTTGTTAGACCAATGTGTATGGTATATATAAGAGAAACTATATATATATATATATATATATATATATATATATATATATATATATTTTAAAATAATTTATTGTTATTTAATTTTTACAAACACTATTTTTAACAAATTTATGTTTTATGTTGATAAAAATGAATTTTAAATTTTTCCCTCATAAATATATAAGTATTTCTTAACAAATAGTCATTGTAAGAAGAGATGTTATCAAATAAAAAAAATGTATACAATGTATATAGTAATATTATTCTTATTGGAAAAAAATTAATATAACATCATATCTTAAAAAACGATCTCTCCCTTGTAATAATTTAGATGATATAATATATATATATATATATATATATATATATATATATATATATATATATATATATATATATATATATATATAATATGAAAGATTGGAACGATAATGTGTGTGAGAGAGAGAGAGAGAGAGAAAGAGTGATAATCTAAAAGTATATTAGATTTCGATAGTAATATTTTTTGCATTATAATAAAAAATTTAATATCACATCATATCTCAAAGAAGATGCACAATGTGTTAGAAAATGGATAGTTCAAGATCTAATTTCTATAGGCTCTTGATGTAATTTCCCGGAAACTAACGATGAATAATTCATCCTTGTGGTGAGAACCTGAATTATCGGTTATGAATTTAAGATATTTTCTTAATGAAATTCATTAAGAAATAAGAAGAGACATTCTTGTATATTGAAATTGACTACTCAAAGTTCACAAAAACAAGTTAGAAATTTCGGGCAATTCTGGACCCCTTAAGGCATCTTTAGGACCCTAAGATGTCCTTAGGGCCCTAAGAAGGGTCCTGAATAAGTGATTGTTCTTTTACTTGAGGTAGTGATATTTTGGTGGTTCAGGATCCTGAGTCTTATGTTCAGACCATTGAGCTGGAACCTTTTTTATTTGACTAGTGAAATACATGACATATATGTATTTATAGGGTTGAATTTAATGGAGTCCTTTAAAATTGAGTATAAATTGGAAACATATATGTTCTACATTATATTTTGCGTATATATATATATATATATATATATTACAGAATATAATGCATGACATACAGGTCTCCAATTTATACTACATTTAAGAGTATTCCATTGAATTCAACCATATTATTTTAATATAATAATTAAGACTTATATAGAAATATATAATATAATATATATTGGTATTTAATAATTTATATATATTAATATATATAAGATTGGAAAGAGAATAGAGAAAATGAAAAAACCTAGAGCCTTTCTTCTCCTCTTGGTTTTCTTTTCTCTCTCTCTCTCTCTCTCTCACATATACATATACATACAAGAGATACATAGGTTTTGGATGAACTGAGGCGTGGTCGTCGTTACACTCTACTCGTCTGTACCAGAATTGTGTTATTGTTTTATCCTGAATGTGAATTCGCAGTATCCTAACACAACTAGGTAGGGCGAAATTCTCTTCAAAAACTGTTGAGTCTTTTCTAGGGCTCAGCGACTCAGCTGATTTCGTTGATTTATTAAAAGCTACAGTGATAGCTATGTGTTCTTACTCTTTCTTTAGATCGATTTGTTGTTACTAATTGTTTATATTGTTTTGACCTTCATATTTTTTTCGTTATTTGGTTTTGGTTACCATCGTTCTTGAAATTGGGATCATATAGTCGAATATAATTGTTGTCTTGTGAATTGTGATTTCTAATAAAAGACTAGGATGATAATAAATGTGTTAGAACTAGTACTAATGTTATCACATATATGTTGGTAATTAAATATGATGCATACTATTTTTACCTCGTATAACTCCTTTTTTTTTTATTGAAAAGAATACATTTTATATATTGATTATGCATTTCATATAAATATTTTTTGGTCAAAAGTAAAAAGTTACCCTTTAGTCTTGGGTCTATTCCAACTCTCTTGTCATCTCAAGTATCTTTGGTTCGAATTTCGTTCACCCTAGAAATATTATTATTTTATAAGACTATAGGTTTATTAGTTTAATATATATATATATATAAACTATTCATTATATTTTAAATAACAAAAAATTGATATATTATCTTAAATAAGTGGAATGATCTTAATGTATAAATATATTTGAATTAAATTGTACGAACTACAACTTATCTTAATCAGATGGAAGGAATAATCAAATTAAATTCATTCCAATACAAGTATAACTATGTTGTGAAGCAATATTTATCATTTTCATTTAGTTTAATTTCAATATGATCATCTTTTTTAATGTCCCAATATCAACAATGAGTTTATCGAGTGGGGACTGAATAAATACTTACAACTTTTTTCTATTTAAAAATTATAAGCACTAAAAACAAGAAGAGTTTACTAATAAAAAATAGATGAATGAAATTAAAGCTAAAGACAGTTGTTGGACCAAATCAAGTATACTCTATGTGATTACTTGTCTTGATGTAACACATGTAATGTTTCTATAATAAGATGTGTACTTAGAATGTCTTAATGTATTTGCAGATAGAAGTATGTTTCTATTGTGAAGTCATTATGTAAATATGAGTCAAAAATAAAGATTGATAGAAGATTCAATTCTGAATCAGGCATCAAATCAATGAAGACTTGATCAAATAAGAATTGCAGTGAAAATACTCTAAGGAAAATATGTGTTCGAGAAGTCATCCTGATAGAGAAGTCAGACATGTGAAGCTGGTAAAGAAGTCTCAAATACTCAACTAACTCAGTAGTCGATCGAGAAAGGGAAAAATTCGAGAAGTTAAAGAAACTGCATTTAGTCGAGAAGTATGCAATATGTATGATTCGAGAAGTCCAGTTGAACCAATCGAGAAGTTAGCCAAAGAAGAAATCGAAAAGTACCAATGGTAGAACCAATTGAGAAGCCTGTGTTTCAAGTATGATTCGAGAAGTCTATTCTAATCGAGAAGAAATCATGTAAAGTATGCAATCGAGAAGTGTATTCCAATCGAGAAGTCAATCACTGTGACTTCTTGAAGTAAATTCAAGTGAGTACTCGGTTGATTCAAGAAGCTAAATTCTAGGAGATTTGCAGAAGAACAAGACAAGTGATTTTGAAGCTCTACCATTACATGATCAGTCAAACCTATGGAGATGGAGACAAGTCTACAATGTAGCTTGGAAGAAAAACAAGACAAAAGGCAGAAGAGACAAGGTTGAAATCAAAAGACTGTCAACAGATTGTGTTAGATAGAAATAGATAGTAGTCAAATGTAAAGTATTTCTTGTCTATTTATAGTTTTAGCTAAACTGTCTAGTAAGAGCATGTGCTAAAAGACATGTTGTCTATATAGCCTATGCACAACCTCATTAGCTAGTATCTTTGAACATCATCAAGTGTATTCATACCTTGTATCTTCTAATAACAAGAAGCTGAGATTAAAGTCAAGAATCTCAGATTGTAGCAATTATTTCTAGTACACTATTAGATTGAAAAGTTAACATGGTGTTTATTTATTTTCCGCAGATTTACATATATAAACAATGTTAAGTTTTCTTAAGCTACACAATTTCATAAACAGACATTTCATAAAAGAAAATCAAGAAACACATTCACCCCCCTCTATATTACTTTTTTGATTCTCATATCTAACAAGTGGTATCAGAGTGCAGGTTGTTGACATACAAACAATAAAATGATCAAGATGACTTCACAGAAGCTAAACAGTATCATGATTCCTCAATTTGATAGAGAATATTACATACTACGGAAAAAGAAGATGTTAACATTCATCAATACTGTGAACTACATGTATCATGAAATCTTGAAGAATGGACCATTCATGCCAGTAACACTTGTTCCTGAAACAACCAGTGGCTCAAAAGTGATACCACCCACATGGGTACCAAAGGATCCATATCAGTAAACTGACACTGAAAGAGAAAAAGCGGCTCTTGACAACAGTCTCATACTAATCCTGACTGAGTCTCTAGACATGGTCATGTATAGTAATGTTATCAACTGCACAACTTCCAAGCATATTTGGGAAACCATAGAGCTACTATGTGAAGGCACAGTGGAAGTAAGAGAAAATCAAAGACAATTGTTGGTCTCACAATATGAAGCATTTATGTCAAAACCAAATGAAGGCATAATTGAGGTCTTTTAGAGGTTTAACAAACTAATTAATGAACCGCGGTTACATGGAAAGACCTATGAGACAAAAGAAAAGAATCTGAAGTTTTTGCTAACTCTTCTAGATCACTTGAAACATAAAATTGATGTTATAAGGGAAGGAAGAGATTTAACAAAACTTCCATTGGAAACTCTGAATGGAATATTAAAGACATATGAACTGGAGTACTTTCAAAAGAATTCCATTCTGGGAAACAGAGGAAAAATGGAAAATGTATTTAGTGCTCTAATTGTCAAAGAACCAATGAAGGTGGAAAAAGCTGGTACAAGTCAAAAATTGAAGTATGAGGAAAGTGTTGAAAAAGAAGAGCAAAAATATGTCAAAAGTGAATATGAGGATGATGAGTTCTACACTCTTGAAGAGCTTGAAAGCATGGACAATAAATCTATGGCTTTCATGGCTAGAAAGTTTGGAAACTTAATGTTTAAGAAAAATAAAAGCTTCAAGCCAAAACCAAACTTTGGCTCTTCAAGTAAAGGCAAGGCTCCCAAAAGTAACTTCAAAGGAGGTTACAAGACTGGATCTGTTGAAAGGTCAAAGATAAGATGCTACAATTGTGATGAATTGGGACACTTTGCTATTGAGTGTAGAAAACCAAAAAATAGCTAAAAAGGACAAGGACTACTTAGAGTTGGAAGACAAACATGAAGCCCTGTTAAAGAAACAAATTGGTAGAGCATACATTGCTGACGACAAATGATGGGATGGTATGAATGAAGAAGAGTATGGTAACTTAGCCCTCATGGCCAAATCAGATGAAGGAACATCAACCTCAACAAGTCAGGTACCATTCCTAACTTCCATTGACATGTCAAAGTCTCAATATAAGAAAATTGTGGAAGAATTAAGTGTTGAAATGCTTAATATCCATACTAGTATGAATGTTGCTTATGAAGAAATTGATAGACTGTTAAAAGCCAATGATGAACTGAAAGTTAAATATAAACAGTTAAAATTATCCCTAGTTGACAAGCAATTCATGAAACAAGAGAATGAATACTTAAATAACAAAGTCACTTGCTTAGAACAGATTGAGAAATTCCTGAGAGATCAAATCTCTGAAAATGAATTGAAGATAAAAGCCTATCACAACTCATCTGTAACACTGTAAGATTTCATGAGAAATACCAAGTGAATTATAAGGTTAGAATTGGGTTTGACTATGACACTCTTTGAGAAGTAAAAGTCTATGTCAACAAAAGGCAAGAAAACTGAGATTGATGAAGTCAGTATGGTCATCAAACAACTGTTGAATGATGATGATAAGCTAACAACTAAAAGTGATGTGTCTTCTGTTTAAATGGAAGAGTCAGTAGTCAAGGCCAAGTCCATCCCTGTTAAACCAGAATCAAAAGAAAATGTCCAGAAAAATGATACCATGCATGTTAAAAAGAGAAAGACAAATAGAAATGGTAAAGTAGGCATTAATAAACACACTAACTATTACACCTGTTCACAATGCTCCTAGGAGGATTTATAAAAATAATGGATCAACAAATCACCTTACACATGTGTGCAAGAAACCAGTTGTTAATAATGCTGATTTTGCTTGTGGCTATGTGAAACCCTTGATGCATTATAATTATAAATTCTGTGACAAATTTGATTGTATGCCATGCAACTTAAATTTTATGAATACTTGCTTTAGACTAAGGAAACAGTTTATTGAAGGATGTATCAGTCAAAATCTGGACAACAAAACTGCTAGACCTAAGTATGCCAGTCCAGTCAAGAGTAAAAAACATTCTATGTCACCTAGAAATGCATCTAGTTCTGGTAGCACCAATCAGGCTAAAAATCAAAATCAGAAAAATGAAAGTATGCTTGACAAAGTGAATAGGACTGCAAACAAGAAAAATGGCATTCATGTGACTAAGCATAAAGGACCCAACCTAGTTTGGGTACCAAAGAAAACTTGTTATTGTTTTGTTTGCAGGGCACAGGTAAAAAGAAAAAGGTTATATTGATCTTGGACAGTGAATGCTCAAGACACATGACTGGTGACAATGCCCTGTTGTCACAATTCAAGGAAGAGGCTGACCCAATGGTAACCTTTGGAGACAACAACATTGGTTTCACCATGGGATATTGTAGGGTTTCGTGACACAAACGCAGCGGAATAAACGCGAAAAATAAATCAAAATAGCGAAACCCTCCGCAGGATCCATGCGAAAACAAAAGATTTAATTCGGAGATAAAGAATAAATACCTTTAGAAGCTTTAACAGTTCATTAATGGAAGATTAATGGAGGTCCAAAGCTTGTTTAATCACCACGTATCCCGCTCTCGCGATCTACGCTCTACGGTATCCACACGAACACTTTTCATGAAGGATTGATGTGTACTAGCACCCGAAAACTTCTTCTCTCTCTATCTTCCTCCTCTCTAAGAGCGGCTAGGATTTTTGTAAAATCTTTTTTTTATTAAATCAGCCCATAAAGAGATTATATAGAGAGAGGAATAAGTTTTCTAATTATAATCCAATTATAATTAATACTAATTCAAAATTCTAAATTATTTAATTAAGTCTCACTTAATTAATTAATTATTAATTTTGGAATTAGTTTAAGTAATTCATTTATTCTATTTATATAATTAATTAAGTCATACTTAATTAATATCATAAATAAAATAAATTACTTATTTAATTTAAATTCATAATTTAAATTATTTCTCCTTCAAGCGTTCTTTGTGTGTGACCCTGTAGGTTATTATTACGTTGGCAACAATTTTAATATCTAATTAAAATTTTAAACAATGAGCGGCATCTAGTAATACATCATTGCTACCCAAGTAATAATAATAAATCGGTGATTCGATTAAGCCTTTCGTGAATAATGTTCCATGTAATATAATCCCTTTAATCTTGATATTATAGATTAAACTCAAGGCATGTCTCGTGTCATCCTCTTCATAATTTAATCTTTATTTTCTTGATCGATGAGTAGACTATTAAAATCAAATCAACATTTGAGCACGGCCGTGCATTTCATAGTCTCACTCAAACAAGAGGCCAATAATATCACTCCTAAAATTAGGAGGATTAAATCCCATCTAGATCATTCATATTTCTCATACGATTCATAATATACCCAATGTCCACTTTTATCATCACCCGGTCAAAGGTAACTTTTAATGTAATCAAAGTATATTAATTCTCGTATAGAAATATAATGATTTCAGGTCTAAGGATCATTACACCATTATCACAGTGAGAATTACTTATGACACTTACTTAACATGTAGAATCTCACGGCGGGTCATTCCAGTGCCATGCATTGATACATGCACTTATGTTCTTGACTTTAGTATCCCCATACCTATGACCAATGAGATGTGGTCATCTGTCAAGAAACATACTAGTCTTTGTGCATTATTATTGTCCTTAAATAATAATACTTGACTAGGGAATTTTAGGAATAAGATACTATTCATATAATCTCATTTTTAAGTCACATACTTAAAGATATAGAATACGTATCAAAATTCCAAGGACATTTACTATGCTTTCAATTTATTACGCAGTAAACAAAACATAATAAATAAATAATAATCAATAAAACATAATCCTTAATAATAAATATTTTCCTTAAAATATAAAAAGTATTGTCTCTAGAGCACAATTACTAACAATCTCCCACTTGCACTAGAGCCAATTACCCAAGTATCCAATACTCATGAAACTAGTGTGACTTTCATGCTTCTGCTGCGACAAAGCCTTAGTCAGTGGGTCTGCAATATTATTATTAGTATGCACTTTACATATATGTATATCTCCTTGATCATTAATCTCATTAATTAGGTGATATCTCCTAAGTACATGCCCAAACAGCCTCCTTGGCTGCTTCGCAAGCATCAATATACTCAGGCTCTATTGTAGAATCAACTATTGTCTCTGCTGTGAACCATTCCAGCATACAACATCTCAATAAAATCAGATAAAACACAAAGACAGACAGAAACATTAAATTATCGTTATCTGTCTAGAAACCAGTATCACTGAAACCTCTTACAACTAGCTTCACATCTCCTCCATATAACAAGAATGAATCTTTAGTCCTCTTTAAGTACTTAAGAATATTCTTGACTGTCGTCCAGTGACCTTCACCTGGATTAGATCGGTATCTACTCATCATGGTTAAAGCATACGAGACATCAGGACAAGTACATATCATTGCATACATTATAAAACCAATTGCTGGCGCATATGGAATTTTACTCATGCAGTCCCTATCATCCAATGATTTAGGACAAATTTTATTTTGAGATCACTATCCCATGAGACATTGGGACATATCCATTTTAGTCTTTTTGCATTTGAAATCGATGCAAAACTTTGTCAATGTATATACTCTAAATTAGGCCGATCAATCACCTTGATCTATCTCTATAGATCTCGATCCCTAATATATATGTCACATCGCCTAAGTCTTTCATTGAGAAATTATTTCTCAACCAAGTCTTCACAGTCTGTAGAGAAGGAATGTCATTCCCTATTAGTAATATATCATCAACATATAATACTAGGAATTCCACATGGCTCCCACTAAACTTCTTGTAAACACAAGTTTCATCTTCATTCTGAATAAAGTCAAACTCTTTTTGACTGTTTCATGAAAACAAATGTTCCATCTCCTCGAGGCCTGCTTTAATCCATAAATGGATCGACGCAACTTACATACATTTCCAGCATCCTTTAGATCAACAAAACCCTTAGGGTGTGTCATGTACACATCCATATCTTCTTCAAGGCTCTCATTTAAGAAAGCGGTTTTGACATCCATTTGCCAGATTTCATAGTCATAGTAAGCAGCTATAGCAAGCAAAATCCTGATGGACATGACCATAACAACTGGTGAAAAGGTCTCATCATAGTCAATACCATGAATTTTCTTGAAACCTTTTGCCACCAATCGTGCCTTATAGGTCTGTACATTAGCATCCATGTCGGTCTTCTTCTTGAAAACCCACTTGCACCCTATAGGTTTTACCCCTTCAGGTGGATCAACCAAAGTCCATACTTGATTAGTATACATGGATTCCATCTCAGATTTAATAGCATCCAGCCATCTCTTAGAATCTGGAGTGTTCATAGCGTCTTGGTAGGTGAGAGGCTCATCTTCATCCATAAGCATCACATCACCATCTTGAGTCAAGAGAAATCCATATTATCTCTCGAGCTCATGGCGAATCCTATTAGACCTACGAATACCTGTGTTTCTTGAGCAGTATTATTTTTCTTGTACATTCTACTCAAGTTCCTCCACTGGTTCAACATTATCATGTGGGTCTCAAACTTCATTGAGATCTATTATCCTCCCACTGTCTCTCAGCAGTTCGAGCAACAAACACTTTGTTCTCGGAAAGATTATAGAAAGGATAACCCCTTGTTTCAGTTGGGTATTCCACAAAATTATATTTGTCTGATTTTGGTCCTAGCTTGTCAGAGATTAGACGTTTCACAAACGCTTCACATCCCCAAAATTTTATAAATGACATGTTGTGACGTTGCTCAGTCCATATCTCATAAGGAGTCTTTTGAACCAATTTAGTAGGAACACAGTTAAGTGTATGTGGAACCGTTTCCAGGGTGTAACCCTAGAAACTAATTGGAAGATTCATTGACTCAACATTGATCGCACCATGTCCAACAAGGTGTGATCTCTCCTATCAAAAAAAACTTTTCTTTGATATTTTCTACTTCATCTTTATAGTCTTTGAACTTTTCAAATGATTCGGATTAGTTCTTCAAAAGATACATATATCCGTATCTACTAAAATAATTAGTAAATTTTATGAAGTTAATAAAATCTACCTTTTGTCATCGTACACATATGACCACATACATCACTATGTATAAGTCATACCCATTCAATGATCCCTTCACCATGTCCGGTAAAAGGAGCTTTAGTCATTTTACCAAATAAACCAAGATTCGCATCCTTTTGTATGATTCATAATCAAACTTATCCATGAATGCATCCTTATGTATTCTGAAAATGCGTTTCTTATTAATACGGCCTCAACAACAATGCCAAAGGTAATATTTGATTTGAGTCACTTTAGAACATATAAATTGTTAATTAGATGTGCAACATTATAAGGCTCATCATCAAAATAGAATAAACAACTATTGTTATAAAATGAAAAAGCCTTTCTTGTCCAAACAAGAAACTGAAATAATGTCTCTGCCAATTGCAAGCACGCTATAACAATTATTAAGTTTTAAATTTTCCTTATAGGCCAAAAATTAAGTAACGAGTTCCTCGAACCAGAGCAACTATCTTTACTCCAATTCCAACCCGATACCTTAAGCTTGACCCTTATTGATCATCATCTTCCGATCTTCCAATTAAGCATGACAGTTTAATTTCCAGTCTCCCAACTTTCCACAGAAGTGACAATCGTCTTCTTTATCAACACCTCATTCAGACTTTAGAGTCTGCTTTAGGGATTGGACTTTGGTTTGACAACGGAACTAGATCAAATCTTCTCCTTGCCTTTCCATTTTCCTTTCCCTTTTGCATTCCCTATGTTTACCATCAATATAGTAGTAGTTCATGCATTTATCATATTACTTTCAGCAGTTCTCAACATGCTTAGCAACTCAATGGGTGTTTTACCAATCTTATTCACTTTATTGTTCATAACAAAATAAGAATAATATTTGTCCAAAGATTGTAAGATCAAATCTAACTGTCTCCAGACCAATCTGGAAACCCAAAATATCAATGGTATTCATTATACCCTATAATCTTTAGAACATGTGGTGTAACCGGATCTCACTCTCCCTACTTGTAAGTGTATAGTGCCCTTTCAAATATATCTTGTGCTCAATCGTTTCATAAGCATCTATATGCTTGTATTGCTTCTTAAGCTCAGCACATATATTTGCGAGCATGAGACATGAAACATCAGTCGCAACATCAATTTGCTTCCAATAAGCACTATGATTTGCACATGTTACATTCTCAACTTTAAGAGCAGGGGAAGAGATTTGACTAATATCGTGGTGCCCGAGGACGATCCTCAAGCTCCTATGTCAGTCAAGGAAATATATTCTTGTCAACTTGTCCTTCTCAAGAATTGATCGCATAGAGAAGTTGTTTGTGTTTATCATTTGATATCTACAATATTAAACTACATAAAATAAACTAGGTTGCAAATTTAATATTAATTATGTTTAAGTGATTATGGTATATCATCATATACCTCCCACTATTTTTATCAAACTAATAGCCCTTACTATTAATTTGGAAAGTGTATCCCATAATTCTTTCTAGTGAGCCAAGATCCATATTTCGTCATGTCCTAAGTCAACCACTGGAAGTCCTTAGAAAATGATTATTTAGGTAGACAACAGTTGTCAATTATATCATATATAATTCTTGGATAGTTTGGTGAACAACGATTGATCTTATCTATCTAATAGACTTTTAACCAAACTCTATGCTTCTAAGTTCATAATAGTTGAATATAACCGTTTATTTTCACTTATTATGACGACTCAGTTAAGTTAGACCCAATGATACAACGGCCGAATATAACCGTTTATATTCGTCGCATCTCACCACGATAGATAGGAGTCCCCTGTCACTGACAGTCCTTCCCCTTATCGATTTAGGATTCGATGAGTGTTCATTCATTGGAAAGCATCCGAGTAAAACTTAATATTTTGTTAAGGGGTTTTAGAAAATTTATAACGATCATGATCACATCATAAAGAGATCCTCAATTTTTCCTTGAACCAAATATTTCAAATCGACATCTTAAATTGTTCATTTCCCAGGTAGATGGAGGATACCAATGATCACACTTAAAACCCATCAGCCTTACGAATACGCATATCCGCTTTTGTCAGAAAATCCCAATTATAGATATCAAAAATCCATATTTAATTCCGTGTTTTAAAAATCCATATTTCATAAACACAAGAATCTCATGATCGTTTGTTAATTTTAAAATCTTGAATCGTTACAGATTTTATCTTGTTTAAGTAAACATGGCATGGGTGTCGTATCTAATACATACATGATTAATCAATATTAAGCATGCATCTCAATTATATCTACGCATACATACCAATACATGCAATCATATACATATATGTAATGTGCGTAAATTAAACGTGTTTGGTTATGGCCCCATCCTATATGATATTTCCAAGCTAATGGAAATATCAAGGTCAGTCTATGGTGGTTTTAAAAATACTATCTATTACATGTCTTCTTTCTTCATTGCTCCATCATCCCCTTTTGGATCGCCTCCTTGCTTGCAAGTCTTCATTGATAATTACATTGAATAATAAAAATAAAACTATTCTAATGAAATTACAAGAAGAACTCGAGTTACATTCGAGATAATTAAATTACAATGAATAAACGACATGCAAGTCGTATTTAGAAACCAAAACCATAAATCAAAACCACTATCCTATGGGTCTTTAGGCCATAACCATCCACCATGCTATCATATAACACAAATAATATATCTCTTATTATATAATCATATCATATAATCATATATAACAAATTTTGAAATTTCAGAAAATTAAAAACAGATTTCTGAAGACAATAAATCGCTATTTCGAGGCCCTTAACGACGTCAAACGCCTTACAGACCCGTCGTTGATAGCTATGCTATCAGTTTTGTTCATTGGCCCGATTCCAGTCAGAAAACACATATCGTTTGCGAAAATCGGATACAGCAGTCAGATTTCTCCAAATCTGACGGTGTTTCAAAAATCGTATCATATACAATTCCCATAACAAAAACAAGCATATATCATATATACATATACAGAGATACATACAATCATCATATGATTATACATTACATGAATATCATATATTCATAATATATACATACATATACTCAAAATTTTTAAAAAATCAAATAATTTTCAGAAAATAATAAATCACCGGTTTGGGGGCTGTAACGACATCTAATGGCTTACAGACGAAGAGCTGACTTTGTCAGTATTTCTCAGTGACCCGATTCCAGTCAGAAAACACATATCGTTTGCGAAAATCGGACAACGGACACAGATTTCAGAAAATCAACGGCAGCCGTTTCAGAATTCGTATCGAATACGATTCCCATAATAAGAACAAACATGTATCATATACATACATCAACACACATAATCATCACATGATTATATATCATAAAATATCATATATTCATAATATATATAAACATATACATATTGTATCAATATAAAATCATGATAGATCGCATACATGCTTATATATCAAAAACTGTTAAGCACATAACCGAATTAAAACGTTTCGCAAGTAGCTCTGATGCCATTGTAGGGTTTCGTGACACAAACGCAGCGGAATAAACGCGAAAAATAAATCAAAATAGCGAAACCCTCCGCAGGATCCATGCGAAAACAAAAGATTTAATTCGGAGATAAAGAATAAATACCTTTAGAAGCTTTAACAGTTCATTAATGGAAGATTAATGGAGGTCCAAAGCTTGTTTAATCACCACGTATCCCGCTCTCGCGATCTACGCTCTACGGTATCCACACGAACACTTTTCATGAAGGATTGATGTGTACTAGCACCCGAAAACTTCTTCTCTCTCTATCTTCCTCCTCTCTAAGAGCGGCTAGGATTTTTGTAAAATCTTTTTTTTATTAAATCAGCCCATAAAGAGATTATATAGAGAGAGGAATAAGTTTTCTAATTATAATCCAATTATAATTAATACTAATTCAAAATTCTAAATTATTTAATTAAGTCTCACTTAATTAATTAATTATTAATTTTGGAATTAGTTTAAGTAATTCATTTATTCTATTTATATAATTAATTAAGTCATACTTAATTAATATCATAAATAAAATAAATTACTTATTTAATTTAAATTCATAATTTAAATTATTTCTCCTTCAAGCGTTCTTTGTGTGTGACCCTGTAGGTTATTATTACGTTGGCAACAATTTTAATATCTAATTAAAATTTTAAACAATGAGCGGCATCTAGTAATACATCATTGCTACCCAAGTAATAATAATAAATCGGTGATTCGATTAAGCCTTTCGTGAATAATGTTCCATGTAATATAATCCCTTTAATCTTGATATTATAGATTAAACTCAAGGCATGTCTCGTGTCATCCTCTTCATAATTTAATCTTTATTTTCTTGATCGATGAGTAGACTATTAAAATCAAATCAACATTTGAGCACGGCCGTGCATTTCATAGTCTCACTCAAACAAGAGGCCAATAATATCACTCCTAAAATTAGGAGGATTAAATCCCATCTAGATCATTCATATTTCTCATACGATTCATAATATACCCAATGTCCACTTTTATCATCACCCGGTCAAAGGTAACTTTTAATGTAATCAAAGTATATTAATTCTCGTATAGAAATATAATGATTTCAGGTCTAAGGATCATTACACCATTATCACAGTGAGAATTACTTATGACACTTACTTAACATGTAGAATCTCACGGCGGGTCATTCCAGTGCCATGCATTGATACATGCACTTATGTTCTTGACTTTAGTATCCCCATACCTATGACCAATGAGATGTGGTCATCTGTCAAGAAACATACTAGTCTTTGTGCATTATTATTGTCCTTAAATAATAATACTTGACTAGGGAATTTTAGGAATAAGATACTATTCATATAATCTCATTTTTAAGTCACATACTTAAAGATATAGAATACGTATCAAAATTCCAAGGACATTTACTATGCTTTCAATTTATTACGCAGTAAACAAAACATAATAAATAAATAATAATCAATAAAACATAATCCTTAATAATAAATATTTTCCTTAAAATATAAAAAGTATTGTCTCTAGAGCACAATTACTAACAGATATGGCAAGTTGATTCATGGGAATGTTGTCATTAAAGATGTAGCTTTAGTTAATGGTTTGAAGCATAATTTATTAAGCATCACTTAATTCTGCAACAAGGACTTGAAGGTAGAGTTTGATAAAGATTTGTGCCTCATATCACACAGAAAAACCAAAGAAATTACTTTACAAGGAGTAAGGAAATAAAGCCTGTTTGTAGCAGATTTGGACTCTACAAACAAGGAAAGAATTTGATGTTTCTACACCAAGGCCTTTGAAAGAGAAAGATGGCTTTGGCACAAAAGACTATCTCACTTGAACTTCAAGAATATTAATTCTCTAGTCAAAAGAGAGTTAGTGAAAGACCTTTCTTCACTTGAATTCTGCATAGAAGGATTGTGTGAGGCATGTCAAAAGGGAAAGATGAAGAGGTCAAGGCATAGAAGTAAAGAATTCACATCAATCACTAAACTATTACAATTGATTCACATGGATTTGTTTGGACCAGTAAATGTCATGTCCATGTCCAAGAAAAGATATGCACTTGTCATGGTGGATGATTTCTCCAAATATACTTGGGTGGAATTCCTGCATTCAAAAGATGAAGCTCATGAGTTCATCATTGAAAATTTGAAAAGATTGGACAAAGGTCCTACACCTGTTGTGGCCATAAGGAGTGATAATGGAACATAATTAAAAAATGCTACATTAAGTGGATTCTGCAAGGAAAATGGAATCACTCACCAATTTTTATCTCCTAGAACTCCACAATAAAATGGAGTTGTTGAGAGAAAGAACATGACACTTATTGAAGCTGCAAGAACCATGTTAGCAGAAGAAAATCTTACAACCAATTTTTGGGCTGAAGCTATCAAAACTCTATACCATACTCAAAACAGGACTCTCATCACAAAACCTGTTGGAGTCCTACATTATGCTTTACAAAAGAAATCATGGCCAGATTGGAAATTCTCAATGCAATCAAAGAGATAAATGAAAGGGAAGAGAAAGAGAAGAAAGCAAAGTATGATATTTTCATGCAACAACTTCAACAACATTATAGGTAGGCTTGATATCTTGTATTAATTTGTAAAATTGTCTTTTCCAAAATTGGGGGATATTGTTGGACTAAATCAAGCCTACTCTATGTGATTACTTGTCTTGATGTAACACATGTAATGTTTCTATAATATGATGTGTACTTAAAACGTCTTAATGTATTTGCAGATAGAAATATGTTTCTACTGTGAAGTCATTATATAAATATGAGTCAAGAATAAAGATTGATAGAAGATTCAAGTCTGAATCAGGCATCAAATCAATGAAGACTTAATCAAATAAGAATTGCATTGAAAATACTCTAAGGAAAATATGTGATCGAGAAGTCATCCTGATAAAGAAATCAGACATGTGAAGCTGGTAGAGAAGTCTCAGATACTCAACTAACTCAGTAGTCGATTGAGAAAGGGAAAACAATCGAGAAGTCAAAGAAACTGCAGTTAGTCAAGAAGTATGCAATATGTATAATTCGAGAAGTTCAGTTAAACAAATCGAGAAGTTAGCCAAAGAAGTAATCGAGAAGTATCAAGGGTAGAACCAATCGAGAAGTCTGTATTTCAAGTATGATTCAAGAAGTCTATTCGAATTGAGAAGTCTATTCTAATCGAGAAGTCATCATGTGAAGTATACAATCGAGAAGTCTATCCCAATCAAGAATTCAATCACTATGACTTCTCGAAGTAAATTCAAGTGATACTCGGTTGATTTAAGAAGCTAAGTTCTAGGAGATTTACAGAAGAACAAGACAAGTGATGTTGAAGCTCTATCATTACAGGATCAGTCAAACCTGTGGAGATGGAGACAAGTCTACAATGTAGCTTGGAAAAAGAACAAGACAAAAGACAGAAGATATAAAGCTGAAAGCAAAAGACTGTCAACAGATTGTGTTAGCTAGGAATAGATAGTAGTCAAATGTAAAGTGTTTCTTGTCTATTTCTAGTTTTAGCTAAACTGTCTAGTAAGAGCATGTTCCAAAAGACATGTGATCTATATAACCTATGCGCAGCCTCATTAGTTAGTATCTTTGAACGTCATCAAGTGTATTCATACTTTGTTTCTTCCAAGAACAAGAATCTCAAATTGTAGCAATTCTTTCAAATACACTTTTAGATTGAAAAGTTAACATTGTGTTTATTTACTTTTCGCATATTTACATATATAAACTTTGTTAAGTTTTCTTAAGCTACACAATTTCATAAACAGACAATTCATAAAAGAAAATCAAGAAACACATTCACCCCCCCCTCTATGTTACTTTTGTGATTCTCATATCCAACAATGGTATTTAAAATTTCAGGTGGTGTAGATTAGGATCCACTTGAGAAGTTTTTTTTACATATTTCTTGAATTATTTTTAATTATCTGAAAATACAGTTGATAACTTTCAATGTATTCTATTTACAAAATTTTCTTAAAATAACTAGAACACATTAATATATATATATATATATATATATATATATATATATATATATATATATATATACTAGAGTTTTCAATCTATTTTACATTCTCGAATAAAATAATTGATACATAAAAATAGACTGCTTTCATGCTCATTCTCCTTAAAGTACGATTTAAGAAAACTTTGCAGTGATGAATTATTTCATCTATATAATGTTTTCAAAAATGTTTAGGGATTGTGCATATTTATTTTTCAAGAAATTGCAAAGTCAAGGTTGGTCCTAACTATGTTTCTAACTTGCTATAAAAAGAAGCGTATAAAATCAGTTGTACTTTTTGTCTTTTACTTAGTTTTACAAACTCTAATCAATTGATATGTATGATACCCATCGACTTTATCACTTGGCATTTTATTTATCTATCAAAAACTTCTTTATTATGATATTCATCAATCTTTTTATTCTAACATCCATCGACTTGAACATCCATTAATTTCTTCAATTAATTTGTAATATATGCTCAATTTACACATATATTATATCATTATTTACCTCATTTATCCTTATTTTTTGATGAATTAGTCCATCATTCGTATTTGTAGAAACATGTTGCACATGGTCATTCCTTTTACATTCGTAATTTATGAAATCTTATTGTCTTCTAAAATTCCTGGGATGGCATGTTGATGCTTCCAAGAGACTTCACAATCAGACAAGTTTGACTGTCTTCTAGGTAGTCCAGAGTTCTGTAAAGATTCTTGACATTTTGTCAATTCCTTCATTGAAAAGTAGCTATCAACTGATATTTAGATGTTAAGCTTATTAGTCAACATCTCTTTGCATCCAACAATTGATATGATATCTCTCGATTGATATTTGATTTATCAATCAATCGAGTCTTCATTGCAGCATCCATTGATTCTATCCATTGAGTGATCTTCATCCATCGAGTGATCTTCCACCCATTGAGTGATCTTCATCTATCGAGTCTTCATTGTAGCATCCATTGGGTCTTTATCCGTTGATAATCCTTCAATTGTGTGAATTTTTATCTCAAAATATCTACATTTTGATAAAATATTTTTCACATTTTTTGATGAACAATTATCCACTACACATTAGATGGCGTATTGCAACTCACAAAAAATGTTGCAATAGGTCCAAAATATGTTATAATAGCTCAAAAGAGTGACATCAATTGACTCTTTTAGAATTATCCATTGATCAGTTACATGTATCAATGGATGACCTCTGACTATTTATTATAGATACGAAAATACCTATCATATTTATCAGTTGACTAACAATATTAAATCATAATGGGTTTCATAATTAATGAATACTAGCTTATATTTGTGCGATGCACATATCAAATTATTTTAATATTTTTTATATAATTTGAATATATTTTTATTTTTATAATAATAATTTAAATTTTATTTAATATTATACGTATATATTTTATATAATTTTTCATATACTTTATTTATATTTTAATATGATAATATTTATGTTTTTTGTTTAGAGATATATTTTATTTAGGAGATCAATGTGAGATGTATATTAATTAGGAGATTAGTGTTTAAAAATTACGCCCAATGTCAGACATGTATTTTAATTAGGAAATTAGTGTTTAAAAATTAGGCCAAATAATAACTATCTGGCCCAAATACCGACTTATGACCACCAATTTTTAATTTTTCAGTTTTAATAATATATATATATATATATATATATATATATTTTAATAGGATAATGTTTCTTTGTTTTTTATAGAGATATATTTTAGTCATGAGAAGACCAATAGTTAAACAATTATTAATAGGATAATGTTTGGGTGTTTGTTTAGATATGTATTTTAGTTAGGAGATTAAAGTGATATATGTGTTTTAATTAAGAGATTAGTGTTTAAAAATTATTAAAAAATAGTTGTTTAATTGAAATGGAATGCTCCGACCAAGGACCACCAAACTTTTAATCTTTCAGTTTTAATAATATAGTATAAATTTATAGAACACATATCCATTGATCAATTACATAATATTGAGTAAAATTATGATCCTAACTGTTATGTTACCAAAAAAAAATATATTGATTCCTAATATTAATTATTACCCCTCTGTAATGATATGATACATGGGTTCATTTCTATCCATTTTTGTAAGTTTAACATTTAAAAAATAAAGAAAAGGAAATGGAGGCAAAATTCATTTGTTTACATCTATATGGTTTATACAAAAAGAAGCGGCCATATAAATTTTAACTATATGTATTTATTTGGTGAAGAAGATGCAAATGAAATAAGTCCCTTCTAATGATTCTTCTTAGCCCTATAGAATTGGTTATTTTCAAATCTATTCCATGTAAAGGTGACATGATTCACATAGCAGACAAAACAAAGGTTATAAGAAGTTTATTATTTTGAAAGAACTATCAGTGCTTGAGAAGAAATAAATCATCTTATTGAATTAACAAGTCAAAGTACGTATAATTTTAAGGTTAATTTACTCTTTGTTCATGCTATATAACATGTGTTTATAATATATATATTTGTGAGTATAAACTTGAGATTAATGTTATATATATTATATGATTTGTGTATGACTTTGTGTGCATTACCTGGATAAATTATATGAATATTAAGATTTATATTATATGTGTTGGTTTTATATTATTAGTATCCATATGACTTAGTACATGGAATTGTATATAATTTTTATAGGTGGATGCATACACACTACTAATAAAGGCGTTGTGATTTTCATACCTCTATACTCGCAAAATCACTTGAAAACCTTTGGGTTTACACATGGACGACCTTTCGAACAAATACTTGGAAAATTTCGAGTCAAATACTTGAAAACCTTCGGGTTTATACATGAAACTTTCGGGTCAAATACTTGGAATCCTAGGACTATACTGATGCAGAATGGAAGCGTAGGAAAAACAAGCATTAATCCTTAAAAACACATAAAGGGCTCTTACACGAGAAATCCTAAAACACCTTGAATCCACACGGAAGATATATTGAATCCACAAGAAAAATAAGAGAAAACTTTTAATAATTTTTTAAATCATTCAAACACTAATAAGTAATACCTCATAATATTGTTTATATAGGGATGCAAAACTCTAAAACAAAATAATAATAAATCTCAATCAAAATCAAATATTAAATAAAAATAGTGTGACCATGAAATTTTGAGTATAAGCATGCGTTGACTCTGGAAAGTCACGACTGCAATTTCCTGCTTTAGTATGAATTCACAGTTCTTTTTAATATGACCATGTTGTATATCCCTCCATGTGTTGCTTGCTACTACAATGAATTCTAATTTTGATATGACCATGCGGGTCTCATCATGATCATGTTAATTTGCATTTGCCTTTTCATTGCTCCTATATCAGTCTCCTCTACCTCTAAACAACTCGACCCCGAGTTATTATCTAGACAAAGAACTATATTTTTTTATTGTTTATTTCTCCATAGTGGTATCTTCAGTGGCAAACATATTTTTAGAATTTTGTATATGAACTCTTCAACAAGATCAGTATAAAAACTTTGAATCGATCTAGCATAATCTTGATCAACTAATGCCAACATAGAACTTGAACTAACTACAACTTCTTTAAACTCATCGATTGTACAAATAGACAACACACCTTTAAACAATGAATTCAAGACACGCATATCCTCTAGTGGATACAAAATATACTTATTATCATTATTTATAAACTCACATATTTCCTTTCTACTTTTGTGACATAAGTTTAAATCAAGTTGATATGGTCTATCAAGAACTAATTGACATGTATTAATATCAATCTCATAAAAAATAAGAGTATATTTATAATTTCTCCAATGTTGCAAATGATCTACCGATTTATAAGTTTCAATGGACAATTTCAACACGCCTTTAAAATGATGCTCATCATCACAATCTTTCTCTTCTTTATAGATATTTTTGAAAATTCTTTTATTGTATTCATCTGCATCTTCTTCCTTGCCTTTTTATTCACCCATATCAATTTGGTCTAAATTTACGGCACAATTTTACATTTCACAATCTCATCACTTCCTTCAACTATCTCTGCATCTTTTAAGTCTTTCAAAAATTCTTTTGCATTAGCATTATCAAACTCTTTTCTATCTCCCACATCCAACAAGCTATCATGTTTTGGTTAAGAAAATTTATTGAACACATTATTAACATGATAAAGCAAATAATGTTGAACCGTATCATCCTCTTATTTACGCTCAAGATGAATTTTATAATTATAATCCTCTAGAGAAACCTCTCTAACATCAATTGTTTCATCCGTCGTTATGTTCCGACAGGTCTCTCTCTCTCTGCATAACAAGTTTATGCCACCATATATTGACTTGTTTATTCTCAGAAATTCCCATGACATCAAAGAACTTATCAACATTGATCTATCGATCCAAAAACTCCTCTACTCCCATGATTCCATATAATACTAAGATATCAGCTTCCACATTATATTCATTGTTATAATTTTAATTACTTGTATCCGCCTTTTCATCTACCACATCCTTTCTATCACCATGTCTTTGATTATTATTTTTGATATTCATGTAATTTGTCAACGTATCCAACTTATTTGTGAAAACCTTCAGAGTCGCGGTAAAAACTATCATAACCTCTTGAAGATCTTCTTTACTACCTAGTTCTCCCACAATGAATCAATTAATTAAAAGACGGGATACAACCTACTCTGATACCAACTTACGCAGAACAGAAGTGTAGGAAAACACGTGTTAATCCTTAAGAACACACAAAGGACTCTTACACTAGAAATCCTAAAACAACTTGAATCCACAAGACAATCCTTAAATTTACAAGGAAGAATTCTTGAGCCCACAAGAAAAATAAGAGAAAACTCTTAAGGATTTTTTAATTCAATCAAAGATTAATAAGTAATACATCATAATATTGTTATATAGGAATACAAAACCCTAAAATAAAATAAAAATACATCCTAATTCAAATTAAATATTAAATAAATGTAGTTTGACCATGTAGTCTTGAGTAGAGATGCATAAACAGCCCGACAGACCATATTTTATCCTGATTTTAAAAAGTCTGGATTTTTTTAGGATCTGGTCAGGTCGGGCTTCCCTAAAAAAGCCTAGTTTGAGGCCTAGGAGCCGAACCAGACCAAACTTTTTTAAATTTATATATTAATATTTTTAGAATTTATTAAAAATATTATATATTTTTGAATTTTTAGTAAAAAATTTAGACTTTTTTCGGGTTTTAAAAAATCTTGGATTTTTATCCAAGCTTAATTGGGCTTTATCTAGATTCGAGATTTATCCGAATCCGGGCTGAAATTTGAATTTTCAGATTTCGAGCCGTGCCAGATTTTGATTATAAATAGTATAACCGTTCAAGGCCCTCGGGTCGGCCCGAACCGGGCCGGACATTTTTGGGGCCGGATTTTTCGGAATTTTTTCCATATCGGATTTCAGATTTTTTGAACATTTGTAGTCCTGAGCGTGAGCATGTGTTGATTTTAGAAAGTTACGACTAAAATTTCTTGCATTCTCTTCAGCATGACCATGTTGTATATCTCTCCATGTATGACTTACTACTACATTGAATTCCAATTTTGACATGACCATGCGGGTCTCAACATGATCATGTTGATTTACCTTTACCTTGTTCCTACTGCTACATCAGAATATGATTATTCATGACATAAAATGGAAAAGAGGTATATGCATGTACATGACACTAGTGGAAAAGAGGTATATGCATGTACATGACACTAGTACTTTATCGTTTTGTTTTTATATGTATGACTTGCTAGAGTAAAATATGTGATAATCTATACTCACAGAGCTTAGAAATTGTTTTTCAGGATATTTTAAATGTCAGGGCTTTTGTCTTATATCGACATTGGAGTCGTATAAAAGGACATGAGTTAAAGGTCGGCTAGCTAGTGCCTTGAACTCCCGTCTACTGAATATTTACATGTATAGATATATTTGTTTCTCTAATTCTCTCAAGTAATAATTTTTAAGGATAGATTTTTTATAGGTGATAGATATATTATGGTATTTTGTGAATTATTGTACAGATTAAATAAATCGGATTTTAAATATAGTAAAGTAAAAGAGTGTCACGGCTCCCCACACTTGGTATCACCGCATGGCATCTTCACTAAATTTGTTGGATTTGTTCAGAGTTTGGTTGATCCCTCTTTCTTTATATATCGTCCCCGTCACCAAAATATTTTGTATTTTCATTTTTTAATTTCTTTTTCATACTTGTCAATTAACTTTAGTACTCGCCCTACTGCTTTGTTACCACTACATTAAACACGAAAATAGATAGACTTAGTTATTAGCCCTATAAAATTCGACTAATACAACATGCAGTGATAATAAACTCCTCCAACAATTTATTCATGTACTTGGTCGTGATTTTGACATCAAAGATTTGGACCCTTTGACTTTTATTTTCTTAGCTTACAAATACCTTCTTAAAATTTCAGACTTCATATCAACCAACTTAAGTTTGCTCATCATCTTCTAGTCAATAACATGCTCTTCTCTAAACCACTTGGTACTCCCTTGATGGCAAAAACTACTCTTAGTTGCAATGATGGCAACGTACTTGCCAATTCCTACTATCTTTATGGAAATTGTTGGTTCCATCCGGTACTTGATGATAAATCGTCCTAATATATATTGCCTATGCAATTAACTTAATTTCTCATTTATTTGCTGAGTAGCATTTATTTGCCAAATCAAGCAAGGGTAGTCTTCATCACAGCCTGTTCCTTCGTCCCTGGTGTCAATAATTAACAGATATCAGCGCCTACTCCAACACAAATTGGGCAGGGCGGGAACCCGTAGATAAGAGCTCTGAATATCTTTGTTATATCGGCACTAATATGGTCTCTTGGTATTCTAAAAAGAAGCTTACAATTGCCCGTTCAAACGCCCAATCTGAATACAGAGAGCTTTCACATACCAGTGTAGAAACCACTTGGTTAGCTTTCTTATTATACCTTGGAACTACTCCTATCCTTCTTCCCTGTGATAATTTAAGTGCCACATATATGGCCTCTAACCAAGTTTTTCATGCTCGTACCAAACATATTGAATTAGATTAGTATTTTGTGATAATTTAAGTGTCACATACATGGTCTTCAATCCAATTTTTCATGCCCGTACCATACATATCGAATTAGATTGTCATTTTGTGCTATATTCCATCTGTCAATCAGCTAGCTGACCTCCTTACCAAGCCGATTGATAATAATCGACATTCTCTTCTCGTTAACAAACTTGTCCGTCAAGGATCATCCACTTTACAGGGGGATGTTAGAGCAATTCCAGAAAAGCAACACATCACTTAAATCACAGCAACACAAATCTGACGTTACTTGAATTCAAATATAGCTTTAGTTTGGGATCAGCTTTGTTCTGTAATTACAGCAGTTTATTACTCTTGTAAATGACTCTTATAATATTGCATTTAACTATTCTTGTAACTTGCTTTATAATATACAAACCGTGAAACCATACATTTACAAAATATAGAAAAATACATTTTGCCGGATCAATCCTGGTTAGATCAGTCTATCATCTATATGCATCTCAATTCAGCCTATCATCTATATGTGCATGTACCTATTTGATATTGTCTTTCTAGGTGTGTATATTGGTATCAATTTTTCAGAGTAGAAAAGCAGAATCTCATAGGAGAGAAGTGTTTATATCGTGCTTGGCTCTCTGCTACTCTTTAAGGACGATTAATTTGGCATCGTGTACAGTAGTCTTATTGTTGAATCTCAAGTGTGTTGTACACGGATAATACAATTCCAGACTCCGAGGCTATTAGAAATAGAATTATTGTGGGCATATGTTGCAGAGATGCTTCTCAAGCGGAGCTATTGGCAAATATTTCTCCACTTAAGCTAGTGAAGATTGAGAGGTTCTTTCACTTTGTAACTCAATCTATGTCCTAAATCGGAGCTTTGGATTGAAATGCCAGAGCAGGGTGTACCGTGTACATTGTGATCAGCATAAACTATTGTTCTCTACTTGATTGGTTTTTGGCCGTTTTGCACCTTAATCAAGGGATTATCAGAGCCGGGCCATATAACCAGCATAAACTTCTTAGCATCATAATAAATAAGGCCGTTTTTAAATGTATAGGTAATTTTATTTGAATTTCCGTTATTATGTTATATAAGAAATCAGTATACTAAACAACCTCTCTACCCTAGGACCATACTTCCAAGTAGGACAGCTACCTAATTTCTTCCTAAGATTTTGTAGACTGTGTAGAAATATTTAGCCTTACATGCATAGTAAAGATACTTCCATGTTCAATACCGAACATGCCATTATCTTCGCTTCTGCTGCTGCGATTATAAGCTTGAATGAAGTTGGAGTTGGGAGAGAAAAGCTCCATGAACACCCTCTCAACCTTTTGCTCATTTAGATTTAATAACCGTCTTAATGACCTTTGTCTAGGATGTAAAATTTGATGTTCTTTACTCAAATAAGCATGTTCCATCATTTGTTCTCTCACAATACAGTATATTTTTAATACAGTATTCTACAGATTAATTATTAACTTTGTGTAAAACCGAACCTAAAAGAAAGTGCAAACAGGTAAAAAAACTGAGACAAAGTTAGTTACATAATCAAAGATCCTTCTCTGACTGCTTTCTAAAAATAGATATCGCAAGTAATTACCGATATGAACTAATAAGTTAAAGCCCACAGGATGATTTTGATGTACTTGCATATCAAACAAACTAGATGAGTAAAGATGGACCCTGCTTCAAGAGAGACAAGAATCTTTCTGAAAGCTAGATAAAGGAATCTTGTCGGGGACAGTTAAATTTGTGTTGTACCTTTTTTACCATTAAACTCTACTTATGATATGCTTGTTAGTTGTTAAGTCAATGACTATCTAAAGATGTTGATATGTAAAAGCATGAGAATCCTATGTGAATTATATATAATCTTAAGTTGCTAAGATCTTTGTTGGTGCTTCATTGAACGAAAAACGTATGCTCCACCAAAGTGGATGGCATTTGCAGGAAATAATATCGAATTCGAGTGTATAAAGGACAGGTTTGGAGAGATTACCATGCCCCCTTTTCTGTTTTGATGTTCAACACTTTTCCAGTACATTCAATCTAGTGTGTTCTTTTTCTTTTAACTTGGTATCACTTAAAGACGAGTTCTGAATCATAATCGATGTACTTCATTATTTTTAAAAATGCATATTGCTTGACCGGCCAGGCTAGACCCGAACCTTCGGACTCATCTTTGTTAAGGAAATTATACAGACTACTAGAATTTCATCTATATCCTGCAAAGCTTCTGTAGGGACATTTGGCTGATGTGTCGCGTACAGAACAAATGGAGCTCATTTTTTGTTCCTTATTAATTATTATCCATGGCTTGATCCTTATCACTTGCAGATGGAGAATACTCTGTTATGTGGATAAAAGTAAGATGGTATATTTGTGGACTGATGAATCACACTAGTGAAAGGATAATGTCATATTTTGCTCGTTGGTTCGGTATGTACTTTTCAATTATGTTTGGCACTTCTATAGTTGAGCTGCACTTAATTTATATGTGAATGAAGTGAGCACAAACAAAACTCCAGTAGGTTCAGACTCTTGAATAAACTAGCAGACAGACTCGATTATACTGTTGATAAGCAGTCTTGTTACATAGATTCATGAACAGCCCCATGAAATAGGTAATAGGTTCATGGACAAAGTTGTGAATAGGCTCGATCAGCAGACTAGTAAACAATGTTGAATCATTTATTATAATTGGGATGTGCATGATGCGGTTTGGTACCGTTTCGACCTAAAACTAAATCGTAATCAATGTCATGTAGTTTTTAAAATTAGGAACCAAATATTATTGATGCGGTTTGGTTTTTTAAGTTGCGGTTTCAGTTTTTAAATTAATAATAATCTAAGAATATTATATATTATAACTATTACTTTGGATTCATTCAGTTTTTATTTAATTTATCACAATTTATAAATCGAACCGGAATCGAAATATCGGTATACCGGAAAAATTCTTGGTGGGAGTACAACTCTAGAAGTGTGTGTCCCTGTGGTTATTGCTCTTTAATTTGGTTCAAGAGTATATTAACCGGTTTTTAGCCCAATAGAGTGTTTCAGATCTTAAATTTTTTATCCAATATATTTGATTAAATTGATTTTAATAGTAAGATATTCCCACACCCTCAAGGTTAGACCCTCAATCAATAAAATATTTTGTTTGATTTATACTACTTTTTTGTAGTATAAATCAATTTAAAATTTAAATCTTGATAAATCTTTTAAAATTTACATATGGACCTTGAGTTTGGACAAGTTGACATTGTGTGATTAACTAAGATTGAGTTGTTCTGCAGGTGGGTTGATTTATATATTAATTTTCTTGTGCGCTATCTTAAACTGAAGTAAAATAAAAATTAGAAATTTTTTTCGAATTACAAAAATAGGTTTTTTTGCTAAAAATAATTACAAAAATAGTTGATTCATCTAGTTAATGTATTAGAATTGTGTATACATATAGTGTTTAAAACACTATGTATACTATTGTTATTATTTTTTTCTTGTCATTTCTAATTATTATATTATAAAATAGAAGCTTTATTTTCCACTGTCCGTGTAATACATTAATACATTGTGTACTATCGGTTCATAGATTGTTTACATGAACAATCAGACTTTAACCACTGCTATCCATTTTAAAAAAGAAAAATCTCAAAAACACCAAAGTAGAACTAAATGGCTATAACATTTTAAAA
This sequence comes from Oenanthe sinensis, assembly GCA_028671895.1. Lineage (NCBI taxonomy): Eukaryota > Viridiplantae > Streptophyta > Magnoliopsida > Apiales > Apiaceae > Oenanthe > Oenanthe sinensis. Next base: position 41,270,294 of record CM053806.1, read on the forward strand.
TAAAAGCATCTCACAAAACAAAGAAGTCAAATCTAATTCAATATTGGAAACAGTCCATCGATTAAAAAAGCAGAAGATTAATAAAAAGATAAAAACGAAAAAGCTCCTTATGAGTAAGGACTATAAAGGGCATACAAAGTAAAAGAAAAAAGAAAAAGACAAGAGATTGATGGGGGGCAGGGGGGCTACGTAGGGCCAAAAAGGGATGACTAGGATATCATGCAGGTTGAATACTGTGCTACTTGATCTTCTCACTTTCATAAATTTGAGCTTACCTGGACAAAATATAAATTATTTTAATTTTGATAACATATAAATGATGCCTTGCAGTGATCGAATCTGCGAATTAAGTTACCAAAATATAAGATGAAGACGTTATGTGGCTAATATGGAGATCTGCTGCCAGCCTCCCTTGGAGCATTGCATCGGAAACATTCCATTCTGCTAGCAAAGTTGTGTTCGTTGCAGCCTAACCTGCAGCTTGCAAAATTTACCTAGCTCAAGAATTTTTCGTTTGAAGTTTGTATCCAAATGTTGCATTATGTGTGTGCAGTGACGGAACCAGGATTTTAAAGAATTTTAAGTTAGAGGGCTACGAAAACAATGAATTCTTAGTTTTCAGGTGAACCTGGTGCAAATCCAATCTCCGGACTTCCATGCAGAGCGTCCGCTGCTACCACTTCCTCCACCAATATTCCCAAATCCTCTTCCCCGAGAAATATCAGCACTGCCATCAAATCCACCACCACCACCCGTTTCATCCTTGAAAGCACCACATTTGAAGCAGCTAGAACGGCTTGCAAAGTTGTGAGCACCGCAGTTTCCAATATTACAGTACCAATCTCCAGGCCTGACATCAGGACCCGTGAGTCCAAACGGCGACAAACCTGCGTTCCTCATTCCAGACCCTCCTCCGAATCCAAAGTCTATAACACCTCTTTCAATGCTTCCGTGCCTCGGCTCACCACATCGCTGGCAGGAGTCCCTCCTCTGGAAGTTGAGGTGCTGGCATGACCTGCAGTTCCAATCTCCTGGCCTGTTCATATTTCCTGCAACCACAACTACATTATAAGTAATTAATAGTACGTATCTATCATGCATTATGTGATTATGTGCTTATTTACCTTGAAACATGAAGGTAATTAAAATGATGCAAAAATACAAGAACTAGTGTTGGCTGGAGAGATGATTGATAATGTGGAATATGTGATGTTTGTTTGAGGTTATGAGGATGATATATATACTTGGAGGAGGGTCCTGAAATCGAGGCAAATTGTGATGCTACACTATAAAAAATTCTTGAGTTGTACAAAGGAATCAAATGATGAATTCAATTAAAGAAAAAAAGTGTGTGTTTGTGTGTGTGAATAATTAAGAGGGGAAATATATTACTCTTACTAAAGATAATAATTATATATGTAGTGAATTTTAATAAAGCTTTAGCTGCGTCTTCTTTTGAGGCTTCTAAGGTTGGTAGTCATCAACACTGAACACATACCAATAAATTCCCCATTCAACATTACAAAGATGCCCTCCTCTTGTAACTGCTTCTTTATTCACTAGTAATCGATTTACAAAAGCCAAAATCATGGCACATTTATTTTTATGTATAGATATATTTATGCACTCATGTCATGCTATATATCGAATTTAAAATCTCGAACGATAAAAGTTAAGCTCTTAACACTCGGGTATTTGATCGTATCATGTGATTCAATGTAATGCTTTTGTAGGTTTTCTGTTTAAATTTTCAGGCAAATAACGTGATTGCTTTTGTTTATTGCGTGACTCAATTGTGTAACAATTTTATAGGTTTCTACTATCGTGTGAACTAATTTTGTATCTTTTTTTTTAAAAAAAGAGAGAGAATTATATTGCATAATTAAGATGCAGTATGTTCACATGTTTTTCAAAAGGTAGCGTGTTGGAAGATCTTATAAACTTTTGGTTAGGTGGTATGAATTCAAGCTGTTGGGATATTTCTTTATACGATTTTTATTTCGAGTCGAATCCTACAATGTAACAATCATCCTATGAATTTTATTTAAAAATGTGCAGTACTCACGAGTAAAATGTGCTATGAATTGGTATTTTTTATTTAATTTTTTAAAGTATATGACTTTTATTATTATAAAATATTAAATAACCGGAGTTAGAATAATAAATCAATAAATTTTAGAGGTTAATCGGGTCTTAAAATCAAATGTTTATTATTTTTTATTAAAAATCACAACCTTAAAAATAAATTATTCATTAAATTTTGAAGTTAATCTGAGTTAGAGCCTAGGCTTTCCGCCCAATATGACGAAGGATGGGTCCAGAAAAGTGACAAATGGCACAATATGCATGCTTGTTGACTCAAAGGTTAGATAAGGAAGAACAATTCACTATTACAAACCAGACCAACTGAATATTCTACTTATTTAAGTTCATATATAGCAATGTCCGTAAAATTTATATTCTTTTTTCATTCCTTAATTACTAAGATGGGTCATTATGTTTCTCTTTCACTAATATACTTTGAGACCCACATTCATAAGTGTAATCATTCTGCTTAATAAAAATGGAAACTCCTTTTAAAAATATTATTTTGAATATTCCTTATTTGTACTTCAAGTTCGACTAAAAGGTTTAACCCTGATATATTTTCAAACATTATTTATGATATTTTTGTTTATTAAAATTCGAGTTGGAGTTGGAGTTCGAGTTCGTGTTGAGGGATAAATTGAATTCCTTTCCTCCTATCACAGGGAGTGTTAATATATATGATGCAGGGGAGATCATGCACTCGTGCATGTCAGATTATAGATGCATGAACCTGAAATCGAAGTTGAAGTTAGTGCATGGCTAGCTAGGATGTGTGAACTTCCATAGCCGTTAGATGATAAATTAAAAATAATTTATAGTAAAATATATTTGTGAAGAAGACGAAGAAAGTAAGAAATAATAGTCATGAAAGAAAAAGAAAACATGCATATGATGAGTAAGCTAGGAGAGATGAGTTTCAAAATCATGAAAGTGAAAATTAATGGTGGAGTATCGATAAAGATAGTCGAAGTTGATGATGGAAGAGAATTCTTCGAGGTTCAATTTGACCATCTTTTCTTTTTCTTTTCTATCAAAACACTGCATTTGGCTTTTTTTGCTGTCACATATAAAAATATTTTATTTATATAAACAAATTTATAATACTCCTCCTAATAGAGATAGAGATAGAGCTAGTAGTACTAATAATTTGTAAAAAGATTGATTACAAGAAGAGGAGTTGTAATTGATATCACCCACTATTTTCTTGGGGAAGGGTAAAGAGAGCTGCAAGCAAACTGTGAAAAGCAGAAAAAGAAAAGGCAAGGGGAACTGATTCGGTTCTCTTTGGGAAATGCCTCCATGCAGAGACCATGACCAATACCCGATGGATACTCTACTAACGTATGTTAAAAGTACAACTTCGATCAAAACCAGGGTTGCCCACTTGCCCCGTGCATAGGCGAACAAAACTTGCATGTAGCTCCCCCAACATTTAAGAGTGCTAAAATTTTGAATTATTTATATAAATTAAAAAAGTATATATATTTGGTAATAATTCGGTGAAAACTTTTTAGTTTGGAAACCGTGAATTTTTTTAATAAATTTTGCAGAACCATAATAAAAATATAAAAAAATGATTAGATAATTTTTTATTATATTTTTATAAATAAAGTTATGGTTTTGCACTATTTTTTTATTTTTTTATTTTGATTCTACAAAATTTAATAACAGTTTCCACGGTTTTCACACTAAAAAATTTGTAAGGGAGGGTTACCCTAGAAATATACATAAATTAGGTCCCCAAAACTAGTTTTACCTGAAATGCTTGAATCTCTGGATTGTACCTCATCAAAACTAGGGCTTTCAAAACTACTCTATCCTTTGTACCTCGTCTGAAATAATATCATTCATAATTAGCATTAAGAAACTTGGATAATAGCATGAGACATTTTGTTCTTTACTTTGTGGCATCCCCATCTTCCTTATGATTTCAGTCAACACTAGCTTTCCAAAATTGATTCTTTTATTGCGGATCACAGAATACTCAATATTTTATAAAAGTGAGGAGATGTTGTTAAAGTTGCTCTTCATTATAGGGGCAAACACCTTGGCCAATGTATCGAAGAAATAATCTCATTCGCTTATTAACTTAGCTTTAGAAATCTTCACGAGATTAATATCATCTTGATACAGAATTGCTTGAAAGAATTCGATTATTTCAGGAACTGTTGGAAGATCGTCATGATTCTCAGTCGAAAACCCTAAGTTTCTATTCACATCATCTTCAGTTACTGTGTACTCATTTTCTCCAATTTTGAATGAAAATTGTACTCTAGCTACAACTGTCATATTCCTTGCACTCGTGTACAGAGCCCGAAGTGCATCAACTTGTAATGGGGCATCCAGAGTAATAGCCGTTCTAACTACTGAATGTTCATTCATAAAAATAATCCACGGTCGAAATCTCTCAACTGAACAATCCACTAGATTAAAAAATCCTACAAACTTAGTCTTGACTACCTCACAATTACCAGCCATTTTAATCTTTTTAACTAATTAAAACACCCAATAATTTGAATTAAGCCCAAAATTTGAGAATTACACCCAATAAATTCAAAACCCTAACTCCAGTTATTCATTAATCGATTTAACACCTGCAGATTACAAGATTACTCCAAGAATACAGTACATTTGTTGGGTTTTTTGTGTCGGTATGATTTTTCAAGAAAAGGTCGGTATGACTTTTAATAAATTAAAAGTCGGTATGACTTTTAATTAATTAAAAGTCGGTATGACTTTTAATTAATTAAAAGTCAGTATGACTTTTTATACTCTAGACTCGGTATGAATTATTTTAAAACACATCTCGGTATGACTTTTTAATGAAATAAAAGTCATGCTGGATTGTTATATGAAAAGGTCATAGAGTCATGTAGAAAATAAAATAAAATAAAAAGTCATTCAGAATAAAATGTCATACTGAAAATTTAGAATAAAATGTTAGTGTAGGTGCCTTAGAGGCAATACAATGTTTCTTTTAATAGACCTTTATGTCATTTGATTATTCAATAAACGTATTTATTATGACTTTAAATACTGCGATATATTTGTTAACATAATAAATGTCCTTAGAATCATGATACACATTGTATAGTTTAGTACATGACTTAAACTTGAGATTATATAATAGATCATATTCTTAAATGTCCCTAGTCGAGTATTATTATTATAGGACAATAATAATACATAAATAGACTAGTATGTTGTTTGACTGATAACCACATCTCATTGGTTATAAGTATGGAGATACTAAAGTCAATACATAGGTACATGTAAGAGTACATGATACTGGACAGACCCACAGTGAGATTCTTCATGTTTAATAAAGTCATAAGAAAGACTCACAGTAATAATGGTGTAATGATCCTTTGACTTGAGATCATTATATTTCTATACGAGGATTAATATACTTTGACTACATTAAAAGTTACCTTTGACCGGGTGATGATAAAAGTGGACATCGGGTATATCATGAGTCGTATGAGAAATATGAATGATAGATAAAGGATTTAACCCTCCTATAATTAGGAGAGATATTATTGGCTTCTTGATTGAGTGAGACTATAAAATGCATGGCCGTGCTCAAATAATGATTTGTTTTCATAGTCTACTTATGGATCAAGTAAACCCGGATTAAATGTTGAAGAGGATGACTAAATACATGCCTCGAGTTTAATCTATAATATATATGGTTAAAGGGATTATATTACACGGAAACATTAATCATGAAAGGTTTTATCGAATCACAATTTAATTATTATTTAATTGGGTAGCAATGATGTATTACTAGATACCGCTCATTGTTTATAATTTTATTGGAGAATAAAATTATTGTTAATTAAATAATAGCCTACAGGGTCACACACATAGAGTACTTCAAGGAATAGTTAATTTAAAGTTATTAAGGGCAGAATTCAAATTCGAATTATATTATTTAATCCTAAACCTACATGGGTTAGGCTTTGCTGTTATGGGTTGCTGATTGGGCCTCTTAACCAGCATTATAAATAGATAATGATAGGGTTAAGAGGGATGACGTTTTTAAAAAAAAAAACAAACCCTAGAGGCAGCAGGCAGCAGCAAGGAGAAGAAGGCAGAAAGAAGAACAAATTTCGAAATCATCAAAAGGGAGGCTAGTACATCCATTCCATAATCAAGATCGTGAGACGTTCTTGAAGGTGCTCGTGTGGATACCATAGAGGTGTTTTCGAGAAGAAGACACAAGTCGTGAAAGCTAGGATCTCCGTTGAGTTCGTAGAAGTCAAGACCAAGAAAAGGTATGATTCCATTTCACAATAATCAGTCCGAACTTATACATGATCCTGCGTTTAGGGTTCCGAATTTTGTTATATTTACATTTAATCCGCTGCGTTTTATGCCTCGGAACCCAACAATGGCATCAGAGCTACGTGTATAAGAGACTGATTTGGTTACGTGTTTTATGTATTTGATGCATACATGCCTGTTTTGGTGACTGCCATGCCATGCTACTGCTTTGTCATAATCTGTTATGCCACTGCCATGCTACTGCTTTGTTACTGTCATGCCTGTTTGAGACTGCCATGCTACTGCAATGTTATAATCTGTTATGACATGATATGTATGATTAAAAAAAATTGTTATATGAATGAGGGTCAGTTTGTATAGTGATATAAACTGGTGGACAGATTGTGTTGGACATGATTTGTTAACTGGGATATGATAAGTATGTATATGATATATGCTTCTGAAACTGCATAAGTTGCAGTGGGGAAAAAGGCCAACAGATATGATCTGTAGTTCAGAAATTGTTGATTTCTGAATAGGACTGGTCTTCGAAAATAAAAAAAAAATTCTGACATTGCAGTACGGCAGCTCGACCCCAGCCTGGGGCTGCCGCCCCCGGACCCCACCCGGGGCTACCGCCCCGGACCCCGCCCAGGGGCTGCCGCCCCCGGACCCCCGCATTATTTTTGTTGTGTACTTGAGCATGGTGCTGGTTATGGCCTTTGGACCCCTAGATTAATGGTTTTTGGTTTTGGTTTTATAAATACGACTTGCATGTCGTTTTCTTCATTCTTGTAATTGTTTAACCTCAAATGTAACTCGAGTTTTCTTATGTAAGTACATTAGTATAGGTTGTATTCAATTATTCCATGTAATGTACTTGAAGATTGAATGATGATCCAAGAAGAGGAGCAAGCACCCATGGATACAAGAAGAATGAAGACATGTAATTGTATTTATATTTTACCACCATAGATTGACTTTGATCCTTTCATTAGCTCGAAAGGATCATATAGGAAAGAGGCCATAACCAAGCACGTTTACATACTGCACTTTACATATTGATGTATGAATGTATGTGTAGAGTAGAAGATGCATGCTTTAATTAGATTAATGATGTATGCATGTATTAGATACGTCACCCATGCCATGTTTGCCATGCTAAACAAGATAAAATCTGTATCGATTTAAGATTTTAAAATTAACAAACGATCATGAGATTCTTGTGTTTATGAAATATGGATTTTTAAAACACGGAATTGAATATGGATTTTGATATCTATAAGTGGGATTTTCTGACAAAAACGGATATGCGTATTCGTAAGGCTGATGGGTTTTAAGTGTGACCACTGGTATCCTCCATCTACCTGGGAAATGAACAATTTAAGATGTCAACTTGAAATATTTAGTTCAATGAAAAATTGAGGATCTCTTCATGATGTGATCATGATCGTCATAAATTTTATAAACCCCTTAACAAAATATTAAGTTTTAATCGGATGCTTTCCAATGAATGAACACTCATCGAATCCTAGATCGATTAGGGGAAAGACTGTCAGTGGCAGGGGACTCCTATCTATCATGGTGAGATGCGACGAATATAAACGGTTATATTCGGCCGTTGTATCATTGGGTCAAACTTAACTGAGTCGTCATAATAAGGTGAAAGTAAACAGTTATATTCAACCATTATGAACTTAGAAGCATAGAGTTTGGTTAAAAATCTATTAGATAGATAAGATCAATTGTTGCTCACCAAACTATCCAAGAATTATATATGATATAATTGACAACTGTTGTCTACCTAAATAATCATTTTTAAGGACTTCCAGTGGTTGTCTTTGGACATGTCGAAATATGGATCTTGGCTCACTAGAAAGAATTATGGGATATACTTTCCAAATTAATAGTAAGGGCTATTGATTTGATAAAAATAGTGGGAGATATATTATGAATGTATCATAATCATTTGAACACAATAAATAACTCAGACAATCTAATGTTTATTTTGTGCTTTTAACATTGTAGATACCAAGTAATGGCAAACAACACAAACACACTATCCGTACGATCAGTCCTTGAGAAGGATAAGCTGACAGGAGGAAACAACTTCCTAGACTGGCAGAGGAATTTGAGGATTGTCCTCAGGCAGGAGCGCAAGCTTCATGTCATTGATATTCCTCCGGCAGGTCCCTTTCTTGAGGGCGCTACTGTTGAGGAACAAGCGGCCCACACAAAGGATGAGAATGATGCAACTGATGTTGCATGTCTTATGTTGGCAACTATGAGCGCTGAGCTTCAAAGACAGCATGTGCATATGGATGCATATACTATCTATGAGCACTTGCAAAGCATGTTTGCAAGCCAAATTCGTCAAGAAAGGTTCAACACGAGTAAGTCACTTTTTAATTGCAAACAAGGGGCAAGTGAACCAGTTGGCCCACATGTTCTGAAGATGATTGGTTACATTGAGTACCTTGAAACTTTGGGTTTCCTGATTATTCAGGAAATTGGTATTGACCTAATCATGAATTCTTTGAATAACAAATTCACCCAGTTTATCATAAACTACAATATGAATGAAATTGACAAAACACCTACTGAATTGTTGGCTATGTTGAGAACATATGAGACCAACATGAAGACGGCTGAACCTGCTCCCATACTGATGGTGGGCAATAAAGGTAAGGCCAAAGGGAAAGGCAAGTGGAAGGGTAAGAAGAAGACAGGTTCTGATTCTACACCCAAGCCAAAGTCAGGTCCTAAACAGGCTTTAAAGCCTAAAGGTGGGGTTCCTAAGGGTGAATGTCACTACTGTAAGAAAACTGGTCACTGGAAGAGAAACTATTCAGTTTACTTGGAGGATCTGAAGAAGAAGAGGGCTGAGCAAGCTTCTACTTCAGGTATATATGTTATAGAAGTCAATCTGTCTATTTCTACATCTTGGGTATTGGATACTGGATGTGCTTCTCACATTTGTATAAATGTGCAGGAAATGCAGAGAAGTAAGACATTGGCTAAAGGAGAAATGGACCTACGAGTTGCCAATGGAGCAAGAGTTGCTGTTTTAGCTGTAGGAACATATTATTTATCTTTGCCCTCTGGGCTAGTTTTAGAACTGGAAAATTGTTATTACGTGCCTGCGATTCGCAGAAATATTATTTCTGTTTCTTGTTTGGACAAGAAAGGTTTTTCGTTTACGATAAAGAACAATTGTTGCTCTTTTGCTTTGAATGATTTAACCTATGGTGTTGCGCGTTTGTTTAATGGTTTATATGTTCTTGACTTAGATAATCCTATCTATAATATAGAAAAACAAACGACTTAAAGTTAATGACTCAAATCAAACATACCTCTGGCATTGTCGTCTAGGCCATATAAATGAGAAACGCATATCCAAATTACATAAGGATGGATACTTGGATAAGTTTGATTTTGAATCATACCAAGAATGCGAATCTTGTTTGCTTGGTAAAATGACTAAAGCCCCTTTCACTGGTAAGGGTCAAAGGGCCACCGAACATTTGGAGCTAATATATAGTGATGTATGTGGCCCAATGCGTGTGATGGCTAGAGGAGGCTACTACTACTTCATAACATTTACTGATGATTACAGTAGATATGGATATGTATATCTTATGAAGAATAAATCCGATTCTTTTGAAAAGTTTAAAGAATACAAGGCTGAAGTAGAGAAGAAAATTGGCGGAAGTGCAAGTATTAAAATCTTACGATCTGATCGTGGAGGAGAATACTTGAGCACATAATTTAAAGATTATTTAAAGGAGTGTGGTATTGTATCACAACTCACTCCGCCAGGTACACCTCAATGGAATGGAGTTTCAGAGAGGAGAAATCGTACCTTGTTGGACATGGTGCGATCGATGATGAGTCATGTAGATCTTCCAATTAGTTTCTGGGGTTACGCTCTGGAAACAGCGGCTTTCACACTTAACCGTGTTCCTACTAAGAAGGTTCAAAAGACTCCATATGAGATATTGGAGAAGAAACGGTCAGGCATGAACTTTATGAAAGTTTGGGGATGCAAGGAGTTTGTGAAACGTCAAGTATCTGACAAGCTTGGACCTAAATCTGAAGAATGCAATTTTGTGGGATACCCTAAAGAAACAAAGGCGTATTAATTTTATAGTCCTTCTGAGCAGAAAGTGTTTATTGCTCGAGATGCTGTTTTCATGGAAAGAGATTTTGTTACCAAAAAAAACAGTGGGAGAACTATAGACCTCGATGAAGATCGAGAACCACAAAATAGCATTGAACCTGAAGTGGAACATGAGCAGGATAATGCTCAACAAACACAGGTTGTTCGTAGAACTGGTAGAATTCGCCATCAGCCAGAGAGATATGGATTTCTCTTGACTCAATGTGGTGATTTGATGCTCATAGATGAAGATGAGCCTCTCACATACCAAGATGCTATGAACAGTCCAGACTCTAAGAGATGGCTAGAAGCCATGAAATCCGAGATGGATTCCATGTATGAAAACCAAGTATGGACTTTGGTTGATCCACCTGAAGGGGTAAAACCTATAGGGTGCAAATGGGTTTTCAAGAAGAAAACTGACATGGATGGAAATGTTCAGACCTATAAAGCAAGGCTGGTTGCAAAAGGTTTCAAACAAATTCATGGTATTGACTATGATGAAACTTTCTCACCAGTGGCTATGGTCAAGTCCATAAGGATTTTGCTTGCTATTGCAGCATTCCATGATTATGAAATCTGGTAAATGGATTTCAAAACAGCCTTCCTTAATGGAAGCCTTGAAGAGGATGTGGATGTGTACATGACACAACCTGAAGGTTTTGTCGATCCAAGGAATGTTAGCAAGGTATGTAAATTACGTCGATCCATTTATGGATTGAAGCAAGCCTCTAGGAGATGGAACATTCGTTTTGATGAAACAGTCAAAGAGTATGGCTTTGTTCAAAACGAAGATGAACCTTGTGTTTACAAGAAGGTTAGTGGGAGCCATGTGACATTCATAGTACTATATGTTGATGACATACTACTAATAGGGAATGACATACCTTCTCTCAAGGCTGTTAAGATTTGGTTAGGGAGCAACTTCTCTATGAAAGACTTAGGAGATGCATCCTACATTCTAGGAATGAGGATCTATAGGGATAGATCTAGAAGGATGATCGGTCTAAGTCAGAGTACATACATCGATAAGGTTTTGCATCGTATTGGTATGCAAAATGTAAAAAGGGGATATGTCCCCGTGTCTCAAGGGATAACGATCTCTAAAGATCAGAGTCCGAAATCATTGGATGAGAAGGACCACATGAGTAAGGTTCCATATGCCTCAGCAATTGGATCCATCATGTATGCAATGGTATGTACTCGCCCAGATGTTTCGTATGCTTTAAGCCTGACGAGCAGATACCAATCTAATCCAGGTGAAGGTCACTGGACGGCTGTCAAGAATATTCTAAAGTACTTGAAAAGGACTAAAGATTCATTCTTGGTGTATGGAGGAGAGGAGAAACTGGTTGTAAAGTGTTAGGTCCAAAGTGTTGTAGAGGGGGGGTGAATACAACTGTTTCGAATAATGAGAGAATATAAAATAAATGCAGGTAATAAATGATGACACGGAATTTCAAGAATATATCTTTATATTCATTAAAGGATTTGCTACAACATTCATAAAAGCATCATAATCAGTTGAACAATAAATACAGCAATTAAAGCTTGATTCAACTGATTCTCTCTCACTTTCTTTTTACAGTAAATGCTCTCTTTTAAAAATATTCAGTAGAAAATACAGAGATTGCTATTTTTTACAAATAAAACAAAGTGCTACTTTTATAATGTCGTGTAGACTTGATCTTGTCCTTTTTGTGTACGTGGCTCAATCAGGACTCGACAACAAAAAGTACTCTCCCAACCACTCTGGATCAACCGTTCACAATAAGCCACTTGTCCCTTGAACATTGAATGCTTCATGTCAACCCGCATCTCGATCTCGGCCTGGATCCAACTCAATCTCGATCTTGGATTTCAATCTCGATCTCAATCTCGATCTGAGAAAATCTCGATCTCGATCTATGAAAATCTCGATCTCGATCTGTGAGGATCTCGATCTTAATCTGTGAGAATCTCGATCTCGATCTCGATCTATCATGTATCAAGATTTGCCTTGATGTTTTACTTCAATTATAAATCTCGATCCGCATCTCGATCTGCTGTGGATCGACATTTGCCTTGGCAACAATGTACTCATTCAATGTTGACTTTCTTTAGTGACTAATTGTGGATTAACCTTTATGAGTAAGTTTCCCTAGATTCTTTAATTTCTTTTCCTCACTCCATTCAAATGAGATCTTCTATCACTGACATGAACTTACCTTCAATGTCCTGACACTTGATGCAATGGTCTGGTTCATAAGTGACTAGTCTTGAAGGGGTTCTTGCTTCTGAATGTCAGTTCTCATTTGTTGATTAATCTTTACATTATCCAGTTGTTGAGATGCATTACATGAAATCACTTTGGTCTTCTTGATACTTCTTTGACATTAATTTGATTCTCCATTAGATAAGTTAGGGCATGAGCAATACTGAGATTGAACTTCTTCTCACTTAGGCATTCTGGACTAATCAAATTAGTTACTTGTAGTTACCAAGTATCATTACCATTTCTTCAGTTGATTGATTCCATGTGCTTCTTCAGTTTCTCTTGTTTTACTATTGTTTTATCTTTTACCTAGTTGAGTTACATAGTAATTAAGTGTTATAAGTTAGTACACCTATGCCTTTCAATCTCCCCCTATTTGATTGTCTAACAATGACAACCAAATTCACAATGAGGATAACTCAACTAACAAGGGACTGAAAAAGATAAACTAACATTCATAAACGACCATGTCAACTTACATAATGCTTGGCTTGATTAACTAGATTCATGTCTATCACTGTTACTTCAAGTGCCAAAATTGGACACCTGTTGGCTCGATCAAATGGCTTCATGCTCTTCTAGAGATTTTCTCTAAGTACTTAAGAGCACGGTACACTCAATCTTCAATTATCCTTCTGAAGTCCTTTTAGCAGTATTACCACCGCCGAACTTCGTGAAATAATTGACGCCTAATATAAACCAGTTTCAAGACACTTAGCTAACTAACTTCTACCTTACACTACACAAGAAAACAGATAATGTACTTACAATGCAGGAAAACAAGAAAACAAATTACAATGCAAAGAAACATTACAAGCTTAATACATTAAAATCTCGATTTCTTGCGCTCCTCTTCCTCACGAGCTTTCTTCTTGGATGCCTTTTCTTTCTTCATGAACTCAGGGTTGTAGACTTCATCCATTCTTTTCTTGAGAAGATTAAGTCCTTCTGCTTCCACATGATTTCTGATCTTATAATCTCGAAACAACCTCAACCATCTTTCAATCATGCTGCGAGTGGTAAGCTTCGTGGGAATGTCTTCAAATCTCAGCTTAGTGACTTTGTCAGGATACCCCTTTTCACCTTTCTTCCTTATGACCAGCTGCTTAGGGTATCCAATGACAATAGCGGTGGTGCATTGCTGTAGCCTCTGAATATCAAGCTGTTGTCTTTTTCTACAGAAGTTGTCAAATGTGACCCTAAGATAATCCTGATCAAACTCGTCAACATCATCCATCTCATCAATCAATTCCCTTATGATACACAGTGTTTCATGACTGTGTTCTGCAAAGATGTCGTACTTGATTTCAATGACGGTTTCCACCTGATGCTTGTCTGTGTAGATCAGCAGATCATTTTCATTCTCAGCTTTGCTTTTGACAAACTTGACATTTGCACCAACCACTGCACTAGCTTCCTCCCTTATTTCTCCTTCTTCAGGAATGTCTACTCTCGGATCTCCGTATCTCTGCACATACTCTTTTATTGCCTCTTCTTGCTGCTCGAATGCATAGTCTTCAGGCTCCTTCTTAACCACTGGTAGTTTGGCTTCAGGCAACTTGTATCTAACATCTTGCCTTCTTATCAACTTCTCCAAGTCCTTAGCCACCAGCTTCTTTTCCTTTGTTAGGAAACCTTTTGAGAGGACTAGCTTTGCAACTGCCTTCAGTACATTTACGTTCAGAATCAATTTCGAGTCATGCAGATTTACAATCCTCAAGACCTTGTCATGGACATATCTGATCTGATAGGGATTTAGAATAATGTCAACCCCTCTGTCTTCAGCCATCTTCAATAGTTTCTCTTTAAACAGCACTCCAGTCTTGACAGAGGTGTCTACCTTGTGAGCATATTCTACCAGTTCACTAGCACCCCTTGCATGGAAGAATGCTTCATCAACCATACACGGCTCGATTCTTGTTATGGGTGCCCAAGTAATCATCAGACTCCATGCTTTCTCCTTGAATATAACTTGAACAGAGGTGCATCCCTGTCTTATACAGTTTAGATAGTTCAGAAGCCTAGGGTTTAGATTTTCTAGCTTGTGGATAAGGAAACTCACTCTTTCTGAGTCAAGAGCATAGGCTCTTGGTCCAGCTAAGGCTTCTCTAGCCTTGTCCCACTCGGGACCTTCCCTCCTTATGTCAGCCTGGACCTTAGGATCTTTGATCTTTTACATTTCATACTCATGCTGAGTTTTCTGAGCCACTCTCTTCTCTTTTTCCATTAGTTCCTTTTCCACGATTCCTTGAAGCACTTCTTCATTCACTCTTTTTCTGGCTTCCCTGAAAATCTCTTCTTGCATCTCCGCTTCTTTCGCTACTTCATCAACTTCTTCTTCCGGCACATGCTCGTCAGCAACCGAGTGGTCTCTTGCATCACCTGCAACTCCTGCGCCAGATCCGCCAGGATTTAGACCTCTTTCTTGTTCCCACTCTCTTGCCCGTTGCTCGAGTCTCGACCTCCTTGCCACTAAGGCTTCTACATCCATCTCATCATCATCAGAATCTTCAATAAAGTCTCCCATAAATACATCGACGAAAGGTGTTTCTTTCTCAGCTCCTGCTTCTTCAACTACCATCTTCTGCTTGCCTTTGTCTTTAAGAGCCGGTTGAGCCTCCTCCACCTTTTCACCAGATTTGTTTGAGGACTCGATCACCGGACCCTTACTAGTCAGCTTTTTCTGACCCTGATCCTCCTTCTCCCCCTTAGGTGGGTTATCCTCATCAGGAGCATCATCATCATTTTTATCGTCACCACCACCACCGGTTGAAGGACCAGGTTCAGCCCTGTTACGTCCAAAGACAGCATCAAGTAATTCATTTAGCTTCATCCAGACTTGAGACATGCCATGAGTGACATCATCTACTGACCGCCCAACCTCCACCTGTACCAATCCAAGATTGTTTATCTTGTCAATCAACTGATTTTGAACGGCAATCAGGTTCTCCATGAACTGTGCTCCAACCTCCAATCTTCCAGAGTGGGAAGAGACAGCAGCAGTAACACCAGCAACTCCAGCCTCAAAAACCTCCACCTTCTTCACTAGATCCTGCAATGTAAGGGACGGTGTTTGGCTTGGGTTAAACTGTTTACTCTCGCCGGGTTCTGTTTCACTCAAGATCCCTAAAGAGAAGGGATCTACTCTCCCTGTCTCTCCCTCGTGTTTAGAACCTAACAGAACTAGAGCCTCATCCACTACTCGCTGGGGACTAGCGGTGAGTTGGTCGGCGATATCGGTCAGTGAGACTGAACCTTTAAACGCTATGTCTACGTTAGGAGATGGCGTTATGACCATGTCATCCCCTTGTTCACCAAGAACCTTTTCTGGTTCGCTGGGCTGTTCTGGAGGCGTAGACCCACCAGTCACCAGATGTCGTTGCTCTGCGAGCAACTTGTTTTCTGATTTAGATGGGGAAGAGTCATCCGTGCTGGATTCGACAGACTCTTCCTCATATAAACTTCCTGAGATTCTAGCATCAGAAGAGCTAGTCTCAGTTTGCCATTCTCCTTCGGAGAAATTGCTCAAAGAGCCCTGAGCGGACAACTCAGGGGAGGTAGGGTCAGCTCCTATTGGCTGTTGAGATGAACCCCCTCCTTGACTCTCACCAACATGCCTAGGCGAGTGCGAATGTGTTGGAATATTTAGGAGAGGTGAGCCACCAGCGTGAGGTGTAGTGGTTGTGAGAGGTGAACTATCCCTAACAGGTTGCGCAGTTGCCACTGGGATATAATCCATCTTTTGCTTCTTTGAAGGTGGCAGAGCTGCTGATTTTACTACTCTCTCAACTCCTACACTCCCTCCACTCGATTCACTCGACTTAGATGGGTTTGCCTTCCTTTTATCACCAGTTTTAGGGCTGGCTGAATGTTTATGAACAGAAGGGCTTGCAGCCTGGGATAGAGCCTGGGGGTTTTCAGGCCCACGGCTGTAGAAAATAGGGGTTGGTTGAATTGAAATTTGATCAAGATCAGCAAGAATAGGTACCTGACTCAGAAGATCTTCATCCTTGTCAGCTCTAGCTTCTGCAACATTTGCTTCAACCATTTCAACATCCACACCTGCTTCTCCCAAATTGCCAGACACTTGATCTCCACCAGCAGCTTCGTTGCCACTACCTTCCGCTTCTACTGCGGTAAACTGAGAAGCATGCACCCTAGCATACTCATCTTGCAGATCCTGGAAGTACGGAGTCAGGCGCAACTCAAAAAGTCTGGACTTTTGCTGGGTTTCCATGGTGGAGATACTCTTTAAGGTCATATCAAAACATGTCATCCTTTCAGAGCCTTGAAATATTCTTCTGTGCTCCTCTGAAAGAACGTCATCCAGAACCATCTGAAGGAATCTTGGCATCCAACATTTGACTGGTCCATCTTCCGGATTCCGAGATGCATTCTTTTCCAGTGCCCACCTTTCAATCAACTGAATCAACAGATGTTTGCCCACATTCACTCTTCTGTTATTTGCCACTCCATATAGAATTACTCGACAGCTGTTGTTCATTGGCCTGTAGTCTTTGTCCTTTGGGAACATGCAGCGTTGAATGGCCTGAACTACATAATCCCACTCAGCTGGTAACATACCTGTGTGAACCTTTGTTACTTTGATAGGACCCGTGGGAGGGCGACAACCTATCTCCGTGAATAATTGCAACATTTTTTCCATAGTGGGTTCCGGAGCAAAATTTTCTGAAGGAAGCCCAAGAATCTCATTGAACTTCTGCAGACTGACCTCATATTTTGCACCACCGATAGTGAAGGATAAGCCTGTTGGATTTGCTTTACCACCCTGAATCTCTAATGTTGAGTAAGCAGCTTGAAGGGCTTCGACATTCAGGATGGGAGAGGTGGTTAAGGCATGACTTATCATGGATGTGTTGTTGAGGGACTCAATCCAGAACTGGTAGTGAATGAATCTACCAGTTGCTCGATCAGCAGAGAGATTAACAAAGTTGGTTTTGGGAATTGTGAAATTTGGGTTGGCCATTTGAGATTTGTGTTTGAGAAGAGAAATGTTTTGTAAAGATTTTGCAATGGAAATTTTAGAGAACAAGTTCTAAATTTAAACACAAAAAAAACGTACACGAACCCCACTAATTACCCACGTAATAAAACTCCCCACTAATGACCACTTAACTCCCCACTAATGATCACTTAACTCCCCACTAATGATTGACGGTTTAGCTTTAGGAAATTAAAGTGAACAGTCGTTTTGTTTTGAAAAATGCGAATATCTCGGAAAAACACAAGAAAATGAAAAACACGAAGACACGAAATCAATAAAAACAAACTCACTCGAATAACAGGAGAACTGAACAACGATTTGCAAGAACATTAATGTTAAGAAATGACGTAGAATATGCGCAAAAAGTTAAACAGTTTACTTTAAACAAAATTTTGGCAGAGTTTTGCTTTAGTGATTAATGTTTTCAAGTAACAGTTAGTGATTTTTGTTTAAGAAAATCACAAGAAAAACTTGGTGTTATGGCAGGGAATAGGATGCTGTGAATGTATGTATATGCGTGTGTATTTGCTTCAGCTTTTTGAACTAGTGAGAGAGAGAAAGTTAAGTGAAATAATGAATAGTCTATATAATGCTATATTATATACTTGCACGCCTAAAAAGAAAGTAACTGAAAAGACAACTCACATTTCGATCTCGAGATACACATCGCGATCCGCATCTCGATGTCGATCTCGATGTCGATCTCAATGGCGATCACGATCTACATCTCGATCTACATCTCGATGTCGATCTTGATGTCGATCTCGATCTACATATCGATGTCGATCTTGATGTCGATCTCGATCTACATCTCGATGTCGATCTTGATGAGGACAGATCAAGATTTACCTTAAACTTTTTAAGCATATCCTGCAAGTCAATCTCGATCTCGATCCAGAAACAGATCGAGATTTGCCTTAGAAAATTTTAATGAAATTATGTGAATTAAACATTTATATGTAAAATTCACAAGATTTCACCACAAATTTTCACACCATTTTAGAAACTTACAATTTTGAAATGACAGGGAATTTAGCAAATAAATCATGCATTACAAAATTAAGTCTAGCATTAAATCCTATCACATTATTAGACATTAATCATATGGATACACAGATCATCATAAGATTAATGTCATGAAACTTTCTAACTCACCCTTTTGTTGCATGCAACACAAATATCTTTGAAATTAAGTACACATTATTAATTATGAATATTCATGTACCACAACAATATGTACACAAACTGAATTATAACAGATAGGTAGCAAAAACTAACAAGTGTTAAGCATCCCCAATTCACCAACCAATCTAGAAAATGTTGATTCGTCTAGAGGTTTAGTGAATATATCTTCTATTTGACGTTCAGTAGACACAAAATGCAACTCTACAGTTCCATTTTCTACATGCTCTCTAATAAAATGATACCTTATATCAATATGCTTAGTCCGTGAGTGATCCACAGGATTGTTGGTCATTGCAATAGCACTTGTGTTGTCACACATGATAAGAATCTTAGATACTTCCACACCGTAGTCCTTGAGTTGGTTCTTCATCCACAGTATTTGGGCCACACAGCTTCCAACAGCAATATATTCTGCTTCAGCTGTCGAGGTTGATACTGTGTGTTGTTTCTTGCTTTGCCAAGACACCAACCTTCTTCCAAGGAACTGACAGCTTCCTGAAGTGCTCTTTCTATCTATTCTATAACCTGCGTAATCTGAATCTGAATAGCCAACAAGATTAAACCCTGTATCTCTTGGGTACCAAATCCCGAGATTTGATGTTCCCTTGAGATACCTAAAAATACGCTTTAAGGCTATAAGATGTGACTCTCTGGGATCCGCTTGGAACCTTGCACATAAGCATGTGGAGAACATAATATCAGGTCTGCTAGCAGTTAAATACAAAAGTGAGCCGATCATACCTCGATAGCTTGAGATGTCTACAGGTTTTCCCGCTTTATCCTCGTCAAGCTTCGTGGCTGTTGCCATAGGAGTCTTAGCTTGTGATACATCTTCGAGACCATACTTCTTTAATAGATCATGAATGTACTTGGTCTGGCAGATAAATACCCCGTCCTTCTTTTGACTAACTTGAATACCCAGAAAGCACGTCAGCTCTCCCATCATGCTCATTTCATACCTCGATTGCATTAACTTAGCGAATTTCGCACATAGCTTCTCATTTGCAGACCCAAAGATAATGTCATCCACATATACTTGCACCATTATTAGATCATCTTTGCATTTCTTGTAGAAAAGCGTCTTGTCGATTACTCCTCTGGTGAAACCACTTTCTCGTAAGAAATCTGACAGAGTTTCATACCACTTCCGCGGAGACTGCTTAAGGCCATACACTGATTTGAAGAGACGATAAACATAATCACAGTATTTGCTGTCGACAAACCCAGGAGGTTGATCAACATACACTTCTTCATCCAGTTCACCGTTTAATAATGCACTCTTGACATCCATCTGATAGACTTTAAAACCATGATATGCTGCGAATGCTAAGAACATCCTTACGGCCTCTAGCCTTGCTACTGGTGCATAGGTTTCATCATAATCAATTCCTTCTCTTTGAGTATAACCCTTAGCAACTAGGCGAGCTTTATTTCGTGTTACAAGTCCGTTTTCATCCAGCTTGTTTCTGAATACCCATTTTGTTCCAACAACAGATCTATTCTTTGGTCTGGGTACCAGCTTCCACACCTTCTGCCTTTCAAACTAATTGAGTTCTTCTTGCATAGCAATCACCCAATCAGCGTCATCTAGGGCTTCTTCCACCACTTTAGGTTCCAATTGAGAAAGGAACACTGAGTATAGACATTCATTCTCGGTGGCAATTTCAGCTCTAGCTTTTCGTCTAGTAGTCACTCCGGCATCTGGGTCACCAATGATTAGCTCAAACGGATGGTCCTTGTTCCAAGTACGATCCTTAGCAAATGTTCTTGATGACTCAGCTTAATCTTGTAAGTGAATGTGACTTATTCTAGAATCACTTCCACTAGCTCCCCCTGAGTGAGCTGCTCCCCCTGAGTTAGTACCAGGTCTAACGGAAGGTGATCCCTCAGCCCTAGTGGTTTGCATAGGCGAAATACTAGACTCTTGATTAATTACATTATTTAGCATTGGATCACTACCCTGCACTACAGACTCAGGTACTGTATCCACTTCATCAATATCCATATTTTCAAATCTTAGAGAAGTGGGCTCACTGTCTTTCTTTAGTATAGAAGGGAGCTTTGAGTCGTCAAATGTGACATTAAGGCTTTCAACCACCTTGCGATCATTAAGCACAAACAACCTGTACGCTGCTACTACTTCAAGAGAATATCCAACGAAAACCCCTTCATCTGCTTTGGCATCAAACTTTCCAAGTTGTGCATTGTCTCTTAACACAAAGCATTTGGCACCAAACACGTGAAAGTACTTGATAGATGGTTTTCGTTTATTCATCAGATAATACGGTGTCTCATAATAGTCCTTTGTAATCAGGGTTCTGTTCTGTGTATAACAAGCCGCGCTAACTGCTTCAGCCCAAAAATACAGAGGAAGTTTAGACTCATACAGCATTGTCCTAGCTGCTTTAACCAGTGTCCTATTCTTTCGTTCAACTACCCCATTCTGCTGCGGTGTTCTCGGTGCTGAATACTGTCGTCTGATCCCTTTAGATATGCAGAAATCCATTAACACTGAGTTCTTGAATTCTGTCCCGTTGTCGGATCGGATAGTCTTTACAGTCAGACTTGCTACGTTTTCAATGACCAGTACATGCCTAATGATCTCATGTGGCACTTCATCTTTCGATGTCACAAACATCACCCATGTGTATTTGGAAAAGTCATCGACAATCACCAGCGCATATCTTTCCCTTGACATTGACATAACATTAACATGTCCAAACAAATCCATGTGAAGGAGTTGTAGGGGCTCGGTAATGCTATTCACTTGCTTATCCTTGTGCGAGGCTCTTTTCGATTTTCCCATCTCACATGCTTCGCAGAGTCCTTCTGGAGTAAACTCCATCTGCGGCAGCCCTCTCACCAATTCTCTCCTTACGAGATTATTCATTGCTTTAAAGTTCAGGAGAGATAATCTTTTATGCCATAGCCAACTTTCATCAGCAGAAGCCTTGCTGTAGAAACAAGTGACTTCAGACTGATCAGCAGAATTCATATCGGCTATGAACAAATTTGACTTCCTTACTCCTTTAAGAGCAAGGCTCCCATCCTTTTTGCTTCGAATCGAACAATCATGCTTCCCAAAGTTGACATTAAAACCCTTGTCGGTGAATTGACTAATGCTGAGAAGATTATGTCGCAATCCTTCCACAAAAGACACGTCCTCAATGATAACATTTCCACAAACAATCTTGCCATATCCCCTGGTGTAACCTTTGTTGTTATCTCCAAAAGTAACCACGTAGCCGGCTCTCAACACCAAATCTGTTAGCAGGGACTTATTGCCGGTCATATGCCTCGATGCTCCACTGTCCAGCACCCATATGACTTTACTCTTTTCCCGTTCACTGCCCTCTGATTGTTCTGAAGATCTTGCCATTAAAGCGAAGTTACATTGCTCCTGATCTTCATCTTCATCAGACTCGTCCCAATCCTTCCCTTCAGTCACAACATAAGCCCGGCTTCCCTTCTGTTGCTTGCTAACCAAGGCGTCATATTTCTTTTTCAGATCAGCATAGGATTCCTTGGGATGAACGTATTTGGGCTTCTTGCACTCTGTTGCAAAGTGCCCCAATTCATTGCAGTTAAAGCATCTGAACTTGTTCTTGTCTACCAGGTTAGGTCTGTAGCCACTACTAGATGTACTACCTCGACCGCTGTAACTTCCCCGGCCACTTACACTACTACCTCTGCTGCTGCTGCTGCTTCTTCGGCTGAAAGAACTACCAAATCGCCCTTTACCTTTTCCTGGCTTCCTGAAGCTAATATGGGCAAATTCTCGAGCAATACAAGCATATGACTTGTCTTCTAATTTGTCCAGCTCTTCAAGGGTATAATATTCATCCTCACTTTCTTCGGATGGATCTTCAATATCTAATACCACCCTTTCAGGATTAGCAGTTTTCAATGAGACAGCTGCAAGTGCCTTTGCAGTAGACTCTTCAGCTACAAGTCCAGATTCACTTACCGCTTTGTATTCTCCACTATTGTAGAATCTTCTTTTGTCATTTTGTTCTTACTCCAGCTCGTAGGTCTTCAAAACACCATACAGCTTTTCGAGAGAAGTATTGTTTAAATTTCTTGACTCTCAAATGGCAGTGATCCTGTGTTCCAGATGTTTAGGCAAATTCAAAAGAAACTTGATATTTGAGTCTGCCAGTGGATAGACTTTATCTCTTATACTCAGCTCGATAAGCAATTTATTATAACGTTTGTAAACATCCGCTACACTTTCTCCTCGCTCGCATCTGAACGATTCATATTCAGATATCAGAATGCGCTTGTGATTATCTCTAACTTCCTCGGTCCCCTCCATCACTACTGCCAGTTTATCCCACATGGCTTTAGCTGTTTTTAATCCCTTTATCTGAACGTAGTACTCTGAGTCTAGGGATTCAATTATGACGTTGCGTAACGACGCATCCATACCAACCAATTCTTTATCTGTGTCTGAAAACTCCATTTCCTCTTTAGGAACAGACCGGGATGGTATTAGTATCCCTCCTTCCATTCGCTCTGGCTCAATTTTCATGGGTATGTATGGACCGTTCTCCAATATTCTCAAGTATACCTTGTTTATTGATTCAAGGTAGGATTTCATTCTTCCGGTCCATTCGTCATAGTGTTGTGCATCAAAAGGAGGTATCTTAAATCTGTGTGCGGCGGCCATTTTAATGAAGTTTAAAATTAAGATAATACACTTTTCAAATTACAATAAATTGTATTTACTTGAAAAATTGATTATCTCACTTTAAATATCCAACACTTAATATCCAATGGGTTTTGCACTTAAGATTCAAGCAAGTTAGTTTTAATCACAGGAACAGTGGCAGGGTCCACAAAATTTTCAAGTCCAAACAAAAAGGTTGTCCACTTTTTGGTTGACAGAAGTTCGAAAGTGACCTTTTTATTTAGTCAACTAGTTGATTCAAGTTACCTAGTCAACCAATCAAATATTCTTTTATAACCAGATTTTTGACCACAAGAAAAACCCACAAAGCTCTTTAAGTACAACCTTTTGAAATATTGTACAAATATTCATTACACCAGGACTCAGAACTTTTTAGATCTATGAACTTTTCATGAAGAACCAAATAGAAGCTTTCGGCACAAACTTCAAAAAAAATAGATCTGGGATTTTCAAGAACCAACTCAAACAACACAGTAGGATCTCTGTTAGATGTGTTTAACAGGAAGCTCTGATACCAATTGTTAGGTCCAAAGTGTTGTAGAGGGGGGGGGGTGAATACAACTGTTTCGAATAATGAGAGAATATAAAATAAATGCAGGTAATAAATGATGACACAGAATTTCAAGAATATATCTTTATATTCATTGAAGGATTTGCTACAACATTCATAAAAGCATCATAATCAGTTGAACAATAAATACAGCAATTAAAGCTTAATTCAACTGATTCTCTCTCACTTTCTTTTTACAGTGAATGCTCTCTTTTAAAAATATTCAGTAGAAAATACAGAGATTGCTATTTTTTACAAATAAAACAAAGTGCTACTTTTATAATGTCGTGTAGACTTGATCTTGTCCTTTTTGTATACGTGGCTCAATCAGGACACGACAACAAAAAGTACTCTCCCAACCACTCTGGATCAATCGTTCACAATAAGCCACTTGTCCCTTGAACATTGAATGCTACATGTCAACCCGCATCTCGATCTCGGCCTGGATCCAACTCAATCTCGATCTCAATCTCGATCTGAGAAAATCTCGATCTCAATCTCAATCTGAGAAAATCTCGATCTCAATCTCGATCTGAGAAAATCTCGATCTCGATCTATGAAAATCTCGATCTCGATCTGTGAGGATCTCGATCTTAATCTGTGAGAATCTCGATCTCGATCTCGATCTATAATGTATCGGGATTTGCCTTGATGTTTTACTTCAATTATAAATCTCAATCCGCATCTCGATCTGCTGTGGATCGACATTTGCCTTGGCAACAATGTACTCATTCAATGTTGACTTTCTTTAGTGACTAATTGTGGATTAACCTTTATGAGTAAGTTTCCCTAGCTTCTTCAATTTCTTTTCCTCACTCCATTCAAATGAGATCTTCTATCACTGACATGAACTTACCTTCAATGTCCTGACACTTGATGCAATGGTCTGGTTCATAAGTGACTAGTCTTGAAGGGGTTCTTGCTTCTGAATGTCAGTTCTCATTTGTTGATTAATCTTTACATTATCCAGTTGTTGAGATGCATTACATGAAATCACTTTGGTCTTCTTGATACTTCTTTAACATTAATTTGATTCTCCATTAGATAAGTTAGGGCATGAGCAATACTGAGATTGAACTTCTTCTCACTTAGGCATTCTGGACTAGTCAAATTAGTTACTTGTAGTTACCAAGTATCATTACCATTTCTTCAGTTGATTGATTCCATGTGCTTCTTCAGTTTCTCTTGTTTTGCTGTTGTTTTATCTTTTACCTAGTTGAGTTACATAGTAATTAAGTGTTGCAAGTTAGTACACATATGCCTTTCATAAAGGGTTACACCGATGCAAGTTTCCAAACAGACAGGGATGATACTATATCACAGTCTGGTTTTGTGTTTTGTCTAAACGGAGGTGCTGTAAGTTGGAAGAGTTCAAAGCAAGAAACAGTAGCTGATTCTACAATGTGTTAGTAATTGTGCTCTAGAGACAATACTTTTTATATTTTAAGAAAAATATTTATTATTAAGGATTATGTTTTATTGATTATTATTTATTTATTATATTTTGTTTACTGCGTAATAAATTGAAAGAATAATAAATGTCCTTGGAATTTTGATACGTATTCTATATCTTTAAGTATGTGACTTAAAAATGAGATTATATGAATAGTATCTTATTCCTAAAATTCCCTAGTCGAGTATTATTATTTAAGGACAATAATAATGCACAAAGACTAGTATGTTTCTTGACAGATGACCACATCTCATTGGTCATAGGTATGGGGATACTAAAGTCAAAAACATAAGTGCATGTCTCAATGCATGGCACTGGAATGACCCGCCGTGAGATTCTACATGTTAAGTAAGTGTCATAAGTAATTCTCACTATGATAATGGTGTAATGATCCTTAGACCTGAAATCATTATATTTCTATACGGGAATTAATATACTTTGATTACATTAAAAGTTACCTTTGACCGGGTGATGATAAAAGTGGACATTGGGTATATTATGAATCGTATGAGAAATATGAATGATCTAGATGAGATTTAATCCTCCTAATTTTAGGAGTGATATTATTGGCCTCTTGTTTGAGTGAGACTATGAAATGCACGGCCGTGCTCAAATATTGATTTGATTTTAATAGTCTACTCATCGATCAAGAAAATAAAGATTAAATTATGAAGAGGATGACACGAGACATGCCTTGAGTTTAATCTATAATATCAAGATTAAAGGGATTATGTTACATGGAACATTATTCACGAAAAGCTTAATCGAATCACCGATTTATTATTATTACTTGGGTAGCAAAGATGTATTACTAAATGTCGCTCATTGTTTACAATTTTAATTAGATATTAAAATTGTTGCCAACGTAATAATAACCTACAGGGTCACACACAAAGAACGCTTGAAGGAGAAATAATTTAAATTATGAATTTAAATTAAATAAGTAATTAATTATATAAATAGAATAAATGAATTACTTAAACTAATTCCAAAATTAATAATTAATTAATTAAGTGAGACTTAATTAAATAATTTAGAATTTTGGATTAGTATTAATTATAATTGGATTATAATTAGAAAATTTATTCCTCTCTCTATATAATCTCTTTATGGGCTGATTTAATATAATAGAGATTTTACAAAAACCCTAGCCGCTCTGAGAGAGGAGGAAGATAGAGAGAGAAGAAGTTTTCGGGTGCTAGTACACATCAATCCTTCATGAAAAGTGTTCGTGTGGATACCGTAGAGCGTAGATCGCGAGAGCGGGATACATGGTGATTAAACAAGCTTTGGACCTCCATTAATCTTCCATTAATGAACTGTTAAAGCTTCTAAAGGTATTTATTCTTTTTCTCCGAATTAAATCTTTTGTTTTCGCATGGATCCTGCGGAGGGTTTCGCTATTTTGATTTATTTTTCGCGTTTATTCTGCTGCGTTTGTGTCACGAAACCCTACACAATGGAGGCTGAGTACATTGCAGCTTGTGAAGCGGCTAAGGAAGCTGTTTGGATTCGAAAATTCATTACTGATTTGGGAGTGGTTCCATTGATCGCAGATCCCATTGATCTATACTGCAATAATAATGGAGCCATTGCACCGGCTAAAGAACCTAGAGCTCACTCCCAAACCAAACATATACTCAGGAGATATCACCTCATTCGAGAGATTAATGAAAGGGGTGACATACACATATGTAAAGTGCACACAAATGATAACATTGCAGACCCACTGACCAAAGGCTTGTCGCAGACGAAGCACGATGGTCACACTAGTTCCATGGGTATTAGATACATGGGAGATTGGCTCTAGTGTAAGTGGGAGATTGTTAGTATAGGTGCCCTAGAGGCAATACAATGTTTCTTTTAATAGACCTTTATGTCATTTGATTATTCAATAAACATATTTATTATGACTTTAAATACTGCGATATATTTGTTAGCATAATAAATGTCCTTAGAATCATGATACACATTGTATAGTTTAGTACATGACTTGAACTTGAGATTATATAATAGATCATATTCTTAAATGTCCCTAGTCGAGTATTATTATTATAGGACAATAATAATACATAAATAGACTAGTATGTTGTTTGACTGATAACCACATCTCATTGGTTATAAGTATGGGGATACTAAAGTCAATACATAGGTACATGTAGGAGTACATGATACTGGACAGACCCACAGTGAGATTCTTCATGTTTAATAAAGTCATAAGAAAGACTCACAGTGATAATGGTGTAATGATCCTTTGACTTGAGATCATTATATTTCTATACGAGGATTAATATACTTTGACTACATTAAAAGTTACCTTTGACCGGGTGATGATAAAAGTGGACATCGGGTATATCATGAGTCGTATGAGAAATATGAATGATAGATAAAGGATTTAACCCTCCTATAATTAGGAGAGATATTATTGGCTTCTTGATTGAGTGAGACTATAAAATGCATGGCCGTGCTCAAATAATGATTTGTTTTCATAGTCTACTTATGGATCAAGTAAACCCGGATTAAATGTTGAAGAGGATGACTAAATACATGCCTCGAGTTTAATCTATAATATATATGGTTAAAGGGATTATATTACACGGAAACATTAATCATGAAAGGTTTTATCGAATCACGATTTAATTATTATTTAATTGGGTAGCAATGATGTATTACAAGATACCGCTCATTGTTTATAATTTTATTGGAGAATAAAATTATTGCTAATTAAATAATAGCCTATAGGGTCACACACATAGAGCACTTCAAGGAATAGTTAATTTAAAGTTATTAAGGGCAGAATTCAAATTCGAATTATATTATTTAATCCTAAACCTACATGGGTTAGGCTTTGTTGTTATGGGTTGCTGATTGGGCCTCTTAACCAGCATTATAAATAGATAATGATAGGGTTAAGAGGGATGACGTTTTTTTAAAAAAAACAAACAAACCCTAGAGGCAGCAGGCAGCAGCAAGGAGAAGAAGGCAGAAAGAAGAACAAATTTCGAAATCATCAAAAGGGAGGCTAGTACATCCATTCCATAATCAAGATCGTGAGACGTTCTTGAAGGTGCTCGTGTGGATACCATAGAGATGTTTTCGAGAAGAAGACACAAGTCGTGAAAGCTAGGATCTCCGTTGAGTTCATAGAAGTCAAGACCAAGAAAAGGTATGATTCCGTTTCACAATAATCAGTCCGAACTTATACATGATCCTGCGTTTAGGGTTCCGAATTTTGTTATATTTACGTTTAATCCGCTGCGTTTTATGCCTCGGAACCCAACATAAAAGTCATGCTAAATTAAAAATAATCTAAAATAAAATAAAATAGTAAACAAATAAATATACAAACATGTTATTAATTATTCCTAAATTCGAAATAAAATATTGTCAATTTTATTCAAAATTTAGATTAATTAATAATAATAAATTAATTATAAACAAGCAATAATTAATTAGAAAATTAAGACAATAATTTACATAAAAATGCTTATAACATGCTTAAAATAAATATAAGTACTTATAGTATAATTGAAATAATTATCTATTAAGAATATTAAATTATTTCCAAGATAATTTATCCAAATATTTATAAGGCCTAGGATATTGTTGATTCAAGTCTCATAAATCATTTAAATATTAACATTTAATATTTATGAACTCAAATCACCTCTTAGCAACCAAAACCTTAGCCATTGTTTAACATCCTTAGTTCACTAACCAACTTAGAGTAAGTGGATTCATCAAGTGATTTTGTAAAGATGTCGGCTATTTGATCTTCTTTGGGTACAAAACGTAACACCACATTTCTGTTCATGACATGCTCTCTGATGAAATGATACCTTATGTCAATATGCTGGGTTCGAGAGTGTTGTACATGATTGTTGGAGATGGCTATAGCACTTGTGTTGTCGCAGAAAATTGGAATTTTGTTCAACGCAAGTCCATAGTCATTTAGATGATTCCTTATCCACAAGATCTGTGCACAACAGCTACCTGTCGCAATGTATTCTTCTTCGGCTGTCGAGGTAGACATTGAGTGATGTTTCTTGCTATACTAGAAAATCAACCGACGTCCTAGAAACTGGCAACTTCCAGAAGTACTCTTCCTGTCCATCCTGCATAATCTGAATTTATATAGCCTATTAGTTCAAAACTTATATCTTTAGGATACCAAATTTCAAGATTTGGTGTATCTTTCAGATATCTAAAAATTCGTTTAACAACTATAAGATGAGATTCCCTAGGATCAGATTGAAACCTTGTACATAAGCATGTTGCAAACATTATGTCACGTCTACTTGCAGTTAGATATAATAATGAGTCTATCATACCTCTGTAGCTTATGATATCAACCTTTTTACCAGTTTCATCTTTGTTAAGCTTCGTGGCTATTGGCATTGGGGATTTTGTCGGTGATGAATCTTCTAGACTGTATTTCCTCAGAAGATCTCTTACATACTTTGATTGGAAAATAAAAATTCCATCCTCCTTTTACTTCACTTGTTGTCCAATGAAGAATGACAACTCACACATCATGCACATTTCATACCTACTTTGCATTAACTTAGCAAATCTCTTGCGCAAGTTTTCGTTAGTAGAACCAAATAAAATATCGTCAACATAAACTTGAACAAATATCATATATTTATCATGAAATTTGTAAAAGAAAGTTTTATCTATGACACCTCTAATAAAACCATTTCCAAGTAAAAACACAAAGAGAGTGTCATACCATGTCCTCGACGCTTGCTTGAGTCCATAGAGGGCTTTGAATAGATAATATACAAAATCAGCAAACATTGGATTTTTAAAGCCAGGGCATGCTCCGCATATACTTCCTCTTCTAGCTCTTTATTCAGAAAGTCATTCTTCACATCCATTTCATAAACTTTGAAATTGGAATGTGTAGCGAATGCCAAAAATATTCAGATTGTTTCAAGTATTGTAACTGGTGCGTAGGTCTTATCATAATAAATTCCCTCTTCCTAGGAGTAACCCTTTTCCACCAGTCTGGCTTTGTTCCTTGTAACAATGTCACCACCGTCTAATTTGTTCTTGTATACCCATTTGGTGCCAATCACAGATCTTTCTTTTGGCCTGGGTACTACTGTTCATACTTCTTGTTTCTCAAACTGATTGAGCTCTTCTTGCATGGCAATAACCCAATCTGGATGATTTAGTGCATCTTCAATCTGCTTTGGTTCTTCTTGAGATAGAAAAACTGAAAATAAACATTCATTTAAAGCTGCACTTCTAATTCTAACTCCAACATCTGGATCACCTATGATCAATTCAAAAGGATAATCTCTGTTCCATATACTTTCTCTAGGTATGTTTGATCTTGATGATTCGCCTTGATATTCATTGTGATGTTGTGTTCTACCAGTAGATCTGTTGGAAACGACGAAGCTGTATAAATAGTAATCGTGATAACTCAACACTAGAACAGGACAAGTAAATAATACTACGATTACACAGAAATCAGCAAGACATGAAGACAAGGCAAATACAGTGAATCAAGACATTAGAAGAAGTTTTGAAGTCTACTACAGGTCACTGAAAGAAGTTCATTTATATGTTCATGCCTCAGTGAAGAATAATGTTTAAAGACTTTCAGGGTTTCAGAAGTGTTGAAGATTCAGTATAGCAGTGCCACTAAAAGATTTCAGTGTAACAGCATTGATTGAAGATAGACAGTGTTTGAAGCATAGGAATCTAGAAGAATTGAAGACATGGTAAAGACAAAGGTTAAAGAAGACAACTACAGTCTTGAAGTTATACTCACTGACAATCAGTGAAGAACAGAGAATGAAGTATTCAAGATTGTAGTAGTAATGAAGACGTTGTCGAAGTACCAGAAAAGATTCTAGTGAAGTTACATTGTTTATTAACAGTTAATGTTCGAACCACTTATTGGGAAGCCACATTACCAATTGAACATGGTAATCTATTCAGAAGCAAGTACCCTATCAAGACTAGTCACTTATGAACCAGACCGTTGCATCAAGTGTCAGGACATTGATAGCAAGTTTATGTCAGTAGTAGAGATCCATGTTCAAGAGCTTGTTGAAGAATATTGAAGAAGCTAGGGAAACTTGCTCATAAAGGTTAATCCACAATTAGTCACTAAAGAAAGTCAACATTCGATGAGTGCATATTTGCCAAGGCAAATGTCGATCCACAGCAGATCGAGATGCGGATCGAGATTGATTATTAAAGGTAAAACATTGCAAGGCAAATGTCGATCCACGGCAGATCGAGATGCGGGTCGAGATTTACAATTGAAGTAAAACATTGCAAGGCAAATCTCTGTCCACGGCAGATCGAGATCGAGATTCTCATAGATCGAGATCGAGATTTTCACAGATCGAGATCGAGATTCTTATAGATCGAGATCGAGATTTTCACAGATCGAGATCGAGATTTTCACAGATCGAGATCGAGATTGAGATTGTCAACCAAGATCGAGATCGAGATGGGTCCAGTCCTAGATCGAGATGCGGATCGATATGTAGCATTTAATGTTCAAGGGACAAGTGGCTTATTGTGAACGGTTGATCCAGAGTGGTTGGGAAAGTACTTTTTGTTGACGAGTCCTGATTGGGCCACATACACAAAAAGGACAAGATCAAGTCTACAAGTCATAGATTACAAAGTAGTATAAATAGAAGTACTTGTGTAACATTTCAAAAAAGAGCATAGAACGCAATGTAAAGCAATATTGAGAAAAACACTTGTAATAGAGAAGGAGTATATTCACAGAGCTTAGTATCATTTACTCATCTCTCTTTACTTCTGTTGTACTATTGTAATGAATGTTGTAGCAAATCCTTCAATGAATATAACGATATATTCTTGAAATTCTGTGTTGATTTATTACATAATATTTATTGCTTCTCATTGCTTCTCAAATTCCTTAAATCGTAAAAAGTTGTATTCACCCCCCCCTCTACAACACATTTGGACCTAACAATTGGTATCAGAGCTTAATGTTTGACATACAAAACATAGATCCTTGTGTTTGGTAGAAGATTAGGGAGTTTTCAAGTCCAGATCTACTTTTTAAGATTTTCTTGAAAAGTGTACTTAAATTAATTAAACAGTGAAAACTCGTCCTAAAATTATTTAAATACTCCAGGTGTAATTATTTAGCTTGGGTGTATTTTAGATAATTGTTGTGAATTAAACTGGGTACTTTGGTTTGTGGTGTTCTTCACGTGTTCATCGCTGTTCTTGTAAAGAAGATAAACCCAGCAACTTTTTGATTACCTTTTCTAAAGACATAAAGTGAAAAAGGTGTTATTGGCTTTTGATTGGACAGACTCACTGCACAAAAAGTAATTATCAGAAGACTCTGTACCTAGCACGTGGTTGTTTGGTGAGTTAGGTGAGAAAAGACACAAAAGTCAAAAAGTGTGAAAGTGACAGGCAGCAAATTTCGACCAAGGACAAAAGTTTGACTTGAGAATATCTACTTTAAGAATTTCGACTTGGTGAAATTTCGACATAGGCAAAAGTTTTGTAGATCGAGATCGAGATCGACTTGCGAAAATGGCTTAAAATATGCTAAGGTAAATCTCGATCTGTCGACATCGAGATCGACATCAAGATGTAGATCAAGACTGACATCGAGATCGACAGAGATTTTCTACATAGCCTAGTGTCGGGTACTTAGAATTATTTTTGGTGACCAGTTTTGGAACTTTGATTTATTTAGAGATAATTCAATTTTCTTTTAATTACTACTCAAGTAATAAGAAAAGTTTATTATCTCTATTCTAAATCTATATTAAGATGGCACCTTAAAATCAATTCAAGATTCCAGTGTTCGACCGAGATCAATGAAGAATGGGTTTTGATAATGAATTTGTTACGATGGTTGTTGTTCCTGAGCATATGGAAGGAGATGTGATTGTACCACATCGGTCTGAGCCCAAAGAGGGAGTGGACTTTTCAGATGCTGATAAGGAGCAAATAGCTTTCGATACGTTCGTTCAACAAACCTAGAAATAGAGGTCGTCATGGAAGGTACAGCTGAGGTCAGAACAAAACACTTTTACTCAAGATGAAGTATAGCACCTACAAGATCAGAAAAGGAGCAAGCAAAAGATGAAGACACTATGTTGGGTTGAAGTATGAATCTCAAACATTAGTGAGGATGCAGCAAGGGAGAGCATTTGTTGGTGAAGTTAAATGCAAGGATGATTCTAACAGTGATGCACCAAATGGATATCTGGCATCAATGACCAACACTGAAGATGAATCAATAAGCACTTCACAGGTATACATTCTAACTAGTATACGTTTATCTAATTCAGAACTGCATGTTTATTAAGTTTTGAAATGTATTATATTCATGATAGCATGCTAGCATCTTAGGACTTAAATGCTTAATTGATTGCTAAGAATAAGATTGCATGCTAGGATTCATGAGTTTAATCAGTACATTTCTTACTTGATTTTATATGCAGTAAAATGAAAATCTAGAATTAGATAGGGTGTTCTAGACGGTTAGGTGTATCCCTAAACATTTGCTGAAACTTGAGTTAAATCTGATATGATTTAATACCTCAGCTAATGTTGTGAAAATTGCTAATAGACAAACAGGTCATAGATCAGATTTTATTTGTTCTTAATAGCAAATGACTTGTTAATTGTTTATGTGCTTATTTTCATATGATTTGCTTTTACTCACATAATTGTACTTAAATGCTATATCAGTTCATGTATTGCTTGTTAGGGATAATTGGATAAAAGATGGTAGAATTATCTCAAAGTCAGTAAGTCATGTAGATTCGAAGCTTAATCTAAAACTGACTGAGGTAATTAGAGATAGTTAAAAACGTTAGACAACGACAGAACGGATTAGACAGAATTAGTAATTAATTTGTTAGTTCTTCTATCCATGTGCTTTTATGCAGTGAAGCTGAATATTTACCATGTGTTCTTATTTCCATGCTTGTTTAGTTAAATTTGAAAATGCATATCTTAGGACTTGCATAATCTTAGACAAAGCATGTATAAGAATAACAGTAGGGTAAAGACTGCTAGTTCACCTTAAGTTAGGTTGAAATCACTAGTCTCATAGCCTAAAGACTACTTTGTCAAGGCTGCAGTATATGAGAAGTGATCAGTCAAAGATTAGCTTGTGCATATTAAGGTTGAAGTTGTTGTTACCTCTGAAAATATCTCTAACCCATCTGGACTCAATTGAAGTTGAGTACCAAGAAGCTTAATCTTTTGTGATCGCAGAGTATGTTATGAAAGCGAAAAATTATGTGACTTCGTAACATTTATTGTTCGAGGCATATGATTAAGATTAAAGCTCTTCTATCACAACTGGTTGAGAAGGCCTCCCCGACGGTAACCTTTGGAGATGACAGCAAAGGATGTACAAGGGATATGGCTATCATGAGTTAAGAACTGTCATCAGTGGAAGCATCTTTCTTGTGGAAGGACTTAAGCACTTTCTAAAGGGCACTAGGGAATTCTTTGTCAAAGGTTTTCTAGAGAAGTGTTTGATCTCAAACAAGAAGGTTGGATGCTCACTCAGCTGCGGTTGAGGAAGTTTGTTCGTAGCTGACATGAAATTTGGATGTAAAGATGAAGTGAACTTTTCAGTAAAGCTTTATCAATGAAGAGTTAGCTATGGCAAAGGAAGCTCTCACACTTGTTAGTCTGCAAGGTAATAGATTCTCTGATAAAGATGAAATTGGTGAGAGGACTGCTTCATATGGAATTCTATCAAGAAGGACATTTTGAAGTATGTCACATAGGGAAGTCAATGGAAACATCACATTGAAGGAAAGTCATATGCTTAGTGGTGATTGAAATTGATAACCCTAATTACAAATTGGTGATGTTCAAGCATTCAACAGACAAAATGTCACAATGGTGATTGATCAAATAAGGAAGATCAAGTTGGAAACAATTGGTAAGCAGTGAGAACTTTGAAGTCAGATAGTGGAACTGCATTTCGCGAGTGAAGTTCTAAGTGAAGTCTGCACTGAAAAAGGTACTTTGAAGCTGAAGCAATTAACACAGCATGCTGCTTTATTCAACAAGATCGTGAAAAGACATCATTTGAGTTAATGGCCAACCAGAAGCAAACACTGAAGCTCTTTCGTGTGTTTGGAGGGAATTGATTTATAATGAAGATTTATTTGAGTATCTTGACAAGAAGTTAAGGCTCATGGAACAATTCTCCTCGGCTACTCAGAAGTGATTAAAAGTCTGAATGTGACGACCAACTACACCAAGCTCCAGTGCATTCAATCGAACGACCATTCTGAATCATTGACAAATTCAGATACTGATGTTGAAGCTGAGGTTGCAGAAGGAATCAATGACAACGATGATGATTCAGATCCTTAGTGGAAATCCACTGTAGAAGGTGAAGGATCTTCAACAGATCCTAGCAGCAACTCAGGAGGAGCAAATAAAAGATGGATCTACTAGTCATGCTCAACAATGAAGATCAAAGGATTTCATTAAGAACATTTCTGCCAAGACAAAAGGTTTGAAGTCAAATTCTATCCTGGAGTCTCGTTCTTAGTGATCCGGATTCTTGTGTAGAGGCTAGAAGTGCTAATCGAAATGATCATATATCTTTCGGGACCAAGTTGGGAAAGAGAAATTGTCAACTTACAATTGGTATCAACAATTGGTATCACCCATCAATTGGTATCCCAAAGAATATTAGAAAAGCACAGATTGATCCAGATTGAGTGATTGCAAAGCAAAATGATCTCAATCAGTTAGAAGGCAGAAACCATTGAAGCTGGAACCCAGACCACTAAAGTCGAAGCTGAATCTGGTACAGTAAGGGTTCTCAGAAACTGGATAACTTTTTGGCATTGCTATGAGGGGCAAAGCCAAACTGGTTGCTACAGGACTTTAAAGCAGAAGGTATCGACGATGATGGAAACGGAATCTTCGGGACTTTCAAGATCAAGCAGTAAGCACCAATGACAAGACTTGATACCTTGGGACTCATCAATGGGGACCTAACAATTTTCAGGGACTCAACGATTAGGACCTATCACATGTGGAGCATTCAAGCATGAAGATCTATCAGATGAATGTGAACAAGTGCACTCCTGAATGGTGAGCTAGAAGTTAAAGTTGATGTACATCATTTCCTGGACTTTGAAGTTGCAGATCCATTGGAATTTGTATACCATTCTCTTCGCAAGCTCTTCTATGACGGAGATAGGGGTTCAAGCAAAACGTCAAGGACATGGTATGACACTCTGACTGTTAATTACTTTAATATGATTTTATAGTAGAGTAAGTTATACACACATATCTCTCCAGAATGCAAGGCACACACAATGTTATATATGTGCTAAGTATACCATGAGTATATTATATGTGGGTCTACTAACGAAAATTTGGCAAGATATATTTTTGCTAAGTTAATGCAGAGTAGGTACAAAATGAGCATGTTGGAAGAGTTTCAATTCTTTCTGGATTATAATTAATTCGAAAGAATGATGGCAATTAAAGGAAGTCAAGGATCTTTTGAAGATGCGCAATTTGGAAGATTCTAGACCTGCCAAGACTACTTTCCAACAGACCACTAAGCTTGATCAGGGCAAATCAGGTATATGAACTGAAGTGACAAGCTATAGAGGTATGATAAGCTCATTACTTATTCAAGTGCACAAAGACCATATATTTTATTCTCGATATGCCTATGTGCAAGTTTCCAAGTGGAAATTAGATAATCTTATCTTATAGCTAAGTTATGAATTGTTAGACATCTTAGGGGATCACCAATTCTTGGAATCTGGGACCCTTAAGATAATAGGTTTAACCTAATTGGCTATATAGATATAGATAATGCAGGTTGTACGAAAGACAGGGAAGTCATTCCTAGAAGCTGTCAATTTCCAGCAACTCTGTTGAACTCTTCATACCACTGAAGGAACAAGCTAATGGACATCAGGTATCATTTCTTTTGAGAGTTGTCCTTAGTCGAATAACTTGCAGATGTTTTCTAAATAACTTGATGAATTTATTTTATCTAAGTTGGTTAGTAAACTCGGGATATTATTAATATGCATAGTTGTTGGAAATCCCATCTGCAAGGAATTCTTAAATGAATTCACAAGTATTAAATTTTCAATATTCAAAGACTTGTGAATTTATTTGAAATCCAGTACCTCATACTTTTTGCTATTAGTTTAATTATCTTGCTTGTAAAGTATTATGCATAAGTAATAGTTAAATTATTTAACATAAGTATTTAATTTATTTTGATTTGTTTAAATCATGATGATATAAAATAATTCAGTGAAATATCTGTTCCATGATTTAAGTAAATTAAAATAAATTAGAAGCATAATTATTTGTATATTAAATATTAGATAAGAATTAGTCAATGATATCTTGCTTAATTGCTTTGATAATTTGCTCTAAGAGTCTTAAAATATTTTATTACAAGTAATTGTGATGCTTTTGATATTAGTGACGGTATTTAGAATTTCTGTTCTAAATAATTAATGCATATTTCAAAACTCACTAATATTGGAAGATGAAGTATTTTCCAAGTTACGTGTATAAAATTCTCAATGTTTTATATACTTAGAAAATATTTCTAAAATTGATTTTATTGCGAGGGGTTGTAAAAATAATCACAACTATTACTTTTTCCCTATTTAAAGGACTTGTGAATTTCTTTTCAACTATAACCTCGAGCTTACGTATATCAATTAGTAATTGTTATGAGTACGCTTACAATGTGCAAATTGACAATTATTAGATATGGCGTAGGAAGTTAAATGCTAATATTCAATCTAATGAATATTTTAGTATTTAGCGAATTTATTTTATCTTATTGAAATTATGGATTGAAGCAATTCAATGGTTATTAGTTTCATAATTTTAATTTGATAAAATAACAGAAGTACAATTTCTTGCATCTTGAAATTATTGATAAATATCGAATAATTGGTATCAGCGTGCAATTAATTGTGATATGCTTATTGTTCTACTGAATAATTGCCATGTATAGTTTTTATAAATGCATGTGATTGGCAATTGCTTAGTACAACATAAGTATTTAATTTATTTTGGTTTATTTAAATCATGATGATATAAAACAATTCAATGAAATATCTGTTCCATGATTTAAATAAATTAAAATAAATTCGAAGCATAATTATTAGTAGTATAAATATTTTCTTTTATTACTTTGTGATAATAGAATAATATTTTATTACAAAATAATTGTGATATATTGATACTAATGGATTTACTTAGTTTTTATTTTTAGAAACAATTGGTATCAATATATTTAGTTTTCTTTCTTTGACTGGTTTACAATCCTGAATGTATTTAAAAGAAATTTTTGTCTATTTCTTTTTCAAAATATTTTATGCAAAGATACATTCATTTGTCTATCAGTTTAAGTTAAGAAAACTTAAGAATTCTTTTTCAAAACTTCTCTTTTGAAAAACTTTTCTTAAGGATAATCTTTCTATTCTATCGAAACTTTATCCCTCCCAAAAGCTTGTTTTAAATGTTTTATCTTTAAAAGCTTTTTCTCTCTTTTGAAAATGTGTTTTAACTTCGAGGTACCAATCACTTGTAAAATGATTTGTTTTCAAATACTTGTTTCAATGTATGTTTCACATTGATTCATAGTACCAAAACAGTGATTGTTGCTTTGAAGGCCTTGTACTGTATTGTTAAGCATACATTCAACCCCAATTGTCATGTTTTTATTTAAAGTCACGGATATTATCAGGCAGAAGAAAATGATGTAAATCATAATTGAATTATGAGTCGGAAAATCATTGTCTTCTATCTGATATGGATGATTTGCAAAAATGTTTTCAAAACATGCAGTGCTTAGGT
The DNA here is from genome assembly GCA_028671895.1 of Oenanthe sinensis. Classification (NCBI taxonomy): domain Eukaryota; kingdom Viridiplantae; phylum Streptophyta; class Magnoliopsida; order Apiales; family Apiaceae; genus Oenanthe; species Oenanthe sinensis. Next base: position 41,309,807 of record CM053806.1, read on the forward strand.
TTAATGGAAAAGAATCATTTTATTGAGATATAATTTGGTAGAAGAGTTGAATTTCTTCTTTGGTGTAAATTCCCGCGTTTTATTATGGGAAGTTTGCCTTATAAGAAATTCATAAGAGAGAAATTTTTTCTCTGATACTCCCGCGTTTTATTATGGGATAAGCATCTGAAAGAAATTTCTATTGGTGTCATGCTCTTAAATGATAAATTTTTTGATCTGACAAAACTCTTTTATTAAAAGTGCTTTGATGCAATCATTTACCATTCCTTCATATATTTTTCTTTCTCCTTGAGATGAAAAATATGTTTTGGAATGTTAAATTGATTATCTTTTTATCTTATTTAAATTGATTTTATCTGTTTAGCCCCCAGTGGCTATAGTAGCTGGCCAGGAGGTTGAAAACCCATCAATCTCTGACCCAGGCCTTAATACCAAACACTCATTTCATCCACTTCCATATATTAACCCTTGGAGTTATAAGGAACATATGTTTGTTAGAGGTTGATAAGGGAGAAATAAGGATGAAGTCGGAAGTGCACCCACAGCTCTACCTCCAGCGAAGTAAAGAAGTATATAAACTGAGGTATCTGTAAGCTCATCTGTATTTTCTCAAAAAGATGCAGAGCTGAAAAGGCAATAAAACTGTCTCTGGAATCATTCTCTCAACAGGGTGAGTCCATTGAAATTCGCTCGTCAGCCAGAGCATCTTGTAATGAGACAAGCACACCACTGGCATTCACGCTGATGGTAAGCCTAAACAGATATATTTTAGGGACACATTGCAAGACGTGCACAGTGTGAGGTATAGGCATGTTAACAAAACACCCGTCATTGGGTTACGAGGGAAACGTAGACTCTAATTTTCCATTCATTACATTGTCTACTACGTCGCCCCTCCTGGAAGGAACATTTCCAGATCCTGAAAAGGAATGTCCACCTCCCGTTTACGGAGAAGGTGTGAGGCAACTCCTTGATAGAACAAGGCAGGATTCCCAAAAAGATTTTAAAATCTTGGGATAACCCATCTCAAAGAGGTGAGGCTCTACTAGACAGTGATTTAGCAATTGCTATTGAGTCTGGTGTGAGACAGTGCTTATGCATGATAGATCAAGAACACCTCTACGAGGCAAATTCTCCACTTGATAGTGATTCAGTTCATTCTGATGAATCAGGTGTTGGGAATATGTATGGATTGACGGATTTCACTTGCAGGTACAGAAGGCTACATTTGGAATGCAGAGTGAAAGTGAGAGAGAGAAACACTTAAGTAAAAGTGAGGGAGAGATACACTTGAGTGAGAGATAGGGAGAGAAAGAGAGAAACACTTAAAATGCTCTATGCTAAAGTGTAAACACCGACAGAACGTAGTAGAAGTGAGGAAACCATAAGCCAAACACTTACCCTTGCTACTTGCTACTTCTGGAAGAAAAGTTACTATTTTTTCCCGATCAACGACAGACGAGAACCTTCTTTGGGAGACAAACCATCTAAAAGAGGACCTAACAATTGGTATTAACAATTGGTATCTTCAAAAGTAGGCCTTTGGAGGATTCCTCAACTAAGGGGGAGAAGTTATAGTAAGAAAAAGTTATAGTTATAACAAGTTTATAAACAGGGAGAAGTTATAGTGTTATAGTTATAACAAGAAAAAGGAGAAGTTAATAAAGTCTTATCTTCATAACCTTCGGAAAAGCTAATATCCTAAAGGAGTCGCATGATTCTAAGGGAAGAGGCCATTGGAGGATTCTAAGGGAAGATCCTTGAAGAAAGGGGGTTCGTATCCTTAGGGAGAGATTTTAGACTGGAAAAAGAAAATCTTATCTTCGGATCCTGAGGGGAAACAACAGAAGATGGGAGAATCAAGAAACTGTATCCTAGACTTGAAAGGAGTTGTCAGAAGAAGATTCCTAATGCAAGTGGGAAGAACAGAAAAGAATTGACTATTCCATGGATTTTCTAAAGGGAGAAGAAGAATAAGAAGGAGAATCACATTCTTAGGGGGAGAACAGTATGAGCTATGTTTTGTGTTCTATTGAAGATGTTCCCAGGAATAATGATTCTTATGAAGCTCTGTTCATGATATGTTCTTTAAGTTCAAACTGAAGGATTTTGAAACGGAGAAAGCTCAAACAGACAGAAATGAAAATGATACAATTTGAATATCAGTTCAGCGTCAGAGGAACAAACATCTTTCGTTTCAGTCACACAAGAATTCTGGAAATGCAATATTTGATCCAGAAAAACCAGTAGCATTATTTACAAGTCTCGGACATTCTTTTTCTAGTTGTTAGTTGAGTTATCCTCCCTAGGTTATTTGTTTGCTAAAAGTTTAACAATCAAATAGGGGGAGATTGTTGGAAACGACGAAGCTGTATAAATAGTAATCGTGATAACTCAACACTAGAACAGGACAAGTAAATAATACTACGATTACACAGAAATCAGCAAGACATGAAGACAAGGCAAATACAGTGAATCAAGACATTAGAAGAAGTTTTGAAGTCTACTACAGGTCACTGAAAGAAGTTCATTTATATGTTCATGCCTCAGTGAAGAATAATGTTTAAAGACTTTCAGGGTTTCAGAAGTGTTGAAGATTCAGTATAGCAGTGCCACTAAAAGATTTCAGTGTAACAGCATTGATTGAAGATAGACAGTGTTTGAAGCATAGGAATCTAGAAGAATTGAAGACATGGTAAAGACAAAGGTTAAAGAAGACAGCTACAGTCTTGAAGTTATACTCACTGACAATCAGTGAAGAACAGAGAATGAAGTATTCAAGATTGTAGTAGTAATGAAGACGTTGTCGAAGTACCAGAAAAGATTCTAGTGAAGTTACATTGTTTATTAACAGTTAATGTTCGAACCACTTATTGGGAAGCCACATTACCAATTGAACATGGTAATCTATTCAGAAGCAAGTACCCTATCAAGACTAGTCACTTATGAACCAGACCGTTGCATCAAGTGTCAGGACATTGATAGCAAGTTTATGTCAGCAGTAGAGAACCATGTTCAAGAGCTTGTTGAAGAATATTGAAGAAGCTAGGGAAACTTGCTCATAAAGGTTAATCCACAATTAGTCACTAAAGAAAGTCAACATTCGATGAGTGCATATTTGCCAAGGCAAATGTCGATCCACAGCAGATCGAGATGCGGATCGAGATTGATTATTAAAGGTAAAACATTGCAAGGCAAATGTCGATCCACGGCAGATCGAGATGCGGGTCGAGATTTACAATTGAAGTAAAACATTGCAAGGCAAATCTCTGTCCACGGCAGATCGAGATCGAGATCGAGATCGAGATTCTCACAGATCGAGATCGAGATTCTCATAGATCGAGATCGAGATTTTCACAGATCGAGATCGAGATTCTTATAGATCGAGATCGAGATTTTCACAGATCGAGATCGAGATTTTCACAGATCGAGATCGAGATTGAGATTGTCAACCAAGATCGAGATCGAGATGGGTCCAGGCCTAGATCGAGATGCGGGTCGATATGTAGCATTTAATGTTCAAGGGACAAGTGGCTTATTGTGAACGGTTGATCCAGAGTGGTTGGGAAAGTACTTTTTGTTGACGAGTCCTGATTGGGCCACATACATAAAAAGGACAAGATCAAGTCTACAAGTCATAGATTACAAAGTAGTATAAATAGAAGTACTTGTGTAACATTTCAAAAAAGAGCATAGAACGCAATGTAAAGCAATATTGAGAAAAACACTTGTAATAGAGAGGGAGTATATTCACAGAGCTTAGTATCATTTACTCCTCTCTCTTTACTTCTGTTGTACTATTGTAATGAATGTTGTAGCAAATCCTTCAATGAATATAACGATATATTCTTGAAATTCTGTGTTGATTTATTACATAATATTTATTGCTTCTCATTGCTTCTCAAATTCCTTAAATCGTAAAAAGTTGTATTCACCCCCCCTCTACAACACATTTGGACCTAACAAGATCCATCATCTCCCCCTGAGTTACTGCCAGGATGACTTATTGATCCACCACTGGTATTAGTAGTATCTCCAGTGTTTCCATTTTTTCCACCACTATTACCTGAATCATTATCATCATTATTGTCATTATCATTTCCTGTTGCAGCCTCAGGTTCTTCTTCATCATCAGAATGTGAGTCTGGATAATTATCAAATTTTAATGACTCAGAAGAATCTTTAGTTTGGATACTTGGGAGTTTAGTGTCATCAAAAGTAACATTGACACTTTCTTTCACTTGATGTTGATCAATTATGTAGACCCTATATGCTCTTCTTGAATAACCGATAAAAATAGCTTCGTGCGTCTTGGCCTCGAACTTGCCACGATGTTCATCTCCATCTTTTAGCACATAACATTTGGCTCCAAATACATGAAAGTACTTGAGTGTTGGTTTCTTGCCATCCATTAATTCATATGATACTTGAGTCTTAATATGATCTTTATTGATTAGAGTTCGATTCTGGGTATAACATGATGTATTTACCACTTTAGCCTAGAAGTAGATATGTAACCTTGATTCACTTAACATTGTTCTTGCAGCTTCAATTAGGGTTCAAATCTTCCTTTCTACAACTCCATTATGTTGCGGAGTCCTTGGCACTTAGTATTGTCTTGTTATCCCCTTGTCTGAGAAAAAGTCATTCAGAACTTCATTTTTGCATTCTGTTCCATTGTCTGACCTGATTGCTTAGACAACTAACTTTGAATCTAACTCAATCAGCTTTACATAATCAATCACCAATTATGGAGTTTCATCCTTAGAGTTCAAGAATAAAACCCACGTATATTTTGTGAAGTCATCTACAATTACTAAGGCATATCTTTTCCTTGAAATAGATATTATATTAACTAGACCAAATAAATCCATATGTAGCAGTTGCAGTGGTTCAGTAATGTTCGTAGTGTATGTGCCTTTGTGAGTTGATCTTCTTGACTTTCCTTTTTGACATGCCTCACACAATCCTTCTTGTATAAATTTCATCGGAGGCAGTCCTCTCATAAAATCCCTCTTGACTAGAGAGTTCATTGTTTTGAAATTTAGATGTGAGAGTTTCTTGTGCCATAGCCAGCTTTTTTCTGATGAAGACTTTGAGTAAAAATAGTTTGCTTCATCTTCAGTTCCTGAATTGAGATCAGCTACATATAAGTTTCATTTCCTTACTCCACGTAAGGCTAGTTTGTCATCTTTAAAATGAGATATTAAATATTTTTCCTTGATAAAGTTTACTTTATATCCTTTACCAAAGAAGTGATTGATACTGAGTAGATTGTGCTTAAGTCCTTCCACTAAAGAGACATTCTCAATGATAACATTCTCAGCATTTAACTTGCCATATATCGTAGTCATTCCTTTGTTGTTATCTCCAAAGGCGACGATTGGGTCATCTCTTTCAACCACGTTTGATAGCAGGGCTTTATCACCGGTCATATGCCTTGAAGATCCGTTGTCCAGAATCCATACAACCCAGTTTACCTATTTAACTCCCTGCAATTATCAAACGGATTAAATCGTCTTTGGAGCTTAAAATTGATTGGGCCCGACATACTTAAAGAATTGATCTTTGTCAACTTTAACAATAGATCCTTTTCGAACAACAGCAACATCTACCTTGACTGTACCTACATTCTTATAAACAGTCTTAACAACTTTCTGTTTAGACTTTGGAACATATGTTTCCTTCTTGACAGGTGAAGGAATCGCAGTCTTGGATTTCACAAATTTATTATTGATGTGTTGTCTAGGTGTCATGTTATATTTCTTAGTAAACATGCTTTTGAAATATGCAGACATAGAATTAAAATCACATAACATACAATTTGCAACACCACATGGTTTATGGCATACATTAATAACATGCATGTTTTTCAAAGAAGTAGATGTCTTAACATGTTCTACTTCAACTTTATCAGTAGTTTTAAAGTTCCCAGTAGAATGATATATGTTGTTACTATTCCTACTATTGACAAACCTATTAGGTCTATTCAATTTCTTCTTTAAGTCTTTAGCACCTATACCAGGATTGGGGGAATCAGAATTTCTCACATCTTTCACTAGTGTCTTGGGTTCTCTTTTTGGACATTAACTCCTTTTATGTCCCTAGCTTGTTTCTCTATTTTCTTTTCTTTCTCGAGGTCCTCTAACTCCATTTCATAAGAAATTAATATAGAGCTCTCAAGGATTGGTTCTGCGACAAGGATTATGAAAAGAGGTTTAGGTGTGTCCTTAACAACATGTGGAATACCCCTTTCTTCAGCGCTTTTTCTGAACGGGGTGATCTTGCTTGCCTTTCCTACAGATTGATTGTACTCAAAGCCTATTCCAACTTTACATTTTATTTCTTGTTAGTCAATTAGGTCTTTTACAATGTAAGAGGAATTCATATAGGCTAGACACTTCTTCTGTTCTTCCACTATCTGATTTCTGAGATAAGTTTCAACTTAAATATAACAACTGACTCTGTTCACCTGAAATGCTAAGTCCCCAGTCATTTTGTCATTTCTGGTTTTTAACAATTTTAAAACATCATTCTCATCAGTTAAGGCTTTGTTTTTTAGAATTAGTTTCTTAACTCTATCTCTTTTATCATATAGTTCTTTACCTAGCAATTTAAACATCTTAGGGCATGAAGGATCTACGTTTTTTCCTCCTTATCGAGTTGGAGACGGTGATTCTTCAGATGAAGCCATAAGAGTAAGATTTCCCATCTCTTCATCATCGTCCTTGTCTGAATCATCCCAGCTTTTGCCCCTGCTAGATAAGACTTTCTCTGACGTTTTTTCATAAGTGCAACATACTTTTCTTTGAGCTCTTCATAAGAGTCTATCTTCTTCCCTTGCTTCGGCTTCTTGCATTCAGCTGCAAAGTGGTACAACTCATTGCAGTTGAAGCAACGTAACTTACTTCTGTCAACTAAGTCGATCTTGTATCCGTTTCTTGATACAACTGAAGAAGAACCTCTTCTCTGGATTCTTCCAAAATTAGGTTTAACTTTGTAGGAGGGGTTCCTTCAGAATCTCATGTTGCCAAACCTCTTCGCAACCAAAGCTAGAGATTCATCTTCTAACTGATCCAGTTCTTCCAAAAAGTAGAACTCACCATTTTCTTGGTTATCTGAAGTATGTCCAAATTTTGGAACCACATATTCCATTGAACTGTTAGAAGGTGCAATAGCCATCACTTTCTTCTTCTCTTGTGCTTCCACTATCAGTTCTTTAGAGGAACTCATAACCTTACCTCTGCCATATATTTGTCTAGTTTGGATTTGTTCCAATTCATAGGTCTTCAACACTCCGTAGAGTCTTTCTAGGGTTACTTCATTCATGTCCCTAGATTCCCGATAGTTGCGATCCTATGTTCTAGATGCATTGGCAAGGTTAGCATAAACTTCCTGTTGACCTCCTAGTTCTTGTAATATTTCCCATTTAGGTTGAGCTCGTTTATCAATTTGTTCAATCTCTGAAACACCTCAGAGATACCCTCACCAGGGTTGGATCTAAACTGCTCGTATTGGAAGGTCAGGATCTCTAGTCTATTCTATCTGATTTCTTCAGTCCCAACGTTTATTATCTCTATTGTATCCCAGATTTGTTTGGCGTTTTTATAATTGACCACGTGATTGTACATAACGCAATCTATGGATTCTATCAATATGAGTTTGATATTGTTATCCAGGGATACAACTTCCTTTTTTTCATCCGTGTAATCAGCCAGACTTTTTGAAAAATGTCTATGTGGAATTACGACCCCATTAATCTCATGCTCGAGAATAACTGTTATTGGAGGTTCAATGTCGTTGGCCAAAATTAATGCATACTTGGGATTGGCAATCCCAATGAATAGTAACATCTTATGCTTAAACAAGTTGTAGTGATATATATCAAACTGTAGAATTTTTATGCTCGTCACTTTTTGTGTACTCATCTTTAAATAAGATTAAAAATTAACTGTTTCGAAAAATAATTTTTGACTTAAAATAATTTCTGATCAAAAATAAATTTTGGATAAAAATTATTTCGAATAAAAATTATTTCAAATAAAAAAATAATTTTTTAGATCTGTATGAGTTACAGAATATTTAGTTCGGGTCTGATATTAAAAATATCAACCAGCTCTGATGTCAATTGTTTGTCCCTAATATTGTAGAAGGGGGTTGAATACAATATCTAAATGTAATCTTGGAATTTCGGATTTAGAATATTATTTTAATTAATCACGTAATATTAATTTTAATGAAATACTATTCAAGAAGAAGATATGATTTTTAACTTGAAAAGTATTACAAAATTAATATGATGAAAGTGTTTATAATTTATAAAATATTCCAGAATGATTTTGACATCAATTGTTCTTATTTAACAATTATAATCCAAAGTTGCATAAAAATCTGTGAATATTACAATGCATACAAATTTTTGAATTTGAATATTTTCAACTAAAACAAAATATGTAGTGGGCCTCATATTTATAGAAGATTTCTAAAGCTTGTATGACTTTCTAGAACAAGACATTTTTCAGACTTTATTTTAAGCCTTGTATGACATTTTTACTCTGGCAAGACTTTCCGAATAACACTTGTATGACTTTTGAAAGTCTCGGTATGACTTTCTTCAAGTAAATTTGGTATGACTTTTCTCTTGAGATTCGGTATGACTTTTGAACATAAGGCTCAATATGACTTTTTCATACTGCTTCAGCATGACCTTTTGTCCTCAATTCAGTATGACTTTATAAAATATGCTTGGTATGACTTTTATTCTTCTAATTTGGTATGACTTTTGAGAAAATGTAAAAGGACTTATTAAAAGTCATACTAAGTCATTTTTTTATAATTAATTTGTTAGGAATTTATTCATTTGATGATGTACAAAATACTAGAACAGGATTTAACATAGCTTATTTGTAATAAGTCTTTCTAGTCTCTGAAATTTTATAATCAGAGTCTAGTTAGTCTACATTCTTGTACTTAGAAGATTTTCTGTAAAAAGTGAAACCAGAGTCTAGAAGAAAATCAGAGTATGGGAGGTGATCAGAGTCTATATACTATCAGAGTCTACAATCTGTCAGAGTCTACAAATGATCAGAGTCAATAGTCTGGCAGAGTCTGAAGATTTTAGAGTCTATAAAGTCAAAGCTGAATTTGGAAGTTGATCACAGAAAAAGGAAGTCTTCGAAGATAAAGCCAAATATATTGCAGATATGCTATGGGAAAGAAGGAGAATTAAAGAAAAAAACTGTCAGCTAATAATTATGAATTATATTCCTATTGTAATTTGTTTTTCTATTATTAGTTGATAGGCAGCTCTCTATATAAACATTCTATGTAACCTAATATCATGTGTGAAAATAGTCGAAGTTTTTTAGAGTATAAAAATAGAGAGAGTTGCTGTGAAAACACAGAGAAGCTGCTAGGGTTTGTGTACACCTTAGGAGAGTTTGTATTTACACATCAATAATACAAACGGTATTCATTCATATCTTTGTGTTTGATCTTTGTTCTTAATTCAAATCTTTAATACATATTGAGTTAATTTTAATCAGGCAGAAAAACCACACAAGTATTCAACCCCCCTTCTACTTGTGCAATTGGAAAAACAATTTGTATTAGAGCCCGAAGTTTAAAATTGATCAAAGATGTCTAGAAACAAAGATGGCAATTCTAAGATTCCTATGCTTAAGAGAAACGAGTACACCCACTGGAAGGTTAAGATGTTGCACCATTTGGAAGTTACAGACCCTGACTATCTTGAAAGGATTAGTGAAGGACCCTATGTGCCCTCAAAGATTGTGCCTCAAATCAATGAAGAAGGTAAAATAACTGAAGAATACCTCATTGAGAAACCAAAGGCTGAATGGATAAAAGAGGACAAGGAGAATGTCCTTAAGGAGGTAAAAGTCAAAAACATTCTCTTTAATAGTTTGGATTATGTTCTTACAAATTGTGTCATATCATCCAAAACTGCAAAGGAGATGTGGACAAAACTTGAAGTGCACTGTCAAGGGACTAAAGATGTCAAGAGGAATGTTAGGTTTCTGCTAATTCAGGAGTATGAGTACTTTGAAGAAAAATATGGAGAATCTAATACTGAGATGTATGATAGGTTCACAAAACTCCTGACTGAGATGGCTATGCTTGGTAAGGATTATGATTCTGAAGATACAAAAGTGCAGCCATAAGGAAAGCTAGAGATTTGGATGAAATAACTCTAGAAGAATTGTATGGCAGACTCAAGACATATGATTTAGAGATGCAATAGAGGAAGAATAAGAAATTTATGAAGATAAAATATGTGGCACTTTTAATGGAGTCTAAGAAAGAACAACAGAGAGAACCCAAAGACGCTAGAATCAAGGATTCAAGGAAGAAGGGTAAAGCTGTTGAGGAGTCAGAGTCCATTGACACAGACTCTGATTCTAATGAAGAGATTGATAATTCAAATGATGTCTTTGTTTGCAAAAAAATTCAAAAGAATGAAATTTAACAAAAGAACTGGCAAATTTAACAAGAGGCCATCATTAAAGAAGGAAGATGAAAAGGTTGAGAAGAGCAAGAGCACAATAATCAAACTTGACAAAGCAAAAGTCAAGTGTTTCAACTGTGGAATATTGGGGCACTTTGCTAGTGAATGCAGAAAGCTAAAGAGTCAAGGAAAAGGGAAAGCACTTCTATCAACTAGAAAGGATTGGGCAGATTCAAGCTCAGATGATGAAATTAATTATGAAAATCTAGCATTGATGGCATCCTCCTCAAGAAAATCACAATCTCCCAAAGAACCTTCATCTCCTAAAACTCAGGTATCAATCTTCACTCCTGAATCCTTACTTAATTTAGATTCTGATGGTTTACCAATAGTGCAAAAAGAGATTAATAATATACTGATAAACGTTAGGTCTCTCACTAGTGAAAGTGAAAGGTTAAGAGAAGAAAACTTAACCTTGACACAAAGAAATAATCATCTAGAGTCTGAGTTAAAATCAATGGAACAATACAAAAAGGATTTTGAGAAATATAGTCACAACTACACTGAAGTCTTGAAAGCCTATGACTACGTTAGGAAAGAACTAGAGGAAGAAAGACTTAAGTTTAAAGTTTGGATAGACTCTAGTAGAAAAGTTCAAGAAATTTTTAATAACCAAAATATGTGTCAAACTGCTGGTCTAGGCTACGACATGAGTCAAGGCAAATGATCTATTGTTGAGAATGATAACAATGAAGCTAGGCAAATTAGTAAGACTAATGATAAAAGTACCTTTCTTCTTGTTAAGTTTGTGACCCCTAAAGATAAGACTGAAACCACAAACTCAGCTGTCAATAGTCCCCCTATTGTTGATAAAAAGACAGATGAAACATGAGTAAATAAGTCTAAGAAAAACATTAACATAGGGTACTTGTCTAAGTCTAAGTTAAAAGAAAGGCTAGAGAACTTATCAGAATCTACCAAAACTAGTAGAAATATGAATGGTAAGGAATGCATAAATAAGACCAATAATTATCAAAAGGATCCTAATGCTCCTAGAAAGAAGTGTTATAGATGTGGAAATCACAATCATTTAGCTCTGGACTATAAAACAAAAATTGATAAGAAATCAGATTCTAGTCCTTCATAGACTCTGAAAAGTCATTACATTCCACATAAGCCTTGTTATCACTGTGGTAGCATATTTAATTCTATTTATATTTGTAGAGACTATCATGATTTGTATTACAACTTCTATGAGCTAAAATCTTCAATTGATAAAAGCTCGTATGACACTGTAAATACTCCACCAGAGTCTAAAGCAACAAATGAGACAGGTAAAACAAAAGTCATGAACTCTAAACTTGTTTCACCCAAAGTTAGTAGAAAAGGATCCAAAATAGTTTGGATCCCCAAAAAATCTAACTAGTTGTTTTATGTATGCAGGGAACTAGGGAAAAGAAAGTATCCTTAATCCTGGATAGTGGATGCTCAGGACACATGACTGGAAAGAAATCCCTACTTACAGACTTTGTGGAGATGGTTGGCCCAGAAGTATCCTTTGGAGATGATAACAAAGGACAAACACTGGGATATGGTAAGATTGTACTTGGAAATGTCATCATTGAAGAAGTAGCTCTAGTTGATGGCTTAAAATGCAACCTAATAAGCATTAGTCAACTTGGAGATAAAGGTTACTATACTGGCTTTGACAACAAAGAGTGTCTTGTAACTCACAAAGAAACAGGCACTTTGGTTTTCAAAGGACACGGACATGGTAACATATATGAAGCCAGCTTGGAGGACTGTATTTGCAATGAAGTCACATGTTTATGGAGGACTGTATTTGCAATGAAGTCACATGTTTATACAGTAAGGCCTCTACTAAAGAAAGTTAAAAATGGCACAAGAAACTGTCTCACATCAACTTCAAAACCCTCAAAAAAATTGGTTAAACAGAATCTTGTGAGAAGATTACCACAGGTTGATTTTGTGCAATATGGACTTTGTGAAGCATTTCAACTTGGAAAGAAAAAGAAAACATCCTTCAAGATAAAGACAATAAACACAATTTATGAACCCTTTTATTTATTATATCTTGATTTATTTGGTCCAGTAAATGTAATGTCAATTAACAAAAAGAAATATGCTCTTGTCATTGTAGATGATTTTACAAGATTCACAAGGGTTTTCTTTCTACATTCAAAGGATGAAGCTTCACAACACATAGTAGGCCATATCACTTTTCTGGAAACAAAATCAAAGAAAACAATTAGAGTTCTAAGGAGTGACAATGGTACTGAATTCAAGAATGCAACCATGGAGGAATACTATGCATCAAAGGGAATTACTCAATAATTTTTTGCACCAGGAACACCCCATCAAGATGGAGTTGTGGAGAGAAAGAATAGAACACTCATTGAAGCTGCCAGAATAATGTTGGCAGAGTCTAAATTACTAGTATATTTTTGGGATGAGGCAGTAAGTACAACATGTTTCACTCAAAATTGTACATTGATTAATGTGCATGGAATGACTCTATATGAGATGGTAAAGAACAAGAAGCCAGGTGTGAAACATTTTCACATATTTGGGTGCAAGTGTTTTGTACTAAAAGTACATCCATAAAATATAAGCAAATTTGAAATCAAGGCTGATGAAGCAATTTTTCTTCGATATGCATCAAACACAAAGGCATTTAGAGTATTTAATCTCAGAACCAGAATTATTATGGAATCTATTCATGTTGCATTTGATGACAAAAAGATTACATGATTGCAGGATGAATCAGAGTCTAAAAGTTCTGAGATAGATGAAGATGATGAGGATGAAGAAATTCAATTAACTCCTGAAACAATACAGAATCCTGCACACTCTTAGGGGGAGCCAGAAAATTCAACTCCAAACATTTCAGAGTCTACCCAGACAGAGTCTAGACAAACAGAATCAAGTTTTTCAGAGTCTAACTCTATAGGGTCTGGATCAGGAAATTCTTAATTCTTCTCAGAGACAAACAATTCAGGGGAAGCTTCTTCATTTAAATTTCACTCACACACAGGAAATGCCAATGATTTAGTTGGAGCTTCAAGTTCAAGAATCAATCTTCCACCAGCTAAAAATGGACAAGGGATCACACTCCTGACTTAATAATTGGGGATCCTGAGAGTGGTATACAAACTAAGGCAGCCACTCAAAATGAATGTCTTTATAGTTGTTTTCTCTCAAAGAATGAACCTAAGAAAGCTGAGGAAACATTACAAGACCCTGATTGGATCATTGCAATGCAAGAAGAATTGACTGAATTTGAGAGAAATAAAGTGTGGAAATTTGTACCAAGACCAAGAGATAGATCAACTATTGGAGCCAAATGGTTGTTCAGAAAAAAGCTTGATGAAAATGGGACTGTGATTATAAACAAAGCAAGGTTAGTTGAAAAAGGATAGTCTCAAGAGGAAGGAATTGATTATAATGAAACTTTTGCAGCAGTAGCAAGATTGGAAGCTATCAGAATATTTCTTGCATTTGCAGCTCATTCAAAATTCAAGGTGTATCAAATGGATGTGACAAGTGCCTTCTTGAATAGGAAGTTGGAAGAAGAAGTCTATGTGGAGCAGCCACCAAGATTTGTTGATCCAAAGTTTCTTGATCATGTTTATAGGTTAGACAAGGCACTATATGGATTGAAGCAAGCACCTAGAGCATGGTATGAAACTCTATCAAAATTCCTTCTTGAAAATGAATTCATAAGAGGTACCATTGACAAAACTCTTTTTATTAGAAAACATAATGGTGATATTTTACTTGTTCATATTTATGTTGATGATATTATTTTTGGTTCTACTAATGAAAAATCTTTGAAAAGTTTTGCAAATTAATGCAGTCAAAATATGAAATGAGTATGATGGGAGAATTGAAATTCTTTTTGGGTCTTCAAGTCAAATAGAATGATGATGGAATCTTCATCAATCAATCAAAGTATGTGAAAGACCTGTTGAAGAAGTTTGATATGCAAGAATGTGCAACTGCCAAAACTCCCATGTCAATAACCACTAAGTTAGACGCTGAACCAAAGGGTAAGAAAGTTAACAACACTAGCAATAGAGGTATGATTGGCTCATTGCTATATTTAAATGCAAGTAGACCAGATATAATGTTTGTAACATGCCTGTGTGTTAGATTTCAGGCTGACCCAAGAGAATCACATTTATTAGCTGTAAAGAGAATTTTCAGATATCTCAAGGGTGCACAAACACTTGGACTTTGGTATCCTAGAGAGTCAGATTTTTTACTAATCGGTTATTCAGACTCTGACTATGCAGGATGCAAAGTGGATAGAAAAAGCACAACAGTTCAATGCCAATTTCTTGGCAACGGGTTAATTTCTTGGTTTAGCAAGAAACAACAAAAAAATTCAACCTCAACAGCTGAGGCTGAATACATAACAGCTGGAAGTTAATGTGCTCAAATTCTGTGGATGAAAAATCAGTTACTTGATTATGGACTAACCTTATCAAATATTCCTATGTATTATGACAATACAAGTGCTATTAAAATTGTAGAGAATCCAGTCCAACATTCCAGATGTCAGGTATCATTTTATTATAGAACATGTTGAGAATGGTATTGTGACACTTCATTATATTTCAACTGACACACAGATTGTAGACATATTAACCAAACCACTTGATAAATCTACCTTTCTAAGACTGATAGGTGAATTAGATATGTTAAATATGTAAGTGTTCAATCTTAATGGAAGCAAGGTATGTACTTTAATTATAGTCCCTGATTTCTCAAACTATGATTTGCTCTTACAAAATTTTTGAAGTACTGTATCTTGATAGAGTCTAACTCCTAGACTCTGACGAGTATGTAGATCTGACGAGTCTGTAGACTCTGAAAATGTTTTAGGCACCTAGACCCTGAAACGGTTAATATTTGCGCCTATAGACTCTGATTACGTTTAAATTGTTCAAGTGACTTGAAATAGGCGGTAATAGTTACTTTTGACTGGTGATAGGCTGTAGACTCGTGTGTATTATATACAATTTAAACAAAATAGAAAATTCTCATACATTTTACTCACCTATTTATTGTAAACTATTTTCTAAGGAAGAAATATTCACAGATGTTATCTGCCCTTAAATACACTAAGTTTGGAGAAGGGGGGGTTGAATACAAACTTAAGAATTAATTATATTTCTTGCGGAATGAAGTTTGTTTCAAGGACAGTGTTTTTGTGTATAGAGAGAACTGATGTAACTAAGAACTTGACAAGAAAAATATTGAAAACAAAACACAACAATGTTAAAAATTACTATTGGTTTGGTTTTCCACTAGTATGTTTTTGCTTTCAATTGATCTTAGTACGAATACCAAGCTGCTTACAAAGCGAGTTCTTTTTGTTTTTCTACACTTCTTTGCTACTGTGTACTTCTAACAACTATATAGAAGTTTTCTTCACACCTAATTTCTATCGACAGATAGCAATATAAAATTACAACTTATATTATTTACATGAAAATAGAAACTAGCTACTTGCACAGTCTTCTTTTTGAACTGACTAGCCCTGGAAGTATCTTTGTCTTGATACATTCCTTGAATACTGTGTTGCCTTGAAAGTCTTCACAATCTTGACAGGACTGTCTTCCATTGATTCAGTTTCTGCACAGTTCCCATACTTCTTGTCTTTAACTAAATTGGGAAACCTTAATCAACTGATAAATGTTGTTAAGCTTATCAGTTGATTCTCCTTTGCTTATCCATCGATGGATAGGATATCTGTTGATCAGTTGATGTGTCGATGGATAATTGAGTTATCCATCGACTCCCTATCCATTGATGGTTCCTTATCCGTTGACTGTCTTTATCCATTGATGACTTGTATCTGTTGATAGCTTTCATCCGTTGAGTAGTGTCTTCATCCATCGAATTCAACATCAGTTGATCACTTCACTTGTGAGAATTCTGACTTAGAATATTTACAATTGATCAGTCATTCTTTACTTCTGTTGAGAAGCTAGAAATTGAAGTCAATAACATCAGTCGACTACTTCATAGCATCCATCGAGGCAATACAATCAATTGATAGTGAAACATAAATCAATGCTACAATCAATTTTATCAGTTGATAAACAAGCTTCAATTGATAACTGGTTTCCTAGTCAATGGATATTTATAAGTCATATCCATCAACAAGTTACAAATTAATTTTAAGTCCCTATTGAAATTCTAAGTAATTTGTTATCATCAAAACTCATAATTCCTAACAACAGAGATTTTCACGAACCCTAGCTAATTTCTTCAAGCACTTTCATCACTCTCAACTCAACAATTCAATGGCTGCTATCGCAAGTGTCATGAGGGGACCCAAGGCGATAGCATTCACTTTTGGGGATTTCGAATTCATGGCCACAAACCATATTGCAGCTCTTGGAGACAAGAAATGGGTAGATGCTGACTACTACCCTGTCAGGGACTTCTTGGAGCAATATGAGCTCAGCTACATTCTCAAGGCATCACCAGTCATTCACATGGATGCTTTCTCTCAAACTTGGAGTTCAGCCAAGGTAGTTGATCATTTTCAGGATCAACCAGGTAAGATTATGTTTATCTTTGGTGACTTCACTTTTGATGTCACAGCTGATGTGATAAATTCTATATTTAAGTTACCCGTTAAACAACCTTTTAATGAAACTGTTTCTGACACTGATATTAAGGTCATGTTTAAATCACTAGGTTATTCTACTAGTTTGGAAAATATGAGTAAATTAACTAGGCAATATTTGAGGAAAGAGTGGTCTTTCTTTTTTGATCAAATTGCTAAGTGTTTTACTGGTAAAAGTAGTGGTTTTGATGCTATTACTTTTATTACTTATCAGATTGGTCACAGTCTCATGTTTGACAAAGTGATCAATATTGGAGATATGTTGCTCACTCAAATGGGAGCAAAATTAAACAATGTAAAAGAGGACAGAAAGAAAGTCTACTATCATAGATTTTTGATGCTTCTCTTGAACCACTTCATTCCTGACATGTATGCCAAGCATGCAGATGATTTTTATGTGCAGGCATACAAGCAACAAAGGAGGATATTCTCTAACATCAAGAGAATAGATGACAAGAAGAAGAGTCTACCTACCATGAAATATCCATAGGTAAAACTCTTCAACTACAAGGCTTCTATCTATAATTATTCATTTTTTGGTGGTGAAATGGTGCAGGAACAAGTAATGGAAAACCCCCTGCACCTACCCAAGTAACCAAATCCCTTTCACCTAAACAATCTTCAAAACCAAACTCCAAAAAGAAACCAACCTCTGGTGTCTCTCAACAGGCACCAGTTGTAAAGATGAGAAAACTAGTACAATCAAGGCTTGTAGACGAGCCAAGTGATGAGGAGCTCAATCCCCTAGAGAAATAGGTGGTTGAAGGGCTCTCTTTGCTAAAAGAGGGTCATGATACACTTGATTCTAACCTTTAAGCCCAGTCTGTAGACTCTCAAAAGGCTATAGACTCTGACAAACCTAGGGAAGCACCTCTGAATTCTCAAATTGGGTCTCCTGAGAAATCTTTTGCTAAGAAATACAAGAGGTTAAGGAAGGCTTATTATGCACACACACACACGCCTATTATTGCAACTAACCTTGTTTTGCAGGAAACAGATGCTCTCAAGGCTCCTGCAGGGCCAGACTCTGAAAGCAAGAAAACACCTTAACCAGAGTCTAATATTGAGTCAGAGTCTAGACTGCCTTTAGACTCTGATCATGACACATTTTGGGAAGGAATGCCATTGGATGCAGCCTCATGTCTCATTGATGAAATCATTACTTCACATGATGAGGTACTGTTATTTCTATATCCATTGGTGGAATCATTAGAAGATCATCACCTCTACAAGACACAGCAACAAGTCTTGGATCTTCTCACAACCTATGCAGCCCTTAGGAAAAGAATAAAAATGGAGCTACAAATGTCCGCACAAGATGTGGTCAAAAATCTCTACAGCTACCTATTCAACTCTTCATTTCAAGTTATAGCAGCTGGGCTCATAGAAGGCAAAACAAATGAAGTTTTCAAAGTACTTGGTATGCCAGACTCTAAAAAGAAAATAAAAAACAAGCCTAAAAAGCTTTAAATCCACAAAAGAAGAAAATCAGTGTTTGTTGATGAGTTAGAAACTGAGGTTGACCAACCAGTTTTTGACTATGAAGCAATTTGGGATAAAGAAATTACCTAAAGGACAGCTATTGATTGAATTTCAACTATTCAGCCTCTTCCAAAGAAGGTGGTCTATTTTCTTGTCCATAATGTAGGAAGGGTGGCCAACAAGTATATCTATCCAACTTATGAAAGTAGATTTGATCAAATCAAGGGCTCATACTATCAGAAGATTGCAAGGGAACTGCATGATTTCTTTAACATGACTTATGCCCAGCCCATCAATGCCATCCATGCAAGGAATTTTCTAAATGGCAACTTGGATGCATTAACCATGGTTGAACCACATGAGGTAGCAGGAGATGCTAGGAAGTTAGAGGAAGGGACTAGTGCATCAGTGGTGACTAGTGATAAAGATGTTCAATATGGCTTACCCACACAAGAACCACCTAGTCAGAGGTTGGGTGACAACTCTAAACTATGCAGTTGAGAACCCCAGTGATATGAGAGGACAGACTCTGATGGATGCTCATGAATAATTTATCTAATCTATTCTATCAGAGTCTATCCACCTTGAGGGGGAGTCTCATGCACCAACAGTCAAATATGGTGACACTCAGACTATGACTTCTAATGAAGTCATACTAAAGCAGTCAGAGTCTAGAGTAGACCCTGAGACTGGAATACTGGAGCCAATAGACTCTGGAAAGAAAAAAGAAGCTTGTAAGGGTTCAGGGTCTGTTGATGTTCACCCCTTAGTAGAAACCCCTAGCCTTCAGATATTTGAAGGGGTACCCCTCCATCAGGGTGGTTCAGGTATTGAAGTACATAATTCTTCTCTCAACTCCTCTTCTGTAGGATTTTTCAATGCACCTTCCACATTGAGTGAAAAAATAATTGAGAGGCTAGCACGGGTCCAAGTAAAAGGAGAGGTAGATAAGGTTGTAGAGAGCCTGAGTCAGGAAGAGAGAGTGGGTGCCCAACCCCACTATGAGGATGAGAGATTAGGGTATCCTGAACCTAGCTTCACTTATTGGGATCGAGATTTTCCTCAAAGTTGGTCTAATGAGTTGGGGCAGGGGATGGATGAAAATTCATTCTTGTTAATTATGCATATTGGTAAAAAGAAGGAGGCTCTAGCTGCACAAAAATCATTTACACAAAGACCACAATACCATTTAGTGGATTCTTTAGCTAGAAGATTAAAAAGAGTCATGGAGGCTTTGGTGGATGATACTGTTATTCAGGCTGAGGCTGCAGAATTGAAGTCAGAAGAACCACTTTTGCTCATGCCTATAAGGGCTAGGCTTCTAGAGTCTACAGACTCTGATCACTCTAAGGAGGATTCAGGGTCTATAGTCCCTTTTGCAGTTTCAGAGTCTACAACACCACCAGAGTCTACACCTACAATTACCAAGATTGAACCTGTTGATGATTATTGCACTTCTGAGGATGATGGACCAGTTAATCAATCTTTTGGTTATTTTGATAAGGTGTTTCCTCAGTCTTGGGAGTCTGCACAATAAAAAAGGATAGATGATAAAATAACCTTTGCCTGTATTTTGAATATTCATTAGTCTAAGAGACTTAAGGCCTTTCAGGAAAAATCTTTTCTACAAGAACATGGTCACTATCCTGGTGAAGAAGATCAAGCAATTGATGGAGATGTTAAAATTGAGACAAATAATTTTTCTGAACAATTAGCTAATGTGGTCAAGGACATTTCTCATATTCAAACCAAACTTACTGGTCAAGGACATTTGACAGGATTACCTCCTTTCAATTATCCAAAGAAGTTTCTTTCAAGGATGTTATTGCTGATATCACTGCAAATCAAGCTCAGCTTCAATCTACAATATCTGCTTTAAACACCAAGGTTGATTCAGTCATTGTAGCACAAGCCAATATTTCCACACTGTATTTGAGTAGATTCTTTTGGCTGTCACTAGTGATGTGATGTCAAAAAGGGGGAGAAGCAAGTTGGTGATTCCTCTAGGAGAAATAAGGATGAGATCTGCAAAGAAGCTAAAAAGGGAGTTAAAATGAGAAGAGATGATGATGAAGCTGGTGATAATTCTCATGGTCCTAGGGGTCCTGGTGGTGTATAACAAAAACAATCTGGAATAGCTGGAATAACAAAAACTCAAACACATCAGTCAGGGACTGGACATGGGAAGTCAGAGTCTAAGCCAGACTATGATAAGCAAAAGAAAAAGTCAAACTCTGATGAGGTCAAAGAACCTTCTTACTGGAAATGTAGTCAATCTAATCTACAACTGAGAGCCAAAAAGAAGATAGGTCTTAGAGGCTTTGAAAAATCAGACATTGACAGAACATCAACTCTATCCAGGAATCTTCAATCCTTGACAGATAGGCAATTTGAGAAGATTATACAAAAATACTTGAACAAAGTGGTATCTGCTCAAATTATTATAATTTTTTTGAAAGAAAGATGCAAGGGGGACATGGAGGCACATAAAATGTGAAAATGAGATGTTGGTATACTTCATAGAAGGAGGATCTGCAAGATGGATCAGTCACCAAACTTTATCTTTTCCAAACAGGCTGAGGAATTACAGTGTGTTAGATGTCTCCTACAAATTTCTTATGAAGTAAACAAAAGCAAAGAAGCTGTCACACACAAATGGTTCAAAGAGATTGACAGGAAGCTGACTCTGCACAGACAAGAAAATCGACAAAATGGGTAAATTTTCTTTAAAATATGTTGATGCTGAAGGAAATGACCAAGTCATGCCGGTAGAAGAGAAGCAAATTAAATTTCAAGAAGGTGTGGGTCATTACTTTGGATTTCAGCCTATGAGTGGAAAAGTCAGTGTTCTAATGTTGAAGGATTTAAAAGAACAAGAAAGCAGTGCAAATGATCTAAGAGCTGCTTACTGTCAAATTAAATGTTCAAATGAAGAGATGAAGAAATTAAAGAAGTATGTTGGTGAAGCTCTTGCTATTGTGGAGGAAAATATGCTAAATTCATTTTTAAAGAATAATCCAGCCTTTGAGAAGATCAAGTGCGAAATAATTCTTTTTCCTTATACAGTTTTTTTTGTTCTAGAATAAGTGTTTCATTCTTTAGTTTTGACATCATCAAATATTGTTTTATGCTTACTTTTTATAAAGCATAAATAGGGGGGAGATTGTTAGGAATTTATTCATTTGATGATGTACAAAATACTAGAATAGGATTTAGCATAGCTTATTTGTAATAAGTCTTTCTAGTCTTTGAAATTTTATAATCATAGTCTAGTTAGTCTACATTCTTGTACTTAGAAGATTTTTTGTAAAAAGTGAAACCAGAGTCTAGATGAAGATCAGAGTCTGGGAGGTGATCAGAGTCTATAGACTATCGGAGTCTACAATCTGTCAGAGTCTACAAATGATCAGAGTCTATAGTCCATCAAAGTTTATAGTCTGGCAGAGTCTGAAGATTTTAGAGTCTATGAAGTCAAAACTGAATTTGGAAGATGATCACAGAAAAGGGAAGTCTTCGAAGATAAAGCCAAAGATATTGCAGATATGCTATGGGAGGGAAGGAGAATTAAAGAAGGAAACTGTCAGCTAATAATTAGGAATTATATTCCTATTGTAATTTTTTTTCTCTATATAAACATTTTATGTAACCTAATATCATGTGTGAAAATAGTCGAAGTTTTTGAGAGCATAGAAATAGAGAGAGTTGCTGTGAAAACACAGAGAAGCTGCTAGGGTTTATGTACACCTTAGGAGAGTTTGTATTTACACATCAATAATACAAAAAGTATTTATTCATATCTTTGTATTTGATCTTTGTTCTTAATTCAAATCTTCAATACATATTGAGTTGATTTTAATCAGGTAGAAAAAACACACAAGTATTTAACCCCCCCTTCTACTTGTGCAACTGGGAAAATAAAATTAATTCTACTTAGTTTAATTAAATAATTTATAAATTAAATTAATTCAAATTGAATTAATTTAATTAAATAAATTAAATAATTAATTTACTTTTGACAGTAGAATTAAAATACTATCTTGATTTATATAACCTTGTTGTCAGCTTCGAAGTCTTTCCGTCTTTCCATTGTCTTCTGTCATAAAACCACTTAAGCTAGATTATAAATATTTATTAATTTAGTTGACACACAAATATACCCTCTGGTTCATTTGTGCCATACGAAAATAAATATTCTCCACCTTTTAATTTTAAAATTATGGTCTTCTGTCCTTTTTCTGCTTTACTGTCTTTCCTCGTGTGTTTTCTTCTTCTGGAATCTTCGTGTAGTAGCCACTTAAAATCTTATGTATGTTCTGAATTCTTCTGAGATATTACTTCTTTATTTTTCACTGACGCTTGAACATATATATTAATGAACTTCTTCCAGTGTTGAGTAGCAATCTCATAGATATACTTCTGATAATCTGATTCTCCGTGTCTAGTTAACTTTTTTCGTCTTGATTCCTGTTATAATATTTATTATTTACTTCTCTTTCTTAACTGAGTTAAATTGTCATCTAATTATTACAAATATGCCTAGTCATATACCTTTCAATTGATAAGAGTTATCAATCGATATATCAATCGATATATCAATCAAAATTTCTTCTCATCAGTTGATGGTTTCAATCCTGGACTTGATATCAATTGATCCTTTAATTCTTCAATATCAATTGATCATCCTTCACTTGTATATTTTTCCTGTCTTTAAACATTTACAATTTTGACAGTCTAAAACATATATCAATTAATGATTTATATCAATTAACTCTAGTATCAATTGATGAGTAGAAACTATCAATTGATCTAGCCTTATCAATTAACAAAGACTAAGTACAACATTGTTTCATTAATAAATATCCATATTATCAGTTGATTACTATAGACACTTCAATTGATAAATGGTTTCCTAATCAACTGATATTTATAGACTCATATCAATTGATTAGTTATAACATGTAAATTTCTATAACTCTAAGGTTAAGTTATCATCAAGACTAATTCCTAACACTCGATCTCTACATATATTCAAGGAAGTAGCAGAATCTGTCACCCATTATGATTTATTCTTCACCGAACTAGGAACAATATCCTCACTTGCCATTAAAAACTCTCCATCCTCGATCACATGTATAGAGTGTGCATCATCAACTTTGTTCTTCCCCTTCATCTACTTAAAGGATCTCAAGTCTTCTTCAAAGCATGGACATAACATCTGCATATGACCCATTTCACCACAATAATAGCACTTAACAGTGCTCATATCCTTCTTACTCGACCGAGATTTACTTGTTCATTGCCTGTCATTGTTGTTGCACTCCTCCCTCTTTCAACACTTTCCATAGTAAAAAATGTTCCATCACTTTTAGAAACAGCATTATTTGGCATCCTCTCATTATCTCTTAACGCCTTTAATACGTCATTAAGTGTAAGAGATATCCTTCCTACTAACATAGTTTGCTTAAAATATTTGAATGAACTCGGCAACGATAACAACAATAACAGAGCTTGTTCCTCCTCTTTCATCGACTCATCAACATTAGTCCATCAATTCTCAAAGTATTCAGATCATCTATAAAGCCAAGAAAATTATCTAAAATCAACTCAAGACCAATAATAATCAACACACAACCAATAATTTACTTTATGGTTGTCTCCTCTTTAACACCAAATATACTCCTCAAACCTAAGCTTTAATGCCATTTGTTGGGACACACAACACTTATTAACTCCGCATTACTAAGATATTGTCCAATTTGAGACAAGATCCAAACCTACGCAGATTTTTTATTAGGTGCATCCCAAAACGTCTCATACTAATGGAGTTATTTTGGCTGCTTATATTAAAGATGAATATTTTTTATCTCCTCAATGCGGAACTTGGGTTGAACACCCTCTACAATCTCGCATCAATCCAAGAACGATCCAATCTTGTGACTCTTATATACCCGTTATTTTGTGGCAACTCTTTCTGCACCACTGTGTTAGGAAGATTTTTAACACAAACTATCAACAAGATCTCCAACCGCAGTTCATGTTCATCATCACACACCATCTCAACTATAGCCTATAACTCCATGATCAATTACTTAACCTTAGGCTTTGATACTAGTTTGTTAGGATCACATCCACTATATATAGATTCACGTAAACACAATAACAAGCACGAAATTAAGGAACTCAATAATTTAATGTGAAAACGCCACAAGAGAGGGTAAAACTACCAATCCACTAATATGAAAGTAATACAAGAATGGAATCGCTCCCTCACTCAACACTCTTGAATATAATTACCTCAAATTGACGCAAAAGCTCTTGCTTATGTATATCTCATATAACTCTCTAACTTTTGCTCTCTTAAAAATCCCTAAAAATATAGATATTTATAGGCACCACAAATATTCTAATCATATTCTACTTCAAATCCTTTTATGACAATTACTTTCTTTTCTTATCTTGGATAGAAATACTTCCACAATTTATATTTCCTCCAAAATAAGACTCATCTTAATAATCATAAATAAGATACATATTCAAATTAGAATTCTTAATTTATTTAGGAATTCAAGGTTGACCCTAATACATGCATACATCTACATACATTTTGGTAGAACATGCAAAAATACCCTTTAGATAACTAATGGCGTTCAAAAATTTTTATGTTAAAATATTTTATTCGGTCATTAAATTATTCAATTATATACATAAAGGTCATGAACTTCTAAAAAAAAGATTATTATTGGCCACCAAAACTATAATTTACTCTAAAAAGATAATTAATTTATATTGAAAATTATGCAATTTTTGTGTGTTAATATTAATTGTAATAAATGAAAAATTTTATCTGTCGAAACTTCAAATAATGAAAAAGTCAACTATTATCTTTATAGAGGAATGTCCTGGTAGAAGGATTCCCTCAAAGACGGATGTAACTAGCAATTTTGGGAGTATATAGAAGGATGCCCTCGAAGTCGGATGTAACTGGTAGTTTTGGGAGAAGACGGTCATCGATAACTTTAATTCTGAAAGATTGTCGCGTTGAAAGAAATTTTCTGGGAGCTTAAATTAAACTCACGGAATTTATGTTTATGAGGAATATGTCTTTATCAACTATATAACATTCTCGTAAATTTCTTATATTTATTTTTGACTAGTTTGGCTTATATAGCCTTACAAATGAGTAGCTATACTAAGAAATTCTCTGGATGAAACATAGTCGAACCCAGGACCTGGGACGACAGATGATAAACCCTCAACCACTTGGGTTTTAAGTACTATGATAATCAAATTCATAAAAAATAGTTCTTTTATGATGAATGGATAGAATATATATATATATATATATATATATATATATATATATAGTGTTCGACTAGAAATATTAAAAAATGATAGTTTTCTTAAAGGAGATGTCGTATTGTTAATTTGTAAATCAATGTATTTATAGTTGTGGATGAGTTTAATTAAAAGATGCTCCTTCATGAATACTTTTGATATATATGACTTTTTTCTTGAGCTTGCTTTCTCACTAGAGGTCTTATCAAGAGAAATTTTATTCGGAGATATTAATTTTCAAATTTTATTACATGTTTGAAACATATAACAAATTTAAATTTTTAAATGATATTAATTGAGTTATTATTTCAAATTCTTAAATTTGTATTAGTATTTGAATATCTTAGGTTTCAAATGAAATCAATATCCAAATTCTTTTCATTATTCAAATATAGAATTCAATGAAAGATAATTTTTAAATGAAATTCAAATTTTCAAACAATCCATAGTGTTATTTTTAGTTTACAATATATAAATATATATATGGGTTGAGTTCTCTGGAGAACTTGGGAAACACTTCTTGTTTTGTAAAAATTATCACATTTCTTGAAAAAAATACAAGTATTATGTAAATACAAACACAATTGTGAGAAAATTTTATGCATTTGAAAAAGAAATCAATGAAAATGTTTAGAGAACACATACATATGATTTACAGAATATACTAGTTCTCCGATTTTTATTCTATAAAAATATTATATTTTTCATAAAAAAAATAGTTGTGTTCTGTAAATAAAAATATAATTAGGAGAATAAATTATGCATTGAAGAAGATGCAGGATCATTTGTCTGCTTGGTTAGTCTTGAAAAAAAATAGCGTAAAAATATTTACAGAATATATATTATGAAAATACATAACATAATAGTATCCCGAAAAACTAGTTCTGATCTGATTATATCCCTATATATACATATATACTTGAACTTTTATAAGTATAACGTTTTATAAGAATAAAAACAAAATCATGTAAAATTAGTTGGCTTAATCAGATGTTCATTATTCTTATATCTTCTTTTTTTAGAAATAACAATATCGGCAGAAAATTCCTTCGAAAGCGTACTTAATTTTTCAAGAAATTACTAAGTCAAGTATGTTTAACTAGACTATCAAATTGCTTTTAGAACTCTACAGAAAGATTCATGTCATTATGTATTATTCTCCATTGATAAGTTGTTGTCAACTGATATTTTGATGTTAACCTTATGACTCAACTGCTTTTTGTATCCATTAATTGCTTTGATTAGATTATTCTAACTATATTCTAATTATCATTAATTTTAATCATTTCACATTCACCTCTAGGTTAATATTAGTACATAGGAAGTTTTCAAATCAATAAATATTTATCATACTCGTATCCATTGACTAATTACACAGATTAAAATTAATTTTTTTAAAATAAATTATCGTCAAACTTAACTAGTTCCTAAGATATATTAATATGATAAACTTATATAATGATAAACATATATTACGGTAGTCCTTAAAATGTACGCGTAAAATTTATTAATATCTAAAAATGATTAATAAATGATATAAAATGTATTTAGTAGGTTGTTAATATTAGAGTAGCTTAATAATGAGAGCGCGACTCACTATGAAGGAGTATGATGGTTACTAGAACTTAAAAATTTATGTTATAATTTTTATTTTTATAAATTTTTAAAAATAAGCTATCATTTAAATTTTTAGGAAGATAAATAATTATGGTAATTACTTTCTCTGTCAGATTCATTTCTTAACATCTTCATTTTTCAAATATTCTATCTATTTCTTACTATTTTCTTAAATATTACTCTCTTCGACCCAAATCTTTTGTCTTCTTTGATTTTTTATGGTAAAAAATTGACCGAATTTTGACTACAATTTGCATAAAAATTTGAAAATTAAATTTTAAATTATTAGATATATGTTCTAACTGTATAATTTTTATAATTTTCTTTCACAAAATAATATATGTAAATTATAGTTAAAATTTAGTCAATTTAAGCACAAAAGTCAAGAAAGACAAAAAAAATTGAAACTTCTTTACAAGATTTAGTAGGTCCCACCACATTCTGACATATTTTCTTCTCTTTATTTTTTTCTTTACATTTATTAATTTTAGTGTTCAAACCAAATGTGGGACGGACAAAATATATAATATTCAAGAAAATATGAAAATAATTAAATTATTAAAAAATACCCTTTTATATTTTTTATTTATAATTTAGGTGAAAAATTAAATTAAAAATGAATATGGATACTTGTTAGGAATGAGTTATACAAGATTTATCCAGAGGGGTGGTGAATGTATAAGTTACCTTCTTTTTAAAATTTTCTTTGCTTTGATAAACAGAACAACGATGAAATTGATTATGCAAAGCTATTTGTGTTTGGTTAATAGATTGTGTATATGAAATGCAGAATGTAAATTTAAAACACAAGCTATTAACTTTCAATCTAATTATTTATTAGAATGATTATTATAAACCTCAAATTCAAGTACGAATTTCAGCTTCTTGTTCTTGTACAGAAAAAGATAAGGAAAATACAATTTTTCAATACTCAATACAATGAAGTGAGGTGCAAGGTAAACAGATAAAATTTTTGCAAGCACATGCTTCTCTGCACTAAGTATCAAATTAGGAAATAAGACAAACAGACTTTTCATTTTGACACTTTCTATTTTTAGCTAATACTTAGAATAAGACAATCTTCTGATTCTGGTTCATTTTTCTGTCATGTTTATCTTCTCCTCTCTTCAAACTTCCTGTTGTAGACTTATCACCTTCATGCACATGTTTGACTAATATTGAATATGATATGTGCTTCCGTTACTTGTATGTTGCTTCTGAAAACCTCCATATTTTTAGCTAAGTGAACATATCGTGAACTCTGTTTGAGCTAATACTTCTACACTTTTTGACAACTCAAAATGATGAATAATTAGACTTCTCGATAACTCTTTTTGTCTAGACTTCTCGACAAGTATATTCCTCCACTTCTCGACATCTTTAATTTTACACTTCTCGACAAGGGCTTCTCGATAGCTTATGCAATTGAGTTCTCGATAAGATTGTTGATATACTTCTCGAAATACTACTTCATGACTATTCGACATGGATTATTTGGCACTTCTCGATCTCTTGTATGTTGACTTCTCGATACCAGCTGTGTAGCATTTCTCGGTATAAACCTTTTAGATTTTGCTACATGACTTCAGTTGGATTTCTCAATATCTCTGTTTCTGGACTTTACCATACAGTTTATTCTGGACTTCTCGATACATTGCATTAGACAAAATTTTCCATTCCGTAATCCTTATTTTGTTTGGCCATATTCCTCCTGCTGCTTGAACAATTACTTGAACTTCTTTCGGGGCTTTATTAATGATCAAACTATGTACATTTGAACTACATCATGTGAATCTTGATAATTGCAATTTAAAATAAAGAACTAAGTCCTTGAATTCCTAAACAACTTGATCTAGAAATGATTATACAACAGAATTACAAGTAATAACCAATGTAGGCATGTCTTGATCCAACAACACTACATGAAACGCCTTTAAATTAGGTTGAAAATTAAGAGTAAAGTGCATTATGTGTACTTATACTTTGACTGATATATCATTTGAAATACTATATTTTCAAAATGTATCATTTATTATAAAAGATTTGCCTTTATGTCATTTATACAAATTTCATCTATTTAAATTAAATTTTTGAGAACTTTATGTTCTATTTTTATTTCAATAACTATTTATTTGATTGAAATAAAAATATATAATATAAATATGGTTAAAAGGTGAATTGAAAGTCTGGAAATTAAATAAAATTGACAAAATATAAATTTTGACGTTATTAGTGGTAATTTCTTAAGTGTAATATTGTAAATGATATGTCAACTAAAGTGCAGGTACAAAATAATTAGAAAAATATTATAAGATCGCAAGAAAACACGGCTTCCTCCAGTGGTTATTGTATATTTTAATCCTTTTTAGGTTATTGTTCAAGACTGTTGTATTTTGAGAAAAATAATGATTGAAGAAATGTTTTTAAAAAAATTATATTATTATTTGGTAATATTTTTAAATTATTCATATTTTAATATATAATATAAAAATAATAATGTTTTTTAAAGAGTTTGACAGTGAATTGGTAATTATTTTTCTTAAAAGGCAAAAATATTTTATTTTCAAAGTGTAAAAGACTTATTTCTCTAAGCAATTTTTAGATGAGTGAATTTTTTAAAAAAAATATTTTTAAATTTTATTAAAAAAAATTAATATTATTACTTATAAGAAAGAGTGAGAAAATGACCAAACTACCTTTATTTTCAAAGTGATTAGCCCATAATACATAAATATGTGTGTACTTCATTAACTGTGAACTCATATTATCATTTAATTACGAAGTCAACAGTATATATATACAGTCGGTGGATAACTCACATGTTGCCTATTGACCCACCTATATATTAATAATACATATAAAATGATATAGTATATGTTGTGCCCAAAATCTCACATGTGCTAGATTTAGGCTCATAGGTTGTTTGAGGCCCAATCCATTAGGTAATTGGGCTCTTGAAGCGGTTTCAAGACTGGTTAAGGAGAATTATAGAGGTTTCACTTTACTAGAGTGATCCATGAAAGCTATTAAGAGAGTCCAGAGAGTGCGGAATCACCTGGGAAGAAAGGCCTAGTAATGCAGAGGTTTCACTGTTTAGAGAGCTTCCACTATGTCAAGGCTGGAACCTATTTTGGAGAGGTTCCATGAGGATAATAAAGCTGAGAATTCATCTGGGAGGTCTTAGCATGCTCTAGTTTTCAGAAAACAGGTTCCAGGTTCCAATGGATAGGTTCCAGAAAACAGCTTCCGGGCAGTAGGTATTGGGTAGTATATTCCGGACAGAACAGCAGAATTAGAGTTTGAGATGGATTCCTCCTCCTAAACTTCAGGAGCATGTTTTATCACTTCAGAGATAGCATTCTAAATGAATTCTACTTGATCAAATGAGATAATTATGATATATTATATATATTATATATATTCGCATATATATTTATATGGAGCTTTCAAAGAGTCCTACTCGATCCAGGACACCTATTTCTACTCAAATACTTCAAAGATAAGCGTTTCAAGAAGGATTTATCATCAAAAAACATAGTTGATTACTCAGCAACAAGAGTCACAAACACCTATAACTATATATGGACTTGATCCCTATAAATAGGGTATGTAGGCAACTAGCAAAGGGGTTCGGTTCAAAACCACTGAAAGGGGAGAGAGCACATAAAAAACTCAGGTGTTTGTTAATCAAATGAGGTATTTTGACTTGTATAATCTCAGGATTATACGTTGGTGCCTTGATGCTTTGCTAGCTCAATCTCTTCATCATACAATCTACCATCCACCCTCGGTGGACGCTCGATCAGGAACCTTTTTCTTGATCAATTTACATAATTTTATTTCCGCTATTTTAGTAAAGGGCCTCCACAGTGTTGTAACAAATTCTTCTCAAAATATTTTGGCGTTAGAAGGAGGGGATCTAATTCATCTTTAGGGATGAAAGATGTCCAAAAAGCTCTGACAATCAAAATTGCCTTCGAACGGTGGTGAAAGATACGAAGGTGATGTTGAAACAACATGTTACCAATATTGATATTCTGAAGTGTATTAAACTGATGGGAAAAAGATAGGACTCGCTTGAAACGATGTCTATAAAGATGAAAAAATTAAGCAAAAAGTCCAAATCCTCTTCATTTGGGAAAAAGGCCAAAAAGCAAGGAGCGTTACCCAACATGGGTAGATTTTGAATCTTGTGAGGATGTTAATAAAGTGAATGACCAAAAAAAGAAGTTTTAAGATTATGGGCAGAAGAAAGAGGAACTAGAAAGGAGGTTCTAGGATGATAGGTTCGTAGGAAAAAGGACAACGGAACTTGAAAATTCCAATGCTCCAAGTATTAATGTCCTTGACATGATTGGAAGTTCATCAATAAAAATATATGCCATCAGTTGGAGAAAAAAATGGGGAGATGTCCACAGGAAACAGCTTCCAAGAGAGCTTTACAGATTGGAGGTTCTAAGCGGACATGTTCGCGGGCAATAGGCCACCGGAACCTGAAAATCTGAATAGTGGCAGTGTTTGCGCCTCTAATAGGTTGGGCACGAAGTTCATCAAGCAATGATCTTCACCACAAGTTGGACAATAATGTAGAAAAATCAACTAATCAGCTGAAAGAAGCTTCCTAAAGAGGTTCTAGTCATGGGTTCCAAGGAGCACAAATGTAGAAAAATTAGCTGAAAGAAGCTTCATGAGGAGGTTCCAAACAGAGGTTCCAAGGAGCATGAATATAGAAAAATCAGTAGGAAGAAGCTTCATGACAAGGTTCTAGTATGAGGTTTCAGAACCAAAGAAGGAAAGAACCTCAGTGCCATGTTCATTCAATTAACAGGAGGTCTCAGTCCACTAAGACTTCTACTATTAAAGACATAGAGCAGAGCTACAACTCCCATCATAGACCGAACATTGAGTCAGTAGGAAGCTCAATAAAACTAATAAGGAAGATGTTCAATCTGCCAAGGGAGGTAGGAAACTCAACAAAAGTTTGATGGAAGTTGTTCTATCTGCTACGGGTGTCATGAAGCTTAATAAAAGTTTGCCGGAAGCTGTTCTATCTGCTAGGAGATGGTGGAACCTAAATGAAAGCCTAGAAAGGAAGCTCATCCCTAGAGAATAAAATGTTGAGCATTTAAAAGAACACTAGAAGTAAACCTCTTTCAGATACTCGGGGGTAGCTCATCTATACCTCCTGTACCAATGGGAACTTTTATGACTCTAATTTTCCAGCACACCAAGCAGCACAGAAGAACTGGGGGGTAGTAGGTTATGTGCTACCTGAAGGAAAACTTGAATGAGGATCTTTAAATGAGCCAATTTTCAAGCAAAATCCTGAGGTTCACGGTATTCAACCCAGGAGGTGCCGTGTCCTAGATCCTGAGATTCCCGATACATAACTCAGGAGGTTCAGTGTCCTGGCTCCTGAGGTTCTTTTGAATTACAACCCAGGAGGTTCCTTCTCATGGCTCCTAAGGTTCCTCACTTACAACAAAGGAGGTGTCGTGTCCTGGCTCCTGAAGTTCTTTTGACTTATAACCCGGGAGGTGCCTAGTCCTCGCTCCTGCGGTTCTTGAGATTTAACTTTGGAGGTGCCTTGTTCTGGCTCCCGAGGTTTTTGAGATTTAACCCAGGAGGTGCCTAGTCCTGGCTCTTGTGGTTCCTGAGATTTAACCCGGGAGGTGCTTCTTCTTGACTCCTGAAGTTTCTATTATGATAACAAATCAAGGCACTCTCATGGATTCACCTAGTGCTCTTATAGATTCTCCTATTGCCCTTATCAGGATTCACTTGGTGCCCATGGGTTCTTATGGATTCACGTAGTGCCCTTATGGATTCTCCTAGTGCTCTTATAAGGATTCACTTGGAGTCCTACATGATTCATTTGGTGCCCAAACTCTCTCATGGATTCATCCAGTGCCTTGGCGGATTCTCTCTATGCCCTGAGGATTCATTTAGTGCCCAATTGGATCTGTTTGGTGTCTTAACCAAAGGTTCACTTAGAATCCAATTAGTTTCACTTTATGCCTTAAGGATTCACTTAGAGCCCATAAGATTCACTTGGTGCCCAATTTAAATTCATCTTACTTGAATCAGAATGTGATCTCAATAGTTACAGCTACAGCTACAGCTTCACCTTCAGCTACAGCTACAGCTTCAGCTTCTGGTTTACAAGCTTTGTCTTACAAACCTTCTCAACAGCTACAACTTCAGCTTCAGCTACAGCTACAGCTTCCGGTTTATAAGCTTTGACTTACAAATCTTCTCAACAGCTACAACAACAGCTTCAGTTTCAATTACAGCTACAGCTTTTGGTTTACAAGCTTTGACTTACAAACCTTCTCAACAGCTACAACTATAGCTTCAACATCAGCTACATCTACAGCTATAACTTTAGCTACATTTCGGATTTATATTATAGATGGTTTAAATATTCAGTCTTTTGGTTGAACCAAGACAACTAAAAGAAGATCTCATCTTGAGCTACACCAATGAAGCTATCACCTGACCGCTTAGAGTAATCATAATGTTAGCCTGAAGCTTAGAGATTCCTCAATATCCATCACAAGCTAACTGTTGAAGTTGACAAGTTTACTGGTATTCACCTGAGGAAATACAAGGCTCGGGGGGTATCCCAGATCACATAAATCTTTTTATAAAAAGCTTACACGAAGGAGAAGAGGATCCTATCATGGCTCATGAAATGTGTCAGCTGCTTTCGAGGTACCAAAGGCTCTAAAAGTTCCAGTAGCCCAAGAGGTTCATGTAATTCAGGAGGTTACTTGTTATTCACCTCCTACTAACAGGTTGCAAGTTCCTTGTAGCTAACAGCTTGTGGGTTTATGTCTATTCACCACTAGTCAACAGGTTCCTCGTTTTTCACATGTTACTAACAGGCTGTAAGTTCCTTATTTTTTACATGTAGCTAACAGCTTGCAGGTTCTTTGCTATTCACCTACATTCAACAGGTTCCTTGTTATTCACCTGTTATTGTCAGCTTGCAGGTTCATTGTTATTCACATATAGCTTACTGCTAAAAGGTCCCCTGATATCACTTATAGCAAACTGCTAACAGGTTCCATGATATGCACCTGTAGCTAATAAGTTCTTTATTATTCACATGTAGTTAACTGCTAACAGGTTCCTAATTATTTACCTTTTCCTATCAATTACAGGTTCATTGTTATTCACCTGTTTCTATCATCCTATAGCTAACATGGTCCACCATATCCACCCGTGACTAACAACTGAAGCCAACAAGTTCATTGGTATTCACCTAAATAATCTAGTGGCTCGGGGGGTAGCTCAGTTCATCAATAAGAAGATCAAATAATGAAGAAGAGGTTTTCATCATAACACTAAGTATAAAGGAGCTCCCACCTAATGGGTTCAGTTATGAAACTTGAATCTAAATTGAAGATAAGTTCTACCTTCATTCCTTTATATATAAGCTACCATGTTTGTTTTTAGCATGCATAAAAAAATGTCATCTTTCACTTGAAAATTCATATATGATGCATATTGTCTCAAATGAATCATTATTTTATGACATACCTACATTCATTTACAACTAAAGGTGCATACCACCTGGTCCCAAGAAATCATATTTATAAGAACCTATGATTTATTCATTGAGGATTTATATCAACCAGGTTCCATCGAACCTAGTTATTGCTAAATTATAATTTACAGACCTGGAAAATACATGTATGCAACAGATCAGGAAATTCAAGTGAAGCCTAAGTCTAGAGCGTCCACATATAATAGAAAACTCGATGCAATTTCAACACAAACAACCAACAAGTAGCTATAGCGTGACAGCGTCAAGGAAGAACATTATGTAATGAAGAAACCGGAATCTGAGTTTCTGAGGTTCATGCACAAGGACTAGGAAGTTGTTCATGTGAATTAACATATTAAGGATGACATGAGGTACCTATATTTTCGAAATCCTTTGTACTATGAGAATGTGGATTATTTCATGTATGCTACTGCATTGTGTTTCTTGTTTCTTACGTTGAGTTAGCTCATGTAAGCTTAGAAGCACCGTGTGAAAGTTGTGCATTATTCTATATGTTTTGAAATAGAGGATTGAACCTCAATTTAGGGTTGGTTTCTTTTGCATTCAATAGCTACAAGGAACCGGGGGTAATTATTGTGCCCAAAATCTCACATGGGCTAGATTTAGGCTCATAGGTTATTTGAGGTCCAATCCATCGTGTAATTGGGCTTTTAAAGAGGTTCCAAGGCAGGTTAAGGAGAATTATAGAGGTTTCACTTTACTAGAGTGACCCATGAAGGTTATTAAAAGAGTCCCGAGGTTGAGGAACCACCTGGGGAGAAAGACCTAGTAATGTAGAAGTTCCACTATCTAGAGAGCTTCCCACTATGTCAAGGCTGGAACCTATTTTGGAGGGGTTCTAGGAGGCCAATGAAGCTGAGAATTCATTTAGGAAGGTCTTAGCATGCTCTAGTTTCCGGAAAACAGGTTCTAGGTTCCAATGGATAGGTTCCAGAAAACAGATTTCGGGCAATAGCTTTCGGGCAGAACAACAGAATCAGAGTTTGAGATGGATTCCTCCTCCTAAACTTTAGGAGCACGTCTTATCACTTCAGAGGTAGCCTTCTAAATGGATTCTACTTGATCAAATGAGATAATTATGATATATATATATATATATATATATATATATAGCTTCCAAAGAGTCATACTCGATCCAGGACACCTATTTCTACTTAAATACTTCAAGATAAGCGTTTCAAGAAGGATTTTTCACCAAAAAACGTAGTTGATCACTCATCAGCAATAGTCACAAACACTTAGAACTACATATGAACTTGATCTCTACAAATAGGGTATCTAGGCAACTAACAAAGGGGTTCAGTTCAAAAACACTGAAAGGGGAGTTAGCACATAAAAAACTCAAGTGTTTGTTAATCGATCGAGGTATTTTGACTTGTATAATCTCAGAATTATACGTTGTTGTCTCGATATTTTGCTAGTTCAGTCCCTTCATCATACAATCTACCGTCCACCATCGGTGGAAGCTCGATCAGGAATCTATTTCTTGATAAATTTATATAATTTTCTTTCCGCTATATCAGTAAAAGGCTTCCACGGTGTTGTACCAAATTCCTCTCACAACAGTATATATAGTAATTGCAGTATTATTTGTCTACAAGAATGTGCATGTATGGCTTACTTATGTTAATGTATAACTGAACATGCATTTCTGAGATACGTATATAATATTTTAAAAAATAAAATAAAAATAAAGGAGCCACGCATATTGAACGTGCGTGTACAAAACACGCATTTTTAACATGCCAACTCAATAGATATTCAGGGCCATGTTTTTCGCCAATAAGTATTTTGGTATCTTATTTTGCAAAAAAAAATAATTAGGGCCTTGACCCGTCACACGGAATCTTAGAGCATCTTGAACGCTAGCCTCATGTTAGATATAAAATTTACGTGTCATGCATCTTACCTAACATCTAAAAAATTGATCACTCTGACGCTAACAACTATTAATAATAATTTTAGATAATATAATAATAGGGCGCTACATCTGTTGAATTTGTTGAGTATGTAGTCCATCATCTAAAAATATCCACATCAGCTTTCTACGTTGTTTAAACATAATCCAGCCCTAAATATAATACATATGTATATATTATATTTAATATATATGTATTATTTTTTTGAAGAATAATATATATATATATATATTATGATTCTTGTTTTATATTTAATATTTGAATTTTATATAATATTAAATGTAAAATTATCATTTTATTATTAATAAAATTTATTAATTACTTATATAATTATTTTAATATACATTACATATTTATAAAAATACTAATAATCCAATATAATAAAATATATTTAAATATATAATTTATAATATATAAAATTAATGTGTGTTAATTATTTTTTCTCGTATTTAAATATGATATTATATTTTCAATTATAATATATATTAAATATATTTTCAATATATATTCAATTGTTATTATTAAAATAAATATATTTTCATTAAATATATATTTTATTTATTTGTATGGAATACAATATTAACTAATACATATATAGAGTGTTACTCGAATGCAAACCCTTTTAGTGTGAGAACTGAGAACATAATTAATTACTTACAGGATACATGACAATTTTGTAATTTAAGTGTCATTCGTGGTTAAATATATAAGCCTATAATATATGTCAACGCAAGTAAATAAACATTCAATTTTTCGGTCCCAATGATCCACTTCCATCTTCTGTTTCAATAATCCACCCAGATGAATATTTATAACTCAAGAATACTTCAAAAACCACATAAATTACTCAAAGCCCACTAGATTCAAACTTTATTTACATTTTCGATTAATCGTCATCATATAAAATTGAACTAATTCAATATATATTAATCACGAAACATAATTAAGCATTTTTTCTATTTCATCAGTAAAATAAATTTCTCTTTTAACAATACGTCTATTGAATCACTGAAATTGAGACTGAATCACCAAAATTAACTCAAATCACTAAAATATATACGAAAATCACCAAATTTTAGAAAATAAATCACCCAAATATTTGAAACCATATCATCAAAAAAACCTCATATCTACGTAATAGTTCCATTGCAAAGGCTATGGTAGTAAAGTATGGCAATAGATAAAAAATAATGATAATAACCTTCATGTCAAATACAATGGGGATTTATAAATATCATTATGATGAAACCTCTATAGAATCAAAAGGAAGAGTTGTTTTAGAATCGAGATGGAGAAGATATAGAATTCAAAAAATAGTGAAATTTAGATTTATATTTATACATACTAACTTATATATTAATAATATATGCGAATCAGAGATAACTGGAGATCTGTTAGTGAAATTGTGGTAATAGGAATGATTTTTAGAACAATGGTAATTGGAAGGCGGAGATTAATGGATAGATGAAAGAGAGGAAGTTGAAAGGGATAAAAGAGGAGACACTAATCGGGGGAAAAGAAAAACGAGATAAGGATGTATGATAGAAATTAAAATAAAGATTATACAATCAAGGGCAGAGATTAGATCTCAGTTCTTATTTTAAGATGAGTTCTCATTTGATTATCTGTCTATAATTCTCTGGAGAACTAGACCTAGCTGACATTGTTCTAGGTAATCTTATAATTCTTTGAGAATTATTAAATTTAATTTCAACATCTCCTTTAGATGTTTGAATTATTTGTTCTATACTCTTATTAACTATTGGCTCAGGTTCTATTTCCTGAGGTAGACACCAAGTGTCTGGGAAATCTATTTCATGCCATTTAATCAACCTATTAGTTGCTATGTTTGAAGTTAATAAATTAGTCTAAACTACAGTTGTAGTTCCTGGGAAAGATATTTGTTTTACTTTAGGATTTAAAGTATGTAATACTTTATAGTAAATTCTATAGCATATAGCTATAATTTCACTACCTGGTTTAAAATTATAAGCATTAGTATGAATGGTTAACTGCATGGCATCTAACAAATTACTGTCAAATAATGATAGATTGAGGTTGGGAGATACCTCAAAATATACTGGTCCATGACATAGACTTGTTTCTATTAATGCAGCTAGAGAAAGTTTGAAATCTCTACATTTGCCATCTCTTACGTATGCCATTATACTAGAGTTAACACCTAATAATGTTAAAGGTTTAAAAGCAATTTGTATCATCCCGATATGGATGAATTTATAATTCCTAAATGGGAGTAAATCTTTTTTACTCAATAATCTAATTGTCTGAGTATTATTAGAAATTCTAATTGTTTGTTCTATCGTTTTGATAGCGAACCTAGATTTTACATCAAACAGACCAATATTATAAATTTGGTTTGAAGGAACAGAGGGAATTATCCATTTATTTAATTTATCCAAATTGTTTGGATATTCTACCAATTCAGCATTTGAAATATCTTGATGATCATTATCATCAGTACTAAAAGTACTCATATTACTATTCATGATAATAACAAATAAATTTGTTATGGTTGGCTAACCAGTAGATTTTAAGTAGGTTCCTGAGATATAAAAATTTATTTGAAAAACATAAAAGTACAATATTTTTGGTTCATCTTTGCAAACTATTGCTCATTTAAATATCAACCTTTCGGGATATAAGAAAAATCCTAAATCAAGGATGAGAAGACACAGTCTTCATGGATTCATCTTCTTCTTTCGTAGCTTGGCTAGGAAATGTTTTAAAAAATTGATTTTTCATGTGGTCTAAAATTCTGACCATGATCTCTTTTTCAGATTCACACGGGTATTTTTTCTGAAAGAAATTCTTTAAATTATTAATAGAATCTTTTTGTGAGTCCTGCTTCTTATTTTCCAAAGATTTATCTTGAGCAATTGTAGTCCTAATTTTTAAGACTATCTTCTGAACATCTTCAGATATCATTCCTTTCCACCATTTGTAGAAAAAGGTCCGGTATAAAACTGGAATGCATAATTTATCTGTGGTAATTTCCACTGCCCATCTCCAAATCCATGGAATCTGGAACTTGGTAATAAATAAGAAGGGACATTGTCCAAACATTAATTTGTATGAATCATTATTCAAAACTAATGGACTATTGTCGCACCAAGAATTGTATAAATCCTTAATTTCCTTGGGGAGGATTTCTGTTGATGGACCAAATTTCGACCACCATTCAATAAACCAATTTGGAACTTGCTTATCCAGAATTTCTGGATTAACAGAGAAAAACCAAGAATGCTTATTCTTAGGATTCTGATAGTAGAAGACTTTAGTGAAAGCCTGGATGTAATCCCAATAATTATAGTAAATATATTTACCTTCTGCTATCTTTATAGCTTTTTCTCCATTTGGATTCAATCCCCATTCTTTTGGAGACAGTATCTTATTAATATGGCATTTACTAAAATTTATAAAACTTTCAGGATTATTATTCTGAAAGTGATGGGTTATAGTTACTGATTCAGTAACTGCCAATAATATTTCCAGGTTCTGTCTGGCTTGATTATGCAGACCTGGGTATCCTCTTGATTCAAGATACCTTGTTTTTATAAACCATCCATTATTATGGGCTATCTCAATGTCTTCATTCTCAATATACAGAATGATCTCCCTATTAGGGTTTTCGAAGAATCCTGGTTCTTCATTTTCAGCTGCCTCTTTGTAAGATATTATCTTACTGGATGAAGAGGAAGGTATTTCTTCCTTTTTCTGAGGAGTAGGAGGTGCAGGCAATTGTTGCACTCTTCTAGCCCTATTATGATAGGTAGTCCAGTCTCCAATTACAGGAACATTTGGTTGATGATGAGGTAGCATATTGCTACTCCCATAACCTCGATCACGGCCATATCCACCGCGTCCTCTTCCCCTATTAGGGGTTGTCATTGACCCTGTAAAAATTCTCGGGTTAAATAATCAGCAAGGGAATTATTTTCCCCTTTTATATATTGAATATCAAATTCATAGGCAGAGAGCTGAGCTTGCCATCCTGTAAAAATATGTTTTGCTACAAGATTTTTAACATCTTTTTCTATTATTGATTTAGTTGAACTGCAATCAATTCTTAATAAGAATTTCTGATTTAGTAAATCATCTTGGAATTTTGATATACATTTAATAATAGAAAGCATTTCTTTCTTAATAGTCGAATATTTCGACTGAGTAGGATTCCATTTTCCTGAAGTAAATCTTACTAAGACTTCTTTTTTAGTTTCAGGAATTTCCTGTTTTAGGATACCACCATATCCTATATTTGAAGCATCAGTTTCAACTATTTTGAAATATTTTGGGTTTGCTAATGATAAGCAAGGTAAACATTTTACCTTTATTTTAATGGTCTTAATAGCCTGAGAGTGTTTATCAGTCCAAGGACCAGCATTTTTCTTTAACTTAGAGTACAAAATTGCTGTATCTTTGGCTAAGTTTTCATAGTAGTCTGCTATATAATTTAGACTACCTAAAAATCTTTGTAATTGTTTTGTATCAGTTATTATATCAGGAAATTTAGAAGCAAATTCAATACTTCTATCTATAGGAATAATTTTTCCTTGATTAATAATATAACCTAGGAATCTAACCTGAGTCTGAAATAATTTCATCTTTGGGGCAGATATTACTAACCCATTATGTTTAATTAAATTTTTAAATATTTTTAAATATTTTATATGCTGATCTATTGTTTTAGAATATACTAAAACATCATCAATATAAACAATTATAAATTCTGTGTATGGATTAAAAATATCATTCATAATATTATGAAATTCAGAAGGAGCATTTTTTAATCCAAAAGGGACTACATTCCATTCGAAATGTCCGAATGGGACTGTAAAAGCAGTTTTATATCTATCTGATTCAGTAATTTGAATCTGCCAATATCCTGATTTCATATCAAATTTTGAAAAGATTAAGGCATCGTTTAATCTATCTAATAAATCATTTTTATTAGGAATTGGATATCTAATCCATTTTAACACCTTATTAAGGGGTTTATAATTAATAACTAATCTAGGAACTCCTCGTTCCTTTTCTGCTGCATTATTAACATAAAAAGTTGTGCAGCTCCATGGAGATTTAGACTTTCTAATCAACTTCTTTTCTAGTAGAGAATCTATTTCTTTCTTACATAATTCTAAATATTCTCTGTTCATTTGAGCAGGTCTGGCTTTTGTTGGAATTTGTTTTTCATCAAATCCTTCTATATAAGGTAAGGAAATAAAATGTTTCTTCCTATCCCAGAAAGCATTAGGTAAATTATTATAAACCTCTGTATGAAATTGTTGTTCAATTGATTTTATTTGGACCTGAACATTACTTTTATTAAGTTGTTCATTAATATTTAATATATTTATTTCTTCTTTAAGAAAACATAATTGTTTTTCTTTATTTAAGTGAATATCTCTTACTTCATTTAACATACGTGTATGAGGGTCAGTAATAAATTTGAATAAGGTTTCTTTCCCTCCTATTGAAGCTAATATGCCATTTTGATCTACCATTTTAATAGGCATAATCTTATGAAGAAAAATGGTTCCTAATATAACCCTATGATTAATGTTTTTTACCAAAATAAAAGATGTTGGTAAACAAATTTCTTAATTGCAAATATAAGTATTGGATAATTTATATTTTACCCTTAACTTATCTCCTCCTGCATGAGAGAGAGATTGGGTAGTTTTTTCAAAATATTTGGTAAGAATAATTCCTTCCTGTATACAATTTAAATCAGCACCACTATCTACTAGTACTATCTCATTTTCTAAAATAAAATCTTTATCTATGACTAAAGTGATTTTCACAAACCATTTTTGTGAGATTACTTGTTCCAAAAGGTGAAGATACTCAGAACCTTCATATATATATATATATATATATATATATATATATATGATTATTAATATATGTATGTATAAAAATAATAATTAAAAAATATTTTTAAATATAACTAATCATTATATCTAATAATATTAGAGTAAAATTTCTCACGCTTCAACAAATTTTTAGGCAATCATATTTTAGGTACTACGGTTGGATTTACTCTTAATTAAACTATGGAATTCCTTTTAAACAACGTATCGAACTATCGACTGAGTTGCTGTCGACTTTCCCTTTTTGGGTAGATATCCCAATTATAAGATGAATCTTTACTTTTTCTCCTGCACACTAGAAGACAACCCAATTTAGTGTTACCTTACTTTACATACTATTATTATTTGTATTTTTATTTTTATTTAAAAAGTAATGTAAATATTATAAATATATATTTATTTAATATGCAAATACCATCCAAATATATATTATAAATAATTAATATATAATTATTACCATTCAACCTATTAAATTCGGTATTATAAAAAAATAACGATTGATCATTAAACAAAAGGATTCAATTATTTTAAGACGGGGTAAAGATCATTTTTCATAAAAATCGATCACAATTTAGTCGGTCTAAAATCAAACTAATCAATCAAAAATCGGTCATTTTTATCAAATTTACTAAAAATTTGGAAAATTATAAAAAAAATTATTTTTTAATTTTTTTT
Organism: Oenanthe sinensis; assembly: GCA_028671895.1. Lineage (NCBI taxonomy): Eukaryota > Viridiplantae > Streptophyta > Magnoliopsida > Apiales > Apiaceae > Oenanthe > Oenanthe sinensis. The sequence goes on from CM053806.1 coordinate 41,353,428, forward strand.
TTGCTATTTTATAATATTTTTAAAAAAATTACAAAAATATGGTTTTCAACTAAAATCAACTAAATACAATTTTTTATATATGGTTTAATAATATATTAGTGAACGTAACAAAAATACTTTAGATAATTTGATAATGTGGCCGTTTGGGGTTCCTTAAACTTAAAATAAGTAGTTTATTTTATTTTTATTTTTTACATATTTTTATATTTTTTTTAAAGATAAATATTTATTTTAGAATTTTAAAATCAAATATGAACTTCAAAATAAAAAATAAGTTACTTATTTTCAGAAAAAGTACATACATCCCTACTTTTTTCCGGAAATAAGAACTTATTTCCGAAAATAAGAGATTGTCAAACAGCCCCAATATATCGATTTCTCATGTGAAAGAAACTATTTATAGATATCGGATAGCATAGTGTTTGCACCCTAGGCCCCTACATATATTTATCTTCACATGATATTTTCCGATTTAGACTAAAAACTAAATCCAAACGAATTTATTTTTAATAATCTTTCAAAATATTTCCTATTAATAGAGTTATTTAATTACTTCAATTTGTGATAAAAAATTTATATTAATCTGTAATATTCTGCTGCAAACTTTTTAGCGTGGGAACTGTGAATTTTTTTATTAAATTATAAAGAATCATAATAAAAAATGAAAAAATAGCGCAGAACCATAATTTTATTTGCAAAATTATAATAAAAGATTTATCTAAACATTTCTTGTTCATTTTTTATTATGATTCTGTAAAATTTAATGAAAATTGTTGTATCTGCTTTTCTGTCAAGGTGAGCCGCGCCTACTTTGTGGATGAGGGAGGGTGCGCCCTCTTCCGCCTCCAGTTTGATTTAGCTTCCTGCCAGCACCTGCCTCATTACATTGATATCTCCGTCATCTATGTCTGTCAATACCAATTGAAGATCATAGCTCCATATTCTTCAGTTTGACCTTGTAGGGGAGTTATGGTATGTTGTTTACTTTATCTTGGAAGATCCTTTCCATGTACTCATGTGGGTTGCCCTCGTCTGGGGGCTTAGGATGTGTCCTACATTTACGGTGGATCTAGTGATGGCATCTAGTTAAGGTATCCAAGGAAATAGTTGTAGTGAACCGGCTAGAGCCTTCGGTTTCCGGGTCAACGTCGGAACCATGAAGTCCTTGAGCCTTATACTGGGCTTTGACATATCCGAACAAACCCGAATGTAGAGTCATCTTCCAAGAAGGTTCCACTTACCTTTTTTGTATTTGACTCGAAGAAGGAAATTTTTTTTCCAAACGGGCCTCTACTTTGTCAAGAACTACGTGGGTTGATTCTCTATTTTGCCTATAAATAGAGGTACATAGGCACATTGTTGGGGGTCAGAATTATTAGAGCTCACAACATCCAGAGAACAAAACTCTAATTATTCTGAAACCTAGCAATTTCAGCCCCTATTTTCATACAAACCACCACACTCCGGTGATAATTCAGCCTCGGTAGATCTTTTTTCGAAAAAGAACCTCAATATTTGTTGAATGCCAAATTTCTCCATTAACAAATTGGCGCTTGAAGTAGGGGACTCTCATCATCTAAGGAGAAAAGATGTCACAATCACAAGATCAGAGGATGAATCGCAGGGAGAAGGGAGAAACACGGTCACCTGACTAAAGACGTGGTCAGAACTACCATGGCCATGAGGAATATGTCTCAGAGTATGTAACTAATCCCAAGGATGTTAGTAGGATTGTTGGCGAATGCCCTCCCATCATGATGAGTAACATGGACATAATGTAACAACTATATCAGATTGGAGATACAATGAAGGGCCTTCACGAGAATGTCCAATGTATTAGAGAATCAATGAGAGGATTCGATGATAGAGGAAGAAGGTAGAGTACTGGAAGATGGTCATGGAAGGAGATTCAATGAGGTAACTCCTCGAAGGCTAGAGTTCGGGAGCAGAACTACCAATCAAAATCATGAGGAGAATACATAAATGAGGCTAGTACTTCATGAAGGAGCCCAGCAGACTCCTCACCCATATCGCTCAAATCGCACTACCGAGGAAAGGCACAATACCTAGGTAATCCCAGAACATAATAGAGTATATGTTCGTGATAGGATTGGTATGTTAATTTTGCATGAATAGGCGAGAGACCTAACTCGCAGGAAAGGGGGTAGATTAGGGAAAAGGCCTATCATCAATCCTCTACCCCTAAGATCAATCCCCCGGATGAAGGTTTCCCATGAAACATTGATTTGCGCACTCGCGAGGCTCTTTCAAACCGACTCTAGAGGAAAGATGATAATTTTGTGAATCGTAGGCCTCTTCCACACTGGAGGCGCCACAATGCCGAACCCATCACCATCTCTTCCTAATCTGAAAGCTCTTCTGAGGGTGGGCGTCACACCCCTCGACAATAGAATACTAGGAATAGCCAAGGTAATCATAACACCCAAAATCCCCCTCCCCCACCATAATCTCATCAGGGCACTCATCAGCCCCCTCTCACTACTCAGGGTATGCTTCATCCCCCTCGCACTACTTAGGGCACACCTCAGACCCCCGTGGTTACTCAGGGAACGCCTCAACCACCCGTGGTTATTCAGGGAACGCCTCAACCACCCGTGGTTACTTAAGTATCACCAGCGTTAAACCCATCTGCCATCAATCAGGCGACACCCATGCATTAGGGCGCTCTCCCACTCAACAACACATCTCAGGCTATTCCTTTAGTACAATTATCAGGGATGTAAAACATTTCAGGTGTGGGTAAAGTGAACGTTGATGAATTGAAAAAACTCATATATCTCCTGTATGGAGGAAGAAACACATCTCTAGTACAAGCTAATTCTTCCTTCTCTCAAGCAGTAATGGATGCCCCGCTCTCACAAGGATATCGAAGCACTACCGACCTCCGCTATAATGGAAACTCGGATCCGGTCAAATATCTGGAAAAATTTAATATGGACATGGATATTTATCAGGTGCATGCCTTGGTTAGGTGTAGGCTATTGGCCGCCACATTAAGGGATAACGCTCAGGTATAGTTTCAGAAGTTAGGAGCTGGAGTAGTCACGTCATGGGATCAAATGCAACTCATCGTCCTGACACAATTCCAAGCTGTGGTAAAATACGCTCCTCCAGTCATGACTCTCGTTAACGTTAAGAAAAGAGACAATAAATCCCTCCAAACATACTTCAAAAGGTTCAACTCTGAAGCCACGGAGGTTAGGGGACAATGGATGATACTTTGAAGAGTTTCTTCATCGCCGGTCTAAAGGTGGGAATAATTTTTTAAAAGCATTTGGAGGGAAAGGAACCGTCGACTTTGGCCTCCCTCTATGCCAATGCAGAACCTTTCAAAAGAATTGAGCAATCTTTGGAAGATAATGAAAAAGGGGTACTCAATCGGGGTCAAAGTTCAAAGCCAAGAAAAGGGACAGGACTTCACCGTCCGAATATAGGGGGAAGCCTAGGAGCCCGAATAGTGTGAATATGACACATAACAAAAGAAACTGGAGCCCTCCACCTTCCTACGAGAGCATAAGAGATGGGTATACTCCTCTTATTGCCGTGGTAGAACATATCTATGAGGTGAACCAAAATAAGGGTTTGTTTAGGAGGCCTCCTCCTCCATCAGCTTGGCAAAGCAAAGATCAGGAAAGGTATTGTGAATATCACGAGTCTGCGGGTCACGACACTCATGAAAGCCAACAACTGAAAGATGAAGTCGAGTTGTTGATCAAAGAAGGGCATCTCACTGAATGGGAGCCAATAATCATGAGTCGGCCTCAGATCCTACTTTTGTCAGAGCCAACAATATACACACTATTTTTGGGGGACACCATATTGTAAGAGATGGTAGCAATGCAATGGAAAGATATGCTAAAGAAGCCAAGTATTGACCTCTCACTAATGTCAACAGCTTATCTTCAAAGCCTACAAAGATTTTTAAAGGAGAATCCACAGACATCACATTCACATAGGAGGATGCTAAATGGGTACATCACCCACATAATATCCATCGGTTTTTATAGATAATGGGAGCTTGACAAATATCTTATATTATAATACATATCAGAAGATGAGACTCTTTGAGAAAGACTTGACTGTCAAAAGCATCTTCCTTTATGTTTTGGGGGAGAGTCTATCCCTGCAAAGGGAACCATCCGCCTCTCTGTTACCCTTGGAGAGGGAGAATTGTCGTCAACCCAGATTATTGATTTCTTGATAGTGGATCAGGAGTCAGCTCACAACGCCTCGATTGGAAGGTCATTTTTGAAAGAGATGAGGGTCATCACTTTCATCTATCACATGTCAATGAAATTTCCCACACCTGTCAGGATTGGATGTGTTAAAGGGTGTCAATTTGATTCAAGGGAATGCTATAACAAATTAGTGAAGGTGTTTTAGAAGACGAGGGGTTTAAGGGAACAACAATAAAATAATATGGTTGAAAGCCAGGTGAAAGCCATAGTTAATATTGTGTATACTGTAGAACTCCCTAAAAAAGAAGATCTGATAGAAAAAGTCTTATTCCTTGAGGACAAGCCATGTCCTCAAATTTTGATGTTGGAAGCACCTCTTATGGAGGAGTTTGTGGAAGACGCCAGTGATGAAGAAACTGAGGAACAAGCCTCGGCTAGACAAAGAAAAGCCAAAGTCATTGTTGCCGAATCTCTCCCTATCATCAAGTTGGAAGAAAATTCTCAAAAATTCCCCAAAGAGAAGGAGGTCGCGCCATCTAATGGTAGAAAGAAGGAAGATGACTTTGACTTCGACCCTGGACCCCCGAATGCTTCTGGTGGTGTAAAAAATAGGGTATGCGGAAGACACACTCTCTATTTCGATAGATCCGGAGGATCCTTCAAAAGTTCTAAAAATTGGCTCACGCTTGGAACTAGCCCTGCGAGAAGAATTGATAAAGTTTCTGAAATCCAACCTAGATGTGCTTGGTTGAAGCCACGTCGACATGGTAGGAATCGATCCTGAGGTAATGTGCTACCGCCTCAATATTGATCCAAAGAAGAAATAGATGAGGCAGAATTGCCACCTTGTCAATGGAGAAAGAGTCGAGGCTTTGCAAGAAGAGAATGATAGGTTGCTAGAAGTTGGACTCATCAAGGAGTCATTCTATCCTGAGTGGTTGGCAAATCCCGTCCTTGTGAAGAAACCCAACGAAAAGTGGAGAACATGTATCGACTTCACTGATCTGAACAAAGTTTGTCCTAAAGATAGCTTTCCTCTCCTAAGAGTTGATCAATTGGTAGAAGCAACGGCCAGTCATGTTCTTCTCAGTTTCGTGGATGCATACTCGGGGTATAATCAAATTCCAATATACGAGCTAGATCAGGAACACACCTCTTTCATCCAGATAGAGAATTGTATTGCTACATCGGCATGCCCTTCGGCCTGATCAACGCTGGGGCAACTTATCAGAGGTTGGTGAACATGATATTCAAGGATCAGATTGGGAACACAATGGAAGTATATGTGGATGATATGTTGGTGAAATCCAAGGAAGCCAATGACCATGTAAGGCATTTGGGGGGGATGTTCAATATTTTGAGGAAGTATAGGATGAAGCTTAACCCTCAGAAGTGTGTATTTGGGGTGGAGTCAGAGAAATTCCTAGGGTTCATAGTCAATCATAGGGGAATTGAAGCAAACCCTGCCAAAATCCAAGCACTTCTTGACATGAAGTCGCCGACAAGTGTGAAGCAAGTTCAAAGCCTAACTTGAAGAATATCCACTCTCAATAGGTTTGTATCGAAGTCATCAAACAAATGAAGAGAATTCTTCCAAGCCATCAAAGGGGTAGTCAAAGATTTTGTTTGGACTCCAGAGTGTGAAGAAGCCTTCTAGAAGATAAAAGAACATTTGGGTAAGCCTCCTCTACTAGCCAAGCCATCCAACATTAATTTTGTACTCGGCAGTCTCAGAATATTCAGTTAGTGTCGTCTTGGTACAGGAAGAGGTCGACTTATAGTCGCCCGTATACTATGTGAGTAAGAGACTTCTATATGCTGAAACAAGATACTTCAACATAGAAAAGTTGGTCTATGCCCTGATACTGGAGGCAAGGAAGTTAAGGCCTTATTTCCAAGCACACAAAATTGAGGTGAGAACGGCTTACCCACTCAAACAAGTCATGCATCGACCAAAAACATCAGGGAGAATGTTGAAGTAGGTAGTTGAGTTGAGACAATTTGATTCCAATAGAAGTAGTGCACACTTCTCTGAGGAGAGAAAGGGAGTTTCCCGAGCTATGGTGGACATTGCATGTAGATAAAGTGGTGAATAATGAGGGAGTTGGAGCTGGCATAGTCCTTATTAGCCCTGAAGGGCATCATCTTATGAGTGCGATTCACTTTGCCTTCCGAGCCACTAACAATGATGCAGAATACTAAGCCCTCATCGTTGGACTAAGGCTTACCCTGGAGATGAAAGTAACCCACTTAATTGTTTAAATTGATTCAATGTATGTGGTGTATCAAGTGACTGGGGGTACCAGGCAAGGGGTCCCAAGACAGGAATTTATTTGGAATATGCCAAGCGTTTGGTAGGGAAATTCAGCGAGGTTCGCATAGAGCAAGTTCCTAGAGATCAAAACTTCAAAGCTGATGTCTTGGCCAAGTTAGGATCACAAAAAGATGTTATAATATTAGGGGTCATTCCTTTGGAAATTCAGGAGAAACCAAGTGTCCCAGAGGTCGAAATTATGGTAATTGATGAAGCAATTCAGGAGAAAGTCACATGGAAAACATACATTTGGGAGTTTTTGAGGGAAGGGAGGCTTCCTGATGAAGATAAGGGAGAACCAGGAGGCTTTGTTACAAAGCAGCCATGTATGTGGAGTATGATGGGGTCTTATATAGAACCTTTACACAAGTGTGTAGATAGGGATGGCAACGGGTCGGGTTCGGTCGGGTTTAAGTGAAATCCAAATCCAAATCCAATGGGTTTATTTTCGGGTCATCCAAATCCAATGGGTTTCGGATTGGATTGAGTTTTTTAGGGTATCCAAAACTTTATAAAAATGAATTAAAGTTCAATATAATTGATACAAGCGGATAACAATAATCACAATTATAAAATTATAAATGATTAAATTTCAAAAAATAGTTAAATATAATATATTATACGATTTGTGATATTAATTTATTATTAATATATAATTAATAACTAGTTAATAGTTCATATGTTAATAAAAATAAAAAGTTTGTATAATATAATACTAGTAAAATTTTGATAAAATGGAAAACTAGTTCACTGAATAAGTATTGACTAATGATTAAAAATGAAATAATAAAATGAACATATACAAAATATTTATCATATATCTATATATATGTGTGTTATATAATAAATTATATTTATAATATTATATATATGAATATCGAGTTTCAGATTTGGATCGGGTTTCAGATTTCAGGTCGGGTATTGGTTTGGTACACCTGAAATTCATATCCAAATCCAAAATTAAGGTTCGGTAAGATCCAATCGGGTCGGAATCAGATCGGATTATTTACTCATCTCTATGTATAGATGGAGATGAATACACTTACATCATAAGGGAGGTGCATGAAGGCATCTGCAGCAACCACTCGGGGGGTAATTCTCTAACTATGAAAATTCTCAAGCAGGGGTATTATTGGCCTACTATGAAGAAGGCTTATGATTTTGCTAGGGCATGTCATAAATGCCAAAGGTTTGCAAACTACATCACTAGTCTGGTAGCTTCTCTCACTTCTATGACAAGCCCGTGGCCATTCGCCATGTGGGGATCTACCTGATAGGAGAATTGCCCAAGGGTAAGGGAGGAGTTAAGTATGCAGTAGTGGTTGTTGATTATTTCACGAAGTGGGTAGAAGCTGCCCCCTTGCAACCATAACAGCCAAGAAGATAACAGACTTTGTGTTCAACTCCATTATTTGCAGGTTTGGTATCTTGTATATGTGGATTTCTGGTAAGGGAAAATAGTCTGATAGGAATGGTAGTTTTATGTTCAATGCCATTGATTACAAGTTTGATATCCCATACAAATTGATCTCCGACAATAGGAAGCAGTTCGATAACAAAGAGCTCAGGAGTTTATGTGAGAACTTGGCCATAAAGAAAGATTTTGCAGTAGTATATTATCCTCAGAGCAATGGGTAAACTAAATCCATCAATAAAATCATCAAGCACACCCTGAAAACCAAGTTAAAGGAAAGTAAGGGGAATTGGCCGAAGGAATTACCTCAGGTATATCAAAATTTTAGCGTATGTTATTTGTGATAGGATAATACTTATCGGATAACATTCATACTCTAGGTATTATGGCCCTACAACACTACTCATAGAAGTACTACAGGGGAATCACTCTTCGTCTAGACATATGGGTGTGAAGTCATGGTCCTGGTTGAGATTGGAACTGGGTCCTTTAGAAGAGATATTTTTCAGGTAAGAGGCGTTGCCTTAGGTCTCAGTCCTGTTGAAGGATCTCAAGCCTTATCATTATCAAATCCCTTAATTTTTCAAGAAGGGGTCTAGGAGGTGAATCACAGGCTTTACCTATATTTTCTGGAAGAAACGAGAGTCAATGCTCAGGTGAAGCTGGCAGCCTATCAGCAGAGGACTGCAAGGTACTATAACTCAAAGGATAGGGAGAGGCTAATTCAAGTATGTGACTTAGTGTTGAGGAAGGTGATGCCGCACACCAAGACAGTAAGCCATGGAGTATTTGGTGCTAATTGGGAAGGACCTTATAAAGTCAGAGCAGCACTGTGGGAATGAACTTACTACTTGGCAGATTTGGAGGGCAAGCCCATTCCATGGGCATGGAATGCGGAGCACTTGAAGAAGTATTATGAATAGGGCAAGCCCTATATGTTTTGGGTTATGTTTTCAAGACAATTTTCAGAGTCATTAGTAGAAGTAGAAGTAAAACATAATTTTACTCCCACTCTATGGGGGTAGTTGGTATGTAGTACATGCAACTTTCAAACTTTTTAATATGCAATTTTTAAACTTTTACGACTATACGGTTTTGGCCAGTGCAAATATATGCACTGAGATTTCGACATTAATATTAGTATGATTTCGATATTTTATTACAAGAATTGGGATAAGAAATTTTTTCCAAAAGGCATCGTAAGGCGTGCCTCTAATGCCTTAAAGAGGGGCGCACCCTCTATGTCCCAAAAGGGGTAATGCATTGGGGCTAACACAAGTATATGCACTAAGGTTTAATGATACTTTACAAATTAGGTAAGGCAAGTGAAGATCTAAACTTGCTAGAGATATTATCTAGTTAAACTATTAATCTCGTAAGTCGCAGCCTAATGAACAAAGATGGTGTTGGGCCTAGGGCGCACCCTAACCCTAGCAACGAATAATATGAGTGTCATAACACACATGCAGTAATAAAATTTATAACAAGACATCAGGAAGAAAACATATAATATTAAAAGAGAACACCTAGGGCGCGCCCTTGACAATAATAACATCCAAAGGTCAAATACTATTTACAAATTGTAGGGTTTTACAGAGGTCTCACACCTCAAAATTCAATACATTGTTATTCCTTGGGAGAGGGAGGAGCCAAGGATCTGATGAGATAAACTTGAAGAGCATTAGAATCGTACCAACTAGACGAGTAATTTGATGACAAAAGATTCAGATTTGGTTGGTGGAAATGCCCGAAAATGGCCTGAGAAGATAGTTGTTCTTGGAACTTCTTTTGCAAAGAAAGAGTGAGTGGTTTGGTGTTAAAATGACATAGAGAAAAGGAATAAAATTATATATATATATATATATATATATATATATATATGAGATTGGACAGCCTGGACACATGGCACATTCTACTGGGTCTCGATGTGAGTAACAAGAAAATACTCATCATTTGCCCTTTATGAATGGGTATATGTATACAACGGTTGCAAAGATAAACATGTTTGGACGGTTGGTATTCTTTGGCCACGTCGTCGGTGTGGGCACGTCTTATGGGTAAATAGCTGAAGACTGAGAGATTATGGTATTCCAGTGGTGGACTTGGCAATGGTTAGGTCTCGCCCACAAAGTAAAAAGGGTCGAAATCCTTTTTAGCACTGTGTTGGAAAATGAGTCAGGTGAAAGCTGAAGTTTAGGAGCTGGTAAAAAGAGACGAATTATCTCAAACATTTTTAATGATCTCAAGACTTGGGGGTAGTTGTATCTGCTTTTCTGTCAAGGTGAGGCACGCCTACTTTGTGGATGAGGGAGGACGCTCCCTCTTCCGCCTCCGGTTTGATATCTCCGTCATCTATGTCTGTCAATGCCAATTGAATACCATAGCTTCATATTCCTCGGGTTGCCCTCGTAGGGGAGTTATGGTATGGTGTTAACCTTATCTTGGAAGATTCTTTCTCTGTACTCAGGCGGATTGCCCACGTCTAGGGGCTTAGGATGCGTCCTACATTTGCGGTGGATTTAGTATTGGCCTCCAATCAAGGTATCCAAGGAAATAGCTGTAGTGGACCGACTAGAGCCCATGATTTCCGGGTCAACATCGGATCCATGAAGTCCTTGAGGCTTATATTGGGTTTTGACCTATCCGAACAATCCCGAATGTAGAGTCATCTTCCAAGAATGTTCCACTTGCCTTTTTTGTATTTGACTCGAAGAAGGAAACTCTTTTTCCTAACGGGCCTCTGCTTTGCCATTTTGCCAAGAACTAAGTGGACTTGATCCTCTATTTTGCCTATAAATAGAGGTACGTAGGCACATTGTTGGGATTCGGAATTATTAAAGCTCACAGTCGTCAGAGATCAAAACTCTAATTATTCTAAAACCTAGCAATCTCAGCCCTCAATTTCATACAAACCACCACATTCCGGCGATAAGATAATTGAGCATAGGTAGATATTTTTTCGGCAAAGAACCTCAATCTTTATTGATTACCAAATTTCTCTATCAACAAAAGTTTTCACATTTCTCGTGTTAAAAAAATATGTCACCTAATTGTTATTCTCGATCTATATATGGATTATTAGTATATATTTTTATATTCTGTGGAGCCTTTAGAAAACATTCCCTTGAACAAAGATCTTCATTAGCTTCACCTTCACTAATAAATTCATTTCATGAAAAAAGAAGATAGACGATCAACTAGAAATATTCCAGCCAGTGTCCTTTATTCTTAAATAAATATAAGATGAGCAGCATTGTTTTGCATATATTACAACATATAAGAATGTAGCATAACTGTAGGCTCTAAAAATTTAAGGATGCCAACGGTTATACTTGTACTTGCTCCATTTATGCTTACTGACACCTAGCCTTCAAGTGCTAAGTTCCTAGTGAGCCAGTTGCAGACTTCATTAATCTCTTCAGGAATGGTGTAGTGACCCAACCTGTAACAGCAGCATCAAGCATCAAGCCAATGTACTGATCAGTGATCAGAGCCGGCCCTGAGGCCAAGCCTTTATGCTCTTGAATGGGCCACCGGAAAAAATAGGGCACATTTCTTCTTTTTTCTTATAATATTAGGGGGCACAAAAGAAAAAATTAGGCACAAATATATGAAAAACTCGTGAATGATTTTATTAAAAAAGTTGTTATACAAATAATTTTTTGGAAATAATAAAATATATAAATTTAATTTATATAATTGTTGGACACAAAATTTTAAATCGCTCGGGGCTTCTGGTTTCTCAGGACCGGCCCTCCCTGTAAAAACTCAATTAGTAACTAAAGCGACAAGAGTATTACCCGCTATATGTTCTGAAAATCAGGTTTCTAAATCCAGCAGAACTTAAGTTGTGCGCAGAATTTTCCCCGTGCATGTATGCTACTACATCATCAACTGCAAAAGAAAAGCACCTTATGAGTTGCAGTTTAGTTGTTAGCATACTTGTTTCTTTTATTTTTCCTGTTTTCATATCAAGTAGTTTGTGGCTCGGACTTGGACCCTGTCATTATTTTCGTTATGGTAATTGCTATTATTTATTATTTATTTATTTTATAAATACACCATCAAAAGTATGATATATAAATTTGAATCAAGAATTAAAGCTAAAACTCCCATTAAAGATGACATTCAGGGAATCTCGCGAGTTAAAATCATTTTTCCCTGTACAACTATAATATTGAGTTTCTATTGCCAATCAATACGCTTCTTTCTTTACCCCGATGTGTTTTTTTCACATTTCTTCAATTTTATTCTTCTCCTATTTTCAGTTGCATCATGATTTCAGTCAGAGTAGTGTTCAAATTTTAGTCTAAAGATACGAGATGCTAACATGTGCCGTTTCCGAGTGTCCATGGATCTGACACAAATACGGAAAACCAAAAATGAAAAATTGGGAGAAAAATACCTTAAGATGGTCAAATGGGAATGATGCTCTCCCGACTAGGTCAAATGGGGAGGAGGAATTTACTCTTATTTGTTTGATAATGTTATATGTAGTAATGGTTAAAGTAGCTTGGCCCCTACAGATTCAGGTAGAAATATCAATTCACCGACTGACAATGGCATTCCTTGAGCCGATGGTAGGGCATTCCTTGAGTCGATGGTTTTAACTATTCACTGAAATGCCAACTATTGAGCAGTCATTCTCAACTATATTGAAACGTATAATATGCTTCCAAATTTTATACAGTGAACACCATGATATCCATACAATCATTAAGGCACTCGGCATAAGCTAGATAGTGGTTGAGGAATCACAGCATCTCTCTAATGTTCGACATTACACAGTGAAATGGACAGGTGAGCACCCAATCTAAGATGTACTCTTATGTGTAAAGATGTTTTACTACTTGCAGGCTGATGGAACAATCATAAGAGACAATGTCTCTCATAGATATACCAGAAAGACAAACGTATATGATTCTTCTACATTTTATTCTCCTAGTTGAAATGATACTAGTCTATTGCATGGTGGTTTGGGACTTTGAGTTTGATTTCACTTTAATCTGTTGTGAAAAAATAATAGAAACTTTACATTAAAATGATAAGCATGTACAATCTAGTAATCTTTCACTCTGTTCTGAGATTTCATACTAGAAATTAAATACATGAATGATCATTCCAAACAACCACTTACTACAGACAAAAAGCTTGGTCCATTCTCTGCGGATTTTCTGAAACTAGAGTATCACCCCAAGCCAAAGAGAAACATTCTCCAATCTAAAGGCAAAGAGTTTAAAGATATACTCCTGTTCCAAGATATGTTAGAAAATTTGACCGTAAAAGTCAATTTTCAAATTCAGTTTGATATCAATTCATATACTATAATGATATAATCCAACAAAATTACATGTATTTCAGTTAACAAATTGCTAGCAATCAGAAGTTTATTATATTAGCAGCATGCTAGCAGAAACTTTGAATTGCATAATAAGTCAAATTCTTATAAGCCAAAATCAGTGATATATTCAGGAGTTTTAATTAAAAATCTGTTCAACTTAAATATTACAAAGAACAAGATTTATGCGAGATAATCGTTCAACGCATTTTAATCAAAATGGTTCTGAAGCAAACACACACGTGCGCATGTGCAGACACACAAGGAGTACAAGAGTGAAGAGAATGAAAAAATGGTAGATAAAGAAACTATACTACTATAGCTTCGAGAAACTTGAAAACATAGACAAAAAATCTGATGCACTTGTGGCAGATAAAGAAACTGTATAAAAAAGAAAATCAGTAAAATGGCAAAAGGCTATTGAATGAATCAAGTGACTTGTGCAAAATGCCAACTAATTAGCACCATTTTATAAAAATTTAAATATGGAGTACATGTTTGTAGAGAAGTTAGAGGATCACTATATCATAACCAAGTAAATTAGTGGACAATAATAAATCTTATAACATCATATATTTCGTAGTTCACTAGTGTAATCTTTGGGAATACCTAGACCATGACAGAGCAAGATGGGTAAGGACGTTGCAAGCCTCCTTGCCACTTGTGATCTTTCCAGGCGGTACTTCAGAGCCCTGGCAAACAATAGCAGTTACGTGGAAGAAATATTTATCGTGAATAATAATGTAATACATCACAACTTGGAGATCAAGTAAATAAGAAAACTACAACCAAACCTTGAACAGGGAAGCCAGCCACTGAGACCAACAATCACCCTGAGGTTAAGAGTGTACGGGGTTCCATTGTCATATTGGCCCAGAACATGGCACATTGAAGAGTAAAGAGCTGCTGCAGCACCAATACTAAATCCGCCAACACCTAGTTTAACTGGATATACACACAACATAAATATAGTAGGTAAAATGGTGCTGTAACATGTTATATTATGCTAATTTCTTGCACTTCCATATTAATGCAAAATAAAGTGTGCGAGGAAAAGGAAGACAGATCCTGAACAACCAAGTTAACTGTAAACAAAAAACATCATCATTTTTAGGACAGGAAAATTATTTGCATAATGATTTCTCTCTCCACCATACTAGACGAGTAGACCACTCATTGTGTGTGTAAACAGAGGTGGTGAATCTTTCAGGGAGTGGAGGAAAATATAATCAAACCAAACATGTCCAGTGCATCCCACGTTTAGAACAGGGTATGGGATAATGGAGGAAGATTTTGTACAAGAGAATAAAATCTTATACTACTCTGACACTCTCAGCTGATTTGTTTAATACATGAAGAAAAGAAAGAAAGGTGACACGTTAAATATAATATCATGCGTGAAATTGGAAACATCAGATAGAATAGTGGTGAAACATGGTACTCAGTATGTTTGCACCTAGAACAAAAGCATCACAAAGAAGGGCAACAAGGGTGGCATCTAAGGGTAATAGATTAATATATACATATATGTATATATATTTGGCTGGAACTTGACAAATTACATCTGGCACAGAGCAAAAAGGAAGTTTAATTGCACATAATAGGAACAGGATTCCCAGTTGACTTGTAAACTGCATTCCTTATAGCATGAAAGATACAAGTGCTAGAATTTTCTCCAAACTAAATTTATTTTTAAAAATTCTTAAAGCAGAAATCATTCTTGTTTATTGAATGAAAAAAGCTAACAAAGTTAACTGTATTTCAACTATCTGTACACGATATAATTCCAACTTATCTTCTCTCATACAGTTAAACTGATTAATTAAAAATATATATGCTTTACTACAAGTCTAGAAGGGAGATTCTGATGCATTTCAATATTCCACTTATTCACTCAGATTAATCTTTACAGTTAAATGATCATATATCTAGAGAACTTACCACCACCCCTTAAGTTCGCAGGAATGAAAATAAACTACCATTTGAATTTAAACAAAAATCTATGATGGAAACAATGCGAACATATAGAGTGGAAATTATGTAAAGATCTGAAACATAGAGTTCCATGATTCTTGTGGGTGTGCGCAACTAAAATTTAAAGAATTCTAGCTACTGATGTAATGGAATATATTTCTAATTAAATATCTGGAAAATGCTAGCTGAACATGACTAGAAATGAAGCATAAAGCCAAAATAATGACAATGTCTTCTACAAATCCTACACATCCAAAAACCCTTTAGTATCTTGAATCTGCTAAAGTTTTAAAGACTTCAGTCATAGGTTAGCATTTCCTTTTTATATATATATGTGTATGCATGCAAGTGGTAGAAACTGTTAAGATAGAACATACTATCTGCAGGCTCATTCGACAAGAGATTTGCAACGTGTGCTGCCGCTGCATCTAAGCCCTCCAAATCATCAGGAGCATCTTCTGAAATTTCCCCCACGTCGCACCCTGATATGTTTTTAGTCAGCATTATACTCCCGTAACTAATATCAGTCTATGTATTAACTTAGAAAAGCAATGTAATTCTAAAAGTATGGAAAGAATTATTTCAAGATGGTTTTGAAGCCTCAAAGAAATGGATTAAAAAAAACTCAGAGCTACTACTCTTACAAGCGGTGCAAGGAAAACCTCCAAACAATGCAACTGGACGAGTAGGAGCAGTTGGACAAATCCACTTAATCTGACAATATTATACAGGAGAATTAAGATCCATGAAAATAGACAAGTAAACATATATGTATAATCATGTAGATGCGAGAAGTCAGCAACTCAGTATCATGCACTAATCCTTACATTTGGTAGAGGGAAACTTTCCAAGAGCTGTGACGAGCTGTAAAAGAAATTATAAAATGAAAAACATAATAAGTTGTAGCATTAGCCACTTTATAAATTTAAAAAAATCATTACAAATTTAGCAAAACACGCTACTAATATTGGTTCACAGTAACTGCAGATAATGTATGCTACCTATAATGTTATTTGCTAGTTTTTTCTGACTTCATGACTAGGGATGTTTTTAGTTTATTTGTTGATATATTATTGGTAACTGTTAGTTACAATAATAAGTAATAGAAACTTATCATTAATATTTTAACGTGTCAATGCACCGGGCGCCACATGGACGGCATGGTAGCCACCACAATGTCACCAGCCATGCCATCATAACAACCATGCATGACACATAACACAAACTCCTAATTACTAAACGTGTTACCTTGATCCGGAGTCACCAAGACCATGAAGCCAAACTATCGTTGCTTGATGTCTCCCTTTAGGTCTGACAACATAAGTCCTTCCAAATTCATGGGTACCTCTATTACTTCTGTTACCTGAAGCATTAATCGGAAAAGGTATAAAGAAAATAGCACAATATGTAGTGATGATATCATTATAAAAAAAACAATATTATTACATCGGGACTAAAGATGGTGGAATGACTAACCAGAAGCTAAAGCAGACCTATTAAAGTTCATGTTTATCTAAACTGCAGTTCTTCGCAAATAATATGGAGGAATGCCTGCAATGAATTGAATAAACCAGAAGTGAGCAGCACTATTTATACTTGTTCATGAGGGCGAAAATGTAATAGAACCCGTGTATCTGTATTGACCATACTTATCTCTGATCAGTTATACACTGTCTGGAACTACCTAAAGTTGTGATACAGAAAGATAAAGTCACCAAAATGCATGGACACATACAGAAAAGACAACAAAAAGTTCAAACTTTATATGCAAAGAATCTACAAACCAAAGAACAGTACTGTATAAATGACCCCTGAAGCAAACCAACCTACAGAATGGCTACTGGTTTTAATGGAAGTAGAGAATAAATTCTCCAAGCCAGTGGACAAACAAAATACCTTCACTGATAACTACCCCTGAATATTTCCACACAAAATACCAAAACCCCATCCTCAGAAATCATCAGAAACCTAATAAATACAATCCATTCACAATCTACTTATATGTAAACTCTTGATTTCTTGAATAATATATGTTTAAAGGATGTTATAAAGCATACCCATTGTGCACAAATTCCGAAGCTTTTGATAAGTTAGATAAGACTTGAGAGTTCAGAACAATGCATGCATAGCATGAACATGTAGGTGAAGTAAAGATCAATTTCAAATGCAATTAGAGGGTTGAAAAATACATGGACTTGAGAATTTTAGTATGACAAGATATTCAATGGCAAACAGTGACCGAGCCAGAAAAATTATAGAGCTGGGTTCTAAAATAAAATAAATATGTATGAGCCCATATATCTCCTTAATATTTTTGTCTTGGTCAGGCTAAATTTCTTTGATATAAAGCATTTATATGCAAAAAAAAATTATTATCGTGAGTTTTAGATCCCATTAGGCCATGTGTAGCTCCGGCCACTTATAGCAAATGAACCTTTTCACTCCCTTTTGCCTTTTCATCTTTACCCCTTGGAAGTGCATAAGATTTTGTTTTGCTTTTGCACCACCTCAGATTCTCAGACATTTTTTTCTAAGATACAAAATAAGAATCGAATATATAAAAAATGACAAGTAAATTGATATTGTGTTGGAAGTATGATTAGACTTTGCTTTCTATTAGAATTTTTTTCATTTTGACATGTTTTTAATTGATATTGTACTGCAAGTATAATTAGACCCTTTTTTTCTTATTTTACTTTCACATACTCTGTAAGACTGTAGTTCAGAATCGAATTCAGGAAAAATGTGGGATGTAAGAGCATCTCCAGTTATGTAAAGTTAATTAAAATGGTCTTCTAAAATTATTATGTCTCGCCCTTCCTCACAACATAAGGTTGAGTGCCCTCCCGCTCTCTCGCAACAAACAGAGGAACCGAGAATGACGCCTAATCTTAATCTATTGCCCTGCCTCCAAGAGAATCAATGGCACCAACCGATTCAATGGCAGCTAGTTCCAGGGAAGCTGCTTCAATGGGGCCGGCGGCCGCTCAACTGTTCGAGCGCAGTGGTATTGGTTCCGATTCGACAAAGGTAGAATGCCTGGTCGAGGGTCCAGTACAGTAGGTAGCAGGCGTGTTCGTTTTGTTTTGGCTCCCGAGCGAGAAATAGGCAATGCACCATGCTTGCTGCTACGTACGTTGACCTTTACTTGACAGATTCATCCAATTGAACTCACACTCAAAGGAGGGCAATCCAACTTCCATTGAAGCAGCTTCCCTGGAACTAGCTGCTTTTATAGTTATTGGAATTTGAGTTATCTAAATAATGGACAAATTTTAGCTAACAGGAAGTGTATGTACTCCGATGGAGATATCTATAATTGTAGTTATGTAAAATTATAACTCAAATGTTTATAGGTCCAACAAATATAGAAAATCAAATATGATTATCTATATTTTTTGCTAAGGAAAAACATGGTTGGAATATCTCAACTTTTAGATATTCTCTGAATGATGTCACATAGATGCCACATGTATGTTACTTAAATAATTTAGGTAATATGTGTGTGTCCTTAGAGATGCTCTAAGAAAGTTAGAAGCCTTTCTTATCAAAAAGGGATTTTTTTAAAAAATTGTAAATAGAGTAAAGTTGTCTTGAAATATGGAATGAGATGATTAAAACGGAAGTTAGATAAATCTAAATATACTGTATCATAATGAACTTGATGTATGATTGTATGAAAGTTGTTCTCCACTGTGTACGTAACAACTCATTGAGGGTTTAGAGCTCTAATTTGAATCGAGAAACTTGAACTCGATCCGATAAGTGGGTTCAAACTCGAAACTCGATACGATTTTCAAGTTCGAGTTTGCACAAATTTTTGGGTTCAATAAAAAATTCGAGTTGAGTCGGTTTTTAAAATTTTGAACTCGGCTCAACTCGAACTCGTAAATTTTTTTATGTTCTATAAATATATAGGCAATTAAAATTTCATTTAAAATTATTACTTGCTATTTTTCACATTATTATTTGTTATTAGTTATATATATTTGTTAACATATTAAATTAAATTAATTTTTTGAAAAATTAAGTGAAAACTTGACAAGTCTCAAAGGTAACTCAAAAACTCGTTAACAATTCAAATTCCACTCGTTTACCATACAAGTCGAACTCCAACAAATATTTTAGTATCGATAATTTTTTAAACTTGACTATACTCGATAAACAAAAACTTTGACTTGAATTACAGCCCCGGATGCAATCACATTGGCACTGCTTGGCATTTCAAGATGCAATCACATTGGCACTGCTTGGCATTTCGTGATAGCTTCAAACAGTTTTCTAGACATCGTGGTACAACTATCAATACTCTTCCATGTACGAAGGTGAGAAGGCAAGCTTATAGATGTTTTCGATGATCATAGCATTGGAAAACATTCTCATCTTCAAAAATAATATAATCCTTCTATAAATTACCGTCTTCAATGTCATCAGAGGCCCATAAATTATAGAAATTTCTATGTTTACGTGTCTTTATGGGTGTATGTATGAACCAAGTAAAATGCATATAAAACCACTACCAACGATTCTACGATGCATCATTGGGGACCCCCGTAACACCAAGTTAAATGTTTTTGAAGCCATTACCAATGCTTACAAGATGTTAGTGTTGCTTGAAGCACACCTTGATCTTAGGGAGCACACTAATATTGTACAATGTACATATTTAGCTTCCAATCGACTACTGCAATTACTTTGTTCACTCACAAGCTGAAAACATTGTTCGAGCCTGGAATTTTTCTCCTTATAATTCTAGTTGGTAAGCAAATGAGAAACAGCATATAAAAACATATATCAAGAGAATGTATTGCCAAGTATGGTATTGTCATTGATTATTCAATGATAAATTTGAAACGGTTTAATAAAAATTCTTCATTCAATTGACCATAGGATTGATACAATTTTGCAACCAAAAGATTGCCAAAAAAATAGTCTGAACAACAGACTTCAAAATAACTCAAGTGGCTGATTCTATGTTGTGTGAGGTCTCCTTACCAACTAATTAGAACTTATTCCACCCTAAAATTTGCATGTCAAATCAATGATGATCATCTCCATGTCCATCAGGAGGTCCACCAGGTCCAACCACTTCAAGCTGCAATATTATGCAATAAACACTGTATAAACTCTACAACTAAATCACTAAATCTACTTTAGTATGAAAGAATCATATTGATGCGTCTAAAACAAAAGGTTTTAGCCAATACTAACTTCAAAAAACTCTCACCTTAAAATACTGTGAACATACTGGGCACTCGTGAGGCTTTCCTTTCTCCAGCCAAAACCACACAACATCGTGCTCATCCTCTGAAAGTTAAAACATTAACATGTTGGCGTTATTCAGATAGAAAACAAACAAAAGAAGTTAGAAGTTGGAAAAGACTCTAACCTCCGTCCACACCAGGACATCCAACTATTCTTTTGTCATAAACAGACTTCACTATTGCAGGTGCTTCCTACAAGCAGAATGGTGTGCAGTAAACAAGCATGAGAATGAAATAAAAAATATTATCAAGAAAAATCTAAAACTTAATCAAGCATATCAATTACCATGACCTACAGCTAACAAATAACATTCTATTAGAAGATAGAGCATGAAGGAATGTGATCACATACAAGCCCCCCCCCCCCCCCCCCATTGCAAAGTAAAATAAATGATTCATAACTCCATAACTATTACTTTCTAGTTTCTACTCATGCCATCCAAAGGGCAAACGAATATCAGCTTTTGACTTTATAAAAGCAACTTGGCCCTTTTCTAATTCAAAGTCCTTGTGATAATTTCTGAAGTTGATGCTTTTTTTTTTGCAGATAAGTTCTAACCATATAAAATTGCAAGTGCAAGAATTAGTAACTTGTATGAATTTTGCTAATATGTAAAGTGGAAACACACCACATTGAATTTTGAAAGTCAGAAGTCATCAAGGATTTGGACTACGAAAAGAAGCCACACACCCACACTGTCAGTGACCAGCCTTTAATCCATCGTTCTACGTGGAGCATCTCCAAAGGTTGGCACTCCTCAAATGTGTCAACTTTCCCATATTAAGATACTAATGTATTTTTAAGTATTTGTATTATGTAATAGGAATATTTTAGAAATTCATATTATTATTAGTTATTACAGTTAGTTGCTTATCATTCAAGACAGGTTTTTATTCCTGTCAAGGAGATGTATCATCATATATTATTTCAATTTGACTTGTGAAATACTGAATATTTAAGATATTTGAGGATCTATTTGTGTTTCTTCTGATTCTTTGTCGCAATAGGTACCTTCTTTTTTCAACTCTTTCTTAACTTTCTCCAACATTAAATTGGTATCAGAGCCCCAACAACCCCTTACTTTTCGAACCAAAATCCAAGACTCTACTCATCGATCATCACCCCAGACCCACAGCTACCTCATATATTGCTTTTAAGATTTTATTATTTAGACCCCGCAACATCAACAAAAAGACATGTACACTTATATACAGTCCCTCGATATGCAAGTTTAAAAGATTGAAGTTTAATGGAAAACTTTGTGGTCCAAGGGGTATCCTTAAACAATCTTATTTGTATAACTCTAACTATTAGGCCACAATCAATAGATATGAGGAATCGGAGGAGTGTGAACAAATATATGACAAATACCAAAAATCCAAGATGCATCAAGAAAAACAGTGCAATAATTTGCACACCAAGAAAATAATTTCTACATGTGTTGTGAGGCAATATTATGGAAGATATAAATTGATAACTGCGAATATCATAATAGATTAATAGTAGGAATACTCTTGAAGCGATTTTTTGTGCAAGTTCATGACATAGATATTTCAAGATATTTATGCTTTTAAATATCTCCTTAAAGATGTCAAAGAGGCTTCCGTGACAGTCCACATTGACTTTGTATTTCTAAATGCTCCTATGAACAGAGTCTTTCACATAATTCATGTCATCAATTGTTCGAGATTGCACTCTCATGCACATCCTTTTACATGGAGTCGTGCCTTATGAATTATTCTTCATTTCAAAAGTCAAGTTTTTTTGGAGGGAAGAAAGACTCCTCGAAAATATTGTATTAGTTCTTATTATTTTATATTCTTATTTAGTTACAAGTGAATTACATATTTGTACAATATTTAAATTGAGCTAAATGGTAATAATTATCAGCTAGGGATCTAAATACACAGTGTTATGGTATTAGTGATTTATTAGTATTTCAAATAATTATTAAGATGAGTTTTTTCCTATCCACCACTCCTACAAAAAGAAATGTATGATCATATATTTATCAGATTTTGGGTATTACATTGTTAAATATTTCACAGGTCTGAAAAATTAGGGTATTTTTCTGATATGTCCCAAATTTAAAAGTTGTTTACAAATGTCCTATTTTTAATTGTATTTTCAAATATGTCCCATACATAATTTTCTTCATCTTAATAATTTTAGAAGGACATTTTTATCCTTGTAACTTAAAATAATTGAAATTTTAAAATAAATGTAATATAATTATAATATAAATGTAATATTTAAATAATATTTATAAATTCAATCCTCTAAATCTAAATTTGAGACCAAATTATTTTATTGCATAATTCTAATATACATTAAACATATAAAGTTTAAAATAAAATTTCTACTTACAATTTTGGTTTCACAAAAAATTATAAATACAAATAAAAACAAAAAAAAAATAGTATTAAGATCTAACCAACCCATATTTTATATATACATATAATAAGATTAGAGAATTTAATCATATCATTATTCAAATAACTAGATAATAAAAAACATGTATCACAACACCCATCTTCAAAAAAATTGAATTACTATAAGATTAATACTTGTGAAAATAAAATAATTATATATCAACTCATTAATTATTAGTTATAAGTCATATAAAGTATGTTAAGTAAATCTAAGGGCATATTAGTCTTAATATTTATATTTAAGTGTGTTAATAAGGTAACAGGACATATTTATAAAATAGATATAAAAAGGGACATGATAAATGGCTCCATTAATTTAGGACATATGATATAAATTCCCGAAAAATTATCTGTGAATGTACCAATTCTTATCTGTGAATGTACCAATTCTCAGCGAAAATAAATTTGATCTTTTGTTTTCAACCCTTTCTAGACCATGTCCCACATCCCATAGTCCTCTTCTCTCTAGTGATTTAATAGAATTGATATTGAGACCAGTGTTATTAAAGGCAAAAAGCACAGCGAAGCGTAAGGGTTCTCTTGTAGCTTAAGCACAAAGCGAAGTGCGGGCTTTTGTAAAGGAAGTGCATTATATAAATATATATATATATATATACATATATATATATATATATTAAAATACACATAAACATAGAGAGAAGTGGAATCACCTAGAGGGAAGCAAATTTCCAAGCTAGAGCCAGACATTCTAATTAATAACTATAACCTCAAAAAAAGATCCATTTTTCATATTACTTTAGAATATTAAGTGGATAAATTTTAAATTTGTCCATTAACACATAAAAAGCCCAAAAAGATAAAATATTGACCCACCTTTTAAAATTATGTTTAGATTTATAAAAAAGCCCACCTACACATAATCTCGCTTTTTGGAGCATTTTTGCGGTTTGGGCTTCAGCATTAAGCGCGCTTTTGTATTTACTTTGGGCTTTTTATAACCAAAGCCCAATAGGTGAGTTTCGCTGCACTTCGCGCTTAAAGCTTAAAGTTGCGCTTTTGATAACTATGACTGAGACAACTCTAGATGAAGAGAAATTGAGGCAACCGAGCAAGAGATCTTAGATCACCCAAGCTAAATTGATTATTACAAGAAAAGAACCACCGTAAGCCCCAATTCAAGTATCACAAACGTAACAAGTAAAATATACAGAAGCCTAGGACCTACAAGTGGAAGTTAGACATAAACAAATTGACACGCAAATAGTTTAAAAATCAAGAATACTGTGATCCCTAAATCTATCCATTATATGGATCACTGTGCTTTAGTGTCAATAATTTCTAGAACTATAGAATTTGATGAATTGATGGCATAGTTCAACTTAACAGCACGGGCGAGCATTCGGCCGAGTCTAAAACCTAACCAAAATAAACGAAAACTGGATCTCATAAAATATTGAACAAAACAATAATAACTTAGAAAACAGAACCAAACCAAACTTTAAAAAAATCATTCATGGTTGAACCAAATTGTTAATATTCGTTCCAAACAAACTAAAAAGGGGGGAAATTGAAAACAATAATCTTAAGCAGACAATTATGGACTCCAATTCTGTTGGTCGTCTGAAATATAGACACAGAACAATTAGAATAAAATACAATTACACAGCTAATACATATTGTTTGACAGATTAACTATAAAAGATACAACTTTTTCCCAGTTGCTTAGATGAAAATATTACACGGGGAGAGCAATAGATCATCCTAGAGGACCTAGACCAACAACTCATACCCACAACATAAAAGACTTCTCAACCATAGATGAAAAATAAAGCATGCGTATCACAGAATAACCTGTACAATTGTATAGATTTGAGGAATAGAAAAACCAGACTTGTTTACAAATAGGGTTGTCAGAAAAGGAACACGAAAAGCAAACATTGGATAATTTATCATAAGCAACAGCAAATTAATCGTTTACGCAGAGCAAATGAATAACTTCCTTACCTTAGTACCAAAAGGTCCTTCCGGAAAATTGATGTCAAGAATGTTTCTTCCCTAAAAAACAAAACAATCAAAGCAATATTACCACCCAAAAGAAACGCAGTATATAAACACATATTCATCACTATCTATAAAAGACACTATCAGAAATATACGCTCATATACAAAAGATTCAAAGCCATATCATCAAATGAAGAAACAAATACACACAGGTCTATCTATAAATACAACAAAAACAATTCAAAATAATCGAAAACCTGAAGCTGAGCCTCGAGTTCTTCGCGCTCGTGCCCGGTAGCAATTGGCATAACATCTTCCACCCGTCTCCCTTGACTCGCTGCTTACTCAACACACACACACAATCATACATCAACAATTATTATCATTATTAAAATAATAAAACAGTAAATCTCTCCAAACCCTAATTACAATCCCAAACACATAGATACAATAATAAAAAATTTTTTGAAACTAGATACAATAATAATAATTATTCAATTATATGATAATAATAATGAGAGTAAATCAATGTATTATTTGAATATATATAAGCATAATGAATGAAAAACATGAAATATATAGAGAGATCAAACGAGATTAGAGAGAGAGAGAAGGGGGTACCGGAGAGAGAAGCGGCGGCGGCGGGAGAGAAAAGAGGGGAAGTGGGCTTAAACGGCGTCATAGAGTGAAATTGAGAGGCAATGACGCGGCGGAGAGGGCGAGTGGCTAGGGTTCGTAAATCAGATGAGATTACTCTTCTCCACATTTTCTCAGACTACTCTCTCCGTCTCTCTCGATCTCTCTCAATGTCTCTCTCGCTTTATAATCCAGTAAGCAAGGAGAGGAATGTGGAGTAAAGTGTGTGTATATGTACATATATATCAGCTTACACATTGAATATCATTTTTTAAATGGGGAAAATGATTTTTTTTACCCAACTTTATATACTTTTAAAAACTAATCACCATACTTTCAACTTATTTTTTTTAAATCACTAACATTATATTTAAATAAAATTTGATAGTGAGCTATGCTGACGTGATGTATCTCTATATTTCTATATATAACCCGATTTTTATACTCTATTAAGCAGTATATTTTATAAATGGGGAGGAAACACAATCTAGGGTAAAAGCCATGGTCTTGAATTAATTAAACATCATTAATCAATGGCTTCAAGTTATTCATCATCTTCAATCGATTCTCAAACGCAATCGGTCGAAGTGATACGATGCTTTTTTGGAGTTCAAGCATCTATCTGGATATCTTTAAAATCCTAGAAGATTTATGAGTAATGGAATAGTCAGTGTTTGTATTTTGATATTAAACAATCATTTATATTTTGCCAATTTTTTTTCTTTTTTTGGTGTTTTAATAATCAACAAATTAGTCATAAGCCATGTATTATAACTTTGACACGCGGACAAAGAACTTAACGCCTGTTAATTTTTTTTAATGGAATGGTTAATTATTAAAGGTTTAATTACTACACATCTTGATTTGAGTAAGTTCGCAGTTCAGTGATTAATTTTTAAAAGTGTATAAAGTTGAGTAACAAAAAAAATCATTTTCCCTTTTAAATATATGTTTTATGTTATACTTTTATTAATATTTAATATGAAAATAATATAATATATAACAATAAAATATATTTAATTTAATGCTATAAATTAAATTATTAGTTAATTAAAAATACAGAATAAGACAACAATATGTTATGAGAACTGACAGAAATAGATAAAGATGAAGTCTGAATTTCTATATTTATATTATATATGTGTTTAATATATTTCTGAGTTCTAAACTTTTTCAAATATATTAAAAGTTTTTTCAAATCTATAAGAGTTAGTTTCAACTAAACTTCTTATCTTTATCTAAAATTTCTATCTTAAAAAGAATAATGTTTTAAATGTTTTATCTGTTATGATCTTTCAATATATATTCCAAGTATATTAAACAAAACTTAATTTATTAAAAAATCAAAAATGATTTCCTTTTTTAGTAACTTGTTCATCCTAATCCTTTGATTTGAATCCGAGCTCAAAATATCAAAAAAAAGGACTTAACGTAACAAAACTAAACTCAAACTTATTTTTAAACGAGTTCACAAAGTTTCGGCCTCTCTTGAACACTTATTCGGCCGAGTGAATGTGTGTGTGTGTGTATATATATATATATATATATATATATATATATATATATATATATATATATATATATATATATATATATATATATATATATATACTTTCCATCATTTACATAACACAATTTTCTTTATATACTTTACTTTACGCATTTTTCTTTCTTGTCCTCACACTTATGAGTGATCGTATTTACATACTTTACATTCCACAATTTTTCTTTTCATCCTCACACTTGTGAGTGATCTTTACATATTGTACTTGCATTCATATGCACTTACTTTATTGCATTTAGCGCTTAGTCCATTTCATTTGGATTTAGTGACAAAGCATAACTTTTATATATATATATATATATATAAGCTTCGGCCCTACTTATATATTTATATATATTGTGTTTGTGGTTTAGTACCGTAACATACTAAATCACCATATATTTTCTCTTATAAAGGATATTTGGTGTGTAGTGCTTGGATTCTAATCATTGCACTGAGGTGAGGTGAAATGAACTAGGGTTATCCTTATTCTAAGACTCAGGTCTTGGACATACTAACGGGGAATTAGGTGTCCTTGTACCGTGAAAAAAAGAAGGAAAAACACAAGATCTAAGACCTAAGATCCAAGACCGGTAAAGTTGTAGAAGGACATAGGCTACAAAGGTTGTGACAAAGTCTTTAAAGAGGTGAATAGGTGTTACACTACAAGATAAGCCTTGTGTTGTGTTTAGCTATTATATTTTGTGGAGGTTACTAGGTTATATCGCTCCGAGATAAATAGATAATGGGTGTGTTGTAAAATCTTCTCCGTCAGCTATAGGGAGTACATCTTTTTATAGTGAAAATCTCGAGTTTGTGAGGAGCTCAGGGACTAGAGTAAGGGTGTGTGGACCCATTAGGGATAGTGTCATCACGAACCAGGATAAAATCTCTAATCTCTGGTGTGTTGCTCTCTTTACTTTTTTCTTTATATTCCACACTTTAATTTGCTTACGGTTGTGCTAACAAATTTAAAAAGAAGAAAGTAAACACAAAAAGGCCAAGCTCACATTTTAAAAAGGTGATAAGTTATTCAACCCCCTCCCCTTTCTAGCTTATTTTACTCTAACACGGGACCTGTCAATTGGTATCAAAACAGTGCTGTTAATTGTGTTTTTACGACTATTTTTGAAGTCAGAAAATTCAACAAAAAGTACATACTTATCGTGTTTATCGACCGATGTGATAGTCCTTAAATAAATCAAAAATGACAACATTTTTGGCGTAGTTGAGTACGATTAGTTGCAGATAATCACTTTCTAGTTCTCGACCACCTTTATTTGATGGCACAAATTTTATTACTTGGAAAACTAGATTTCGAATCTATGCTAGATCCCAAGTAGTGAAAGTTTGGATGGCTATAGAAGATGGTGTCAAAATACCTACAAAAATTATGGATGACATCATGGTGGAAAAGAAGGTGATTGAGTATACACTCGAAAAAGAAAGCCAAATGAACATTGTCGCGAAAGCAGAAATGGTCATTACTAGTGCACTTGCAGAAAATTAATACAAACGTGTAAATAATTACAAGTCCGTACAAGAAATGTGGAACAAATTGGTAATTACTTACGAGGGCACTATAGATATTAATGAATCCCAAATAGATACTTTAATACACAATTATGAAAATTTTAAACTCCTCAAAAGTGAAACCATCATCAATATGGAAATATGATTTACTCGTATAATTGATGAATTTTCTCAACTCGGAAAGGTATATATAACAAATGAGAAAAATTGTAGGATTTTGAAAGTCTTGCCTCCGAGTTGGAAAGTATTTTTTTACGAGGAACTACCCCACATTAATGCGAGATTTTAAATCTCGGGTTATGGACTGCCCCACCCATTACCGGGTAAATCCGGACTAAACTACTAAAAGAAAGCATGTCAAGTGTCTTCCGAGGGAGTCGAACCTTGGTCTGCAGAATAGTTTCCACTTGCTCTTATCAACTGAAGTTACCACAATAAAAGAAATGCATGAATTAAATTCATAT
Source organism: Oenanthe sinensis (assembly GCA_028671895.1). NCBI lineage: Eukaryota > Viridiplantae > Streptophyta > Magnoliopsida > Apiales > Apiaceae > Oenanthe > Oenanthe sinensis. The sequence continues at coordinate 41,382,502 of CM053806.1, forward strand.
TCGATCGATATTTTATTTGGGAATCTTCGTGCCTATGAAGAAGACAACATCCCGGAAAAGGCCCTTCCGAAAATGGAAGATGTATCGCTTTAAAAGCAATATTAATCGATGAAGATGAAAATGATGATGAGTTAAACGAAGAATTGTACAATCTTGATGAACAAGAGATTACATTACTTTTGAGACAACTTCATCTGTTTTATAAAGTAAAGCTCAAAATTATGGAAAAATGATTCCTTAAGTCGAGTAATTAACATTGTATATTTAACTCGAAAGGAAGGCCTAATTATAAGAGTAACAACAATATTCTGACCTCAAGTTTTAACAAATAAAAGGTGTATAACAAACAAATAATGCATATAACAATTCGAATAATTATATCTCACCTAAGCCTAAGGAACCATCAAATGAAGAAGCACATGATTTGTGTTTCGAATGTAAACAACCCGGTCACTTTAAACAGGAGTGTCCTAAATTGGCAAAAGGACGTGGTCTTACTTGCCAAAAATGGATGTGACTTAAGCAAGGATGAAGAAATTGGAACAAAGTGAGAAAGTTGTGAACTTATGCTTGATGGCTATTGGTGATGAAGCTACACCAAAGAAAATCTCCACTACAAATCAAAAAGTAAGCCCAAACCCTAGTAAATCATTACATCTTGTAGTAATGATATCATTACATCTTGTAGTAATGATAATATAGATTTAGAATTGTCTAAAGTAGATCATAACAATTTGGATGTCTTGGAGCTCTTGTACAAATGTTAAAATCGAGCCATGATGAAATTAGTCAACGTTTTTCCACGATTAATTTCAAAAGACATAAATATCGAGACACATGTGTTAAGTTACAAAAAGAGGTCACTCGATTGACCGATATCCATGTTAATGATGTGCAATAGTAAGAATTCATATCATCTCGAAATGAGTGCTTAAAATATGAAAACAATTCAAAGAAACAAATTATTTAAGATCTTGAAATTGAAAATGTTTCCTTGATTTTACAAGTCGAAGAGATTTATGATGAAAGGATTAGAATGTTGGTATAACTAAAAATGTGAAAAGGCAACCGGAATCTCAAAACCATAAAAGGCCGGATAATAATTGTAACAACCCAAAATTTTCAAATAAATAAAAAGAAATACTAATAAAAGAAAAATGAGACACTAATATAAAATCTCAAGATTACACTACTTACTGCAATATCTTAATAGTCTATAATCATGTCAATAAAGAACAACATTTAAATAAAATGAGGCGCGACTCCTAAAACTATTTAAGAAATAATGTAAAATTCGAAAGTCTCCCAAAGCATGGCTTACACGAATAAGAGCAACTTCTACGAATCTGAAGAACCTGAAAAATTAAAATGGTGAGCTGCGAAGTCCAACAAGATACTAACCTTACAAACAAGTCGGCTCATGTACATTATAACTCATAAAAAGATGAGAAATATAACTTTACAGATTTAACATATTTCCATAAATCAGAGTTAGCATAAAATTAACATAATTTTTCAGTATCAAATAAAAGATCATATAAGGGACAATTATTTAAATAAAATCAACTTTTTAACCCACGGCTTAAACTAAGCTCTCTATAAACCGGTGACACGTCCAGAATTTCAGAAATCACTACCAAATAGTGACGTGGTCTATAATTCAGAAGTAAATATTTCGTCCTTTATTAAGGTGTGCGCCCTAGAAAGGTATCAGATTCTAGTTCCGGAACTATGCGCCAATACTAATGGGTTCAGATCATAGACTAAACCGGGGTTCAAAAGTTCATATTTTCTTACTAATTAATATCAATACACTTTTAAAATATTTTCAAATGAACCAAATGTCATATTAATAAATTATAGCGCATAAGAGAATAGAAATTCATAATTTTAAACTAAAAACATATATAATATCAATTTAAGAATACTAGTAAGCTCAGATAGTAAACTTACCTCAAAACTAATACTATCACGTAGGAGCAGAACCCAATTATGGCAACAACAAAAAAAGAACCTAATAATACAAACATAACAAATAATTATTCAAAGTTACACTTTTAGAACTGCACTGGTTGTGCATATTGGAACCAAACATACTATACTAGCATATTAGTGTATACAAAGTTTAGCACAAAAGTCAAGAAGCAGGGTCATGCAAGGGCTTCACGGAATTATTTAATGATCACATAATAATATTTAGACATGTTTCCTACACATATATACCATTCACAAAGATCTCAGCCCACTTATCTTGCATGTCCGAAAAAAGAATTTAAGGCACAATTAATAGCATAAGCATACATGAGCCATTCAACCTAACTAACAAACTAAATATTACTAGCAACTATAATACAATAGAATACTACAATATCATTATTTTTTTTTATTAGAAAAGTATATATATAGAAATTGAGCCATATATATATATATATATATATATATATATATATATAATATGATTTTATCAGTCATTATGATATCAATTGATGAAAATTAATATCATATTGATGAAGATCTCTAACAACAAATATGACTGATAAAATCATATTAGGACTACTATTTATTTATTTACTTTATCCTTTTACAACTTCAACTAAAGGATTAACTAGTAAACACTTAGGCCAAACAGTAATATTTAATTTCATTTTAGAACCTGAAGAAAAAGATTTAAAAACTATTCAAGAAAATTTTGTTGCTAAAACTCTTACAATATTAAATAGTAAAAAGAGCCATTTAAAGCATTTAAAAAATGAAATCAAATATAAAAGAATTGAAGAACAGTTAACAAATAATGAACTCCAAAATAAAATTAAACAATTTAATAATAAATTATTAAAAGAATTATGTTCTGACATTCCTCATGCTTTTTGGCATAGGAAGAAACATATAGTAAATCTACCTTATGCAAAAGAATTTAAGGAACATTTAATTCCAACTAAAGTCAGGCCTAGTCAAATGAACCACGAACAGTTAGAATATTGTAAAAAAGAAATTAATGAATTACTTGGTAAAGGATTAATAAAAAATAGTAAATCTCCCTGGTCATGTGCAGCTTTTTATGTTAATAAAAATGCTGAAAAAGAAAGAGGAGCACCAAGATTGGTAATTAATTATAAACCATTAAACAAAGTACTTGAATCGATTAGATATCCTTTACCTAATAAAAAAGATTTAATAAACAGGTTAAACCAAGCAGTTATATTCAGTAAATTTGACTTAAAAAGTGGAATCTGGCAAATACAGATCAGTAAAGAAGATAGATATAAAACTGCTTTTACTACTCCTTTTGGACATTATGAATGGAATGTAGTTCCATTTGGTCTTAAGAATGCCCCTAGTGAATTTCAGAACATCATGAATAACATATTTAACCCTTATAGTCATTTTATTATAGTTTATATTGACGATGTTCTAATTTATTCCAATTCAATAGAAGAACATTGGAAACATTTAAATTCTTTTTTCAATACAGTCAAAACTAACGGACTACTACTCTTGCCTAGTAAATGCTCACTATTCCAAACAAAAGTAAGGTTTCTAGGACATGTTATCCAATATGGTAAAATTAAACCAATAGATAGAGCCATTGAATTTGCTAGCAAATTTCCTGATGAAATACTTGATAAAACTCAGCTTCAAAGATTCTTAGGATCCCTTAACTATATAGGAGAATTCTATAAGGATCTCAGGAAGCAGTGTAAACCATTGTTTGAACGATTACAGAGTAATCCCCCACCTTGGACTTCAGTTCATACTTCTATTATCCAAGACATTAAAAAATATGTCAAGACTCTTCCTTGTCTTGGAATATCAAATCCTTCTGCATTTAAAATTGTTGAAACCGATGCCTCTGAAATTGGATTCGGAGGAATTCTCAAACAAAAGATTGATCACTCTTCTAAGGAAGAAATTGTTTGTTTTCATTCAGGAGCTTGGGATAATACTCAACAAAATTACTCAACTATTAAAAAAGAAATTTTAAGTTTAGTTTTGTGTATTAATAAATTCCAGCATGAACTTTTAAATCAAAAGTTTTTGGTTAGAATTGATTGTCAATCAGCAAAATATATATTAGAAAAAGACGTTCAAAACGTTGCATCAAAACAAATTTTTGCTAGATGGCAAGCATTATTAAGTATATTTGAATTTGATATATAATATATTAAAGAAAGTGAAAACTCTATCCCTGATTTTCTAACTAGAGAATTTCTACAAACAGGAGTGAGAAATGAGTGTCAGAAGAAACCCTGAGGGTAGAGGAGGAAGCAGCTCTCGTGGTAGAGCTAGTTATGATAGTAAACTTAAAGGAATCATGGTTCCTCATCCAGTTATTCCAGTCCAACCAATTGATGTAGTCAACCGATATCAGGTTTTAGGCCAAATCCCTAAACCTTATAATACTATCCTTGCCAGTAATCCCCCAGTTATAGATCCATTTGCTAATTCCAGTAAACCAATTGTCCCCAGTAAGCAAATCATTCCTTTTGACATATGTTCAAAATCAATTATCGATTATGTTCAGAGGACTGAATATAATTTGTTTTTCATGGAACAATTCATGAAACCCAACAATGACCCAGTCAAGCTAGCAGCTCAATATTTCCCCCCAGGATGGCATTTTGAGCCTTTAGCCCCATATAAATCTTTGTCATATTACAAAGAAATTTTACTTCAAACAGATTCAGTAACCATTAAACCAATCTTTGATAGAAGGGATGAATCCAAGATCCTTTATCATTCTATTTATATTAAACAGATAAATTCCCAAGATAAGTGGCATAGCCACCCATCTGATCTTCAGCTATTACACACTAACTCTCCTCAACATTTTTGTTATTATGATTATATTGAGGCATGGAACAATGTATTTTTATATCAAAACCAGTCATTCATGGTTCATACAATTTGACCATAAATTCAAAAGTCCAATTCCACTTTGGTTCACAGGTTGGTGGAATATTTATGGTCCTTTAAGAGTCATCATCCCTGAAATACTCTGGGATCAAATAGAGTATTTTAACAAAGTCAGAACTAGTAAAAATCCTGATTATGTAGGATATGAAGTCCTTCATTTCTTTAGTAAATACAAAGTGTCTTGGATTTCAAAATGGCAATTCAAAATAACCATGCCCATACAGGACACAGTAACGACACTCAAGGCAGGAAGTCATTCAGTTTTAGTAACTCAACATGATGGATATAGTTGTGTTGCAAGAGTTCATTTTGTTAAATGGTGGGATAAATTTGATATTAACAGAATAATAAGTCAAGTCTAGAAAGAATTCCCAGTAATAAATCAAAAACCAGTTACCAAAGAAAAGGTTAAATCAGAAGAATCTTCTTCTTTGGATGTTTCTACAATTAACAGGTTGTCAACTTCAGAGTTAAATGATCTATTGAAAGTCATCCGAGACCGAGTCAGCAGTCTCAAAGAAGAAAGCTCAGTCAGCAATTCCTCTGAAAGAAGTCAAAGTTCTAGTCATCAATCAGTCACAAATCCATATGGCATTCTACAAGATGCACAAGACCCATATGCATAAAAACGAAATTCACTATTCATGAACAAAATTTTTCATCAAAACGACAAATCAGTCGACAGTCAAAAACTTCAGCAAAACGACAAAATCAGCCGTCAGTTAAAGACAAAAATACTGACCAGTTATTTTACTTTTACTTTTACTTTTACTTTTGCTTTTACTTAAGTAATATGTTTTTACTCGAATAACTTTTCACTTTTACTCTAGTAACATGTTCAGTTAATGGGAAGACTGTTCTTTTCCCTCTTTTATTGCTCTATATATATGAGCTTCAGTTGTATGTTTTAGGCAGGATGCAAACTGCTTTGTAAGTTTTATTCTCTTCTCTTCTAGTTCTCTAGTATTGTTTTCTCTTTTCTTGTATTTAGCAAGTAACTTCCAGTAATATAATATTTTCCGTAAAAATTGTTTCATACATAGATTCATACCGGCTTCTTGTCTGGTTTAAGTATTATTTCTTACTTGTTTAAATTGTTGAGTAAATATTGTTGTTGTTATCATCTCATTTTCCAAAGTAAACATTCATCTCTTCCTGTGATTATTAACGAGTTATTCATATACATCTCATTTATAAACATTCATCTCTTCCTGTGATTATTAACGAGTTATTCATATACATCTCATTTATCTCCCCTTTTGTGGTATCAGAGCCTCCCGGTAATCATTGAGTTATTGAGTTATTATTCCTGTAATCTCTTCATTCATATTGTTTACAGCTGCTTCTTAGTTATCTTTTGGTTATTCTGCTATTATTAGTCATATATCTTACTGTAGACCACCTAAGTTGCCAGGTAATCCTTTTGTAAGTCTCAGGGTAGAGCAGTGTTGGATAAGGGCTTTAAACATAGGTATGAGTAGACATAAGGTAAGAAGGTATGCACTAAAAACCCAGAATCACCTTAGATATTAAGAATCAGTAAAAACAAGATCAATGAATAAATTATTTAGGTCTAATTCCTCAGTTAGCTCAAGGTCACCGATGACATCGATCCCTTCAATTCCCGACTTCATAAACCAGGAAGAACATAGTTATGAAAATATTAGTCAAGAATTAGGAAATTGGAATATACCTAGTATAGACCCAAAGCAGATCTATCAGTCAACTTTTACAGATAAATTTAAAACAAATTACAATGTAAAAATAGTAGAGAAAATCTATGCTATTAACAAAGAACACGAAAACTGTTCTTTATTAACAAATGAAATTATAAAAAAAAATATAAAAAGAAAAGTTATAATTTTATTCATATAGGATTAATACAAGTAGCAGTAAAACCATTATCAGTAAAAGGAATTAACTGTAGCATTCTTTTATGTTTAAGAGATGTTAGGTATTTAAACTATGTCCCTAGTATATTAGGCATTATGGAATCGAGCCTCCATAATGGACCAGTTCATTTTAATTGCTTTCCAGACTTACTTTAAGTCTGAATGACCCACATTTATTAAAAGCATTAACATTAAATATTAAAACAGCTGGTGAAATCACTCACATGATTGAGGGATCACAACCACTTGCATTAATTTATAGAATTTACTATAAAACAATGAAAACTAATTTAAACATTCATGCATTAAATAAATGTCCAAAAGACAAAACTGTTTTAATTCAAAGTAGCACTAATGATGCTAATATTCAAGTACCAAAAACTATACTCTGGAAAGATATCAATCTTCCTAGCTAATGGGTTTTAGATAATGAAATACCCCAGGCGCCAATAATAAATAACTTAATGAATCTAGATAATATTAAACAATATTTAGATGGAACTGTTAGAATAAGCTTCGATAATATTAGAAAACCATTAATGTTAGATGAAATAACTACAAGGTCAGTTACATCATCTAGACAAGATTCTGAATTACTTAGTAGAACAAATGTTAAAAATATAAAATTAAATAGAATTATTAGTGAAGGACAGACTAGTCAACTCTATTATAATAAATCTAGTAACCAATCTGAAGAAGATGAAGAACATTTATCTCCTACATAGTCAGATTTTGAAACAAGATCTATTAATAATCAACTAAAAGTAATTAATAAAGAAGTTAAAATCAATTGGAAAATCTTAACAGAAGATTTTAATTCATAAGAAAATAGATTAAAAAGACACCAGTTTAGAGACAATCATAGTCCTGAAGAAAGAGAAAAAGTAGTTAATAAGTGGAAATCATTCCTAGTAAAAGAAAAAATAAATATTACTTTTTATTCTTGGTATGAAAGATACTATGGTAAATGTAATATAATTACTAAAACACAATGGATTAAAGAAGATAAGACAAAAGTATCATCTAGTCATCCCCCTATAGAAACAATAATAATCCCAGTTAAAAATACGGTTATCATAGCTTCATCATTTAAAATATCTGATGGAAAGAATGATGAAAAGAAACTAATTGAGCAAAATAATTTCACTAATCAATATCTAGCCTCTTTAGGTAAGCAATTAGATAAAATTGAAGACAAGATTAAAGATTCAGATATTAAACAATATCCAGATCTAAATAAAGAATGTGAAGAAAAACCCTTGATAAATTTACCAAGTAAAAGAGAAAATTTAAGTCTACCTAATAAAGATAAAGAACTAATTAAAACTCTTGATAAAATATTTAAAAAATTAGATAAACCAGAATCAAGCAAAACTATAGGAGTTTTAGGCTTTTATGAAAGCCCTAATGATAGTGATAGTAATGATTCTATAATTGAAATAGAAAATCAATTTAAAAAATTAAGTTTTAATCAACCCAATATCACAACACAAACGAAGAATTGGTACTCCAGACCAACTCCTCCAGATTTACAATTTGAAGAAAGAAACCTAGATAACTAGTTTTTTGTTTCAGCCAATAAAATATATGAGTGGAATATAGATGGTCTTAGTGAACAAGAAATATTAAACAAATTAAACCATATGTCAATGGTGGCAAATACATATATAACAACATTTGATCATTTAAACCAAAGTGATATTGTTGAAATTCTAACTAATGGGTTTACAGGAACCCTAAGATCTTGGTGGGAAAAACACCTTACTGAAGATACTAGACATAATATAATTACTGCATATCAATTAGACAATGATGGTCAACCAATATTTGAAAAAAAGATAGGATTTATTCCTGACGGAGTTAATACTTTAATATATACGATAATAAAACATTTTATAGGAACACCTAGTAATATTACTGAAAGAATCCATGACCAACTCAGTAACCTAAATTGCCCAACTCTGAGTGACTTTAGATGGTATAAGGATGTATTTCTGTCCAGAGTTATGATAAGAGACGATAGTAATAAACCATTTTGGAAAGAAAAATTTGTTAATGATTTACCTAATCTATTTGCACATAAAATTCGTGAAGAATTAAGTAAAGACTTAGGATTCATAAATTATGAAGAATTAACATATGGAGAAATAATAAGTGTCATACAAAAAATAGGATTAAAAATGTGTATTGACCACAAAATTACTAAGCAAATTAGTAAAGACAAAAACAGAGCTAAATATGAGTTAGGAACTTTTTGTGAGCAATATGGTTTACCTCCCATAGCTCCTTCCAGAAATAAAACTAAAAATAATAAATACAAAAAATTTAGTAATTATATTAAAAGAGATAATAAAGAAGAATATTACAAGAAACCACAAAAATTTAAGAGAAAATCTTTTGATAAAAAGAAATTTAATAAACCGTTTACTAAGAAATTTGATAAAAGCAAAATTATTTGTCACGGTTGTGGCAAACCAGGTCATTATAAAAATGAATGTAGAGTCAAAAATAAACTTAACCAACTACAGATCTCTAATGAAGATACTGAATTAATCCTACAATTGATGAAAATTGAAAATGAATCTAGCGAAAATTATACAGATCTACCTTCCCAATCAACAACTACTAGTAATACTGATAGTGAAGATAGTAAACCAAACATTACTATGGGATGCACTGATAATTGTAATTGTGCCACTAAAACACTAAATGTATTAAATAAAGATCAAGAAGAAGAATCCAATTTATTAATAGAATTAATTAGTAAAATAACAGATCCAAAATTAAAAATAAAATATATGGATAAATTAAAAATTCTACTAACATCAGATAATGAAAATAAGAGTAGGAAAACTAAAGACAAACTCAAATTTAGTCTTAGTAAGACTCTTGAAAGATTTAAAACCCCAGTTAAAGAAATAACATTATCATATTTAAACCAAGAAGTTAATATTTTGAAGAAAGAAATTTCTAGTCTAAAACAAGAAATTCCCAAATTAAAAGAAGAAATTGAACAAATAAAAAACAATTCAGAATTATTAATAAATGACTCTTCTGATGAAGAAAGACCAGAAAATAATAAAGAATCCGAAATTATTAGACAACAAGGACTTTCATTAAAAATGCTAAAAAAATTACTATTCAAAAATGGTATATTAATATTAAATTAATAATTAATAAGACCTTTACCATTGAAACTGCAGCCCTTGTTGATTCAGGAGCTGATTTAAATTGTATTCAAGAAGGATTAGTTCCAACGACTTTTTATGAAAAAACTAATGAAAGATTAAGCTCAGCTAATGGAAGCCAAATGAATATAAAATATAAATTACCTAATGTACACATTTGTCAAAACAATGTTTATTTTAAAACTTCTTTCATCTTAATAACAAATATGACTGATAAAATCATATTAGGACTACTATTTATTTATTTACTTTATCCTTTTACAACTTCAACTAAAGGATTAACTAGTAAACACTTAGGTCAAACAGTAATATTTAATTTCATTTTAGAACCTGAAGAAAAAGATTTAAAAACTATTCAAGAAAATTTTGTTACTAAAACTCTTACAACATTAAATAGTAAAAAGAGCTATTTAAAGCATTTAAAAAATGAAATCAAATATAAAAGAATTGAAGAACAGTTAACAAATAATGAACTCCAAAATAAAATTAAACAATTTAATAATAAATTATTAAAAGAATTATGTTCAGACATTCCTCATGCTTTTTGGCATAGGAAGAAACATATAGTAAATCTACCTTATGCAAAAGAATTTAAGGAACATTTAATTCCAACTAAAGTCAGGCTTATTCAAATGAACCACGAACAGTTAGAATATTGTAAAAAAGAAATTAATGAATTACTTAGTAAAGGATTAATAAAAAATAGTAAATCTTCCTGGTCATGTGCAGCTTTTTATGTTAATAAAAATGCTGAAAAAGAAAGAGGAGTACCAAAATTGGTAATTAATTATAAACCATTAAACAAAGTACTTGAATGGATTAGATATCATTTACCTAATAAAAAAGATTTAATAAACAGGTTAAACCAAGCAGTTATATTCAGTAAATTTGACTTAAAAAGTGGATTCTGGCAAATACATATCAGTAAAGAAGATAGATATAAAACTGTTTTTACTACTCCTTTTGGACATTATGAATGGAATGTAGTTCCATTTGGTCTTAAGAATGCCCCTAGTGAATTTCAGAACATCATGAATAACATATTTAACCCTTATAGTCATTTTATTATAGTTTATATTGACGATGTTCTAATTTATTCCAATTCAATAGAAGAACATTGGAAACATTTAAATTCTTTTTTCAATACAGTCAAAACTAACGGACTACTACTCTTGCCTAGTAAATGCTCACTATTCCAAACAAAAGTAAGGTTTCTAGGACATGTTATCCAATATGGTAAAATTAAACCAATAGATAGAGCCATTGAATTTGCTAGCAAATTTCCTGATGAAATACTTGATAAAACTCAGCTTCAAAGATTCTTAGGATCCCTTAACTATATAGGAGAATTCTATAAGGATCTCAGGAAGCAGTGTAAACCATTGTTTGAACGATTACAGAGTAATCCCCCACCTTGGATTTCAGTTCATACTTCTATTATCCAAGACATTAAAAAATATGTCAAGACTCTTCCTTGTCTTGGAATATCAAATCCTTCTGCATTTAAAATTGTTGAAACTGAAGCCTCTGAAATTGGATTCGGAGGAATTCTCAAACAAAAGATTGATCACTCTTCTAAGGAAGAAATTGTTTGTTTTCATTCAGGAGCTTGGGATAATACTCAACAAAATTACTCAACTATTAAAAAAGAAATTTTAAGTTTAGTTTTGTGTATTAATAAATTCCAGCATGAACTTTTAAATCAAAAGTTTTTGGTTAGAATTGATTGTCAATCAGCAAAATATATATTAGAAAAAGACGTTCAAAACGTTGCATCAAAACAAATTTTTGCTAGATGGCAAGCATTATTAAGTATATTTGAATTTGATATACAATATATTAAAGGAAGTGAAAACTCTATCCCTGATTTTCTAACTAGAGAATTTCTACAAACAGGAGTGAGAAATGAGTGTCAGAAGAAACCCTGAGGGTAGAGGAGGAAGCAGCTCTCGTGGCAAAGCTAGTTATGATAGTAAACTTAAAGGAATCATGGTTCATCATCCAGTTATTCCAGTCCAACCAATTGATGTAGTCAACCGATATCAGGTTTTAGGCCAAATCCCTAAACCTTATAATACTGTCCTTGCCAGTAATCCCCCAGTTATAGATCCATTTGCTAATTCCAGTAAACCAATTGTCCCAGTAAGCAAATCATTCTTTTTGACATATGTTCAAAATCAATTATCGATTATGTTCAGAGGACTGAATATAACTTGTTTTTCATGGAACAATTCATGAAACCCAACAATGACCCAGTCAAGCTAGCAGCTCAATATTTCCCCCCAGGATGGCATTTTGAGCATTTAGCCCCATATAAATCTTTGTCATATTACAAAGAAATTTTACTTCAAACAGATTCAGTAACCATTAAACCAATCTTTGATAGAAGGGATGAATCCAAGATCCTTTATCATTCTATTTATATTAAACAGATAAATAAGCTTGAAGCAAAGCAATGTTAGTTGCCAAAGGCTATTCACAACAGGAAGGTATTGATTATGATGAAACTTTTGCTCCTGTAGCAAGGCTTGAAGCAATAAGAATTTTTCTTGCTTATGTTGCTCACAAGAAATTCAAGGTTTATCAAAGGGATGTCAAAAGTGCTTTCTCAATGGTGAACTTGAAGAAGTCTATGTTGAACAACCTCCTGGCTTTGTGGATCCAAAGTACCCAAATCATGTCTACAGGTTTGACAAGGTTCTGTATGGTCTCAAACAATCTCCAAGGGTCTGGTATGAAACATTAGCTCAATTCCTACTGGAAAGTGGATTCACAAGAGGTACAATTGATAAAACCTTATTTTATAGAAATTAGGGTAAGGATTTATTATTGGTTCAAATATATGTTGATGATATTATATTTGGATCTACTAATGAGAAACTATGTGAAAGGTTTTCAAAGCTAATGCAATCCAGGTATCAAATGAGTATGATGGGATAAATGAGTTATTTCTTAGGACTTCAAGTCAAACAAACTGATGAATGTATTTTCATAAATCAGTCCAAATATACAAGAAATTTGCTCACAAAATTTAACATGCAAGACTCTGCATCTGCTACAACTCATATGACTACTGCAACCAAGCTAGATTAAGATACTAGGAGTCTGTTGATATGACCACCTACAGAGGTATGATTGGATCAATTCTATACTTAATTGTCAGTATACCTAATGAAGGGAAATTAAAATTGTTTATATTTGATTGGAATCAAATGAAAATTTTAGAGGAAATTATGAAGGAATAGTTATACAATTATAAATTTGTAATTTCTAGATAAAGTATTAAGGCTCTGTTTAGGATTAATGTTCAAAATTGTTATGTTTTAAAAAAAGTATTGATGGAAAAAGTGTTGTAACATAAGAAAGTAATTTCTTAATTTTATTTGAAAATAACTACAATCACGAATAAAAAGAGATGAAGTAACAAAATAGGATTTATCAAATGAGAGTATTGGATTTTTTATTGAGATAAAAACTTAATTGTACTTTATTGACGTAAATTATAATATTTTTCTAAAAATGGTTTAATTATAAAATTTATCAATTTATTGACTAAACTACTTATTTTTTTAACAACTAATTACATTCTGCGAAATTTTCTTAACATACAATTAATTTTTAATTCATTAACATCCATTAAGAAAATTTAACGAAATACAACTAATTGTTATAAAATAAATAATCTAATCAATATATAAAAAAATTATAATTAAATTATTCCTTCTACATAAAACATTACCATCCAATGCAATCAATGACTTGGGCTTTAGGCATTTGTACTTGCTGCAACCAAACCCACTTCGAGTTCCTCCACCGCCCACAATAACCAGCATCAAACAAATTCCGGCCACCACCACCACTCCAAAACCCATGAACACCCTCTATTCCCTCACGCGCCGCCGTGTTTTCCACCCAATCAAAAACCCCAACACCACCCCTTTATCACTCACACAACCCCACAAAACCCTCTCACATTTCTCAACCAAACCCCCTCTCCAAACCCCACTTGATCAAAACCCCACCAAGCCTGATTTCACAACAATCACTGACCTTCTCAAAAACCCCAACATTTCACCAGGCAAACCCCTGGAAACAGCATTGCAACAAACAGGGATCAAATTGAGTCATTCCCTGTTTCTTGAAATTTTCGAGCATTTCGATTCCTCCCCTAAACCTTTGTTTACTTTGTTCCGATGGACGGAGAGCCAAAATGGAAGGGAACTTCCGTTGAGTGTGTTTAATTCTATGGTTAATGTTCTTGGTAAAGCTAGAGACTTTGAGTCTATATGGACTTTGATTCTTGAAAGGAATCGGGGTGTTGAAAAGCCCGATTTTGATACTTTTGCTATTCTTATTAGGCGATATGCTCGTGCAGGTATTCCTTAGTTACTTGCTTTCATCAACCTACATTGTGAAAATTTCCGTTTTTAGATGCATATTATGATGGTAATAAAATAGCTTTCGTTATGATGGTAATAGTGATATATAGTACTCGGGGGAAATTTCGTGTTTCCTGTTATGTTCCTTAATCCGTGTTGCTATATAACTTATCTAAATTCGAAGAATATGAATATAAGCTTGTTAATCAAGTTGCTTTGTGCCGATTTTAGGTTTTATTGCCACTAAAAGTAGAAGTGGTTATTGTACATCGATCAGTGATTTTGTTATTTGTGATTTGTAATTTACTGCTGTAGACACAATTCTTGTGGAGATATATCGTGTTTGATAATTTTAGGCAAAGAGGGCAGTTAAAAGTCTTCTAGTAAAATTATATACCTTGTGCAGAACCAAATGAATGAACAGTTTTGGTCCAAGTGATATTTGATACTTCTACATCACTACATGTATGTTTAATTTCTAATTAGGGCAGTTTTTACTGGATATGCAGGTATGTTCGTACCATTGATTCGAGCATATGAATATGCTTCTAATCTTGAATCAGTATCTCGTTCAAAATCAGATGTAAGCTTGTTTGAGATTTTATTAGATTCTCTTTGTAAGGAAGGACATATAAGAGAGGCATCGGATCATTTTGATAGGAAAAGAGAACTAAACCCTAGTTGGGTTCCCACAACAAGAGTTTACAATATTCTATTGAATGGTTGGTTTCGATCAAGAAAACTTAAAAAGGCTGAGAAACTTTGGTCTATGATGAAACAGGAGAATATACCGCCGACTGTTGTAACTTATGGTACTCTTATTGAAGGATATTGTCGCATGCGACGAGTAGATATTGCAATTGATCTGGTTGATGAAATGCAGAGAAAACGGATTGAGCCAAATGCAATTGTGTACAACCCAATAATCGATGCCTTAGGAGAAGAAGGTAGGTTTAAAGAGGCATTAGGGATGATGGAGCGGCTTACAGTTTTGGAATCAGGTCCCACTATTTCCACCTATAACTCTCTGGTCAAGGGTTTTTGCAAAGCTGGAGATCTTGCAGGGGCTAGTAAGATCCTAAAGATGATGATTAGTAGAGGTTGTGTGCCAACTTCGACGACATATAATTACTTTTTTAGGCACTTCTCAAAATTCGGAAAGATTGAAGAGGGGTTAAATCTTTACACGAAGATGATCGAGTCTGGATACGTTCCAGATCGTCTCACTTACAATCTTTTGGTTAAGATGCTATGTGAGGAGGAGAGGTTGGATTTGGCATTACAAGTAACCGAGGAAATGAGAGCGGGGGGATGTGACTTTGAATTAGCAACATGTACCATGCTAGTTCATTTAATGTGCAAATTGCGGAGATTTGAAGATGCTTTTGGATTGTTCAAGGATATGATTCGCAGAGGAATCGTTCCTCAGTACCTTACATATCAGAGACTGTATGATCAGCTGCAGAAAGAGGGAATGACTGATATGTCAAAGGAGCTATATGATATGATGGCCTCTGCACCTCATTCAAAGAAGCTGCCAAATACTTATATGGGAAATCGTGATTTATCAGATGAAAGGCAGGCATATACAATTCAGAAAGCTGAAGTATTGTGTGAAATCTTAAAGACTTCAAAAAATCCAAGAGATATTATGAAACAGAAAAGTTCGGTCAAAGATTATGTATCACATGCAAAGCGTTTGATAGATGACATCAGCAGAAAAGTTGATTAAAGCTAATATTGTGATAAATATCACCAGCAGAGCAAAGTATATTTACGGATGCCTTACTCTTGGACGATGCAGGTATTTTTAGCTCAAAATTGATAACAACATGTTTTATTCTCTATGTTGTTGGGTATTTTAAAGTTTCATATGTTGGAACACAGAGTGTATTTAATGACTGGTTATCTAGAAATGCAGATGAATTATGTCATGATTATGAACACCTTTTTCATTTTGCTGAACTAGCTGCACTATTTTTTTTTTTTTGCTCACTATAAATATATAAAATAAGAACATAGGTATAACTACTCAGGGGATACCATTGAAGAGAAAGTGAGGAGAAAAACAATCACCTGCCTCAATATACAAATCCCTAGAATGGTGCAACAACCTAACATAAAAAGAATAACAAACTCCTAACAAACTTGGTAGATAAGAAGTAAAAGAGTGGGATCCTTTATTAATTTTCGAGAAACAAATTACTTCTGTGAACTTCAAACCACACCGTTTTCTTAATCTGCTCCACTGAACAGCATAGTGGGGTTCTGTACCTTCGACCATCATGCTCCTTCTATAGCAAATAAAGTGCATATATGGCATTCTAGAGATGTTGCTGAAATAGCACTTAATTGCAGGAAATAAATAATTTGTCCTGTCGAGAAATTGAAATAATGGCAAGGCCTGAATAAAGGAAGAAGAGTAAGGAGTAAGGAGAAAAGGACAAGTGATCATGAGTAGAGCTGGCCAAACGAGCGGGCCGGGCGAGGGGGGCCGGTTCGCCGGTTTGGCTAGCTCCTAACTCGTGGACGGCACTGCAGCTGGCCGGGCCGTGCTGAGTCGGGCCGGTTCTCAGAAAGCCTGTCTCGTGTGCGTCTCGGCGGGTTATGCAGGTTAGGCAGATTTATTTATTTTTTAAAAAAAATTAATTCCATTTATTATTTTAAAAGTATTAAAAATTATACGAATATTTTTGGAATAAAAGAGGATGGTACCTCTATAAATTTTATTAATTAAAAAATATTTTACAAATAATTTGAGAGGACTCCTCTCTAAAAAAACGGAACAAACTGCTTGTACATAATAAACATATTAAAAAAATACGAAGCAAATCAATTTAAAAATACAAAATAAAAATATACTATCCACTATTTAATTTATACAAAATCTTGTTGTTCGTTGTTAGTTAGACGTGCCCGATTCTGATGAACTATCCATTAACATCCACGGATCGTGTTCTCCATCCGAGTCATCTTCTTTTCTTGTTGTCTTTTTTCGGCTTGATCCCCGTCCTTTTTGCAAACACATATCTTCACCACGTCTAGAAAAAGACTTGATCTCTTCTCGTCCAACACTCTTCTACATGTACTAAAAGCAGACTCGGACGCAATTGTAGAGGCAGGAACTACTAATATGTCCCTTGCAATTTTTGCTAAAATCGGAAATTGGTTCTCATGATTCTTCCACCACGTTAGTATTGAAAAATTATCATCTAACGCGTAATTATAAGAAAAAACTCCCTAATCATACTAGACGAAGAATTAGGTATAGAAGACGTAGTGGAAATTCTACATTTTTGTTTTTTAGCTAGGATAGATGAAATAGTACTATTAAACCTACTAACAGTATAGTCTTAGGTGGTATAGCATTTTGAGTTTTGGGAGTATATATATCTACAAGATGATATAATAATTCTAAACAATTTTGTACATAAAGAGCATGATTATAAGAAACTCCTAACACCTCATAATAATGTTCTAACATATTTTCTAAACATTCTTTTCTAACACCGGGATCAAAAAAACATGCAACAACACCATAAATATAGGGAAAATATGTAAAGTATTCTATCCACTTAATTTTCATGTTATAAATAATTACACTAAAATAATCATTTTCTTCAAATTCACGTAAAGTAGTAACAATATTAACACACTCAATGATAACATGATGTGCATTTGGTTGGTAAACATAAGCAAAAACCTTAGTATCATGATGATAACATTCAAGTATATCACGTACGCTAGTTGCCAAATCCCACTGAATATCGGTAATCAGTCCACCGTCAAATTGGTTTTTTGGGTCTGAATTATATAACTCAGTGATAACTACCTTATATTTAATTGCCTCATTTAATAATTTATAAGTCGAATTCCATCTCGTAGGACAATCGATAGCCCATTTTTTCGGCCTTAACCCATTATCTTTACACAATTTTTTGTACTTAGACCGTAATGTGTGTGCTATATGTGAATACTAACTATTTTTCTAATGGGTTCTAATAATAGAGTTATTTCTGCAATTCCCTTTTGAACCGATAAATTAATTATGTAAGCACAACATCTAACATGCAAGAAAGTACCATATAATATAGTGCGAATGTCAGGCCTAATATAGTCCATGACTTTATTATTTGCAGATGCATTATCTAAAGATATTGTAAACAACTTGTGAAGCAAATTAAATTCCTTTATTGTGTCTAATATTCTTTGTTTTATATTAAAACCGGTGTGTGACTCGTTCATAACATCAAATGCAATAATTTGTTTTTGTAATAAGTAGTTAGCATCAATCCAATGAACGGTAACACAAATAAAGGGCTCACCACAACTCAAACTCCAACAATCATTAGTTAAAGAAACCATACCATCAAAATTACCGAAATATTCAATTAATTGTGGTCGTTGACTATAATATTATTTTTGTGTGTGATGTTTAAGTGTGTTCCTAGGAATTCTTTTAAATGTCGGGTTTATTGAATGTTTCATCATGTACTCTAAATTCGGACTTTCACCGTGGGAGAAAGGTAACTCGTCTAATGTAACATAAGTAGTAAAATCTTCAATCATTCTATATCTATTATAGGAGAAAGGCATACCTCCACAGGGAGACATGAAACCACTGATTTGTATTTGTTGTGATTCCCATGTGCCTCTACACTTTCATGACTTTACTTCGTTAGTCTGTGATGATTTTTTAAGTGCCGATCAAGTGTACCCGTACCGGTCCCTTAGCGTGAATAAAAGGGGGTTGTTATCGACCACTTTGAATACAAAGCAAACAAAAAGCTTTAAATTGGTTCGGATCTTCCATTGCTTGTCTCAAAAAATATGTCCAAACGTGTGATGAATGTCTAGTACTAGAAGAACTACCTGTAAAAATAAGTTGTACCCGGATTAATTCGAATAATTCAAATATTTTAAAAATACGAACATAAAAAATGAATGCTTTAAAAATATAAAACAAATAATTTAAAAAACATAACAAATGAATACTTAAAAAAACAATAAAATTGAATGTTTTAAAAAATTCGAATATTTCAAATAATTTAAAAAACATTAACAAACGAATATTTAAAAAATCAAAAAAAAATTGAAGGCTTACCAGGTTCGATGGGTGGAGGTGGTGGCATTGAATTTCCTTGGCTGGAACCTTGTGAATTTCCTTGATCCATTTTGTAATTATTTGAAGCTCGCCGGAATTATTCAATAATAGCAGCGGCAGTAGCAGTGAGCAGTAGCAGAGTGAGAGGGAGAGACTGAGAGAATAGAGACAGTGTGAGAGAGATTGAGAGAGTACAGAATCGAGGGTTGAATTTATAGGCTAGAATGTAGCCGTTGGAGATGGTGGGCCTGGTGGCAGACTTGGCTGAATGGCAGGCGCAGCAGGTAGCCGTTGCAACTTGCAATAGTCCAACGATGTGTGCCGTGGCGGGTTGCACGAGCCAGACGAGTTGCACGTGGCGGGTTGACGGGTTGTGGCGAGCCGTGCCGGTTTTGCTCGTCGGGGTTCGTGCGGGTTTGACGTTCCGGTTCCGGTTCACTCCAAACCAACTCGTGCACGGCTCTTTTTTTAAGCGGTTCGTGCCGGTTTTTGAACCGGCCCGGTTCCCAGGCGGCTTTGACGAGTTCAATGGCGAGCCGGCCCGCCCGTTTGGTCACCTCTAATCATGAGTCTCATTATGGCCGTTACAAGGCATGCAAGTTTAATTTACTATAAAAACCTAAAATGAAGAAGTCTGTCAGCAGTAGAGAGTCTCCTTTTAATAGCGATCTAAAGTAAGGAGGAGAATCTGGGAATTCTTAACCGGTGCCAGAGTACTTTATACCGAGATACCAGGCCTCTTCCAGACTGTAGAGAGATTATCACAACTGTTACAGTCCCATTTGATTACATTGCGATTCCTGGATGGAGTGATTGCTTCAGAAAAATTTGCATGTGCTAGTATTTGATTAAAGTAAAACAAATATAGATCATATGTTATTATGTACAGTATATGTATGTGTTGAAGATGTTAAATGTGGAGATAAAATTCTGTGTTGTATATTATAACTATTATCTTCATGTCGTCTGTCATTCTGACCAAAGTTAATATCCTGTTACTGCAATATTTGGACCCTGAAGGCGTTCAGACACTGAAGAACTTTATATTTAATTAATATTCAAAAGGGTACTGGCATGGATTTAGTTTAATTATAAAGGGGGCGTTTGTATTGTTTATGGGAATGAGAATGAGGAATGGGGAATAGGAAGGGAGAAATTAAGATTGAAAAGTATTTGGAAGTCAATTGTGTAAGTTGGGAATTATTTACTCATAATGAAAACGAGTTTCCAATCAAACCTCGCAACCAAACACTAATACAGGGAAATTAACATTCTGATACCCAAGAATCGGTTTTAAATACCTTGGGACTAAACGGTCCCCAAGGTTTACTGGGGTACCAAGTATAGAGACTGTGAAGTCTAGTTATATATTTCATAAATAGTAGTTCAATTTGATTCTTAACGTTTTCGTTTTTGGTTGATTTAGCTATCTGAGAATTTTGTATACTTGGTTTTGCAGATGTCAAATCCTCTGGAAGCACACCACTGAATTTCTCCAAAGAACAACAGCACCCCATCAACAAATTTAAATAAAAGAATAATCTCTAGCCAACTTTTTCAGCCATCTCTGTCAACTTTGCCACCTAACCAAAGAGAATGGGTATGCGGGGAAGTTGTCAAGTCCAGTCAACCTCCAACAATAGCATCTTCATACATCAGTTAAGTATTTTCTTCAAAAGAAGCATCTTAGCCTTCTCACTGAACCAAGCCAATCTAGCTGAAAGAACCCTGGTGAGAAACCTTAATTCTCGTAAGCAAATTACTTGGAGATCTCTGATTAAGAAAACCAAGCCAAACTATCAGATAAATTTTTGTAAATCAACGTAGTTACACAAACATGCACTTAAACTTTATATACACATGCAGAACAGTTGCTGGACATTATTCGTTTACCTCGGATAATAATTTAACGAACATGTTATGAAAGTCAAGCTTTGCGAATTTAAGATGTAAATTCCTATTTGGTACATTTGAGTTTCTTCTTCATAGTAAAGACTTGTCACTCACTTCAGTCTTCTATACTTCAGCTCATACTTGCTATTTCTAATTATGGTGAATACTGTGAAAGTATTAAAGCGAACAAAATTTCTAATTTAGCCGGAACCCTGGTCTAATATATGTATGCACTCATTTGTTATTTAGGGTGGTTCTGAATTTTTAGGCATCGTAAGAAAAATGTCCAAAGTCCGGCAACAAACACTGATTTAAGGCCTTTAACACTCATTTCTATTTTTCTGACCCAGGACAAATAATTACATGATTTTTCTTAAGGAAATTGATCACTTCAGTTAGTTATAAGTTATCATTTTTATTTGACCGCTTCTATTTTAATTAAGTTCACTTTATATCGGATTATTATTTTAAATTAATAAAATATCAAATAAATTATTTTAACATGCTTTCCTAAATACTTATTGTACAATATTACGTTAACATGTTAATTTTTGGCCACGTACTATTTTTGATGTATACATCATTGATTCATTGTATATTTTGAATAAACTGGTATAAATAATATGAATTATATTAAAAAGAAATCCCAATTTTAAAAAAAATGCTAAATTTGATGCAACATTTTATTTAATAAAATCTATTTTTAATATTTTTACACGATATTAACAAAAAATACATACATACTCCTTCCATCTTTTAAAAGTGGGCTACCCCGTTTTGCTTTTCTAAAATACATGGGAGCAGATTATTTTGTTTCAATTATTCCTTATAGGTATAAATATACAATGTTATATAGAATTTTTAACACGCATCCAAACGTTTCAACTTTCAACTGATGTTATAAATAATTTATCATCGACTGCGACTCTAACTGATGTTATATGCATATTTATTTTTGATTGAAATATATATTTAAGGTATATAGTTTGATTAAAATGTGATATTTACATAAAATGAAATATATTATTCAAAATAATGAATTGAAATATATAATTGGTATAACAAAATATTAAATTTAAAAATGAGATTTTTTTGACAGAATATACTTACTCATAGATAAATTATATCAAGATACAATATTCAATGAACTAGTTTCTTTCATTCAAAAAACTTATCATCTAACTAAAATACATGAAAATGTCCCTGAAAATTTAGACAATAAGGTCTTAATATCTGAGAAAAGAACACCCGTCATACTTCAATCAACAAATATGCATCCAATCCAAATCCATAAAGCGCTACAAAACACACTTGAAATTATAAAAAGAATAAAATAATAATTCACTAAAATATGTTTAATATAAAATCATAATGCATATGACACAAAATCGTCATTCAACGGTATATAATAACAATCGTATACGATCAAAATGCCATAAAAATTGGCACTGTCTCATAGAGGATTGCATATGATACTAAAATTGTTCAAAAAAATCATATTTGAAAGATTTTTAAAAACAAATCTGAATGATATGAAATAGATCCCAAAAATATAAAAACAAATCTGAAAATTTTAAAGTTAAAACTTTTTAAAAAGGTATAAATAAGAATGATTATAATATAAGAATATTTTTCAGAAGATTTTTAGAATAAGGATTTAGGAAGTGGGTGAGGCGGAGAGGGAAGAAGAAGATTTTTTACTCAGAAACAAAAAAAAAGAGATAATTAATAATATTATTAATTAGTTAACATTTGGACCATTGAATATATTGGGATTGAAAAACAGTTCTGAAATTAAAATTTTATACTATATATAAAATACTTTGGTTTTCGTGAAAGTAGAAAATTTTAAAATACAATTATGTGTATGTTAAATTATTAAATTAAAATATAAAATTGAGTTAAAAAAGATTAAATTTGAAATATAGAATTATATATTAACTTAATGATATATGTACTAATAAACAATAATTTTTCAAACATTAAAACTTATTTTGAAAAGATTGTGTTAGTTAATTTTGTTGGTTAATCAGTTGAATTTGTAATTAATTAATATATACATTAAAATTTTAAAAATATATCAAAAAATAATAAATTTTAGGATAATAATTTATAATAAAAAATTATTGGACAAAAAACACCAGAGCTAAAGTCAAACTCAATAATTATAGTTATCAAATAAATTTTAATTTGAACTCCAATTTATTGTAATAGAATGGTGTAATTTGAGTCCGTTGTTTATCAGTAACTCGAACTCGTTTAATTAATAATGGAAATTAATAAAGATTAGACTCTTTTAAATTATTTAAATAACTCAACTTATTTAAAAATATTCCAACTTATTTTCTAAAAATGAACCAAGAATCCTACTCAAATCCAAGTCCAAACAAATACAGCAACCCTTCACATATGAATTATGATACAATTTCCCCACTGATGACGTGGCAGTACACTTTAATGATAGTCTAATAAATAGACATTACATGTACGGGTGCGGGGTGTCCAATGATAATCAAATAACTACACATTTTACCCAAAGAGGAACCATGAATGTTTTGGTCTGCATGTCTAAAATAAAATTATTTTAAATACATTTGCCTTCGTTTAATTAATATTTCGGCAACCAAACCTATTTTAAAAATGAGGCACGATTGAATAGTTAAAATGATAAAAGATTTATTCTCGTGATCCCGTTCTTAAGTTCAATTCTCCCTTCCTCCGAAATTATTAGAACATATCCTCGTTTATAAGATTATATTGAAAAACATATTATAAAAATGGAGTATTTTCACTCAAAAAGTGCAAAACCACTACACTTATTGTAGTGAATACTGAAAATTTTTATATAGTTGTACTTGTTGAGGAGTTGTATCCTAATCTTATTAAAAATCTATAAACTACTAGTACAAAGATATTTGAAAACTAAGAATTAATGTCATGCCTTGTTTCTCGTGCGAATGGTTGAGTACAAACGAGAGTACAATTCTTGAAATAAATCTGAGAGTGAACAGTGTATATAATATACATACACCCCCATGACGTATGTAGAGATATAGATGCACGCAAATACTATCAGAGTGCAAGCAGGGCACATAAATGTATTTATATCTTCTCTTTACCCATTGCCCATAACACTAATCCCCCAACTCTGCTACACACAGAAGAAAAAACCTTGAGAAAGTGAACCACATCAAACCCTTTCTTTACCTTCACGCCTCCATTAAATCTCTCTCCCTCTCTCTCTCAATCTCCCTCTCTTTCTCTCTCTCTCCCTGCATTGTATTATATGCACTGAAAAGGCTCAAACAAAACAGAGTGTTTTCTTGAGAAAACAGAGCAAGTTCTTGAAAAAGGTTCAACCTTTGCTATTCTTGTGTAAAGATTTGATAATCTTGAAAATGGGGTCTGGTAAAGAAGAAGAAAGAAAGCAAGAAAAGAGTGTATGGGTTCATGGACCAATCATTGTAGGAGCAGGACCCTCTGGTTTAGCAGTAGCAGCTTGTTTAAAACAATCAACAATACCTTGTTTAGTTCTTGAAAGAAGTGATTGTATTGCTTCTTTATGGCAACAAAGAACTTATGATCGTCTTAAACTTCATCTTCCTAAACAGTTTTGTCAACTCCCATTGCTAGATTACCCTAAACACTTCCCAAAGTACCCTACAAAACATCAGTTCATTTCATACATGGAATCATATGCTAGCCATTTTTGTATTCAACCTAAGTTTAAACAAGTTGTTGAAAAGGCTGATTTTGTCAATGGGATGTGGAGGGTCAAGAGTCAAGATTGTGAGTATATTTCTAGGTGGCTTATTGTGGCTACTGGTGAAAATGCTGAGCCTGTTATTCCTGATATTGTGGGGTTGGAGAGTTTTAATGGAAATGTGGTGCATACAAGTGGTTATAAGTCTGGATTAGAGTTTAGAAAACAGAGGGTTTTGGTTGTGGGCTGTGGAAATTCTGGTATGGAAGTTAGTTTGGATCTTTGTAGACATAATGCCAGCCCTCATATGGTTGTTAGAAACTCAGTAAGTTCATCTACACATCCCCTTCCTTCATATTTATATATATGCATAGTATAATGTGTGTGTGTGTGTGTGTGTTTTTCCCATCTGGGCCTCTCTAAAAAGTATTTATTTTGTCAATTTACTGTAGAATTATTGAAGTTTTGATCTGGGTTGAGGGTGTAACTTATTAATGTATGGTAACTTTTCATCAGGGGATTTACTTAGGTCACTGTTTTCAGAAATTGATTGGTAGTTTTGAACTAAAGTTTTTAGTAGTGTTGCTTTTGGTGTGCTCTTTATTTAAGGTGATTAGTCTCTACATTTAAAGAGAGTGATGAGTTTAAACTGAATGTGAGTTTATGTTATTTGTGATTTGTTCAGGTTCATGTTCTGCCTAGAGAGATATTTGGCTGCTCAACATTTGGAATAGCTATGGCACTTCACAAATGGTTACCTTTACGTCTAGTAGACAAGTTCATTCTACTAATGTCTAATTTGACACTAGGGAGTACAGAAAAGTTAGGGCTTCGACGGCCAAAAACCGGGCCAATTGAGCTCAAAAACACCACTGGAAAGACACCAGTCCTCGACGGAGGTGCTCTGAATCAGATTAAATCCGGTAATATCAAGGTAAGATATAAGCTTTTGTGCCAAACATGCCTTGTGGCCTTGTATGTTAAAGATGCATTTTTTTTGTAAGATTTACTTTGGCTTAAGGGCTGCTAACCGTACAACTTGTTGCTCGCTTACCTTCCATTATGGCATAATAATCAATTAAAATCTGATTATTTATCGTGTTTTCGCAGTTGATGGAAGAAGTAAGAGAAATAACAAGAAATGGGGCCAAATTCATGGATGGGCAAGAGAAAGAATTTGATTCAATAGTTTTGGCTACAGGCTACAAGAGCAATGTCCCATTTTGGCTAAAGGTATGCATGAATATCATTACATTGAATTTTTTACATTGTCTAAATTTGCTAAATGTTGTGCATGAGCTATCTGTACCTCAGTTTGTGTGTGTATAGTTTCCAGTGTTTTCTTATTGCCAATCTTATATCGCTTTCTAGTCTTACACATGCAGTATACCACAAATAAGTTTTTATATGCAAATTGTAATACTTGTTGCAGCTGCCTATTACTCTGCTGCTGGCACTGATCAAATAAAAGTGAAAATCTGATGTCATTTGTTTGGATTATTCCCCTAGCTTCTGAGCAATACTTTTCAAATAATTTGTTTTAAGTTGATGAGGTGTAACTATCATAGTATCATGTAAATCTTATTAAATACACATACATGTGTGTGTATAATATATATATTTATTTTGGGGTTGAGGGTGGGGGGAAACAAGTTTTGTGAAAGTGTTCTTTTAGCTCTTTTCTAGGATGCATTAGGAAGCACTGTTTGGAAAAATCTTAGCAACATTCTTAAATGGCCCTTTTTGATAAAGATACTTCAACCTTGGCTTTTCCTATATGTTTTATGCAAGCTACAAATTTGAACTTTTATATAACTTTTCTATACCCTTGACACAGACCTACGTCGAGGTATTGTATTGACGGTGATTTTAAAATCTCGCAAATATATTTATTTATTGATATTGTTTGTGAAATGCAGGGGAGTGATTTCTTTACAGAAGAAGGAATGCCCAAAACAGCATTTCCAAATGGTTGGAAAGGGAAGAATGGGTTGTATACAGTAGGTTTCACAAGGAGAGGTCTACTTGGGACTGCATCAGATGCCATTAAAATTGCAAAAGATATAACTGATCAATGGAAGGTTATGAAGGAATGGAATAATAATTGTAGCTCTTATGTTATTCTATAAATTTAAACCCCAGTATAAATTAGGATATTAGGAAGGTAGTTTCATTGTGGGTTTCTCCATTCTTCACCATCCACAAAGTAGAAATTTTATGTAATTTTCTATTGCTTTTTTGCTTTTTGTGTATTTTTTTTTGTTTTTGCTATTCTTCACTTGTAAATCAATCAATTTTGTTTCAAGGTTTTGTTGTTGTACTTCCAAGTGTATGATTGCTTGTGTAATAAAATTGTTGAAGTGGAGCATGTTTCTTGAAATTTCACTTATTACAAACCTCCACATTAATTTCATAGTTTAAACTTGTGAAGGTTACTTCTGTTAGTATATAAATAAGAAAACAAACACAAGGCAAAAACAGCCGAGGATAAAAAGAGCCGAGAAAATTAACATGAAATTATTAATATACCTTGATTTGATAAAAAAAAATAATAGAAATATATTTATTTATTAATTAATGTTAAGTACTATATACATTTTTTGGTTAAAATCAAGAATCAAACCCCTATTTTCATGTACATATTTCAAAGCCATAATCATTAAAATACAAAATCTTTTGATTTTATCCTAAAAAATATTTTATATGAAACAACACCTCTCATGTCTTATCTTAAATTATTATTTTAATATTTTACTATTATTAGTTTTCATTATCTTATATATAGTTATATATCTTATCTCTTTTATAATATTTATTAATAATATCAAATGTGATAAATATTTATTTTTATTTCAATTAATTTCTTTTTATTAAATATAATAATTTTAAGTCAAAATTGTTTTTTAAACGAACTGAGTCAAACCGAGTTTTTAATCGAATGGAAAGTGATGTTCAAACTCGGCTCGATAACAAACGATAACACGAGTTTGTTCACGAATAAATTGAATTGAGTTAAACTCAAACCAAATTTGAGCCGAGTTGAGTTGTTAAGACTGTGTGAAGATGCTAGCTATCTGAATTCGTTATTCAAAAAGAAGATCTTTATATATAAACATTAGAACAAGTCCAAAGACTTTCTTATACGATATTCTAAATTATAATACAAGGAATGCAATAAAAAAAATGTTACTCCAACACCTTCCTAGTTCATCCTTAAAATGATAGAACATCTCTCTCCTCCCATATTTTTAAGGATGCCCTAGTCATTCCTTACTTGATTTTTATTAATAAAAAATTATTTTTCCTCTTTCTCATGCTTGTTTTTCTTTTCCCTCCTCTTTTACAATTCAAATATTTTAATAATAAGATAGGAAAATAAGAAATGTTGTTGAAGTGCATGTACAAAACTAATTTCCTAAACTATTAGGACATAATATTTTATAAGAAAGCTCTAGTGAGCTGTTAGACTTACTCTTAGAACTATTTGAGCATGATGGGTTTCCGAATTTCAGGGAATGAGCATC
This sequence comes from Oenanthe sinensis, assembly GCA_028671895.1. NCBI lineage: Eukaryota > Viridiplantae > Streptophyta > Magnoliopsida > Apiales > Apiaceae > Oenanthe > Oenanthe sinensis. Next base: position 41,411,099 of record CM053806.1, read on the forward strand.
ACAAATTTTTTTGTCTTTTACAATTTTTTATGGAATTAATCAAATTTTGACTACAATTTATATAGCATCATTTAATAATTTTAAAAATCTAAAAAATATATCTTAAACTAGATTAAATCTACCGTAATTTTTATAATTATCTTCCACTATGTTATTTAAACCTTAAAATACAATGAATTTATATCTTACTTTTTATGAATTTGTTTATATGTTGAAGATGAATAGAATAGTTTCTTTTTTTAGCTAAGCTTATATTTTTTTTTATAGAATAAGGATGGATTCGAGCTCCACAATGGCTCCAAAGGAGGAAGTTTATGTTACAAGCTCTAAGAACTTTCATATTCATAATTTGGTGTAACAACTAACACCAATAAACTAGTTTAAACTAGTTCATAAACTTGAAACAACAAAGACAACAGTTTAAAAGGTTAAACATTGTTGGGAAGCAGCCCCCTCCTTTTAGCCACATTTCAGTGGCTAAAACGTTCATTTTTGTTTGAAGGCAACCCAATAACCACCACATGGACTGGAGGCTCATCAAACTCAGCTCCTTCAATCACTTGCTTGGAAACAGCTTCATCAACAATCGTTTGAGCGATACCCTTACCTTTGTTATTGTTCATCCTATGCTCTAGCAATACCAATATCACTACTAATGGCACAAATACCATCCACAGACTAGTAGGTGAAATGGACATTAGTGATTGAAATCCAGACATCATACTAAATAACATGGGAAATGTTATAGACATGTTCATATCAAGGGTTTAGATACAAATGATGGGACCCTACCTCTAAGTAACTATACATAAGAGCAAGTTTATAAGAGTCAAGGGTGTTAAACATTAAAAAAAGTTTCCAAGAAAATGTTTATGAACCTTAATAAGTCCAATAACAACATAATTCTTGAGTAAAGTTTCATGGATGACTTTAAAAGTCAAATCATTCGCAGATTCAAAGTAATCTAAGTAACAATTTCTCCAAACTTTTTGAGACTTATCAAATAAAGCATTTGAGGGTTTAATACAAACATGTCCATTTGACTTGAAAAGAATCTTCTCCGGGTGTGGTCTAATTGCTTCATAGCTTACCTTGAATTCGTTCAAAGCTTGTAAATCTCAGTGTCCATATGTGAGATCATCCTCACGAGGCGGCGTTGACAGTCCATCAAGATGTGTATAAACTTGCTTATAGGTACACTTGGGCTGCTCGAGGGAGTCCTTGTCGTGTCCTATGGGTTTCGACGAAGCATTCCCAATCATCCTGGGGGGGGGGGGGGGGTAGAGGCTGAGGGATGAGAAGCCTCTAAAACGTGGTGAGTGAATCCAATATCATCATGGATGAAGAGAGGATTGACATGCGAGCTCGGAGAGTCCGAGTCCGAGGATATAGAAATAAGAGACATGGAAGAAGAGATAAGAGAGTAAAATAGAGGTGAAGAAGGAAGAAAAGGGGGCGGCAAGAAAGGGGAAATAGTTAGAAAAGAGAGGGTTAGAGTAGAGAGAAAAAGTTAAACCGAATCTCATTTGGATTTTTTTACTTGTAGAATAGTTTCTATTTTAAGAAAACAAATAACATTATGAAATATAGAACTTGAAACTAAAGTATTTAAACAAGAACAAAGTTTAAAATTATTGGTAATCTAGATTAGATTCATCATATATATTTTATTACTTTTGAAATATACTTTATATCCTAGATACAACTGCCAGTGATATTCTTAATTGTTCTTACAATATTTTCTCTGAGAAAATGAGCAAATAGAAAAGTATTGATAACACTGTTATTATACTTGTGATATATATATATACTTGTTTATATACTGTATATCACAATTATTACAAGTTTCTAGTCTATCAATAGATAAAACAAATATGACTAAACTTGTTGCACAAGGTCATTTTTTTATATTGTGCATTTTAGAAATTCTTCTTATCTTCTGACATAAATATGTGAGGGTTTATTTTTTTAAGAGTCTTAACATTTAGATAAGGTTGATGGTCTTTAGTCAATATTTGATTGATTTAATTATAAAAATAGTTAAATAAAGCAAATAACTTGAGACGAAGATAATATTTTATTACACTCTTTATGTTTCAATTTATTTGTATTATTTAATTTTTGCAGTCAAATTAATCAGATTTTGACTGAAAATTAATTCTATTATATAATTAAAATAATTATAAAAATTATATTATTAAGAAGTTTATATAATATATTTTAAATTATAATTTAATCCTTTAAAATTATAAAAAAAATAATTTAGAAATCACAATTAAAATTTAATTTATTTAATTACAAAAAATAAATAAAATAATTAATTTAGGACGGACTAAGAGGAATAAATTTAGTGTAATAATAAATGTCTAAATTGAGGCCTGAGTTATAAAAATGTAGTAACTCTTACTTAAGAATCTCTCCTAAGGTACAAAACCTTTAGTTAAATTAGTTTATGTGGCGTATATGTGACACTATTTGGAGAAAATGTAAAAAATATATCACTTCAATCATTCAATTCTTTAGCAATAAATATAGACAATCACATTTGGTTGACTATTTTTATAGAACCAACAAATTCCTTAAATAAAATTTTATCTTATAATAATTATACATAATATCATTGGAGTACACAACACTTCTCTTATTTAAAATTTAAAATTTTAACATTTAGCCAACCATTTTATTTATTATCATTGGAGAATAAATAATTAGTTTCTTAAATGTTTCAATAACATTGACTTGGTCTTGTATGCAAAAGAGAATTAAGGAAAGGACTGCAAAGTACAAAATTTAACGAGTAACTTATATATAACACATTGACTCGTCTCACTTTAATACTTAATTCTTAAATGCATACACTTGTGTAAAAAGTGACAATAGAGTGTAAAGGTAATGGTGAGATCAGAATATCTTAACAGATACGAAGTTGACTTTTGCTGATGCTACAAGTAAACGCAGTAATAGTACTCCTGCTTTACATTCATTGGCTACCATAATTAGAGTTTACTTGGTATATACTAAAATGCAGGTTTGGCCTCATTAAAAAGGTTTGAAGTTACTTAGCAAAAAAAAAAAAAAGGTTTGAAGTTAACTTATAAATATATGCATCATAAATATTTGTGTTTTTATCTAGATCAACCAAAAGATAAATCTATTACTTGGATGGTGAAGAACAAAAATGATTAAGAGAATGGTAAAAATGATGATCATAAATCTACATAAGTGATTTCACATATATACGTAAGAGTAAGTTCAACAATCTCATAACTCATCCCTTAAATATAATATAAAAAATTAGATCTTATTAACTTAGGACATAAATAATTAATTTCATTTCCAACAATATTTATTATCCTCATTCCATATTTAATATTTTATTATTAAAAATACTTTTTATCATTAAAGTATAATATATAATATAGAGAGAAAGAGAGTCCATGTAATAATTTATTATAAAATATAAGTTAGGACAAATAGAAAGATTCCTTCAAAATAAGAAATGAAGAGAGTCTAATAGTGATTTAAAGAATCACTAGGATATTGTTGGAGTACCTTTTTTTGTCAACTTCCCTAAATTTTAACTTAAAACATCATTTAGAGCAAGTCCAAGAGTATCCTAATTCATTACCTATAAATATTATAAAATAATAGCTCCCAGTAATTTAGGGATATCAATTTTAGTGTCAACTCCAATAATAATTCATATTCTCATTTCTCATTATAATAATAATATTAATAATGTTATGCCCAATATTTGGACATGGGTCCTAGGCAGGCCCAATGACATAAGTTGGCTAGCCCACCTCGCACCTGAGCTCACTTGGGTTCTAAGCCCATAACCAGATCGCATCGTGCTAAAGATAATAAAATATTCTAAGGCCCTTGGCCTAGCCTTAGGTCGCATCGCTAGCTCACCGGCCTTGGACTCATTCAACTTCGAGAAGGAAGAGAGAGGAGAACCGGCCTTCAGCCCGGTTCTCTTATCATCATCACCTCCCAGGTCGCATAAACTTGACAGAGAGGCTCTCATCCCGGTTCGCTTGGTCAAGTTTACTGCCTCCGGATCGCTTCGCTAGCATGGATTTCTGGTAACTAGCTGAAAGACTCATAGTCTCATGGACTCACCTTACTTGACATTATTTGTTAATCTGAAGATTGTGGAAGGCCCCCCGGGAGTAATATCTCAACATACTTATCTATTTGAAGACAACTAGCCCTACAAGCTCTCATCTCATCAAGAGATCCACTTAGGATCACCTCTACATATTGCTCCCGCGATGCCACATCGCGTATAACTCCCTACGGGAACCCCTTGCTCTACAACTCCATGACAGTCCCCGGAACCTAACAGGCTTGGGCCATGGCAGTTACAGACATCTGAGAAGCTTGCCCTCCACATCCACACAGACTTGGGCCGAAACCCAGCACGTCTAAGGATTTGGGCATAATGGACTGGACCAATACCTAGCCCATATAGGTAACTTGTCCTCCAAGAACTGTGTGTAGCTTGAACCCCTATATAAAGGGTACGTATGCCTCTTGTTTCAGTTGAATTGACAGTTGGCAGCAAGAGAGCAAATATTTTCTCTGGTTTTCTAACGAATCAACAACAAGATCAGCTACCAAAATCCATCACTTTTCCCCCGTGTTCTTCGCATTCTTCATCAAGTTCATCAGCAAAATCATCATATTTTACTCCGTGATTCCAGCAAACCTCCAAATTATTATTATACCAGTTTCTCCCTATAACAAATAATAATAATAATAATAATAAATTTAAATCTAAAAATAAGGGAAATAAGAAAAAAGGAGGGAAGTGAATATTTTTATTCATAAAAATAAAATAGTAGATTGCTAGAGGATCCCTATTAACATGACATGACTATTAAAATTTAGAATATCTTAGTGATTTAGGGAATCACGGGAATACTGTTGCAGTGGTATTTTCTGTTATATTCCCTATTTTTCAGGTTAGAAGCTCATTTAGGAAACCTGTTGGACTTGCTATTAGAGAACCTCTTGGAATTACTCTTTTAGCGAAGTTAAAAATGAAAAATGCTAGTTATCCCAAAAATTATCATAATGATGAGTTGTCACATGTATAATTGGTAAATTTTCTATAATAATATGAAATACCGTGTGCATGCATATGCACCCCTTAATAATATGAGACACCGTGTGTATACATATGCACCCCATACACACTCATAAATTAAAACAAATCATATGTTATAGCACGTTATTTATTTGAGAAAAAAATTTGCGATAAGTTTTGGGTAAGTCAAAGATTTAACTAATTATCTTTTCTTCTAATTATGAATTATTTAATTTAGTTTTGTTACTTTTATCCAACATAATCTTCATCGATTTCAAAATCACACGAATATTATAATATTAAATGAAAATGTTCTCAAAATATGCAACCAATACTTTGAACAAATTAAAATTTGCAGATGTTCCACTATAAATTTTCATATCTAAAACGGTGGGCAGTGGGCACACATGTTGATTTTGAAAGACGAAAAAACATACATAACTCGGTGCCCTCAAAGAGAACAAGCTGAGAGAGAGATACAAATACAATGACGCAACTACAGCAACGAATAAGAAGAAAGTCCAAAAGGGCTGAATTAATAATTAATACATGCAAGTAAAAACTGGAAAATCAGATGACACGCTTCTATCAGCACGCGAAATGGTTAAATCCTTTTACTCATTGCGTCATTCACCCATCACTCAATCTAGTAACTCCAAATTATATTCTACTACTGACATACTAACTGACACGCCCTCCTGCCCCTTCTGACATTTAATACTATATAAATTTATAGCCCCATGATCCATATACATCCCGCATGAGAGGAAGTCCAATACAATATTATTAGAGGTGTTATTTCTATAATTGCAACCATTTATTAAATAAATGTTATATGTCAAAGGGTGTCTTAGCCCTTGGATCAGGGTGTGAACGGCTATAATTTTTTTTAAAAAGACGGGCCGCTGTTAATAACTGAGACTTATATACGAACCTCTGTTAATAATCGTGGCACACCACGCTTTTTAACAGTAATCTGTCCGTTAAAACAATCAAATTCCCAAAATCAGCCACTAACCCCCAAATATACACACATACGGTACACATATACATACAACAACAAGAACCCTAATTTCGCAACCCAAAATCAAACACCGTTGCTTGTAATCGATTTTGTCTCTGTGAATTGAAGTCTCGATTGTGTTCCTCATTACAAACCTTGTTACAAGTTCATTTTTTTGAACCGATTTATGCAATTTTTGAGGCATAGCTTTATATGATTTCGATGTTTGCAATTTACATGAGTATTTTGATTGTGTTGTTGTGATTTCCTATTTATATACATGTTTGATTTTTATTTATGCATGCTTGATATGATTAATTGAGTCAGGGTTAGGATTGATATGCTTGATTTGTGAATTAGGGTTTATGATTTTATGATTAATTCAAATTAATTATATTATTATGGATGATTAATTTGATGATCCAAGGGTTGAGACACCATTTACTGTAAGGAATTAGAGTTATAAAAGTTTACAGAGGGAGGTGAATGTATAACTTCAAATTCTTTTGCTTTTTGTTTTGATAAATTGCTTGATAGTGTTTGTAGCTTTGTCAATTCATAATTGTTTATTTAAATACAAATGCAGAAATATAAGAACACGGTGAATTAACTTTCAATCTAATTGTGTATTAGAATGAATCAGCTACAATTTGAAATTCAAAGTGAACTTCAGCTTCTTGTTCTTGGAAGTAGAAAACAAGGTATGAATACTTGATGAAAATATTCAGCTTCTTAACTAATGAGGCTGTACAATGCTACATAGACAACATGTCTCTTGACACATACACTCACTAATCAATTAAGCTAAAACTAGAAATATACAAAAACAATTTTATATTTGACTACTATCTATTTCTAGCTAACACATACTATCACAGTTCTTTTGCATCCAGCTTTATCCCTTATGTCATTTGTCTTGTTCTTCTTCTAAGTTTTGTTGTAGACTTGTCTCTATCATTCCAAGTTTTACTGGTCCTGTAGTGATAGAGCTTCAATATGTTTGTCTTGTTCTTCTGCAAGTTTCCTTGAAATTAGCTCATTTGAAATATTTGAATACTCAGTATTGTTATCATTTGAGAACTCTTGGAGTATGTTACACAGTCGAGTACGCAAGAGACTTCTCGATTAGTCCTTTGCTTGATCACTTATCGATTGGCTAGACTTCTCGAATGCATGAAGTTCTTTGATGACATCTCGATTAGACTAGATTTCTCGATTGGCTTGATTACACTGTCTTTCACTTCTCAAAAGACTTCTTGAATAACTCACATTTCTTGACTTCTCGAATAGCTTCAATTTCTTGACTTCTCGAATAGATTCAATTTGTTTACTTCTCGACTTATTTTTCTGGACTTATCTAACCATTCATTTCTTGACTTCTCTAACCATTCATTTCTTGACTTCTCTACCAGACTGACTTCTCGATTGGCTTCTTGACTTAGAAACAATTTCATTCTGCAACTTCTTATTCTGCCAAAGTCTTCTTAATTTGGTGCATGATTCACCAACTAGAATTTTCTATCATTCTTTATATTCGACTTACAATATTTAGACTTTGAAACAACAGTACAAACATGCTTCTAACTGCAAAGATACATGAGATAAATTAAGTCATTTGCCATAGTATAGTGAATCTATAAATGCTTAAACAAAACAAGCATTTAGTACAAGGTAGGCTTGATTTGATCCAACATTTACTATATAAACCATATTTGGCAAATGGTTGCCAAGGATCATGGCCCTTCTATAATATAACATCAATTATAGAATATAACACTCCAATGTAATATTATAGGATGTGTTAAAATAGAAAAATGTTATACTTGATTCTATATTTAGAATCAAGTATAAATATAGATATAACTATTATAGGCATGTAAGTGATAAATTGGAGGGAAATAAATATAAAAATATCTATTTTAGAAAATTTAATACTATACTTTACATTGTTGGATGATAAGTTACTTAATTTTACATCTATTGGTTCTATTTTGAAACCATGCATTGGAATATGAAATCTATTTTAGCACCAAAATGTATTTTTTGATTTCATATCAGAGCAATAGCTACATGTATTTTAACATTAGTATTGGACTTGCTCAAAGTAATTTGAAAGTTTATAAATATATAGACTTATTAAACTCAATGAATTTTTTTTATTCGAATAAATGAGGATTATTTGAGTAAGGAAGGAATTAAATAACAAATGTAATTACAGAAACTATTAAATATATTCAAATTATAAAACACAAAAAATAATTACAAAACAGAAAAATATTTATAGAATACACAAAAAATAATTATAAAACGTTAAATAGTGTAAAATTAAAAATCATTATATAATATTTATTTATTTTTTTAATAATATTTTATAACTTTTTTGTGCCTGTTTGGCTAATCTTATTTCCAGAAATAAGTACATTACTTCTTGAAATAAGTACATAAATATTTTTTTTTGAAAATAAGTACTTATTTTTCTTTCTGAAAATAAAATCCAACCTTAAATTTCTATAATAATTATTTATCTTCGAAAAAATATATGGAAATATGATTTAAAAAAAATAATAATAAGTTACTTAATTATGACTTATTTTAAGCAATCTCAAACGGGGGCCAAATTTATATTTAAGAAGAATATATATTAATAAAAAAGAGGGTAGTTATCATATAAAAATCAAATAATTATTTATTAATTAAATACTTATAAATGTGCTTCATGTGTCAGCATGAACTTCATATATTTTTTTTATATATAATATGATTATAAAAATGAAACTGATAAAAAAACAAGCACGTACTCGTTACATTTCAAATTATAAGGACAAACACGAACCTAGAAAAATACTGCAATAATTTTAAAAGTGGAATAAAAATGAATAGCAATAATCCAAAATATAAAGAAACGAATCTTACTAAAATAATGGCAGTGTTTTAGCATTATTGAAAATTATATACCAAAATTTATTGATTATGGAACTATGAGAGAGTAATAGCTCAAGAAGTTGCTTACACAGATTTGGGGACTTAGTTTACATTATAGATATTGTTACAGGAATGAATGTTATTTATTCTAAAAATTATTGTTGTTGCTCTATTTGAGATTTTCACACAAAAAATTTATTAAGTACTAATATCGTGTCCATAATCACTAATTATTAATTTGAGGGCAAACGTAACATTCGTGATTAGGCTTAATCGTTGCTTGAATTACTGTAACAGTGTAACCACAGTGCTAGCTAACTGTTTAGATATTAAAATTTTAATTATGATTTTTTTTTAATAATATAAAGAAAGTACATTTTTGTAAATGTGAGGAACAATATTTTGGTAGATGGCAAACACATTCCGATTCCCAACTGAATTCTTCAATTAAAGGAGCGAATACAATCGAACTAGTCGCAAAGATAATATATCCGTTTCTGATTTTTTATTTTTTTAAAAAAATATATCCGATTTTTATTTTCTTGTCAAGAAAATGAAATTTCATTAATTCATCAAATCGTTCGTTAATATTTCAATGAAATGAACTCCGGATTAAAAATACTCACATTTCATAGATGATCCGAACAAATAGATTTCGGCATTTCGCTTCGTATTGAACTATTTTATTCGCAGACTGTTTTCCAAATTTTAACGAGACAATTTGATCATCTGATGACAACCTCCTCCGATTCTTTTAAATAGATTATAAGTTAGAAATATATATACCCAAAAGAAGTAGTTAAAAGGAAAAAACGACATGATGAATTCTTTCAGCTTTAGAATAATTTGTTCTCTATTTCTGTAGCCAAAAAATCCTACGTACGTACAATCATTTAGATTAAAAGCAAACATTTGTCAGATAGAAATGAAATGAAAAAGGTTTGGAACCCTTTTACTTGGGTATGGTTCATTCCACAATATCAAATGTGAAAACTACAAGCAATTATTGGTTAATAACTGGTTGTGTGCAAGCAAGCAAGCTAGGGGTATCAAAATAAAATAATCTTAATCGGTAAAAAGATATGGACTTATTCAAAAGTTGAAAATATAAAATAAATAAATAATCTTAATAAGTAACAAAAATATTCTTGGACTTATTTAAAGGTTAAATATGGGGGGATGATCTTATTGCTCTTTTATCGGTGCAATTATGCCAATCCAATATTATCATGTCTTCATGATTTAAATATTATTTTTTTATTCTTAATAACTAACATTACTAATAATTATAAAATAATAATCTATACAACTAAATATTACTAATAATAATAAAAATATTTATATTTTTATATAATAAAATAAATAAATTTAAATAATATTTTAAATGAAACAGTTTAATTCCAGAATAGAAACAAACACATCAAGAATATTGAAGTTTCATTCTCATTATACAGTCTAATCATCTATAATATACTATTATAAGCAAATAAAATATAAGATAATTATTGGTTTGGTATGGTTGGTTACCATCTTTCAAAAAAATTATAAATACTTTCCTAGAAAAATATAAACAATTTTAAAATAATCTCATGTCTTGCAATTTGTATCCTACAAAAATAGAAACACTTTTATATTCTAATTATAATCCCTTTCTTAATCTCACCCAACTTCTTCTTAGAAAAACTCTTTTTTTACTTAAATTATTAATTTATTATATAAAATTCGAGTCAGGACTATCAAAAATTATTAATTAATTGATATTATCAAATTATCGAATATTAATTTATTTATTATATAAAATTCGTGCCGGGAGTAAATAATTTTAAAATAATATTATTTTACAAATTATATCATGCAAAACTATAGACTCTTATATTCTAATTACAATTCCTTAATTCTTCTTAACTTCTTCCCATAACAACTCATTTCTTTGCTTAATTATTAATTTATTATATAAAATTCGAGGTGGAACTACCATAACATATTAATTCATTTAGAATATTAAATTATCGAATTTTAATTTATTTATTATATAAAATTCGAGTCAAAACTACTAAATATTATTCGAGTATTACTTTATTGAAATATTTATTAGATTTAATATTCATCCAAATATTGTTAATAATTTAATGATAAAAACAATAATAATTTCATTATATTTTATTTAACATTTTCTGCACCCTTAAATTTTTTATCCCACTACAATAAAAAAAAATTATTACTACTTTATTTCTTTTCAAGATAGTAAGAATAAAATAATTAAATTTAAAATGTTAGCATTTTAAAAATATTTATTTATTTTAATTTTAAAATACTTCCCACAACTATTAATACACACACATATAAGGTTTCGAGTCCCATCAAACAAATATTGTTTTAATTTTTGATCTTACGAGAATTATAATATTTATATTAATAAATAATAATTTGAGGCGTCCGTGTGTGTAGCTGAGTTGGTGAGAGCACTGATTATTGACCAAAACTCTAGGTTGAAGGGCTCATGGGCCATCAGTGTGGTCTTGCCGCTCGGTTAATCCGATTTACCAGTCTCGTGTTTGACCTGAGCCAGTCTAGCGTGATACTAGTTAGGATGTCCAGAAATTACAATAATTTGAGATGGGGTTAAACCAATTTTATTGTTTAAACTAATTATAACAAATAATATTTTTTTATATGATCAATATTATTATAATTAGTTTCGCATGTTATTTTTTAAAAACTTTTCACATTCAAGGCCGTTCCTGACATATCCGAGACGCGATGGTAAAAATTTTAAATAGGCCCCCTAAATATTTTTTCCCACCATAACTATAAAAAATATTTAAAAAATCATATAATATAACAAAAGGTTACGGTAAATTTTTTCAAATTTTCACTTATTTCCACCAAAATTTTATCAAGTTTGCTTGAAAATCTACTTTTTTGATAAAAAATTTGGTCATAATTCATTTGTGACTCTTCTCACTTATCAACTCATTTCTTTGCTCTTTTCACATCCACATAATTGCCTTTTAAGTAATATCATAAAAATCTCATTAAAATTTTCATTAAAATTAACATCATAATAACACCTCAAATAGATAGTTTAAATTCAAAATTCTCACTAAAAGTTTGAAAAAAAATGAATCTTTACATCAAAATAAAGACAATATATATATAGGCAACTGTTCAAAAGAAAACTTTTTTTTTGGAGAAAACAAGAAACCATAATCTTATCTAATCATTAAAATCTAATCTGATGGTTATCATTCAATCATTTATATATAACTTTTAACTTAAAAAGGGCAAGTGAGTAATTTACATTAGTGTTATATATGGAAATTTTTATAACATTTAATTAATTGATATTACATTAATGAGTTAATTTGTGTAAGTATACATGTAGTTTTTATCTTGTGTATTTCATATATAATGAATTATTTTATATGTTCACATTTCATATAATTTTATTAAAATACATAATAGATTATTTTATATTTTGAATTGCGGCATAATTTATTGCTCGCTTATCTCGTACACTTGTATTTTAATTTATTTGTTATACTTTAAAATCTAGTAAGATTTATGAGTTATTTTGAAAATTAATTTTAAAAATATATGACACTTTGTATTTTAATAAGTAGAACGGTAGTAGAATGCTAATTTTATTAGAATAAAAATAAAATACTTAATAGAATCTTGAAATTATTATTTAATTAAATAAATTATATTGCATCTAATTTTAAAAACATCGATGATGTGAAATATTTAGTAGAATACTTAGTTAAATAGTTATTAGAATACTTAATGGAATTTAGCCAAAAAAAACACTTAATGGAATCTTGATTAAAAAATATATTAAATTTTATTTTGAAATATTTAATAAAATAATTAGTAGAATAGTTAATATAATCTTAATATTTTTTAAATAAATAGTGAAATATTTAGTACAATACTTAATAGAATCTTGATAAGTGTTTTACTTTTATTAAAATACTTAGTGGAATATATAATAGATTATTTTGAATTACTTTTAAAAATATATTGCGCTATGTATTTTAATAAGTAGAACTGTAGTAGAATCTTAATTTTATTAAAATAATTAATAGAATAGTTAATAGAATTTTAAGATTATTATTTAATAAAATATATTATATTATATTACATTTAAATTTAAAAACATTGATGCGATGACATATATAGTAAAACACTTAAATAAAATAGTTATTAAAACAATTAATGGAATCTTGATTAAAAAATATATTAAATTTTATTTTGAAATATTTAATAAAATAATTATTAGAATACTATATATTATAATATTCTTATTCTATCATGTATTCTAAATTTCAAGATTCGGCAGAGTGTTTTATAGACTATTTTATTAGAATATTATGTATTTTTAGTATTCTATTATGTATTCTAATAAAATTTCAAGATTTCGTAGAGTGTTATTATATTATTATGTATTCGTAGAGTGACAATTTTAAGATGTTATTATGTCTTTAATCAAATATCAAAATATTAAAATTAAATTAAAATAATAAAACACATAACAGAATCTAAAATTAATATTAATACCATAGTAGAATATTTAGTAGAATACATTAGAATATACGTGAATAGTAGAACACATAATAGAATCTTAAAATATTCTATTAGAATACTATGTATTTTTAGTATTCTATTATGTATTCTAATAAAATTTCAAAATTCCGCAGAGTGTTATATTGACTTAATATGCTATTATGTAGTTAATCAAATATCAAAATATTAAAATTAAATTAAAATAATAGAACACATAATAGAATCTCAAATTAAAATAAATTTTAAATACCTCATATACTTATTAGAATATATTAGAATATATGTAGATAGTAGAATACATAATAGAATCTTCAATTAAAATAGAATAAATATTAAATACTACATTAGAATAGTTAATAGAGTACATGAAAATATGTATAATATCTTAGTAGAATCTCATTCATATTATATATTGAATATTTAGTCTGATTTATATATTATGTGTTGAATGTTCTTGTCTTGTTACCATAATAAATATTAATTTTAATGTGATTGTAGTTGCCAAATAAAATAATTGCCTTATTTAACTCTTTATCCTTAACAAAAAGTCTTGTAAATTTAAAAATATTACTAAATTACCCTTAATTAATTAGTTTTGAATTTTATTACTTCTATAAAATATCAACGGTCTAGATTAAGGTTTCCTAATTTTCTATCTAAATTGATTTTCCCTAGATCTCTACTATATATATATATATATATATATATATGAGTTTTAAGACAAAAGTTTACGAACACTAGATTATATTATTTTGATATAAAATATATATAACCGAATACTAGTTCAATTCTATTTTTCTTTTTGAATAATGAATTATCTAGTTTTTCAGAATATATACATATATATTATATATACATATGTAATTAGTACTTATTTTTAGTTTTATAGGCCAATTATTAATTTATATTTTGTGAATATTATTGAGTTTATAATTTTTTTAACTAAATAAGATATATATATATATATATATATATATATATATATATATACTAATTCTTTTTTTAAAAAAATGTGCCTCCAATTTGTTTGGGCCCCAGGCGGTCGCCCCCGCCCCCTATCAGGCCGGGCCTATTCACATTATTAAAGTAATTCGAATTGTATGTTAATATGTTAATTACAGAAAAATAAAAATAAAAATATATTAAAATAGAAATAAAAAATATATAATATTAAAATAATACACGGGTTATAAGCTAGTATTACTTGTATAAAAACTCATATCACCTTACCAACCAAACGAACCCTTAACGTCTAAGATCCTCGTTTTGGACGATATTTACCATTATATCCCTAAAATTATAAAAACATTTGCAATATTAGAATTTAAATTAAAATATCTTTCAGTTGAGTTTTGATAAGAATACTACTAAAAATCAAGTTACCTAGAGAAAAACGCGTCGAATCACATATCTTTAGCCATCCTTCGGTTTTCAACACAGTTTACAAGATGACAATTGCTATTGATAAAAATCTTCTGACAATTGCTATTGATAAAAATCTTCTGCAATGTCAAGTTATAATTATTTGAAATGGTCTCAAAAAATAGATCTCAACAGTATATATAAACAGTATCTATCAATTTAGAAAACAACCCTATCACATGTGATGAATTTAGCTTGTGAAACCTGTTTTTCATAGTGGTACTTTGATGGACCATCTCTCAATAATAAAAGAGTACAGATTATTCGATGAATATATAATTGAAATTGTACGTACGATTAAGGATGGCGCGTAAAATTAACGTTGAGCTGGAGGTGAATGTTTACACACGAAACCCTATGTTGCAGAACTGACTACTGAGGGCTATCTGAATCTCAAAAGTATAAATTGGAATTATATGACATGCAAAAGTAGTAATCACAAATCGGAGGACGCATGCATGCCACCAATGTATATTGCCATGCATAACAGTGGGCAACTAATATATATAACATAAAATATGTACGTGGATATGCATGTATATACCTAGGGGCTATAGTCGTACATGATTACGGGGCCAGATGAGTTATGGGATTTGACCAGGTTAAGTTAAATGGGAATGAGATTTTAAATCAAAAATGTATTAGAATTTTTTTCTCATTCCCGTTGATCGGGTTGAATTTTACTGTATGATCCAAACGACCCTAGGGTAGAATAAAGAAATTTAAATTTTAAAAAGCAAAAGTTCAAATTTAATTAGGTTCGGTCCGGTGTAATAAGTGTAACTAATGAGTTGTACGATACATGGGCTTTGCCTCTGCGAATAGGACTGTTAAACGAACCGAACCGAGCCGAACTTTGACCGAACCGAGCCGAGCTTTGACCTAAACGAACCGAGCCGAGCTTTGACCATAACGAACCGAGCTGAATTCTTAACGAACCGAGCCGAGTTTTGACTGAACTGAGCCGAACTCGAGTTGTTCACGAACAACCTCGGGCCGAGCCGAGCTCGAGCTGTTCGCGAACAATTATATTATATATTTTTAAATTAATTCATAATTTATAAGTCAAAAAATAATAATAAATGAGAAATCATTTAGTTTGAACTGCCGTGTTAAATTATTAAATTTATTTTTTAATATTGTAATAAAATATTAACAACCAATTACCAAGTTACTTAATTATAAATACAAAAAACAAGATTTGATACAACCGTACGAATTGTTGTTTCTATTTTTTAAAAAATATTTCTCGACGATCCAACCGTACAGATGTCAAGATATATCTAATTTATTGATATTCTCAACATTTCAAAAAATAAAAAATTAATTTGGTTGGAGATCTTAGTAGATCATTATTATTATCACTAGTACTAGTAACTAGTGCTTTGTCATGGATTGTTGTTTCTATTTTTTAAAAATATTTCTCGACGATCCAACCGTACCGATGTTAAGATATATCTAATTTATTGATATTCCTAAAATTTCAAAAAATAAAAAATTAATTTGGTTGGACATCTTAGTAGATCATTATTATTATCACTAGTACTAGTAACTAGTGCTTTTTCACAGATTGTTGTTTCTATTTTTTAAAAAATACTTCTCGACGATCCAACCGTACGGATGTCAAGATATATCTAATTTATTGATATTCCCAAATTTTCCAAAAATAAAAAATTAATTTGGTTGGAGATCTTAGTAGATTATTACTATTATCACTAGTACTAGTAACTAGTGTTTTGTCACGAATTGTTGTTTCTATTTTTAAAAAAATATTTTTCGACGATCCAACCGTACAGATGTCAAGATATATATAATTTTTTGGTATTCCCAAATTTTTTTTTAAAAAAAATAATTTGGTTGGAGATCTCAGTAGATCATTACTATTCAGACTAGTACAAGTAACTAGTGTTTTGTCATGGATTGTTGTTTCTATTTTCTAAAAAATATTTCTTGATGATCCAACTGTACGGATGTCAAGATATATCTAATTTAGTTATATTCTCAAATTTTTAAAAAATAAAAATTCATTTAGAAGCAATTTATTAATTTATTTCATATATTTAAATTCATTTAGAAATTCTCCAAAATTATTTATTGATAATAAATATTTAAGAAAAATTATATTCTGATAAAGAATAATTTTCTGAATATTTGTGAATTTTCTGGGAATTTTTATATTATATATAAAAATATTCAGGATATATGCATTTTTTTCGAGCTTTAACGAGCCGAGCCGAACTCGAGCCGAGCTCGAGTCGAACACCCCAAAGCTCGGCTCGAGCTCGTTAAGCTTAACGAACAAAAATCATGTTCGAGCTCGAGCTCGAGCCCTTAACGAACCGAGCCGAATCGAGCCCTTAACGAGCCGAGCTCGAGCTGTTCGTTAAAAGCTCTGTTCGTTTAACAGCCCTATCTGCGAAGTCCACAACTTCAAAACTATGATCCTAGTTTTTAGATTAAAAAAAGGTCTTTTTAAACACTCTAATAATTACAACTATAATTACAGTACTTTTTGATTAGTTAACTAATTTTAAAAGGTAGGAATTTTTATATATAGGGTCATTATTGTTAATGAGAATAGTGTAAATGAAATTCTGTCAAATTCATATAAAAAAATAGTTGTTAGTGTGTGCCCTAAAAAACCCAGACTTAACTGTCTCTACGAATAAATTCAGACACTCACCTTTTAGTGATATACAGTAAAGCCATATTTAATCTGATATTTGAAACCTCACCCTAATATACTGTTGGAAAATTTTAGTATTTTAGATTAAGTTGTGAACCATTTTGAGACTCAATTTGAGTGATAAACACTATATGTTAGTGTTGTATATTGGTTGGATCGTATTCTACTCTGCGAGTGAATTTTAACGCATATTTACACGCTCAAAATGGATAAAGGGTGAATTAGAACTGATGTTCCAAAATATAACTCTTTAAAGTGGTATTTGTGAAGTGTACCACATCGAGAGTAGTACAAACATATTCCTTGTTTTTCCTTATAAATACCTTCTACCACATTGAAAAGAAAAATAAACTCATTCAAGTCTCTTCTTATAAATAGAGTCTTAAGATTTCAGTTTTACCAAGTTGAGAAAATTATAGTCCTCTCTATAATTTTAACCTCTTCAGTTTTAAAGTTCAAAATATTTCGGTGATAATTTCTAAATCAGTTCAAGTTCGCTGAGAGTATCATTGATTTATCGGTGGTACTGTATCTCGTTTTATCCTGGGAGGCAGGTCGCTATGCACAGATTGTGATGGGCGAAACTGCGTTAAGGAGATAGATTTTCTGGACTCGAGATTAAATCCAATCTTTTTTTTTCTCAAACCCTTATCCTTATATTATAGTTAATTCTCTAATTGCATGATTGTATTGTTATGCATTGTTATATGGATTAACTATTATATACATGAATTGTGATCTTCCATATTTGTTTCTTATATGGCTACGGTAATTATATATATATGATTATGTTTATATAGTACAAGATTGACAACAATCTTAAAGCAGTTTCATATGTCAAACTTGTACTCCATCATGATTATTATCTTATTTATCTCTTGATTCCAAAAACATGTAAAAATCGTTAATTATTTTCGTGGGTTATCTTCACATCGATGTATGGCTAAATCTAGAGAATGTTTATGGTGTATTTGCACCTATATGTCATAAAATATGGTGTACATGATTATTAATTTTATGACCTTGATAAGTCCTTGAGATATAGAGATTGTGCACTTTTGACTATTATAAATGTCTATATATGTTTATATGTATGTCATGTTAGATTTGTTTTGGAAAACTGAGATAGATGAAATCAATTATGTTTATATATTTTAGTGTGACCATTCTTTAATTGTGGGAAGTTGGTGCACTCGTATTCAATGGCTTAGAAGATAATACATCTCTTGATTTATAAATTGATTTTGATTTATGTGATATATTCAACTGATGTCATATAATATGTCATCCGTTCTTTGTCTCATGCTGAATGCTTTGATAATTTATTATCTATTAATTGGGGATTATGACATATCATTTGTGCATATATATGTTTAATATGCAATGGTAAAATTTTGAGATTGGAAATAGACATAGTTTCGGTGATGAGATGTTAATAGTTTATTTCCTAATTTTATTAATGTATATGAATATTGGATGGACAATATAAGTGATGAAACTTGGTAAATTTTGTAGATATGGTTTAGTAAAAGTTATGATATGTCATGGAAATTTAATTAATTTTCCATAAATATGTATGTGGTGTTCTATGTGTATGTTGTGCAAGTATGAAGTCTATATGTGATTTTTGTATGATCTACATTGACTTCTTTAGTTGGTTCACCATGAGTTTTCATATTGGTTGATTGATTCACAGACATATTGACCTGGAAACCTTATGTGATTATTATTACCTTCTAATTAAACTAATTATTTAGTTAGTTATTTTGGGGGGGGGGGGGGGTTAATGGAATATGTGAGAATGAGTTCACTTGAACTAAATCTTTTGTGGATATTGTTAACGTTAAAAACCCAACGGACCGTGTACATTATGAGTACTGGTTATGGGGTCGGCATGAGACTTATAATTTTCTGGTTAGATTTATTCTTCCAGTAAATTTATTATTTCTCGTGTTGGTGTCTATATTACTGCGGCAGTGACACACGAGCCTATTATGGTAGTCCATGTGATACTTTACGATAATATTGTTATCAACTAGGTATGCTAGAAATTTGGAGAAATTTAAAATGTTGTTAATCCTAACGCATCAGTTGACTGAGAATCACTTAATGTGGATTATTGAAGGCTTATGTTCCTTTATGCATACCAGTTTGCCTGGTGTATTGACATTTTGGTTCTTGTGAACCATGCTGAAATTTCTGAGAAATTCAATGGTTGGATTTTAATGATAAGAGTAATTAAATATTGTTCAATGAGATTATGTTAAAACCTTGTGAGGTTATTAATGAATGATGATAAAACCTACTCTAACGAGAGGTAGTGACAAATTGTGATTACTTTCTAGAATGAAAGTAATACATTTATTATGTGTACTCATTAAAGAGTAAGAATGACGATATATAGAGAAATTTAAACTCTATAAACTCGTAGTTGAAAACTAACTTAATTCGATAATTAAGATGGTAAAGAATGACTCTTATAGTGAATAATTACTGAGTGAAATTTGTTCACAAAGTAGATGTATTCATAAAGGATACTACTAATTACTCGCACTAGTAAAATGGAGTATTTGTAGATTTGAATCACAATCTAGGGAAGATGTGAAAGCAAAATTGATTAATTCAGACTATCACTGATATGAGAATTTTAGTCACTTCGTGACTAATTATTCTAAAATAAGATACCATGAAAGGAACTAATAGAATTTCCTATGATTCTAGAATGTATTGAAACATTTTAGAAATACTAAAAGTGTGGGGGTATCTTAAAGAGAAAATTATTAAAATACTAGAATGTAGTGGAATGTAATGTGGGGGTATCTTGAAGATGTCTTAATTACTTGGAAAATTAAATGAAGTTCTGAAATCAATTAAGAGAATTTGGATAGATACATGGACGATGGTTGTGTCCAATGTTATCTTGCGTATGAATCTAAATTATGAGATTCATAACTATGCAACTACGGAATATAGGAATGCTTACATTAGGAGTTAAGTAGTTCCTTATAGATTCGTAAGTAATCTAAATGAATTTATGAGTTTTTTGATGTATGTGAGGATGATAAACCCAACAAGAGGGAATATTTAGGATATGTAACTTTTGTCAAGATTCTTTATTGATTTTTTCAAAGATAAATCTAAAAGTTTGGAAGAATCTATATGCTTATCTGATAATTCTTTGATGAAAGAATATATCAAGAGGGAAATTGACTAAAGTTGATAAGTCAATGAGTCAAAATTTCTAGTATGCGTGCTAGAAAATGGAATACAATATTATATGAATAATTTAAACTCTCTATATGATCCTTTGTGGGGAAATAGATGTAAAAGGTATAGAGAGAGTGGTTCTATTATGTAAAATCATGTTTTAAAGTTATGGACCTTTCTTCGAGAGAGATGCCATTAAGACCCAAACAAATTTTAATACGGGTTAAAGAAAGAGTACCTGGTCAGACTAGTAAATAAAAATTACAGTCAATGTGAAGACCTAGAATATTCTGAGATATATTCTCTTGTATGAGAATAAGGTTCATGGGGATGATACTTAAAATTTTGTAGTTCAAAATTGAAAATTTTATCAAATGAACATTGTGATAGTCTTTCTAAATAAAGATTTGAATGAAATCTACATGAAATGACCTAAGGGTTCCTTTACTAATACGAAAGTGGAAATACTATGATTTGGTGAAAATTTTGTGAATCAAAATGAACACCAAGACAAAGGCATTTAAAATTGACAATATTGTTAAAATTGATGGCCTCGTCTGATATGATAAGGTTACTAGTTTGAGGACGCTCAATTGGATACCTACATGCATGAATATTACCAGTTTGGGGATGCTTAAACTTTGTAATGAGATAAATTGAAATTGCTAATTTTTGGGACGCTAAAAAATGGTAATGACAATAACAATTCGAGGCCTTGATAGATGGTTGATAAAAATGATTATCAAAATGTGAAATATTCCAAAGTTAAAATTATGAACTGATAAAAAGCAATTAATGGATTGAAAAGTGTGTTTGAGTTATTTACACATGAAAGACAAGGTTATTGTGATTGCACATGAGTGATATGATCATTGCGAGAATTAGCGACCAAAAGATCATCTTAATCATGATTGATGAGACTTGAAATTTAATAATTTCATAGAGTCTCATAGTATGAAAGTGATATGACGATGATTTAAATCTTGAGAAGATCAATTAAATGATTTCTAATATAATTGGAATCATGTGAAATGAATTTTGCCTGAATCCAAGTATAAAGGTAAAATGGTCTCTCAAGAGTGTTTAAAAATATGTTGTATTTTTTTTAATTGTATAAAATTAGACGTAGACTACACAGTTGGTAAACTGAGTAGATACACGAGTACAATATAAATTGGTCACTTGAAAGTGATTGCAATGAAATCAAGATTATGTTATGTACTTGTGAGTTTGGGCTGCATTACAAGAGATATCTAACCGGACTATGTGGAGATAGTACGTAAATTAGATGTTTGACTTTAAAAACTTAAAAGTCATTAGTAAATACAATTACACTAGTAAATCAGCATGTCATGGAATTCCTAAAAGTTTAATATAGTTCGATTCATGATGGAATATGAGTCTATTACGTACGATATATGCAGGAAAGAGGCTAAATTGGTTGCCACTTTATGGAGGATATTCCTAAATGACAAGGAAATGTATCTTCAATGTGCAATAATATTGTATAATTAATGTGTAATTGAAAGATTACATTATGACTTATGCAATGGTAAGTCTTGTCTTTATGATGAAGATACAATACCATTAAACAAACAAAGGGGCAATCCTGAGCCAAATCCTATTTTCAAAAAACAAACAAAGGGGCAGAAGGTGAAAAAAGGATAGGTGCAGAGACTCAATGGAAGCTGTTCTAACAAATGGAATTGATTGTGTTGCATTGGTAGAGGAATCCTTCCATTGAAACTTCCGAAAAGATGAAGGATATACGTATATACATACGTATACGTACTGAAATACTCTATCAAATGATTAATGACGACCTGTATTTTTATATGAAAAGGGTAAAAATTGTTGTGAATCGATTCCATATTGAAGAAAGAATCGAATATTCATTGATCAAAGCATTCACCACACAGTCTGATAGTTCTTTTGCAGAACTAATTAATTGGACGAGAATAAAGATAGAGTCTCATTCTACATGTCAATACCGGCAACAATGAAATTTATAGTAAGAGGAAAATCCGTTGACTTTAAAAATCGTGAGGGTTCAAGTCCCTCTATCCCCAAAAAGCCCATTCGACTCCTTAACTATTTATCTTATCTTTTTTTTTCGTTAGTAGTTCAAAATTCGTTATCTTTCTTATTCACCCTACTCTTTTACAAATGGATCCGAGAGAAAATTTTGCTTCTTATGAAAAGCCTTGTGATATATGATATATGTGCAAATGACCGTCTTTGACCAAAGACTCCCCATTTGAATGAGTCATGGTCGATATCCTTATTCATACTGATTATAGCACCTTGATAAGACCTTGTAATACTCTTTGAATTGACATAGACCTAAGTTATCTAGTAAAATGAGGATGTGGTATCGGGAATGGGAATGGTCGGGATAGCTCAGCTGGTAGAGCAGAGGATTGAAAATCCTCGTGTCACCAGTTCAAATCTGGTTCCTAGCACATGATTAATTTTTATGAGTCTCTTTTCTACAAATTACTTAATATAAATCGACATATATATTCATTAATAGTTGAGATCATATTACATATGTTTATCCGCCCCGGTCTTTAGAGAAATACCCCATCTATTTTCTATTTTATAGATGGGTAAAGAGTTTTTTATACAAAGTATCTAACAAAAATAAATTATATTTTATATTGTTTTTTTTCTCTCTCGTTCAAAAAGAAAGTTAATACCTCATACGCATATACATATTCAAAAGGTTAAATTAGTTGTTAGCATATCCATAATACAAACTAGACTTCAATTATTCTGTTTAATCTAGTAATCTAGAACAGAACCTTGAATCTCTGGAATTGTAGAAGTGAATAAAAGTTTCTTATTTTTCAATGAGCATCTTGTATTTCATAAAAATTGGGGGCAATATAATCCTTACGTAAAGGCCATCCTATCCAACTTTCAGGCATTAAGATGCGTTTCAAACACGGATGATTATCATAAGATATTCCCAACATATCAAAAGACTCCCGTTCTTGAAAATCCACACTTTTCCAAATCCAGAAAACAGACGGAATTCGAGGATTCTTCCTCGGGGAAAATACTTTTATGCATACCTCTTCTGGTTGATCCACGCCATACTCTATTCTCGTAAGATGATACACGCTAGCTAACAGTCCACCTGGTGCTACATCATAGGCACATTAGGAGCGTAAATAATTGTAACCATATATATATAAAATGACAGCAATGGAATGCCAATCCTCGGGTTTTATTTGTAAAGTTTTTATTCCTTGGTAATCAAAACCCAAAGATCTATGAATTAGTCCATGCTTGACTAACCAAGCAGACAAACGACCCTGCATCTTCTTTATCTCTCCCGCATTGTTTTGTTATTTGTATAAGTATTTTGCATTGACGATGAAATTTTTACGGATTGACTCACTACTCGTTTTTTTGTACAAAGGAATCATGTCTAATTCACTAATTCGTGAGAAGAGACTGAACTTTTGTATTTGAAAAATGTTTTGGGAGGGATCTCTGAAGTCGATGGCGATTGATAAAGGAACTCCCGATCGTAATTTCCAGATGAATACTACGCCCAACCTTAAATTTGTGATTGGTTGTAAAACACTGATTCTCTCGTTGAGACTTAATTCTATCTTCATAAATTTCTCGAGATATTTTCTTACGAAGTTTTGTTATAGCATCTATAACTGCTTCCGGTTTTGGTGGACAACCTGGCAAATAGACATCTATAGGAATTAACTTATCGACTCCACGAACAGTACTATAAGAATCAGTACTGAACATCCCCCCTGAAATTGTACATACTCCCATAGCAATAACATATTTTGGTTCAGGCATTTGCTCATATAATCTCACCAAAGAGGGAGCCATTTTCATTGTTACTGTTCCGGCTGTTAAAATAAGGTCCGCTTGTCTAGGACTTGATCTTGGGACTAGTCCATAACGATCAAAGTCAAATCGTGAGCCTATTAGTGAAGCAAATTCAATGAAGCAACAACTTGTACCATAGAGAAGCGGCCATAAACTAGAAAGTCTTGACCAATTTGAAAGATCGTTTGATGTAGTTGAAATAACTGAATTTTGGGTTGTTCGATCAAGTAAGGCAAACTCGATGGAATTCATAACTGTCTCAATATTCTTTTTTCTTTTTATTGTCTGAATGTTTAGGAGCTAAGACCATTCCGATGCCCATTTTCGCCATGCATAAACTATAAACCAACAATTAAGATAAGCACGAAAATTAAAGCTTCTACAAATACAGATACACCTAATACATCGAAACTCATTGCCCATGGATAAAGAAAAACCGTTTCAACATCAAAAACAACAAAAACTAGAGCAAACATATAATAACGGATTCTAAATTGTAACCAAGCGTTGCCCATTGGTTCTATACCCGATTCATAACTAGAAAGTTTCTCAGGCCCTTTGTTAATCGGGGCTAAAACTCCGGAAACGAAAAATGCCAAAATAGGAATAAGACTTGATATTATTAGAAATGCCCAAAAAATATCATATTCATAAAGCAGAAACATAGACACACTCCTATCAACGTGAAAAATATACCGGATTAGTCGACTCGACTTGAAATTGTCAAGTCATTCACAACTGTTTAGTTAAAAAACACGAATTTTTTTGATCGAACCTTCTATTCCAGTTTCCTTTGTTTACTGCGGGACATGTCTCCTTTCAATATTCATCGACTGAAATCCTCTTTCCATTACACATATTTCAATTTGAGTTAGTTATAGTTAGTATAACTAACTATTGTTATTATACAAATTCTCTTGTTTTCATCTTACCTAGGATTCTCTCGAGCTCTCGAAAGAAAAGGAATTATAAATAGAACTAAAACTAGTTGACGTTTTTGACAATGTTTACAATGAAACTTACCAAAGATAGTTGTTTTTCAAACTTTAGCTTGTGCACAAATAAAGCATGTCATTCCTATACTTATGTGAATTAGTATTCGATTCCATTTTGGTTGGGTTAGATTCTATTTTTTAACTGAACTCGCGTCATGATTTTGACTTCAAAAAATAACTAGGAGTGGATATTCCAAAGAGAGAGAGTATCACTAACTTTCTGCTTGTGGACAGAAAAAGAGGAAAATTCATATGGAATTCACCTCCGAAGATTCATGAAGAAAATAGGTTTGTTTATCCACACGATTGGATAAAAATTCATTGAGCTTATTGAAGTATGTTTTTCTTTCATTTTTATGTTCGGCTTTAAAAGATATTTAGGAATACTTTTTTTGATGAAAAAACTGGTCGGTTACAAGCAACAAACTAAAATGGGGAAATTCCAATTATACAATTTATACAATTTCTTTTTGTATTTTCGTTTTTTAGGGCTCTAGGGCTATACGGACTCGAACCGTAGACTTTCTCGATAAAACAAATCAAACTTTTTATTATCAAAATGATCTGAACTGTTTCAAAGACCCAACATGCATTTTTTGTGCATTGGGCTCTTTCATTAACTGATAGAAATATCAGCTAGTCCGC